>CM022708.1:12763714-13415544 GCA_012295165.1 Asparagus setaceus | reverse complement strand
TAATTAAGAAATAACCTTTAATAACTTGTATGATATTAAATATTCTACTTTTGAGTTTTCATTATGACCTAATTGGTTAGTAGTTGTTCAATGACTGGTTAGCTTTGTTATAAATAGGAGCTGTTCCCTAATATTTTCATGGAATTAAACAAAATCAGATTGCAAATTGCTGATAACCAACTTTACATTTTTCGAAGATCATTTGGTGTAAATGTAAAAAAAATCTTTACCTATACTTGCGTAGGCATTGAAAAATACTTACAAAGATCCGAAACCAACTTCGTGGCGAAGTGTGAATGACAACAAGAATTACGGACATCGAATGGTTGAGGCAGCGAACCAAACGGCAAACCTGGCGTCACAAAACGCGGCTAAAGGGACTTGAGCAGGCGATCGGTTGGGACCGTTGAACGGAGCGAACCAAGAGTTAGTCCCGGAATCAAGTCTGAGCCGGAACGAGCAGAAAGTAAAAGCCGGCAGCCAGCAAAAACGACTCAAAGCGACACCTCGGCCAAATGGCCAAGGTGGCTCGACCACTTTGGTAGAGCCACCTCGACCAACTTGGCGAGGTGCCTCTGGCAGTGTGGAGGGAGGCTGGCACTTTGGTAGAGCCACCTCCTGACTTGGCAGGAGGCTCGGCCACTTTGGTAGAGCCACCTCGACAGTGGTAGGGCAAAGCCTTGGCCGGCGCATGCACCCCATTGTATAAATAGGGGGTCTGGTTTGAGGGGACTTGGACGGGCTTTTGGAGAATTTGGAGAATTTGGCTTTTGGACTTGGTGGATTTTGAGGATTTTCTAAAGAGTTCTCACGGGATCCACGAGATCGGCAGCGTTCAGAGCGAAGAGCACAAGTCCGGTCGGCGTCGATCTATAAGCGGAAGGTAGCTGAATTGGTCGAACTGAGATACCCTCTAGGTTAAGCCGTCTTAACCTCGGGGATAGCGTTGATTTCTCCTTGTAGATCTCACCCGCTCCGTTGATCCTCTCTTCGTGAGTGCGATCCCATGACGATCCTCTCCGTGAGTGTGATTCCCTCGGTACCGTTTCCTTCGTGAAGCGAGCCCTACCGCGTCTGTAGTTCGAGCGGGTCTCTACTTGGATTGGAATTGCGGTGGTCCACGACACAAAAAGTCCCGACCACGGGCAAAGAACCCATGGCGAGGACCTCGATATAGCAGATCCTGTGTGTTTGTTCTAAGGATAAAAATTGTAATCTTTTTGATTTTCATTGTAAGCCTTAAAATAAAAGCGATATTTCTTTTGAATTTTGTTGTAGGCCAAAGCGTAGCAAGTTCAAATCAATGACAATCATCCCAACTTTTGCATGAACAAGGCGCGACGCGGTAGAACCTGACCTCGAGTCAGGTCGTCGTGCCGCCGCGGATCCCTATCGGTGGAAGAAGAGGTCGAGTTCGAGTTCGACCGGAGAAGTTCGAGTACCTATCTCACCCTCCTCCGGATCCAGTTCCCCGCCCGCTCAAAGAAGGTCTCCTACAAGGAGAAGATGGGACTCGATGTAGAAACAGGGCCGAGTCCAACCATGCCGCTTAGTGCGAAATCCGTCGGCGCCCGAAGTCGGATGGCGCAGAGATAACGCCGATGATCGCCCGGCTCTCAGCGAAGAGCTCGCCAAAAGCGGCAAAGCATGGCGCAAAACTTGCCAAGTCATGCAATCCGTGGATGGGGTCGCTCTGGCGGATCTAAGATCGGACTTACAGCGAGGCTTCGACCTCAAGTGATCGGCAGTCTATCAAGCCGTCAACAACGAGTGGGTCGCGTCAAAGCGGAACCGTTCCACCTCAGGGCGCGCTCCGGAGCGCCGCGCCTCACTAGCGCGAAGCTTTAGTGCGGCAAGCTTCGTGGCGAAAGGAAGCGGTAAAGCCACCAGGCATTACCACGGGTTTGGAGGCCCAAGTCTGATGCCCCAACCCGAGTTGCCCATGCTCTGTCGGCACTTAAGCCAAAGGTGTCGGCGTTGCGAATCACGGCCTGAGTTCAAGTCCGGCCGGCGCCTCAAGGTCAAAGGTGCGCACAGGCGGGGTGGTGAAGCCAATTCCGTCACCACCACCAAACCAACTATCAAAGATCGCTTGGGTCTACGAAGGGATCACGGATCCTCCTCATACGGGAGGCTGCACGTTCCATAAAGGGCGGGAGATTCTGCGACATCTCAACCGGATTAAAGATCAGTCAGAGTCCCCGAAACTTCATGCTCACATAAAGCGGAAGTCGGCGAGTTACTTTCGGTAGTCTTGACCATTCTCGGAAGGCGGCACCGTCGATGGCGATGGCGTTATAGAGATCCAGCGCCAACACCTGGCGGTGCTCGGTACACACCGCAAGCTGTACTACCGTGCAAAGTGCGAGAAATCTCGAAGGAACCCCTAAATTGATGCGATCATGCTTGTGCTCCAAGCTCATCAAGGCGGTGCTCGGAGTGCAATTAAGCAGAAACTCGAAAGAGTTTGGTTTTCAGAGGCTTAAGCCAGCGCCAAGACCTAGGTCAAGGCGATTCATAAGGATGACATCGAGAGGATGAGTTGCCGAGAGGTCACTAATAATATGACCAGCAAAGAACCATCGTCCGCGGGCTATTCCAGTATGCAACGGCTAACTTCGTTTCGCGTCAGGGACTATCCGAAGCGGTCGAGTCGATAAACTTCGAAGGGACCGCGGAGGATGATCGTCCGGATATTGGCTCGCATGTCGCATCGATCATCTTGTATCTAGCGAAGAAGCCCCGAAGCGCATGATGATGCAGATCAAGTGGCCAAAATGCTAGGCGGCGTTGAATAAACAACGGAAAACTTCAAGTTAGAAATGGAGTTGGCCATGCGAGCGATGATGAGAAATGCATGACCAACGATCCAAGCCTTAACGAAACATCAAGGTGAAGAGTCGGGCCTGCGTCGATGAAGATGATAGCGATTGGTCGGGGAGGAAGCACAAGAAGATGATAACCCTCACGAACCCGCATGGGCAAAACATAGATGTTGTTGCTCGGGAAGCGAGAAGATCAAAGACTTGGAGAGCAAAATCAACTCATTGATTTCCGTTCAAAAGTAAAGAGGCAGGTATTCCTTGCCCATACAGAGTGGGAATCAATCCGTGCCGGTCAAGTTTAACTTAATAAACTTCACACCATTGTGAAGGGTTCCCCGAGCGACTTGATTTATTTCAAGTCACACCTGGAGTTATTTACGACGAACCCACGATGGTTCGGTCATTCGTTGGCACCCGCCATTAGAACGCCGGATGCCGAATCTCAAAGGGGAGCATTCCGGTGGGGCGACATGGAGTCTAGCTTCCTTACCAATTTCTTTGATGGCGATACCGAGGTATCGTCGGGACATTGCTCGACGAAGCGAGAAAGGCGGAGAAGCCGTGGATATCTTTGTCAAAAGATTAGGAACAAACAATGAGCTGTCGGGATCAATAACGGAGGAGTTCATCCTCAAACTGCCGCGATAACTTATCGATAGATGTGCTTGAAGCAATGGGTTTCAACACCGTCCATAATGGAAGGACACGAAGGTTCGTGGAGAAAGCCGAAGGTTCCTCAAAAGGAAAAAGCGAGAGAGAGGTCGGACAACGGAAGCTCCAGCGTAACTTTGTCCCAGCGGCAAAGGGAAAAACAAGCAAACGGCGCGATTCGCGAACAAGCGTTCAACTCAACTAACTCGCAACGGCACGGCGAAGCCTGTGAGCCCAATCGCAATGCGTTAACAACCACAAAAGCGAAGGCCTAAATGAGATTCGAAGTCCTATTCCTTTAGGGGCGGCGAGATTCGGTCTCTTCAAATATCTTGTGGAAAATAACAAGATCAAGCTCCCTCCGTCGAGAATCAAGAGGCAATGAAGACGAATGACCCGAATCGTGCGTACCGTAGGGGCGGTTCATCACCGCTAAATCTGTTTCAGCCTTAAGGACAAAATCGGGCTTTAATTGGCGTAGGGGTCATCACTATGAAGCCGTCAAAAGAAAAGAAGGTCGAACAAATGCGGTGTCCATAAGCTTTGGGTCGTACCATTGGCGTGGTTTGAACCCAAACCGGTGGTCAAAGTCGCAATGAAGAGCGGTGAATGGCGACCACACAAAACAGCGCGAGAAAGGACTTGTATCATATCTGACCCAAATGGCGAAGTCACGTGGATCCACCGGACCGCTTGAAGATGAGCAATGGGTAGCTTCTTCTCCATCAAAGCAAAGTCAAAGGAAGGCAAAGGCATGCCGTCTTTGCCATAGTCTAGAAGGAGATGATGAGCGGTGGTAACATTCGGTTTGTCAGAAGGGAACTCAAGCCGCGCCACGAGGAGTGGACCACGAGTACAAATACAAATGCCAGGAAACCTCCGACCCAAATGCCAAAGGCAGTTGTCGGTAGGGGTACCAACAACACCCCTCGCTGGCTGAAAAGCGAAGACAAACGCCAGCGGAAGTTCAACTCGGCGGTCTCGATTGGTCGCCCGATTGGAAGAGATAAACCGGGAACCGAACTCCCCATACCGCTTTGATGTAATGGCACAATTGGACAATATCCCACAAGGATCACTCTATCTGAGTTGTTGCGGTTATTAAAAGAGAGAGAGAAGCTCTTCAAAGCCACGGCGATTGAAGTTTTTCTCACCGGTTAGTAGAGTCGAAGAGTCGGCCCGAATCTAACCTTGCGACTAAACACTTTCCGCATCACTTTTACAAAGGAGGATATGCGACGAGGAATTCAAGCGATAGGCGCTATACTTCAGGGTATATTGGCTCCGGTGAAGTTAGCAGGATCCAAGTCGATCCGGGTTCATTGCTGTGGCATCATGCCCTGCGCCTCATGTATCATCTTGGAATTCACGCGATGGTAGCATCGGCGAGCACAATGATTTATGGATTTAACACCGGCGAGTCTCGGTAGCTTGGTAAGATCAGGATAAAGTGCCAAATGGGGACTTAAAGTCGAAGTCACTGCTATGTGATTGGCGGAGACTTCCTATAACTTATTGTTGGGTGGACCTTGGATCCACAATAATGTTATAGTCCCTCTACTCTTCATCGGTGTCTCAAATATGTAGACACGAATAATGAGTCAAGGCGGTGAGTGGACAAACAACCGTTTAAGGGGATGGAGAATTATTTCAGCGATTCTCTCCTCTACGGTAATGAGTAAGCTGAATCATCCCCAAGGCATGGGCGGTGGAGAAAACGTCTGGCCGGGCTTGGTTATAGTGGTGGTTTTGTTCTAAATGACATTGTACCCTGTAATCAATCTTGGCGATGAAGAATCGTCGGATGAACATTGTAATTGGCAAATTGCCGATTTAGAGTATCCTTTGTCTTTGAATGATGTGATGACGGGTTTATACAATGATCGAGTTGCACACTGCTTCGATCATCTGCTTTACACAAAGCGATTCCGAGACTCCTTTGGGGCCTCGTCATCGAAGATCGAGTAGTGAAAAGACTTGGTTTACGGTAAAGGAGATCACGGTTCAGGCAATCACTTCTTAGAAAATGGCGAAGACGACGATGGACCTATCCTCCACACATTCGGATATAGTCGAAACACTGGTATCATGAAGAGATGGGGGTATGACTTGACGAGGGAAGGTCTATGTTTGGGGCGAGGCCCTCGAACCCCTCCTAAGCGGCATATGTCCCAGAGAAAGCGGGATAGTACTATGCATTTAGAAGGGATTGGGATCTGAATCCTCCTCGAGAAGATGAATGCTTTCGTGGGCGATTGATAATAATCCACGGTGAAGGCGGACGACCGATGCGACTCTTCGGTGGGATTGACACCGACCTCGGAGCTTTTTCAAGGCTTTAATGTCAAATATGGCTTGAGTTGATCCACTCTTGTTGAGAGTGATGAAGACATGCCAACATGGGAAGACCCATGGATCCATCAACTCAAGCGGTTCGGGGATAGGTTGAACAAAGAGACCCCTACTAGGATGAGGTAGTCCGGTTAATATGGGTGATGAAGAGCATCCTAAGCTCATTAACATCGCAATACGCTCCCTCGGAAGAAAGGAAGAGTTGATTGCCCTAATCGGGGAGTATATCGATGTATTAGCACGGAGTTCACGAGGACATGCGGACTTCGACCTAATGTGGCATCGCCTCAACATCAAAGGCGGATGTCAAACTGTCAAACAGCAGCAAAGGCGGTTTAGATCCACAAATATTGGAGGCAATCGTTGGCGAGTGAAGAAACTCATAGAATCGGGATTCATCGAAATTCAACATCCGGATTGGGTGGCGAATATAGTCCGGTCATGAAGAAGAATGGTTCGATTAGGATGCAGTATGCGTATAGAGACTTGAATCTGCTTGCCCCAAAGGCGACTTTCCTCTACCAATCGATGTCATAGTCGACAATACGTGTGGATTTGAAAGAATGTCGTTCATGGATGGTTTCGGGATACAATCGGATCAAGATGCACCGATGGCCTTAAACCTGCAGCGTTGAAGCGCCCATCGGCATATATTGCTACGGTCATGCCGTTCGGCCTCAAAATGCAGCGCAACATACCGGCGAGCAATGGCGGAGATTTTCCGGCATCATCTTGGGAAAAGCGATCGAATGCTTCGGCGATTTGGTGCGTGGCCGTGACAAAGGAGATCACATCAAAGATCTTAGAGCGGTATTGAACTCATGCGGACTCATCGGCTAAAGATGAACCACAAATCCTTCCTTGGGATGTCGATGGCAAGTTCCTCGGTTTGTCATCGCAGACAAAGGAATCCACGTCGATCGACAAAGTGAAAGCGATTCAAAGTTGCAACCTCAGAAATGCGAGAGAACTTCGGGGGTTACAAGAGCGATTAGCTCACATCCAGGCGGTTCATATCGAACCTATCGAGGAAGTGCCAAGCTGTTCTCAAAGTTGAACAAGAAAGGCGTGTCATATATTTGGGGCGGCGCGAGAGCATTGAAGAGATCAAGTCTTATCTCGCTAAACCTCTGTTCTTGTTTACCGTGATGCGAAAAGTTTTGATCGTCAAGGCAGCGGATCACTCGTTAAGCGCTTTACTCGCGCAAGGCGGCGATAGCGGTCCGCGAGCGAGCGATGTATTATCAGGCGAACATTAGTGGTCTTTGAGTCTCGATATCAATGGTGAAGCGGTGCCTTGCATTAGTGTTAGCGATTGAGAAAATCGCGACACTATTTAGTCGGGCAAGCGATTTATGTTATCTCTAGCGTAAATCCGGTCCGAATATTTATGACCAGTAGGCCAATGAGTTGGCGTTTGGCGAAATGGGCCTTGCTCTTGTCCCAATATGACTTGTATTTCAAACTGTCGAAGCAACGGCAAAGCGGTTTAGATCCACAAATATTGGAGGCAATCGTTGGAAGTGAAGAAACTCATAGAATCGGGATTCATCGAGGAAATTGACATCCGGATTGGGTGGCGAATATAGTCCGGTCATGAAGAAGAATGGTTCGATTAGGATGCAGTATGCGACTATAGAGACTTGAATCTTGCTTGCCCCAGGCGACTTTCCTCTACCAATCGCGATGTCATAGTCGACAATACGTGTGGATTTGAAAGAATGTCGTTCATGGATGGTTTCTCGGGATACAATCGGATCAAGATGCACCGATGGCCTTAACACAGCGTTGAGCGCCCATCGGCATATATTGCTACGGTCATGCCGTTCGGCCTCAAAATGCGGCGCAACATACCCGCGAGCAATGGCGGAGATTTTCCGGCATCATCTTGGGAAAGCGGTCGAATGCTACGTCGGCGATTTGGTGCGTGAAAGCGTGACAAAGGAGATCACATCAAAGATCTTAGAGCGGTATTGAACTCATGCGGACTCATCGACTAAAGATGAACCACAAATCCTTCCTTAGGATGTCGGTGGCAAGTTCCTCGGTTTTGTCATCACCGACAAAGGAATCCCGTCGATCGACAAAGTGAAGGCGATTCAAGTTGCAACCTCAGAAATGAGAGAACTTCGAGGGGTTACAAGAGGCGATTGGCTCACATCCGGCGGTTCATATCGAACCTATCGGGGAAGTGCCAGCTGTTCTCAAAGTTGAACAAGAAGAGTGTCATATATTGGGGCGGCCTGCCGAAACGACCGAAGAGATCAAGTCTTATCTCGCTAAACCTCTGTTCTTGTTTACCGCTGATGGAAGCAGTTTTTGATCTCACGTCGAGCGGATCACTCGTTAAGCGCTTTACTCGCGCAAGGCGGCGATAGCGGTCCGCGAGCGGTGATGTATTATCAGGCGAACATTAGTGGTCTTTGAGTCGATATCAATGGTGGCGATTGCCTTGCATTGGTGTTCGCGATTGAAGAATCGCGACACTATTTAGTCGGGCAAGCGATTTATGTTATCTCTAGCGTAAATCCGGTCCGAATATTTATGACCAGAGACCTCAATGAGTTGGCGTTTGGCGAAATAGGCCTTGCTCTTGTCCCGATATGACTTGTATTTCAAACAACGAAGTGGAGTCAAAGGACAAGCGATTTGTGATCTCTTGGTACGGCCGGCAGCGGGCCTTGTTGAGCTATATGATGATCTTAGGATGAAGTCCGAAGTTAACACTATCGCACTTGACAAATATGGCGACTATACTTTGTGGAGCTTCTCGAACCTAGCGTGGCAAGTGCCCCGGATGTTCTAAGATTTCATAAGTCGGGGTTGTCTTAGTTTCCCAGGAATCATGTCATGCCGTGCTTATTCACTCCGAACCTTGCTCTAATAGCGTGGCTGAATACAATGCGCTACTTATTGGACTTAGTTTCGCCAAGTAGGGGTCGAATATCTCGGCGTCTGGCGATTAAATTGATAGTTAAGCGGTTCGTGGTGACTCTGAAGTCGAGAATCGGATCTAATCCCTATCATCGAGATAGCGTTGAAATGGCGGACTCATTGAAGAGTTTTCATCGAATATATCCAGCGCCTCAAAAGCGCTTATGCGGATGCTGCTGGCGGCGTTAGCTATGTCGTTAGCACAACCTTAGAGACCGAGCAACTAGTTACGGTCGGGACTCACCGACTCTTACGTTACCATTACGATGAGACACAAGAAGATAAGGGGTAGTTACCAAGAAGTACATGCAACCCAAACCAAGTTGGAGCCAGATTGGCTTTCCTATCATCGACTCGTCTTACATGGCATTATGGGAGGCGTGAGGAAGAAGAGTCAATCGGCGAAGAACTCAAGATTCTTTTATGACACTCAAACCCGGGCGCTATATGTAGGGAATGCGATGGTCTTTGCTCGATGCCTCTCAAACAAAGAGGCGGGAGGTCCTTCGGGAAGCACGAAGGTGAATGTGGTGCACACCGGCTGGTCCCAAGCTCTCGATCGAATCGGGGAGAATGGGCTACTTACGGCCAACAATGATTAATGGCGGTCGAATGCGGCTCGGAAATGCCAGCGTGTCAAATTCCGCGAATTATATGCATCGACCTCTGGCGGTTGCATCGCCGGGCATCACGGCCATTGAGACATGGGAATGGGCGTCGTAGGTCCCATTTTTCCTCCGTCGGTCAAAGCGTCGGTTTATTCTAGCGATCACCGATTACTTCTCCAAGTGGTGAAGCAATCCGCTAAAAAGTCAAAGCAGTCACCGTGGTCAAATTTATCAAACACCATGTCATTTATCGACATGGTGTCGAAAACGGATCGTGCATGATAGCGGTCCCCAATTCATCGGCAATTCCTTCATCGGGTTTTGCGAAAAGTTCAAAATACAAGATGTCGTCGGCGACCTATAATCCGACAAATGGATTAGCCAGGGCATTCAACAAGGCGATCATCAAAATTACGTCCAAAGCTTGTGAGAGTAACAAGCGATGATGGCTTCGGAGAAGCATTATCGCCTGGCTATGCATGCCTTGGCTGGAGAACCGTACTCCACGGTTTACAGTGCGGCAGATTCTCCGTTAGAATCGAGATCCGTCGCCGTGTCGCCCTTTCCAGAGATGGCGGAAGAACAACATCAAAAGCGTCCGAAGAGCTTGAGATGTTAGATGAGAAGCGCTGGAGGCTCAACAATGCATTGAGTTCTACCCGAGCTAGGATGTCGAGGCTTTCAACAAGAAAGTTCGACGAGAACAACAGAGAAAGGAGATTTGGTCCTCGCTTTCGACGACCGATAATCCTCACTTCCAAGAAAAGGCAAATTCGAGCCTAAATGGGAGGCCGTTTATAATAGAAGCGGTCTACTCGATGGTGCATATCGCCTAATTACAAAATGGCGGCCGAGCAATTATCTTAGATAAATGGGAAGTTCACGAAGAAATACCCCTAGTATCTTTAGGATAACCCGTTTGACGGGAAGTTCCTCGTGGGATGTTCCACCCACTTTCCATGAGGATAACTCTAGATTTATCCTCCATCATAATTCCCCCACGATCAAATTCCTTGGCGGTAGGTCTACAAATTACGGTACATTACCAAAATCCCTCTTGATTCGTCTATGAACAAGAGGCCCACTCAAAATCTCTCTCTTGGGAGATAGAATATAAAATTCTTCCTCTCCAAGTGTAAGATCCTTTCGTGACAAGCGGAAGGGTTCATCCATCCCTCTCGGTGGCCGTGAAGGTATCTGTGGGATTTTCAAACCAGGTTGTTTGCACGAAAGTCACCGAGTTTCTTGGTTCTCGGAGTGGAGATCTCACTCTTAGTTCCATCTCTCTCCTAGGTGGCCCATTTGGTATCTTGGGATTTTCGGACAGGGTTGTCCTTTGAAGGTCACGAGTCTCTTGGTTCTCAGTGGAGATCCCACTCTTAGTTCCATCTCTCTCTAGGTAGCCGTGAAGGTATCTTGTAGGATTTTCGAACCGGGTTGTCCGATGAAGGTCGCTGAGTCTCTTCGGTTCTCGGTGGAGATCCCACTCTTAGTTCCATCTTCATCTTAGGTAGCGCCGGCCGAAGGTATCTTGTAGGGATTTTCGAGACCGGGTTGTCCGTGAAGGTCACCCGAGTCTTTTCGGTTCTGGAGTGGAGATCCCACTCTTAGTTCCATTTTCATCTTAGGTAGCCGTGAAGGTATCTTGTAGGGATTTTCGGACCGGGTTGTCCGGTGAAGGTCACACAGTCTTTTCGGTTCGGTGGAGATCCCACTCTTAGTTCCATCTTCATCTTAGGTAGCGCCAGAAGGTATCTTGTAGGGACTTTCGAACCGGGTTGTCCGTGAAGGTGCTGAGTCTCTTCGGTTCTGGTGGAGATCCCACTCTTAGGTCCACCTTTCATCTTGGTGAGCCGGAAGGTATCGCGTAGAGATTTTCAGACGGGTAGTCATTTGGAGGTCACGAGGTCTTTTCGATTCTGACAAGGAATCTGCTGTTAGCCTCATCAGGAAATAGAACACATTCTTCCTTTCCCACCTCAATCAATCTTAATCCGGTTCGGTCATTCTCGGTCAAAGAAGAAAGATTCATCTTGGGGCATTTTATCGAAGCCTAAGAAGGATAAAGCCAGGCGCCTCCTACCGTTCTTGGGTTTAGTCTTTCTCCGATTGAAGAAGACACGAGTTGATTACGGGGCATTTTATCCGAGAAGCCTAAGAAGGGATAAAGCCAACGCCTCACTGCAGCGTTGCGGTTTAGTCTTTCTACGATTGAAGAAGACACGAGTTGATTACGGGGCATTTTATCCGAAGCCTAAGAAGGGATAAAGCGGCCTCACTCACGTTGCGGTTTAGTCTTTCTCCGATTGAAGAAGACACGAGTTCGATTACGGGGCATTTTATCCGAAGCCTAGAAGGGGGATAAAGCCAACCTCTGCAGCGTTGCGGTTTAGTCTTTTAGATTGAAGAAGACACGAGTTGATTAAGGGTATTTCATCCGAAGCCTAAGAAGGGATAAAGCGGCCTACGCCGCAGCGTTGCGGTTTGAGTCTTTCTCCAGATTGAAGACACCGAGTTGATTAAGGGCATTTTATCCGAAGCTAGAAGGGATAAAGCAGCCCTCCTGCAGCGTTGCGGTTTAGTCTTTTAGATTGAAGAAGACACGAGTTGATTAAGGGTATTTCATCGAACCCTAAGAAGGGATGAGTCGTGTAACAGCGTTCAGGGTTAGTCTTCGAGTGAAAAGGCGAAACCTACATTATTCAACATCGTAGCATTAAGTGCGAGAGAGTTTCATTCTTTTAGCACAACGCTGTGTGTAGAACGGATTTAGATAATCTACATGCTAGCCCAACTCAAACGGTAGTTGGTAAAGGCTCATCAAACCCGCTGAGGGTCTCGGGTTGGCCAATAACCCTAAAGCCAACGCCACACACGCTGTCCGGTTTAGTCTTTTTCCGATTGAAGAAGACACCAGAGTTCGACTCGGGGCATTTTATCCCGAAGCCAGAAGGGATAAAGCCAACGCCACCGCTGTCGGGTTAGCCTTCCCGTGAAAAAGACGAAGTCTTCGTATTCAACATCGTAGCATTAAGTGCGAGAGTTTCATTCTTTTAGCACAACGTTGTGTGTAGAGCGGTTTAGATAATCTACATGCTAGCCCACTCAAGCGGTAGTTGGTAAAGGCTCATCAAACCCGTTGAGACGGGGTTGTGATAACCCTAAAACCCGCCTCACCGCAGCGTTGCGGTTTAGTCTTTTAGATTGAAGAAGACACGAGTTCGATTCGGGGCATTTTATCCGAAGCCTAAGAAGGGATAAAGCCAGCATACCAGCGCGTTGGGGTTAGCCTTCGTGAAAAGGCGAAGTCTTAAGTATTCAACATCGTAGCATTAAGTCTAAGAGAGTTTCATTCTTTTAGCACAACGCTGTGTAGAACGGATTAGACAATCTACACGCTAGCCAACTCAAACGGTAGTTGGTAAAGGCTAATCAAACCCGCTTGAAGGTCGGGTTGGCCAATAATCCTAAAGTCGACGCTTAACACGCTGCTGTCGGTTTAGTCTTTTTCCGATTGAAGAAGACACGAGTTCGATCGGGGCATTTTATCCGGCCTAAGAAGGGATAAAGCCAACGCCACACGCTGTCGGTTTAGTTTTTCCGATTGAAGAAGACACCGAGTTCGACTGGGGCATTTTATCCCAAGCCTAAGAAGGATAAAGCCAACCACACGCTGCCGGGTTTAGTCTTTTTCCGATTGAATAAGACACCAGTTTGATTCTCGGGGTATTTGTCCAAGCCTAAGAATGGATGAGTCTACGTGTAACACGCGCTGTCGGGTGGTCTCTTGCCCGAAAAGAGCAATGGCCCTATGTATTCAATATCATAGCAACGAAGTCTAGAAGAGTTTCATTCTTTTAGCACAACGCCACGCGCGAACGGATCCGATAATCCGCGACGTAGCCCAACTCAAACGGTAGTTGGTAAAGGCTAATCAAACCCTGGATCTACCGAGGATTTGCCAAAATCCTATAAGTATTATGGTTAATTATTTCGACGTAAATAAAAGAATCATAATAAATAATGAAAGGAATAAATCTTATTCATTTGAAGCAAATATAGAGAGGAGCTACAATGTCGGAGACAATTGATTCAAGCAAAGTTATGATAATACATCTAAATAAAAATCGTAACGACTGGTGAACAAAGAGAACAAAAGTCTCGCAAAGACATCACTTCATCGCGCAATCCAAGAATGTGAAGGAAGTAAGGTCACCTTGACGGCGCTAATTTTTCCTCCCGATCGCCGAACCCGAGCCTTGGCTTCCTTCTCAAGTTCCTCTTCAGAGTTCGCGGCAATAGCAAATGATGTTCCCGACGACGCCTCGAGGACTTGCTTTCACGCTCGCTGACATCCCGACTCGTGCACTCACGCATGAAATTCTTCAACGTTTCTCCCTTGAACACCCCGATTCCCAGACGCTCGACATGGGTGTGGTACAAGTTTATCTACGCCGTAGCATTGCCGCTCATATGAGTTCGAAAAATGATCTCTTGCTCGATATTTTCTCTCGCTAAAAGCTGCTCACGAAGCCTTGATCCTTCGCCGATGAGTCGATCACCTCATCGCGATGATTCAAAAAGGCTAAATCCTCCACACGGTGACGCAAGAGTTAAGCCTAGTGAGCTTTGCTCACAACGATTAGCTAGCCAGGGCCACCAACACGCCAATTTCCTCCAAGATACTCAATATGAATGGGCGTAAGACCATAAAAGTCGCCCATCTAACCTCGATAATAGAGATCGCGCTTCAAACCATTCTCCAACACCAAGGAGACCCATCACGTAACCGGAGTCGAACGGCAGATTTTGGCCCGGCAATCTCAATAGGTTGAATCCGGGAAGTGGTCCGTCAAGATTAACCTGGGCCTCCACCCGCTCTATACCAAGGGTCGGAAATCCCGGTTTCGCCTTCGTGAAAAGGCGAAGTCTTAAGTATTCAACATCGTAGCATTAAGTCTAAGAGAGTTTCATTCTTTTAGCACAACGTTGTGTGTAGAGCGGTTTAGACAATCTACCGCTAGCCAACTCAAGCGGTAGTTGGTAAAGGCTAATCAAACCCGTTGAAGGCGGGGGTTGGCCATAATCCTAAAGTCGGCGCTAACACCTTGCGTTGCGGTTTAGTCTTTTTCGATTGAAAAGACACGAGAGTTCGATTCGGGGCATTTTATCCGGCAAGCCTAAGAAGGGATAAAGCCAGCGCCTCCCTGCAGCGTTGCGGTTTAGTCTTTTAGATTGAAGAAGACACGAGTTGATTACGGGGCATTTTATCCGAAGCCTAAGAAGGGATAAAGCCAACGCCTCCTGCAGCGTTGCGGTTTAGTCTTTAGATTGAATAAGACACGAGTTTGATTACGGGTATTTCGTCCGAAGCCTAAGAATGGATGAGTCACGTGTAACAGCGTTGCCGGGGTGGTCTCTTGCCGTAAAAGTCTGAAACTATGTATTCAATATCATAGCAGCGAGTCTAGAAGAGTTTCATTCTTTTAGCACAAGCGTCCGCGTCAGATCGGATAATCCATACGCTAGCCACTCAAGCGGTAGTTGGTAAAGGCTAATCAAACCGTTGGCGGTGAGGATTTGCCAAAATCCTATAAGTATTATGGTTAATTATTTACGTGAAATAAAAGAATCATAATAAATAATGAAAGGAATAAATCTTATTCATTTGAAGCAAATATAGAAGGAGCTACAATTGTCGAGACAATTGATTCAAACAAAGTTATGATAATACATCTAAATAAAATAAATGCGACTGGTGAACAAAGAAACGAAAAAGTCTCATGACACATGGCGGACTTCATTGGCAATCCGGTAATGTGAAGGAAGCAAGGTCGACCTTGGCGGTAATTTTTCCTCTGGATGCTTTCGAACCCGAGCCTTCCTTCTCAAGTTCCTCTTGAGTTAGCGGCAATAGCGGCCGCATGTTCCCGACCTTGCGCCTCGAGGACTTGCTTCTCACGTTGATGACATCTGGACTCACGGTGCACTCACGCATGAAATTCTTCAGCGTCTTCTCCCCTTGAGCGAGTCGGTCACATGCGTTCGACATGGGTGTGGTACAAGTTTATCTACGCCGTAAGCGACGCCGCCGCCATATGAGTTCGAAAATGATCTCTTGCTCACGATATTTTCCTCTGTAGCGTTCACGAGAAGCCTTGATCAGAGCCGTCGATGAGTCGTATCACCTCATCGCATGATTCAAAAAGGCTAAATCCTCCACACAGTGCAAGAGTTAGCCGTAGTGAGCTTTGCTCACCGATTAACTAGGCGAGGGGCCACCAACACTGAATTTCCTCCAAGATACTCAATATGAATGGGAGAAGACCATAAAAGTAGCCCATCTAACCTCGATAATAGAGATCGCTTGCTTCAAACCATTCTCCAGCGGTGAAGGAGACCCATCCGAGCCGGAGTGGTGATTTTGGCGGGGCAATCTCGCAATAGGTTGAATCCGTGGAAGTGGTCGTCAAGATTAACACAGGGCCTCCACCAGCGCCCTGCTCTCGAAGGGTGGAAATCTGGTTTCTTGAGAGGCTGTAGGGAGGCGGTGGAAGCGGATGATAGGCGATCCCTCAAACTCGTCATCGAAATTATGATAGTAGGCTCGAGCTTGGGTTTCTTCATGCGAGTGTTGCCTACATTGCGGTTCGCTTCCTCGGTGGAAAAATTTTCAGGATGACCTTGAGAATCGAGACTTGACATTAGGAGCCTTAGTAGGCGAATAATCATCGAACATCCATACCACAAGAAGAACAAAGGGTTAGAGATCATTTAGGAGGAATATCTTGAAAAGAAGCTTATGGCGTAGAACTCTTCTCGAAACCCATAGTTGAGTCCACGACCTTATAGCGGATATGACGATTTCATCCGTCGCGAATACGAGGAGAGCGGTAAATATAGCGTAAACCAAGAGGCAATATATCCCGTTCTACAGGCGAGATACGGTGTGAAATCGCCTCGTTAATAACATGCAGGGTGATCTTTGAAGCCTCAATCCTCACGAAGGAGAATCTCGCTCTTCCCAATCGCCACAAAGGAGAACGGCTGGGTCATAACGAGTACACAATCTGAAGCGTCGATCCTCACGAAGGAGAATCTCGCTCTTCCCAATCGCCACAAAGGAGAACGAAGCGATACAACGATATATGTACGAATATGATAACGCCGGGCGCACCACCGAAAGAAGGAGGCGCATTCACGCCGCCGCGGCGAAGTTGATCGACTCGAACGCTGATCTTCCGACGACATCGAAACCGCAAAAGAAGACGAATAGAGTCGATACGGAAGATCAGCAAATAAAGGTCAAAAGCTACAAAATCCGACGCCGAAGCACACGACGAAGCGCCTGCCGCGGACGCCACCGCTGCACTTCGAAGCCGCTATCGGCGCCGCCGCTGGCTTCAAGAAGCAGGCGCCGGGCGCTGGCGCCAGTTTCGCCAGCCGGCTACGTACCGCCTGGCATCGTATCAAGGCGGAAGTAGGCCATTGCTGGCGCCAGCCGCTGCCACGCTGCTTCGACGGGCGCTGGCAAGATCAGCCACCGTCGCTGGCGCTGGCCGCTGGGCGCTTCACCGCCGCCGCCAAGACGCCTGGCCAAGGATCGCCGCCACCGTCCTACTTTCTCGTGGTCCGCTAAGCACCGTGACGCACAAAAGAAGAAGAAAAAGAAGAAAAAGGACTCGTAAGGCTCTCGTATGCATACCTTGTTGATCGAGGAAGAAAGGACGGCGAGAAGCGAGATGAAAACAAGAGAGAGAGAGAGCACAGGGGGGCCGGCCTAGGTCAGCAAGAAAGAGGCCTTGTGGGTATTTATAACAACCCCATATGCACCCAACCCTCTTGGAACAAGGACTCTATTTGGCAAAAGTAGGAATTCTAATTGGAGTCCAAATCAATTCTAATTAGGACTCTAATCAGCCCCTAATTAGGAGTCCTAGTGGAATCTTGTTTGGATGTCAATATAGCGCCAAATCGGTCCGTTAATGGCTCCTAATTCCTCCGCTATATTGGGAAAGATTACGAAGGTTTATCGGGGATAACACCTGCGAATTCCCACGGCGGCCGTCAGCGTGTGATCTCAACTAGGATTACAGTATAAGCTGTTGCCTAATTCGTAGAAGTTCAGGAGAATATTCTCACAAGAAATATTCTTAGGGATAACTTCGATCGTCGCGGATGGCACCGAGGCAAATCAACGCGTCGCCTAATCCTACTCAACTAGGATTACAGTATAAGCTGTTGCCTAATTCATCGAGAGTTCGGAAGAATATTTTCACAAGAAATATTCTTAGGGATAACTTCGATCGTCGCGGATGGCACCGAGGCAAATCAACGCGTCGCCTAATCCTACTCCAACTAGGATTACGGTATAAACTATTTCCTAATTTGTAGAAGTTCAGGAGAATATTCTCACAAGAAATATTCTTAGGGATAACTTCGATCGTCTTGGTTACGCAAATCAACAGCGTCGTGATCCTACTCAACTAGGATTACGGTATAAAGCTGTTTCCAAATTTTCAGCGAGGAGTTCACGGAGAATAAATCCATATTCTTAAGGATAACTTCGATAACCCTTAATTTCCTCCCACCATAATACCCAAGAGAGGAATAATCTGACGAGGCGTGAAAGTCATGACGACACCGGACAACGTGTCCAGTCCCGAAGAAACTTCACCCACCGTGGATAATCACATCCCAACAACGGTCAAAGCATCGCACTTGCCGATTGAAGGCCAAGACGATGGTTGAAAGCCAAATGGTCTCTTGTTTCGACAAGGAATCCTTGGAGGATATCTCCATGAAAAGATTAGTCCTCGGCGTGGTTAAACCAACAACACGTGATGGCGGAAGTTAGAATGAGGGTTATGAAATTCCATGTACTTCGACCACCCAATGTGTAAGCTGACAAGTTCGCCGACATACGGAGAAGTCCAAAAGTCGATGGTTAGTCAAACAACAACCAACCGACACGAGTTACAAGCAAAACTCACCCACCGACTTGAATCAAGATTTCAACAAGCGGTCGGACAATAAATGCAGCACCGTGAGCTTATCGAGAATCCTACAAAGAAGCTGGATGATCTGAAAGAATCAAAGACTTGAAGCTATCTTTTGGGACCCTCACCGATCAAGGTCGGAACTATCATGTCCATCGCACTCATTAAGAATTGAGACCGAGGCGCTTTGGAGGGGTATCCAGAGGCTGAAAAATACTTACAAAGATCCCGAAACCAACTCGTGGCGAAGTCGGCGAATGACAACCCTTGAATGATCTGGACGTCGAATGGTTGAGACGCGAACCCCATCAAGAACCATTGGCCACAAGCACGCGCTTTAAACCGGACTTGAACAGACGATCGATTTCAGATCGCTGAACCGAACGAACCAAGAGTTAGTTTAATCAAGTAACGACGAACCCGAGCCCGAGTCGAAACGCCGGAAAAACGACGAAACGATTTAAAAACGACTACATGCATACCCTACTGATTAAGGGTTTCACCACTTGCCGAATACCGCCAACTTGCCGAGGTGCTCGCCAAGTGGCCAGGAGGCTCGGCCACTTGGCCGAGCCACTCGCCAACTTGTCGAGGTGCTACCAAGTGGCCGGGTGGTTTCCAAGGCGCCAGCCACTTGGTCGGCGGGTGATGCACCCCCATTGTATAAATAGGGGTCTTGAAGTTTGAGGGGACTTGGACGGGGCTTTGGAGAGAGAATTTGGAGAATTTGGCTTTTGGACTTGGCGTGGATTTTCGAGGATTTTCTAAAGAGTTCTCACGGGATCCACGAGCCGCCGACGCGACCGCTCGAGCACCGACGAGCACAAGTCCGATCGACGTCGATCTATAAGCGGAAGGTAATCAATTCGGTCGAACTACAGATACCCTCTAGGTTAAGCCGTCTTAACCTCGGGGATAGCGTATGATTTCTCCTTGTAGATCTCACCCGCTCGGTGATCCTCTCCTTCGTGAGTGCGATCCCGCAGCGATCCTCTCCTTCGCGGAGTGTGATTCCTCAGCGCCTGCTTCTTCGGAAACGAGCCCCACGCCCAGAGTTCCAACCCGGCTCTACTTTGATTGAATTGCGCGGTGGTCCACGGACACAAAAGTCCCGACACGGGCAAAGAACCCATGGCGAGGACCTCGATATAGCAGAGATCCTCGTGTTTGTTCACAAGGATAAAAATTGTAATCTTTTTGATTTTCATTGTAAGCCTTAAAATAAAAGGCGATATTTCTTTTGAATTTTGTTGTAGGCCAAAGAAGCTGTAAGCAAGTTCAAATCAATGACAATCATCCCAACTTTTACCGCGAACACTTGCCTTTAAGATTCACATAATTATGAGCAGCCTGCTATTAATGCTGTGTTTGGATATATTGCCACTAAGATGATTCTGTTGGGTGCCAACTCAAACTCTAAGTTGGATCCAGATTTGAAGGCTAGGCCCAGTCCTAGTAGTTTTCTTAGAGACCAAGTTGATAGTTTTCTTGGAGACCAAGTTGACTTGGTGGGCAAGTCAGAGGTGTCTTTTAATAAGACAACCTATTCTGAGATTTTTTTAGTAGAGAGTGAGAGATGCAATATTCTTGTAATCAGAGTTTAACTGTAACCGGGTTCAAAGGTATTGTGTGAGAGAGGGTTTTGCAGTCTTTGTCCGTGCAAAAGATTGTAATTTAGAGGCGACAGTGGATTGTTTCGATCCCGTGGTTTTTTCTTATTGAGGGTTTTCCACGTTAAACCTTATGTGAGATTTTATTTGCTACGTTTGGTGGTTTTCGGGGTTTTTGCGTGATCAAAAAATTTCCATCAAGTGGTATCAGGGTGGGGTTTGACGGTTCGTGGAGGTTCAAGTGGTGTGCGATCAGTGAGGTGTTGGAGATTGACGGTGCGAGGATTGACACTAGCGAAGTAGACAAATGGTAGATGGCAAAAATGGCGCCAAGAATTGGGTTCGTTGGTCTCTGTTTGCGTGAAAGGTTGGAGGAGAGGAATCACGTGAACATCACATGAATAAAAGAACAAAAGAATGAAGGTTATTATAGCAGGACAGTGGAACACTGTTCATGTGGGTGAGGAGGGTTTGGCTAAAAAATATTTTTTAAATCAAATCTATCGGTGCAGATTGATTTGTCTTCTGATTGGGGAATTGGAGACAGAATTTGACGATCCAGGAGTCATTCCTAGGGTTTTTCGATGTGCTGAGTTCATTTTTAACATTCAGTTCTACCAAATTCAGCTTCTAGAATGACATATTAGAATTTAGTTGTGGTTAGAGGATGATGACATCTTCTGCTCCGAAGTTCGATATTTTGCTATTCAATGGCAATATAAATTTTCTGATTGTGATTAATGCGATTTAAGATCTTCTTGTAGAGCAGGGTGTTGATCAAACTTTGGAAGAGAAGAAGCCTGAAGGGATGAAGAATGCTGAATGGAGTTCTATGCAAAAGAATGTTGTCACCACAATTCATTTAGCACTCGTCCTCGAGATCAAGTACATCATTATGCAGGAGACCACACTAAGGGGGCTGTGGGACAAGCTTGAGGGGATTTATGAGTCAAAGTCGATGACAAGCCGATTGTCTTTGAGGATAGAACTTTATTCATTAAAGATGGAAGAAAGTACGGCTATTCAAGACCACATCAATGCCTTTAATCAGCTAGTGTGTCAACTTATGAATATTGATGAGGAGATTAAAGAAGAAGAGCAAGCACTACTCCTACTGTCTTTCCTACCGAAGTCGTATAAGCTATTGGTTCAGACGATAATTGTGGGGAAGCAGACATTGAAGTTTGATGATGTGACAACACTCATATGCAAGAGTGAAAGAATGATGGGAAAGGAGAGCGCATCTAATGGTGGTGAGAGTGCACTAGCTTTTGAAAGTTCTAATCGGGGGAGGAGTAAGGGGAGATGTGACAGTTATCAAGGAAGGTCAAAATCGGGCCTGAGATGACAGTGAAAGAGAGTGCCACTATTGCGGAGAGAAGGGTCATATTCAGTTCAGAGATTTCCAGATGCGAGATGATTTGAAGAGCACTATACAGATGAAGTTTCAAGAAAATTGGAAGAATGAGGACTCCTCGGCAGTTGTGTGTGATGAAGATGTGGTGTTGATGATGGAGAGTACTAGTAGTGATGCAAGTAATACTTGGGTGTAAGATTTTGCAGCCTCTATGCACATTTGCAACAACAAAGAGTATGCTGACATATTGAAGACAGATGAAGAACTTGGTGACGTGATCGTTGGAAACAATGAGAAGATGAAAGTTGAAGGCATTGAGAGTTTTTGCCTCAAGCTTCACACTAGGAAGCTCAGAATTCTTCGTCATGTGAGATATGTGTCATCATGTGGTGCTAATTTAATTTTGTTGGGTGAGATGGCATTGCGTGGGTACAAGTATATGGGTGAAGGAGAGTGGTGCAAAATGTATAGGGATGGTAATTTGATTTTGTAAGGGAGGAAGAATAGCAATTATATTTAGATGGGTATTCTGTTAATGGTGTAGGTGACTCTTCTCATACTCTTGTCCACAAGGGTGAGGTGAAAAACAAGAAGAAGAGAGTGAGTTTTTCTGAAGCCATTGAGAAAGTTTGAGATTTTTAAATTGAGGGATATGTTGGTGCCGACTCAAACTCTAAGTTGCATCCGATTTGAAGGCTAGGCCCAGTCCTAGTAGTTTTTTTTGAGATCAAGTTGACAGTTTTTTTAGAGACCAAGTTGACTTGGTGGACAAGTTAGGAGTGTCTTTAAATAAGACATCTTATTCTAGGGTTTTTTGATAGAGAGTAAGAGATACAATATTCTTCTAATCAGGGTTTAACAGATGGTGTAACCGGGTTCAAGGGTATTGTGAGAGAGAAGGTTTCCATGCAAAAGATTATAATTTGGAGGTGATCACTGGTAAAAGAACTAATTATAGGCGACGGGCCATTGGCGTGGTACCCGTCGACTCCGGACCGTCATGTGTTAGCCATCACCAGTAGTCATTGGCGACGGCCAGTTCCATCGCCAATAATGGGTCCACCTTTAAAAAAAATCTGGCAAAACCCTAACCCTCATCTCCTTCTCTTAAACCCGCCGCCTGGTCATTTTTATTTAGCACCCGCTTCTCCTTGCCGCCCCACGCTCCGCCTCGCCGCCCCCGTGTTACCTCGCTGCCCACGCCTCAGCCCCCCACCCGCTCGCCTCGCCACCCGGCGATGCGGTCTGACTCCATTGTCGGACTCCCTCTCCCTCACATTCGCCACCCAAGCTCCCTCTCCTTCACTAGGTATCTATATTTCTATCATATTTTGTTATTTTTACTCAAAGCAACTATTTTGATCTTTTTCTTAAATTCTAGGGTTTCATGGTCCTATTTGATCCAATTTAGGAAAATCATTCAGATCTGGTGTTATATCCAAATTTTAGATAATTTTCTAATTATTATTATTATTATTATTGTAATTGTTTAGATTGATTATTCAATTAATTATGTTATAATTTGAATATTGTGCAATGATTAATACCTAAACTTAATTACCTAATTTTATCCCTAATGACAACTCAAACATTAAAAGAAAATAGTAATTAACCTAACTAATTTCCAACCTTGATTACACTAATTTTAACCCTAATGACAACATGATCCTTAAAATAAGACAGAAATTAACATAACCCTACCCTAACCCTTAAAATAAAATAGTAATACACCTAACTAATACCTAGTAATAATAACTTCTCAAATAATTATCCTTATTAATTTTAAACATAATTTATAGAAAACTTAACACCACAAACCCTAACACCTAAAATATGTGAATTAATCAAACATTTATATATATTTTTCAAAATTGGTAGTGTGATATATAACACAATAATGTGATATATATCGATTTTAGGTGAATAAAAAGTTAATGTTAGTAGTAGATCCCGTCCAATAATTACTACCAATTATTAGACTTATAATATAAATAGGCGACTCCATTTTGGGTATGAAATTTAATTTTATCTTGAAAAGTATCGCTTTATATTATTAATAGAAAGAATTGGAATGTAACTATTGGATTTGTCGGTCCGGACGGGTTAGGAATATAGTAGTCGTACATCTAACTTTGTATACTTTGTGCATTTTCATTTTTAGAAAATTTAGGTCACACATACTTGT
This sequence comes from Asparagus setaceus, assembly GCA_012295165.1. Classification (NCBI taxonomy): domain Eukaryota; kingdom Viridiplantae; phylum Streptophyta; class Magnoliopsida; order Asparagales; family Asparagaceae; genus Asparagus; species Asparagus setaceus. The sequence continues at coordinate 13,392,023 of CM022708.1, read as the reverse complement.
TGTTCTCTAGGTACAATAAGCATTATGTTGTTATGTGTATCGACCTTTTACTTACCAATTTCAGTCTATTACCGATACACATAATAACATCCACACAGTGTACTTGGTACTTGTAGAATTTTAAAGTAATTACTTCAAGTTTTAATGTATATATTTATGATGTTATTGATGTTTATTTCAACAGTCACTTATTTTTCTTTCATGCATTAATTAAGTGTTTAATTTATATTAGATTAACAATTTAAGTTGCAGATGAGCCAAAGAATTAGGAGGCTATCTTTTTCCCGGGATCAAGACGGTCCATCATCCGGTATAACTATCCAAAATTTGTTTAAGTAAATTATATTTGTGATATAAATATGCATCATATTTACTATTTTATTTATTTATGCAGGAATTTCCTACTTAATTTCGTGAGTCCATTATCCCCACATGGATCCTCACCCATTGAAGGTATAAATATATTTAATTGTATTATGTCAATTGATAAATTTATATGCTCATATCATATTTATTATTTTGTTAGATATTGCGGGGACATACGGACAAACATCTCAAATGGGTCCACCACAACATCGGGACTCATCACCAGATCTAGGTATTAATTTTCATATTTTTATCCTTTCGATATTATATTCCTAATATACATTTATAATACAATGCTATTTTATATTCCTAATATATATTTGCAGACCATACTTGTGATGGATCTGGTGATGATGAGATCCAGCATGAGACTATGTCCGGATCTTCTTAGTCGGAGATTACATGTCTTCGCCCATGGACTCTGGCAGCATCTCGCATCCCTCTGCCAGAAAAAGCTATTGCATTGCAACAAAAATGCGATAGGAACTACAAAATGAGGAGAGATGAGATTAAAACGAAGGAGCGTGCCATAAAGCAAAGGCTTGAAAAAGCGATAGCAGATCAAATAAGGGAAAATGGTAATAAATTCGTGTAAACTTTTGAGATTTCCTACTTATTTAATTATTTAAGTTAATAAGAAATTTATTTCTCTTTGTCTTTGTAGAAAACCAAGACTATGAGAAGCCCGGTAGGCATGAGAATGAGCAAAAGATCAAAGTACCTCCCAAAGGGTACTAGGCCATTTTAGAGTGGAGGGACAGCGTTCCCATTGGGGATTAAGCCGTTAGAGTTAATAATTTGATCGGCTGTTTAATCAGAGATCCAAGCTCCATTAACATTGCTCATAATTTTGAGGAGCAAGAATTTAAAGGCATATAGAAGATCTCGGAGAAGCTCATGGTAATTATCTTTAATATATGATTCTTTTGTTTACAATTCACAATGATTATTCTTATAATGTATATTTTTTTGGCATGTAATTTGCAGGACCATTATTGTCTTCAGGACAATTCGGACTCTTGGGATTGTGTTATGCCTAGAATGGGCAAGATTATTCGGGGATGGAGGAGTGATCTCAAGAGAAAATATTTTATAAAAATATCTGATGATTGGAGGAGGATCTATAAGCTTGATAAGAGGGTTCTTCCGTATAATTGGATGACTCTCATTATCAAGTGGGAGGGTGAGAAGAAGGTGAGTTATTTTTAATTTATGATATTATCATCACACATACTAATAAAGTACTTTATTTTGTAGGAAAAATGTACGACGGCATCGGAGAATCACAGCTCGAAGCTATACGATCACTTTTTAGGATCTACTCCTTACGCACGGATCGAACATAAGTATTTGAGTGAGAACTCGGTATGATCATATTATTAAAACTGATATCATGTGATTAGTTTCATACATTACTCAAATTAATTTGGCATTTAATATATCACAGGACGCTTTGACTATGCCCTCGACCCTTCTTTCTAGAAGAGCTTATACACCACCCGAGGGTTACAATAAGGATAAATAGGTGGAGAAAATTAATGAGATGCATGTAAGTATAAGATTAATTTTAGATTTGTATATACTTAATGCTTTCTCATTAGAGTTTCTAATTTTTTCTTGATATATGATATTCAGGCGTCGCTGGAAGCTTCGCAAAATATTGTCTTGACCCAGGTCATCCAGTCTCAGGGCATAGAGGACACTCCTGTAGAGCCTAATCACATGACCAGAGACCAGTGGAGGAAATTCGTTGACGGAGCTTACGGTTTAAAACCCAACAAGAAAGGGAGGATGCCATTGTCAAGTACTAGACTTAGGAGATTCACCACCACCAGTAAGCCTAGCGACACGTCTGTGACCTCGACGTGACCATGTGACACATCATACATCATGGGTAAGATCAAAAAATACTTGTTGCACAATGTTGAAGCCCCCTTGGTTTTCAATATTCTTCCCACTATTAAGCGCTAGTTAGGCGGTGCACAAATGACCTGGGATATCATGCAATGACTCATCGATTCTCAGCCCTTACAGGAGTTGCTTCCGCAACCTATATAGATGGCTATCATGAAGTTGGCGTTTGATGCGCACGGATATGCAAGTGGTGGATAGGTATATATGTCATATCATATATGAACTTATTATGAATATTTTGGAATATATTCTCATGTTGATTTACATTCTTTTCAGGCTAGAAGATACTCGTAGGGATAAAGAGTACTGCAGACGGCATGCATCCGCCATGACGATAGGGACCAAGACGATATTGGCGATGACCACGATGAGTGAGTAGTGAGTTAGACTTTTTATTACTTTTTTGGACTTTTGGATTGTGTTGAACATGTTATGACTTTTGGTTTTTATATATATGTATTATATTTCTGATTTCTAGTTTTATTGATTTGTGGATGAATATGTATGAATATTGTTTGAGGATGGACATGTATTTTGTTTGAATTGATTTGGATTGGTTTGGATTAGTGGATGAATGTGAATATTTTTGGATATGTGTATGGATGAATATGAATATTGTTGAATATGTTGTGTATGGATTGGATATTGTGTATGATCATGTACAGGTATATTCCTGATTGGGGGGCTGCCAAAATGCAGCAATATTTTTTTTCAAAATTATATACATTGGCGACGGCCCTCCGCCGCCAATGTTGAGCATTGGCGATGGGTGGCGCCGTCGCCAATGTTCAACATTGGCGACGGGAGGGCGTCGTCACCAATGTTATTGGCGACGGCGATGGCCCATCGCCCTTGTCTATCTGCGATGGACGCCGTCCGTCGCCTTTGGTCATTGGCGACGGAATTAATCCGTCGCCAATGTTGCCTGTCGCTAATACATTTCCGTCGCCAATAAACATTAGCGACGGATAGCCCGTCGCCAATGTTTATTGACGACGGACTTATTTGCGATGGGCTGTCGGGCGTAGCGAATGTGTATTAGCGACGGATTTGGAGGCATTGGCGACGGATTACCCCGTCGCCAATGCTCTGTTTTCTACTAGTGGATAGTGGATTGTTTTCGATCCCGTGGCTTTTCCCTGTTAAGGGTTTTCCACGTTAAAGCTTATGTGAGATTCTATTTGCTACGTTTGGTGGTTTTCGGGGTTTTTGCGGGATCAAAAAATTCCCATCAGATTCTTGATTTCTTTTATTCTATTTGGATACCTTGTGGAAACTAATGTTGTCATCCTTGTGTGAATGTCATCTTTCACCTGAGTTTCACAAAATAATAGTCTTCAGTATGTTTTAAATGAAAGAATATGCTTCTTTTCCCAGGTGATATGGTGTCAATTGTTTTTTGTGTCTTTTTTGAATAGCCTGCAGCCTTCCTGCTGATTTCAGAAATCTTCGACAAATTATGATGTGATTCAGCCCTCTATAGTATATTCTCCTCTATGTCTAATACTTGTTTACCATGTTTTATAACGTTTCTTGTTTACAATATGTGTAGGCTTTGATGACATCGTAGACAACAAGCAAAAATTATCACTAGCTCGGATATAATGGATGTTTTACCTGAACATAAGTAGACAATCCTATATGAAATTTGTCATGTAGTCAATTGTATGACAGACTAGAGAATATGTGATGTCTTTTGGAGTTTAGATTGAACTTACCAGTCAATGATAATATTTTAGCTTGCTGGATATTTCAAATTGTGATGTAAATTTATTATTTGGAATTTAAATTTAGTTACAGGTACATTAATCTAATGTATTATGCTGCGTATTAGCTTGTTTCCTACAATTTTAAAAACAAAAATAAAAATTGGGGCGACACAAACATGACAAGTGAAAATTAAAAATTTGAAGAACACATATGTAGCTTAAGTTGTCACTTCTGTTGTAGTGGGTGTTTCTTCTGATATTTTTTCACAATTACGTTTTGCCACTTTGCCTGGAATAAATAACATACAGTTTCTTTTATTGCCAAAGTCAGGAAATTTGGATGTTACATTGGACACTCCGCACTGTGATCTTCACCATATCACCAATCAAGAAAAACGTTTTCTGCAACCTCTACCAGTAATGCTTTCCTAGTCTTTCACAAACTCAGGTCTCTAGACTAATTGGATGTCTACACACAAGATTAAAGATTGAATTGAACTAATAATGATTTAATCCAGTTTCAGGCTTATGATGAGAAAGTTCAATTTGCACCCTTGTGCTGATTGACATCTTCAATTCTGGAGGAGCCATTGGAGATGTTGAAAGTCCCATTAATCCATCAGATTGTACAAGAAGTATTAAAACTAAAAGACCTGGAAGGTTCAGAGCTTACACTTGCTTTATGCCAAAGCATCTCACAGTGAACAACAACGACAAAGAGTTCAATTTTGACCCAAAATTCGGATTTTTGGTTATTAACCTCACATGTTTCAGAGGGGAAAGGCATAATGAACATGGACCTAGTATGCTGAGGGCTTGGAGTTGATGCCTGCATCACCCTTATCCTTGTAATTCTCAGTATTGGAATATTGAAATAGTATATTGAGGATGTTATATCTTATGCATCATCCTAAGTCAGTTCTTATTCAATCGCTGGAAATTAATAGTTTATATGTATTTTTCTTATAGAAATGATATATCAACAAACTCAGAACCAGATGGAATTGATTCTGTAGAATTTGATAAATGCGGACAACGAAGTTTAGCTGAAAATTTTGTATGTGTCATAATCTCAAATATTATTTGTACATAACCATGAAATGTTATTGGTATCGGACTCAAATCTAAACTATGAATGAGAAGACAAGGCATTGAACTGGGAAAGGCATTAGTAAAAAGGAAGACGTACTTTGAGTGTGAATCACACTCAGTTTAAAGAAAGTTCATGTTTTGCAAGATGACCCGTGAAAAAGTGAGCTTGCAAACTCTGCTCTACTTAGATTCTTTTAGCTGTTTTACTTTGCATATTTTGATCTCGAAATTCCCATTTAATTGTTTTCTAATTAAGTGCACTCTCCCAATTAACCTGCGTAATGTCTAAGTTTATGTAGTCAGCTAGTCCTTTAGATACTGTCTTATTATGCCCTGATTTGGTCCGTTCTACTACGATACATTTAAGGAGGGATGTCTTAGTTAATCTTTTTCCTGGTTCTTTTTCCCTTCCAATTGCAAAATGCATGTAGAAGATTGAGAAATATGCATCGTAATTAATTGCCAAAAGCATCTAACAAAGATTGAGATATATGCACATAAAAATCATACTTTATTGGAATTTTCATTGATTTTTCCCCTCTAGCAATTATTTATTTCCATCCCTACCCTCTAATTTCCTCTCAATTCATTGCTGCACTGGTCTGTTGCTTGGAACCATCTTGAACCATTGACCTTCAGGGTCGCAGTTCTTGTCTTGACTAATGCAGTTGCATGGATTAGTAATGAGAGTATTGCCATCAGAGCCAACATCCAGGCACAGATTAGTCTGCGAAGAGATGTGCAGTTTCGAGTTCGATATCAGATTCCATTTGAAGCTACCGTTATCAGCAAAGGTCGTGAGCGTCACCGGCTGGGCTGCACCTGATTCTTTTAAGAACAAGTCTGAATTTACGAGCTGGATGGTTTGATCACTGTATTTCCATCCTCTCGGTGAATCACAAGGGCCTAAATGCAACGATGAATTAGTTGAACTGTCCTGGACGATGCACAACCCAGTTTTTGGATGGTAGAGCACTGTGTTGAGTGGATTGTTTAGTCCTGGACCTGAGTCATAAATTAAAATGTATCGTTATTTACGCAGCTAGTTACAAAATTATAATGTGATGGAATTAGAGCATGATGTTAACTAGGACCTTGGAAGGGAGATTTTATAGAAGCAAGCCTATGTAGGAAGGTAGCGTTCCTGGGTCCAGACCAATCTAAATTCATAGCACCGTAAACCTCCTCCATGTCGAGTATGCCTTCTCTAAGATAATAACTCCCTTGCAAAGCCCAAAGAGCCCAATCAAGGTCCATTTCAGCTAAAGCTGCCAGAGCACAGCTCGAATATCTGTTGTCATTCCTGTTCCCTCCCCTTTGATCGATTCCCCACTCGCTCATAAACAACGGAGTTCCCTTGCTTAATATGAACCCTGCTTTCCTCATTATATTGGATGTTATAGAACCGCAAGCATCATTGGCATTCTGATTGCTCCAAGTATCGGTATTTGAGAATGCGTACCAGTGCACCTCGTGGACAAGCTTGCTGGAAAACGAGAGCTTGACTTCGTTGTTTGACAGAAAGCTGAGGTCATTATCAAAGTTGAGTCCTGAGAGTATAACGAGAACATTGGGGTTTGCTTGGTGAACTACTTCGGCGCCCCTTGGCATGTACTTGTACCAAACCTTAACATTTTGTTTTGGACCCCTGAGCTCATTTCTTAGGCTCATGCCGACGACATTGGTGACTCCGTTGAAAAGTCTAGCCATTCGAGAGAGTCCGGCAAGCCATTCTTGAGGGTTGAAGAACCGGTCCCAGAAGAAGCCATTGCCGTCATTGTTGTTGCAGCACCAGCCAGGCTGAGTTAGGTGATTGTCTAGTATTACCATTATATTGTTGCTCCCAAGATTGGCCACCACAGCCTGCAAATATTGATTCAACATAGCCAAAGGAGAAATGATTAATCAAAAAACTCAAATTCGCCACAATCAACTATCTTTTGTATTTGGCTGGATGCTAGACACGTCTTCAAACAACCATATCTTAGAGTCTCAGATCAGATGATATATTACAATTAGTATACTATTCTTCATGATATAAGCCAACTAATCCTTCAGATTGCTAAAACAAACAAAAGGTTGTTGGTCATCTACAATTAATACAAGAAAATGTCAAAAATTAAGACAGTGAACAAACTATACCCTTATGACCTCATGTCTACAGATCACATTAAAACATTGTTGACTACCAATTTATGCGTCCAATAGCGGCATAAAAATGTCCAAATTGGTGTTAACTAAACCATGACCGCTCCTAGTTAGTATTATCTTCAAGTTATTTTGGTCATTGTTGTTACATCCTATAGTTATTATATGCATTTCAGATTTACTTGTGAATCAACGCAACAAAGTCACAAAAATGTTGTATTCTTTCATGGTTAATTAAGATGGTATTTGCATTTTAAATGTTACTTAAAATGCATTTACTTGCATTATGTAGGAAGGACTGCCTAAGGGTACCTAGACAATGACTCTTTTGCGAACCTTCCATATATATAACATGCAATAATTGAATGTTGTCACTTGAAATATAAATTACACCCAAAATTAATTGTGAATTCAGAGTAGCACATGTACTGAAATTAAAGCAACCAGAATACAATTTCTACTTTTACGGAAACAAGGAAATAAATACCATAATGCATATCCTTAAATGAACTTTTAAACAACTATCATTAACTATAGGGAACACCAAGAGCAACAACAATAGTATGCCTACCCAAAAAAGTCAACAAAATAGTATGCCTACACAAGGTCTATATCCACTGAAACAAAATAATAAATCCCATGCAACCTATCCTACAAGTATAGGAAGCCATAAATGAGCTGTAATAAAGAACCAACCCCAACAAACAACAACTGTAAACGTGATTTCTAGTTTAGCTAGCTAACCTGGTACGCTTCGATGAGCGTCTTATCCAAGATCCAAGCATTGTTTTTCGTCAATCCATCGAGGGATACATTGAGCCCGAGCCCTTGGAAGGACTGACGAACGGTGAGCTTGGCGTACGAGGAGTTAGTAACAAGGTGGAGAGGCCAAGTGAGCCTAACACAGTTGAACCCCATTGAGCCTATTAACTTTGATATGGCATCCAATGGGCTCTTGCTGAGCCCCTCGGCGAGGACAGGTGCCAAATGAGACGGCCAGTTTGCGCACGCGAGCTTGACACGTTGACCCGACTCGTTGACGATCCATCGGCCTGAGGTCGAGAGATAAGCTGATGTTGGCTGTGGATTTAGAGTTTGGAAAAGGATGATGAAGAGGAGGGCGGGAGAAGTGTGAAAGAGGGAGGGCTTCATGGTTTCAGAACAGAGTAGGAGAAATGTGACTTAGTGACTGTTTGTGACTGATGAGGAGGACTTCGGGGGTTTAAATAGATAAATAATGAATAATTTTTTTTAAATTTTTTTTACAAATGGATAATTAGAAACCGAAATAACCGAAATATTTTAGCTGTTAGGATTCCGATTTATGTGAGCTGTTAGCATTTTTTGTTTTTATCCATATGGTCTGCTTTTATCCACTCAAAAAGTATTAACGGATACATGCGCAAGTATCTGTTTGTTAAATTTGGCGGATTTTATTATTGACTAATTGTATCCGGTTATAATCTGTTCCAACTCCTTTGGAGTTTTTAATAATATTTTTCTTTAAAATTGTTTCAATATATAGATTTTCACCACAGCAACCATATGTATGAAAATAATAAGCTAAATATCAGAAACCCACCTAACTTTGGATAATTTCTCATAACTTTAAAAATATTAGAAAATCCCCTTAAGTTTAGGGGTTATCACAAAACCCCCTTAAGTTTAGGCATACTAGAAAATCCCTTTAACTTTAAATTTTTATCAGAAAACCCTCATGACATTATTAACCCACATGGGTGGACAAAATTACGCTGAGGCTATTTTACAAGCAAAATTTGTGCTTCATGCTTTCAAAGGGTTTCTTTGAAAAAAAAAAGTTTAAAGTTAAAGGGGATTCTCTAAGAACCCTTAAACTCGTTTTTGCAGAACTTGCATACCCTAAAGTTTTAAAATTCTCACTTACCCTCTCTTACTTTTGGTAGCACTTTCAGCACTAAAATTTTAAATCGGCACTTAAATACCCTAAAGTTTTAAAATTTACACTTAAATACCTTAAAGTTTTAAAATTTACACTTAAATACCCACAAGTTTGCATAAATGAGGGTATTAAGTGCAAGTTTTAAAACTTTTATGACACTAAAGTACACGTTTTTCAAACTTTAGGGTATTTTTCTGCTGCCAAAACGAGTAAAGTTATATAAGTGCAACTTTTAGTAACTCTATAGTATATTAAGTGCTGTAAAAATCATGTAATGGTATATAAATACAGACTAGAGGAAACTATACAATATTTAAATGCAATTAAGACCTTTCTGATATTCAGCCAAAATACTGGTGTCATAGTTGTACATGTACTTTTACAAAGGGCATTTACGAAAGAATAAATGATAAAAAGGCTGTCACTCAAGAGGGTTTCATTTGATACAAGCCGTGGCTGACATGAACAGACGTGGGCCCCACATAAGATACACAAAAGTAACGCATATATTTCCAAAACGCGAGCTCCGAAGCCAGACCTCTCTTAAGGTTTTCGCTCTTCCATTGAGGAAGATTCGTGTTTCTCCTGGTCTGCATTGATTATCCAACTGCACCTCTCTACGAATGCAGTGGAGCTTTTATATATATATATATATATATTTATGGGAATCATGTTTATAAGGCGATAGTCCATTTTGATAGCGAGGTATCAATTTCTTCTACATCAAAGTCTCCACACCGATGTACTAGTAGAATTTCACATGTAAGTGAATTGATAACTTCATTTATCAAAATGGAACATCCATTCATGCATTATTTCTCATATATATATATATATATATATATATATATATATATATATATATATATATATATATATATATATATATATATATATATATATATATATATATATATATATATATATATATATATATATATATAAAATAATTGATATGAATATTCTGAGATATACTCATATGATTTCAAAGCCATCTGCATGTAGGAGTGATTGTACTCAAGTGGTAAATAACTACAAGAATTTACATGGTGAAGAAATTGAAGTCCGAATAGGATTTATCTTGATTACAAATAGGATTTGTTTAGGAGCGAGAATTTATTTAGAAATAGGACTTGTTTAGATGTAAGATTTGTTTACAAATAGGACTTGTTTAGGTGCGAAATTTATTTATAAATAGGATTTGTTTAGGAAGCCAAAATAAATAATTACGACACTTGGCCTCCTTTAACATTATCACGAAACATGAGTATATGGATAATAAGAGTACCGCTTATATACATTAAAGTCTTCATTTTCTAATTCAAATAACTTAAAATAAAAATGTTTTGCATATGACTGTGATAGTGAAATGACTTGAAGGTTGTAGATAAAGTTTTTAGTTTAATTACCTTTTTTAAGTGCATGCATATTATTCAACATGTTTCTATGTAGTAGTAAAAAATTTCAGATAATGTTATATTAGTAACGTACATGTTTTACATCCCGCACACTTGCACATGCATTTATCCTTCATTTTACAAGCTTGTTGGGAGTTTTCTGACTCCCCTGAGGTTTGTTTACCCCAGACAGGGGAATTGGTCTTTCTCAATAGGATCGAGAGTATTTCCAGGAGCAAGCTCAGGGGCAGTGATCACAGTTCTCCTTGATATAATTTGATATGTATTAGGGTTATTATAGTTTTTGGTGATTAAAAACTTAGGTGATTTATCAATAAAATTAAGATTTCTTTTCTTCAAAATTCTAGATTCGTTCTTAGCGTTCTTGGGATACGTATTTTGCTTGATTCATTGGGTTATTACGTAGACGCTTGATACCGCTTGATTCGTCGGGGATGTGAAGTTAATTGGGGCTCTCATCAATTTTGGTGGTTTCATTGAGAGATTATTGGATTGAGAGAACCTTTGGTTGGGGAATTGTTGTGCCAACGACTCTTTAGAGATCTTTCGCTTGTATTTTGATCTAGTTGTTGGATCGTTATTTTTTATTTGAGAGATGAGATCATTGGCGATGAGGAAAGATCAATCATCTTTATTGCAAGAGACGAAGAATTTATCAAAGGTGATCAAGCAAATGAAGTTATCCATAAATTGATGGCATCAAAAAAAGATGGCATTGGAGCAATGGCGATGGGGGGCTCATGGGCAAAGAAAGAGCTATAAAACAACGACGACGGATTATGATCGAGGTGCGCAAGATGCAAGGGTTTCAGCCGGATGATCCGAATTCGACGATGATAACCAACGGTGATGGGGGTTCAGCAGAGATCAGGTCGGTATCGATTATAGACGGTGTAGTTGTCGAGGTCTTGACAATATTCATCAATATGTGGATCAGAGAATGGGAAAATTTGATCATGATATTAGTTTCGATGATGAATTTGGTGATTTTGGTGATTTTGGTAATGATCAAGATTGGCGTTTTGATCGGAGGCAACCATCGCATGGAGATTACCGTGCAGATTTCAGTACAGAGAGTACCATGGCAGATTTCAGCATGGAGATTGTCGCAGCTGATATAGTTATGGTTATGATTATAGTTAGGATGGATACGATAGGACTGATTATCAATATGATGGGATGTCGACGACATCCAATGATGGATGGATCGTAGAAAGTCTCGACTTAATCGTGACCGTGATATAGGGTATGAGGAAGATTTTGGTGAGATGTTTGTGGGGAGTCAATTTGAAAAATCATTGCAAAGAAGTAATTCTTCTGATTTTGTTGAGATAGCTATTAATTTTGTAGTTGAAGTCGGCTTGTTAAACACTACAAACAATGATGCTATTGGATTCTTGTCAGATGTGGACAATTACGAACATATTGGATTGAAGGATAGAAGAGTAGAGGAGAAAGAAGAGGAAAACCTAGAGAGTGAAGAGTCTTTGAAAGAATTTCCAATTATTTTGATTTTTGATATCACTAAATCTATTATTAGCGTCAAGACAAACGATTGTGATGTGTCTAATTGTAGTCAAATTTCTTTCTCTATAGGCAGATATGAGGATGTGATTTTATGTTATAGGGTGGATATGGATGCATGTCATCTACTATTATAGAGGCTGTGGAAGATTGATCTCGATGATATTCATAAGGTGAAAGAGAACAAGTACTTTTCTTGAAGAGATGATGATTGGCTTACGTTTACGCTCTTGCAAAGTGAAGCGGGTTCGACAATGAAGCTGGAAGGTAGTTATTTTACCAGTGTTCAAACGCGGATAAACATCACTATTTGAAATTATTTCATGATGAGATCCCGTAACTTCTACCAGCCATCAGCCGCTTGCCAGTCTTTTTACCCGATTGGGAAGCTGGGTCAGCCGCTTGATCGAGTCTAGAAGGCGTCTCTGTATCGAGTTTTAGGATTGTGTTCTCTGTCTTTTGCCATTCATCTACCTAGAGCTTGGGTCAGCTACCTGGATGTCATGTTAGCCGACTGACTAGTTTTAACAGTTGTCTGAACACCAAGGGATTAAAAAGTTGTGAAGTTAATCCATTTGAGCAGTTGTGCAGAGGAGGAGCTCAATGCTTTACTATTGTCATGGATGTAGGGGTTTGGGAGATTCCGATGGTCTTCGACTACTAGCCAAATCTAGTTACGGGGTGAGCGAGTATCTATTGGTCGGTTGGATCGCGAGGTGCGAGAGGTAGTATTGAGACATTAGAGGGTCATAGAGGTACCGACCGAGCTACCACCATCGAGAGTATGGGATCATCGAATTGTTCTGAAGGATGAGTCAAAGCTAGTTAAAGAACCACCTTATCATTGTGCACACTTTTGGAAAGAGATTGAAAGTAGGTCGAGGAGATGCTAACGAGTGGATTGATCCGACTGAGTCGGAGTCCATTTTCTTTACCTATTCTCTTGGTGAGGAAAAAGGATGGGACATGGAGATTTTGTACAGACTACAGGGCTCACGAGGCTACGGTGAAGGGCCGATTTTTTATTCCCACTGTGGATGAGATGTTAGATGAGTTACATGGAAGTGTTAACGAAGTTGGACTTGCGAGTTGGTTATTATCAGGTTCAGATGAGAGAGGTGGATGTACACAAGACGGTATTTTGGATGCATTCAAGGCACTATGAATACTTGGTGATGCCATTCGAAATGTGTAACACACCTACATTCCAGTCAGCAATGAACACTAGGTTTTAGCCATATTTAAGAAAGTATGTGTTGTTATTTTTCGATGATATATTGGTGTATTCACCTACTATAGAGGAGCATTTGTGATATCGGATGAGGTTCTGAGAATTTTGGAGGAAAGTAACTTCTTCATTAAGTTATCAAAGTGTAATTTTGTTAAGCTAGAGTTGGAGTATTTGGGACACATTATCGTAGGCGAGGGGGTGAAGGTAGATATGAGGAAGATTGCTTCAAAGTTGGATTGGCCTTTGCTAAAGGAAGTATCAGCTTTGCGAGGGTTTTTGGGGGTTTGTAGGCTACTACTAAAGATTTATTTAGCATTATGGATTAATTGCCAATTCGTTGATGGACATGTTGAAAAAGGATAGATTTCAATGGACGGATGAGTCTCGGTGAGCATTTGAGGATCTGAAGAAGGCTATGCCTCAAATTTTGGTACTTGCATCAGCAAATTTTTCAAAGGAGTTTCAAGTGCATACAGACACCAGTGACAAGGGGATAGTGGCAGTTTTGGTACAGGAAGGAAGTATGATAGCCTATATGTCGAAGTCGTTGGGACCGTGAAAGAGAACTTGGAGTACTTATGCTCGGAAGATGTTGGAAGTGGTGCAGGCAGTGAAGTACGAAGGACGTATTTGTTAGGGAAGAAGTTCACCATTATCACTGGTCAACAGGCGTTGAGACACCTGATGAAGCAAAAGATTATTACTCCCAAACAATAGAAGTTTACGTAAAGCTCCTCGGGTTTGAGTTCGACACCATATATCAGCCCGAGAAGGAAAATAGAGTTGCTGATGCATTATCTTAAAAAGAGGGTAGTCAGAGGTTGTAGCAAGGAGAAGGCAAGCTTGCATATCATTAGTAGCATGGATTGGAGTGTGTGGAATCGTATTCGTTAAGTTGTGGAGTTGGATGAGGGAGCTTTGGATATTCATGACCGGATTGGGCAAGGAGTCTCAGGGGTACAGAGATTTAATTTCTGAGATGAGCCACTTTTCTACAAAAGCTACATATATGTTCCTAGCGTACCAGGCTTGATGGATGACATTCTATCTTATTTTCATGATAGCAGAGAGGGAGGTCATGCAGGTTGGCTTCGGACTCACATCACAGTGCAGCATTTGTTTTTCTATTGGGAAGGACTAAAAGTAGTGGTGAGCATAAAAGTAGTGGAGTGTGATGTGTGCCCGAAGTTAAAATATGATCAGAGGGCTCTGATGGGGTTTATGCAACCTTCACCGATTCCAAAGAGGATTTGGGAGGACTTGTCGATGGACTTTGTAGAGGGTTTGCCTAGTTGTCAGGAATTTGAGGCTATGTTAGTCATGGTGGATCACTTGAGTATGGGGGTGCACTTTATTTCATTGAAGCATCCATTTACGGGGGCGACTGTAGCTAGGATTTTTGTGAAAAATGTGGTCAAGTAGGAATTCCAAAAAACATAGTCACCAATCAGGAAAAACTATTCATGAGTTCCTTTTGACATGAGTTGCTTGAATTATATGGGAGTAAGCTGAAGGTGAGTTCATCATATCATCCGCAGACCGATGGATAGACAGAGGCGGTGAACCGCACTTTAGAGCAATATTTGAGGTGTTACTATCATGAAGAGCAGAAGAGGTGGAAAGGTTTTATTCCATGGACTGAGTATTGGCACAATACTATATTCCATTCATCGATCCAGAAGAGCTCGTTCAAGGTAATGTATGAACATCCACTGCCTACGCTACAGTCTTATGAGCTGGGGATGGTGAAGAATGATGAGGCTAATAAGCACATAATAAACATGCACAAAAGTTGCAAAGAGAGCAACTATCAAGTATAGTATAGAAAGATGTCGAACCCACCAGGAAGGTGCGTTTGGAAAATCCTAATTTTAGTCCTAAAAGAGTGTGGAGAAAAATGAGTGAAATAAAATGTGTAGAGATGTAGAGAGAGCTGATTTGTCTCAAAAGTCAAAAGTAAAAATAAGAGGGTAGAAGAAGATAAGAAAGACACAAATAAAAGAATAACAAAAAGGAAAATAAAATGAATAAAAAATAATAGAAGAGAATTAAAGGGGAGAAGAAAAATCAATAAGAGAAAATCAAGAAAATAGAAATCAAGAGATGAGAAAAATCAAAATCAAGAAGGACTGAGGTAAACATAAGTAGAGAATCTTAGGGATCTAGAATTGAATCCACTAATTAATTCAATTAGGATTTATAAATTACTCTTTTTTTATCATATTTTACTTTAGATTTACTAAGTATAGATTATCAAACCACTTGAAGAAAGCATAATCTATAAAATTATCATCCAAGATAAAGTTCCATTCATGAAAAGAATTAATAACTAGATAGTAATGCGAGAAGTTATAAGCATAACCTATCAAACCACTCAAGTTAAGCATAGATTATTAAATTCTTCTTTTATCGATTAGTCCTCTAATTGATTATCCTAAGAATGATTATTTTAAGTACAAGAGAGCAATACATAAACTATAAAAGAAATTAAACTAGTTTCATACAATCCTAGATCTCCTAAAGAATTTAGTTACACATATTAAGAACAAAAAGAAAATAAAGCATAAAAGAAAGACAAGAAAATAGAAACTAAGCCGAACAAGAACAATAAAAGCAATAAAAGAGCAAGAATATGTAAATCTACTCCATAAAGCATGAAATAAAT
Source organism: Asparagus setaceus (assembly GCA_012295165.1). NCBI lineage: Eukaryota > Viridiplantae > Streptophyta > Magnoliopsida > Asparagales > Asparagaceae > Asparagus > Asparagus setaceus. Next base: position 13,376,035 of record CM022708.1, on the reverse strand, counting down.
CTACACTACAAGCATAAATCTAATCTACCAAATATAATAACAAGAAAATAGAAGTTTAAATCATGAAATTCTAAAATAAGAAAAATAAAACTTACATTCCAAGGGGTTTGCCACTTGTAAAGAAAATCTTCATCTTCACTTCATCTTCATTAAAAGAGAAGAATGAAAATAAACGAAGAGGAAATAAAATTTTTATTTCTTGCAAATAAAAGTTTATAATTTTAGAAGGTATTCTTAATTAAGTGTAATCTTCCTCTCCAAATAGAGTTTTTATAAATATTTTCAGCTCAAACCCTTCACCCTCTACCCCTATTTATAGCCTATTACAATCAACAAGAGCTAATGGATTAGCCTTGAGCTCTAAGAAATAAATATCAGCTATACACTATTTCTATTACAAACTAATTGGTTGACCAACCAATTGGCCAATTAGTTAGTTAACCAATTGCTTCGTAACAGATTTGGTTCCTTTGGTGACTTGTTGACCCAATTTTTTTTATCTCTTAGACTTTTGTGGGCCTCCTTTTAGCTTGATCTTGGGCTTCAATAAATGGTAGAAAATTGAGAAATTTTGGTTCTTTTAGGCTCTTATTCATTAATTCCCTATTAACATGTAAATTAAGATAAAAATAATTTATTAGTGGATATTTATTCAAATAAAATAGATAATGAGGTATAAACGTGTAATAAAATATGATTATTAAATACTCCCACACCTAAACTTTTGCTAGTCGATCCTCTAGCAAAGAAAGAAAATGAGAAAGATAGAAAGAAAATTCTAACTCACTTTGAGGAATTACAGTTGTATTTAGCATATATAGCAAGCCTTTAAACCCTATGTTATCCTAGAGGATGAGTTGTAGTCTCGTGAGGGTTTGCACTAAATACCAACAGAATTCAGTCATCTTGCTAATTTGAAGAAGTCAATGTATAATTAATTCACTTGATATTTTTAAATAATTTAATTAGAGCTAGTTTTATTCAAGAAAATATTTTTATGTATAACTCCTAAGCCTCTATGAAAATCCTTTCATTATAGTTATACAAAATCAAGTCTAACTTAGACATTCAATTAAAAATTTTGAAAAAACATGCTAACTCTTAGTTTCAAATAATTTTCAAGCCTCTTGATCAATTTATTTTCAAAGACATATATATAAGTATAACATTATAAAAATATATTTTTTAATTTTTAATATATCTCTTTATTCCTTAATAATTTTGTTCTACTTTATCGGACTTTCTAAGTAACCATGTAACATGTTTTGGGCCAATGGGTCCCAATCTGAGTGGGCTTAGATCATTAAGTAGAAAAATACTCCTCGGACTTAATCACTCGGTCAACTTAGGCTTAGTAAGGTAGAATCTCCTTGGAGTTCAAGAGAGTTTTGTTGGTGCCCCTTTTCGCACTCTTCTTTTGTGTGTGTGTGTGTGTGTGTCTATATATATATATATATATATATATATATATATATATATATATATATATATATACACATACATATACACACACACACACACACACATATGTATATATCTATACAAGGGCGGATCTACCCTATGGGAAGTGGTGTCACGTGACACCACTTCCCCAAGGGTTAATATCCTATATGTCTCAATCCCATGCATGGCCCAACTTAAGCCCACAGACTTAATTAAACAAAACCACAATAATAAATGTCTCATGGGCCCATATCTTGAAATACAAGACTGTTTGCTGTGTTGCTAATATTCTTAGAATTCTTAAAACTTTTCATGATCTGGTAAAAGTATTTGTCAAAATTTTATCCTTCCCAAGATACCTCTAATATGTATAAGAAGTTCGGCTCTCGACATGTTAAAGTAACTATGGGTTGAAGTTGCCATTAGGCTTATCCGTTTGATAGTAATAATTATGTATTTGATAGTATAACCAATGATGCGATTATATACTTTTCTCAAAATATTAAAGATTGTTGGGAAGATTCTATTTTTTAATTATTAGTTATGTTGTGACACCACTTTCGAAAAATCTTGGATCATACTTTGTATCTATATACACACACACACACACACACAAATATATATATATATATATATATATATATATATATATATATATATATATATATATATATATATATATATATATATATATATATATATATATATATATATATATATATATATATATATATATATATATATATATATATATATATATATATATATAGCTTGAATATTATTTGGATCAAGAGAACTTGAAAGAATTATTTTCTACTAAAGGTGCATCAAAAATTCATTACCTTTAATTAAATGTCTATGTTGGACAAGAGTGAAGTATACTATTCATTACCTTTCATTTTTTTCATTTTTCCTCAAAAGAACAAAAAGTTTCAAATGAGAGAAGAATAAATTCTTTTGTTATTACTTTGAGGCGAAGAGCAAAGATGTAGAATTAAAGATTAAAAATAAAAAGCTCACACTCTATATCAATTCCTATCTTATTGCTTAAAATTCTACCTAGGATTTTAAGAAAGTCTAAAATAATAAACTCTATGATGTCTTGAAATTACGTACTCTCAGGTGGTTTTCAATAAATTCATTTGCAATTGATGGCATGTATGTATTTTGAGTTTCGGTGTCAATCAATCATAGCGTTAGTCGCAAATTTGAACTCAAGTTCCTTATGGTGAAAGTTTGTACTAACACAACCAATTCTTCTTTGAAAATTCGCTCAAACGCAAGGTTCATGGTTTAGACATGATGGACTGATTATTCTATATCTTTTAGGAATATAAGCTCATCAGCAAATAGTTCATCAAAGCTAAGATTAGTGAAACTTGTGTCTGACTCAGTGCTTTCCTTCTTAAAGACTAGTTATGATTCAAACTCCTCTAATGTCTTGAGCTCATCACTAAAAATCTCCTCAAAACTCGGGTCTCACTCACATTCGTCTTCTAACTTTTTGTTTGATGTTACCTTAATGAAGTTCACTTCTAGGGGTTGATCTGATGAATCACTCGGCTAATTTTCTAAATTGAAGATGTTGGGATCTACAGTCATATTTTCAAAAGATAATTTTATTGATGAGATTTATAGTTGATTAGAGCATCTAATGTGGTTAAAAATGGTCTTCCTATAATAACTAAAATCTGTCCCTTAGGAATGGAAGCGGGTTGTGTTTCCAAGACCATGAAGTTAACAGGAAAAGTAAACTCCCAAACCTTAATCAGAACATCCTTTATCTCTCCCATGAGGATTTTGATGGATCTGTCAGCTAACTATAAGGTGCATCTTATTGGTTTAAGTTTTTCTACACCAAGTTGCTGGTAGACCGAATAAGGAAGTAAATTGACACTCGCCCCTAAGTCTAAAAGCGCCTTATCGATAAAGGTATTTTCTATGACACATGAGATAGAAGGACAACCAGGATCCTTATGTTTCAAGGCATGGGCTTTGAGAGCATGTCACTAATATTAACAGTAAGAAAGATTTTCTTTGGAACATTTATTATTTTCTTCTTAGTGCACAAATCCTTTAAAAAATTTGCATACGATGGGATTTGTTAGATGTCATCTAAGAGATAGATATTGACCTTGACTTGCTTGAAAGTTTCTAAGATCTTCTCTATCTGAGGAGAGTTTTTCCTAGGCCTGTGTCTATCTGGGAAGGGAGAAATGAGCTTAAACCTATCAAGATCGAGCTCAGGTTTGGTTTCAGGTTCTTAGTCATCAAAAGAGGATGGTTGATGAACATAGTTATTAGGAGGAGAAGGGATTTGTTTACGTTCAACGTTTTACATAGAAGAAGAAGTAGGAGTTTTATTCGAAGGCATTCTAACTTGATTATCTATCTACTTTCCTAACCATAATGTATGGATTGCATTCACTTAATCTAAGTATGTTGAACTTGATCCAATATCCTTAGGGTTTGCAACAAGTTGACTCAGAAATTTTCCCTTCTCTCTTTCACTCACGACACTAGCTAGTTGACCAAGTTGGGTTTCAATGCAGCTATAGCTTGAGTATTAGAATTGAGCATTTGACTGGTTGTCTACATGAAGGAATTCAAAGTGTTGGATGATTGAATCAACATGTTGGTGGTCTGTGTCAAAGCTTTAATCATGGCCTTTAAACCCTTTTCTACGATATTAAAATATCTCTCGTAATCAGAATTTAGAGGAGCATAATTTACTGATTGATGAGGATGGGGTTGGTTTGGATAAGGTAAATTGGATTGTTAAAAATTATTTGATGTGTTGAATGCAATTGTGCTTCCTCTAAAAAATTATTGGGTTGAAGTGGGAGTGAAGTTTTAACTTCCAGAGAAGTTTTTCTGATTCCATGTAAAATTTAGATGATTTCTCCAGCTCATATTATAGGTTGGAAAATACAGATCATTCCCAGGATGCTGAATTGCAGCGTTCACTTGACGCAGTGGTTGATTATTTCTTAAGAGAGGGCATTGTTCTGAAACATGGGTTGGAGATAAACAGTTATGACATCTTGAGAAAGAAATTTGGTTGATTTGAGCTGAAGCTCATTCTTTAGTTTCTAATGCCTCTAACCGACACATGATTATAGCCATCTTTTCTTCAGAGGTTATATTTGACTCTAGAGAACGACCACTGGATTTGATTAGGGCAACTGATGAAACTCTTTCTTCACAGTATTCTCATGGCGTAATTTTTCCAGATAAACTCTCTAATAATTTTCAAGCTTCATCGGTATTTTTCTTCATTGAATCCCTTGACACATAGATTCTAAGGATGTCTTTGAAGAATAATCCAATCCTTCATAAATGATTTAAAATAAACGTCACTTTTCTAGACCATGACGAGGACATTAGATAAGAAGATCCTTAAAACTAGCAAAATACTTTCAGAATGGCTCCCACAGGACTATCTTGAAATTCTAAATGTTGTTTCTAAGTTTAAACATTTTATAAATTGGGAAAATTTTCTTGGAAAAATGATAACAATTTCATTCCATGTTGAAATAGAATTTATGGGTAAGTTATATAATTATTCTTGGCTTTGTCCTTAAGAGCAAATAGAATAAATTTAAGTTTAATCAGCGTCCTCGGATAACTCTCTAATCTCAATTATAAGAAAAACTTCCTCAAACTCGATATAAAAATATATGTGTCTTCATATTCATTTCCTATGAATTTTAGAAGCATGTTTATGAAGTGAGACCTAAGCTTAAAATTAGCTCCATTAATATCGAGAAAGCCCAATATAAGACAAATTGCATTCCTAATTAGATAACACATGTCTTGAAGAACCCGTGCATTTGGATTTGTCATTTCTTTAGTCTCAAAAATTGGTTCAACATGGATTAAACGATTGGTATCATCCCTAATCCAAACTTGCGTATCCTAAAGCAAATTTCTTTAAAATTTTTAAAATTTTTATACCTAAAAAGAAAATTAGGGAAAAAGATCTAAAAAAATAAAAGTTAATTAATTTTTTTAAGGAAAAACTATAAGACCTAAAAGATAAGTTAGAAAAAATGAGAAGGATAAAAGAAAAACATAATTAAACAAATCAAGAGCAACCACATTGAAACAATCACCCTTAATTTCAGGCTTAAGCCTAGTCTCAACTAGCTCAGCTTCTAACCAAAAACTCCTTGAGTGAAAAGATTAAAGTTTACTTGGTAAGTTAGCCAAATAAGGATTGTACTAGAAAGAGGTCAAGGACCGTTTGAGTACCTCTTTTCTTAAGGAGCACTTTACGCAATTCCTAAACCTTGCCTTAGACACTAACGGATTCAAGTAAACTTAAACCGGTTCACTTAAGGATTTCTTGTTCCATAATGAGCTCGACTCCTTAGGGGCTAACGACTAATGAGTTTTATAAAGCTTGAGTTTGTGTAGTGATGAATTAATGATTTGTGGGCTAAGAAATTAGTGATTTGTGGACCAAGGGTTTTTTGGCCTTAAGAGTATTTTCAAGTGAGTGCTCAAATCAAAATATTCAAATTACTTTGGTGAATTCCTACTAATTATATGCAATGCAACCCTAAGAATTAAAAGCAACTACAAAAGAATAGAAAAAGAAAATCTTTTATTTTTTTAATTAGGGTCAACAATCAAATAAATGTGAGAAAGAGAACTCTTGTTTGAATTTTTTTTATCTTGTTAGTAGTTATTCAAGTGGAGGGTGGATTTCATTAGGGTTGACAAGAGAATTTTTTAATTATTACTTTCTACTTATCTCTAATTGTGAAAAGCCTAACTAGAGGGTGGAATTGAAAATACTAGAAAGAGGACTTACTCTTGCAAGCAAATATTCAATCTTTAATCTTCTTTTTCTAGTCAATCCTTCATAATTAAACTCACAAATCAAAAAACTAAAATAGAAAAATCCTAAGTATAAGCACCTTCCCAGGCAAGGCCAAAACTTGATAAGCATATAATAAACATGCACAAAAGTTACAAGAGAATAAATATCAAGTATAGTATAGAAAGATGTCGAACCCATAAGGAAGGTGTGTGTTTGGAAAATCCTAATTTTGATCTTAAAAGAAAATGGACAAAAATGAGTGAGATAAAATGTGTAGAGATGTGGAGAGGGCTGATTTGTCACAAAAATAAAAAGTAAAAATAAGAGGGTAGAAGAAGAAAAGGAAAACACAAATAAAAGAATAACAAAAGGAAAAAAATAAAAGGAATCAAATATAATAGAAGAGAAGAAAGAAGAGAGAAGAAAGCAACAAGAGCAAATCAAGAAAATGAAAATTACGAGATGAGAAAAATCAAAATCAAGAAGGAATGAGGGAAAACAAGTAGAGAAACTTAGAGATCTAGAATTAAATCCACTAGTTACCTCAATTAGGATTTATGAACTACTCTCTTTTATCATATTTTATTTTAAATTTACTAAATATAGATTATCAAACCACTTAAAAAGCATAATCTATAGAATTATCATCCTAGTAAAATTTTCATTCATAAAAAAAATTAACTAGATAGTAATTCTAGAATTCATAAACATAACCTATCAAACTACTCAAGATAAGCATACATTATCAAATTATTCTTCTACCGATTAGTTCTCTAGTTGATTACCCTAAGCATGATCATTTTAAGCACAGAAGAGCAATCCATAAACTATAAACGAAATTAAACTAGTTTCATACAATCCTAGATCTCATAAAGAATTTAGTTACACATATTAAAAACAAAAAGGAAATAAAGCATAAAAGAAAGACAAAAAGTAAAGACATGAATGTAAATCTACTCTACAAGGTATTAAATAAGCAAGAAAAGAAAATAAGAAAAAGATAAACCCACATATTCATTTCTTCATCTTCATCCTTTTTTCATCCTTGGACAAAGAGAAGAAAAGAAATTATGAAGGTGTGAAAATATTTTTTATTGATTGCAACAAAAGTTATAATTTGAAAGGTCTTCTCAATTAAGAGTAATCCTCCTCTCCAAAAGAGTTTATGAAATATTTCACACTTTCAAGCCCTCACTCTACCCCTCTACTTATAGAAAATAAGAATCTCTTATAACCTTTGAATTTATCTTGGCCCCCAAGTAACTCTCATAACTATAGGATTTGTCTTGGCCCCCAAGCAACCCTCATAACCATAGGATCTCTCAAAATAATCTAGACCATTGATTCAATACTTGAGAGATGGACTTTGTGAGCTTTATTTCTTTTGTATTTAATTCATTTAAAACTCTTGGGCTTCTCTTGAATGCTCTTGGGCTTCTTAGAATTTAACTTGGTCTTCAAATAATTGAATATATATCACTTAAATTTAGATTTTTATCATAACCCACTATTTCTAATGAAATTTTGAGAATCTGGTAATTTGGATAGCTCAGTCTCATTGAGATAGGTGATTTTCATATATAATATATTGAATTACGCTTTACGGATTGGGAGATATCGTCTTTTCTTTGCGATTGACCATCTTGAGTCTGAATTTGATTTTATTTTTTCCATATTTGATTTGATTCTCAATTGCAAGCCAAGTTACTAATAGTTATAACTAAGAAAGTAATGAGTGTTGAGATTTTATTTCTAAACTTAGTCGTGGGCTTTGGATTTAGGAATTCTGGGCTTCATTAGAGATCTTTTAGGCTTGAAATAATCTTTATTTGGGCTCTTATTCAATAATTCTATATTACTTGCAAATTAAGATAAAAATTATTATTAGAAGATATATTTATGCAAATAAAATAGATAATGAGGGTATAAAAGTGCAATAAAATGTGATGATCAAATACCCCCACACCTAAACTTTTGCTAGTCCTCTAGCAAAGAAAGAAATTGAAAAGGAAAGAAAGAAAAATCCTAACTCACTTTTACAAGAATTGCGGCTATATTTAGCGCATATAACAAGTCTTTAAACCCCTAGGTTACCCTAGTGGACGAGTTGTAGTCTCGTGAGGGTTTGCAGTGAATATACCCACAAAATTCGGTCAACTTGTCAATTTAAAGAAGTCAAAGTATAATTAATTCACTTGATATATTTAAACATTCTAATTGAAGTTAGTTTTTACTCAAGAAAATATTTTTATATATAATTCCAAAGTAAATCTCTTAGAAAATATTTTCATTATAAGTATACAAAACTAAGTTTAACATAGAAATTTAATTTAAAAGTTTTGAAAGGAACATGCTTACTCTTTGTTTTAAACAATTTTCAAGTTTCTTAATCAATTTATTTTTCAAGAACATATATACAAATATAACTATATATATAAAAACATTGTTAGTAAATTAATTAAAATTTTTAACTCTTTATTCCTTGGTGATTTAGTTCTTTTTGATCGGGCTTTCTAAGTGACTATTTAACGAGTTTTGGGCCAGTGGATCCCAACCCAATTTGGCTTAGGGCATTAAGCATAGAAATACTCCTTGGGCTTAATTACTCGGTCAACTTAGGCTTAGTAAGATAGAACTACCTTGGATTTTAAGCAAATTTTAATTGGTGCCCATTTTTAGCACTCTTCTCTGATGTTATTTGAGGTTTTGCTTTAGGTATAACAGTAGTTGATATGAATAACAAAGTTCAATTTTAGCTTTTGCAAGTCATTGATTGGAAAGGACTATGTTTAAATCTTTAGAACCTAATGAAAATTTTTTCCTGACCTTTTCCAAATAAAGTTTTTGGATTATCGAAACTAGAATAGTGCACCTAGTTTCAAAATTTCTTTGTTCGAGGACAACTCACATAAAAGCTCATTTACCCTAGCAACTAATTTTTAATTTCACTTAATTTTTTAGTTAGTTGCATGGATAAATCAAAATTCTTATTTCTATACATGGAGCATTGTATACATTCAAAGAGATATTTTCATTTGCATGTTTGATGTATTCAACTCTAAAGAAAGATTTTAACCTTTATCACTCAACAATTTATAATCCTTCTTTAAACTTGAATTTACCTTTTAACAACTTTATACTTTTTATAAATTTTTAAAATGACCCAATATTTCATTATATTTAGAATATAAATCATCATTATGTAGGGTATACCACACTATTGGAGCTCTCATGTTCGGATTGATCCGAATTATTATCTTTAGCCATGAGACAATAATGTGCTCTTTTATCATCATTGCTTGAGCTACTCTCCGACTCATCTCATGTAGTCACTTTGATTCCATTTATAGTTCTTTTTGTTCAGCGGGTAATTCTTCCTTAAGTGATCGGGTTTCCTGCACCGAAAATAAATTGGCTCAATATTAAAATCACTTGTATTATATTTATTTACCTTGCTTGTGTAGTGATTCCATTTGTCTTGCAAGAATTTTTGACCATCTTTTAATTTAAGGAAGAATTTCAAGCCTTTAACAATTTGGTCTACATTATTATTTTTCTCACTCCTAGAACTTGAGCTCGATCCTTTCTTCTTCTTGAAAGGGATTTCTCCTTCTTGGCCTTCAAGTCTAACAACTTTTTCTTTGAATCATCTTCAGAAGTATCTTCTCTCTCTTTTAATTAAACTTCATATGTGAGAAAATTGCCGACAAGATTATTAAGAGTTAATTTAGAAACGTTTTGCGATTCTTCAATAGCCATTACCTTTGGTTCCCAATCCTTAGAAGAGAATGAAGAACTTTTCTACAAAGTTCTTTGTTCTCGTACTCTTTTATCAAATCTTTTAATTTGTTCACAATGTCCGTGAATTCAATGAATATATCCAAAATACTCTTGAGGCCTTCATCTTGAAATTTTCATACTTACTCATAAGCATAGTGAGTTTCGCCTCTTTCACTTATGAAGTTCCCTCATGTGTAACTTTCAAAGTTTTCTAAATTTTTTGTGTAGCAGTACACTTTAAAACACCGTTAAATTCTTTAGTAGTCAAAGAATAATAAAAATTATTCATAGTTGTTCCGTTTAAAGAATAAGTCTTTTTGTCCTGAGCGGTCCACTTATCCCTAGGAGTAACTAAGGTAGTATCTCCTATAACTGTAGTAGGTTCACTATAACCGTTCTCTACACTACTCCAAACATCACAATCGATGGACAACAAAAAGACTCTCATACATACTTTCCAATAGTATAGTTTGTCCTATCGAAAAGAGGGGGTCGGTTCAGCGTGTCCCTTAGGAAATGCCATTGCAGCGATCAAACTAGACATCTCTACCATAGGTTGTGAATCCTAAAGATGGGTAACCTTGCTATGATACCACTTGTTATTTGAGATGCAAGTCTAAAGGGGGTGAATAGGACTGCTACCATTTTTCGCTAAAAATACTGAATAAACTGCGGAATAGATAAAATAAAAGTGAAAAACAACCAACCAAGGACACATAAAATTTTATTATGGTTCGGATAACAATTCTACGTCCACTCTTCCTTCTCACGAAGGAGCTTCCTCACTATACCAAGAGTTCTCTTGAACCACAATCCGATTCAATAGGCTTACAAAGACCGCACCCTAAAATTTATCCAAAACCAGTCATCTAACCTAACTCTCCACTATGAGTAACACCTAGCCCTAGCTAGTACCAACCCTCAATTAACATCGGCTTGAATACATTGTAAAAATAAGTTTAAAATAAACCACCAAACATAGTTTAAGTACAGAAAATAAGAAAGATCGTACAACCCTTTTCGATTAACAAACCATCCTTCGATGAATCAAAGTGAAGCTTGATAAAGAATGGTGTGGATGATGAAACCAAGAGCAAATCTCCTCACTGAGATGAAACGAAGATGATGAGTGCGACAAGAAAGAGTTTGATGAGGCTCCGAGGGTTCAAAACACCAATTCAATCTTCTTCAAACAAACCCTAGAATCTCTCTCTTCAAGCTCTCTTTTAAAACCTTAGAATCCTCCTTTCAAATTTATCTCTTTCAATCTTATTTAGCCTCTAATTAATCAGGAAGGAGATATTCTAATCATAGTGGAAGTTGGAGATGAAAGGGATTAATGAACTACTATGATTAAATTACCAAATCTACAATCAGCCAACATAACCATCGATAGGCCTTCACGACCATCGATGGGTCCTTGAGCACCATCGTTGGGCCCTCACGACCATTGATGGGTGCCTGTAAAATATTGTTTGGTTGAATTCATGTTTTGAAAATCTACAAGTTGTTCTTGTAGACCATCGATGGGGTAACCTCAACCCCATCGATGGGTTCTGATGATCATTGATGGGTCCAATGTTGAAATCAAAGTTCATGTTGATTTTCATGCCATTTCTCCTCGTACACTTCGTATATATATTTTCACCTATACTATATCATCTTAAAAAAATATCAGTACCAAATGAGAGTTTGTTATTACTCATACACTCCATATACAAAACTCACCTTATTTGCTTCAATAAGAGGAAGATTCGGTATCGCAAGATTATTCACTTTAATAGCTCCAATAGATTCATTAAGTCCAAGAGTGAGGAAAGACTGATGAATGGTGGTCGACATCAAAGAATCATCAGTAACGAGAAATAGTGACCAATTGAACCTAACACAGTGGAATCCGATCGAAGCAATACTTTAAGATATAGTATCCAAAGGCTTCTTCCCGAGCCTCTCAGCCACCATGGGCTCCAAATGCGACACCCAATTTATGCACACAAGTTTCACTCGTCATCCTAACTCATTGACAATCTATCACCTGTTTGTCGAGAGTGGAAGAGCTTTGGTTGGCCGTGGAAGATGAAGAAGGGTTGTTGAGAGGAGGAGAGGCATTGGAAGGATGAAGATGGAGAGTGTCATGGTTGTGTAATCTTGGTGCAATAAGTCTGAGGTAGCTATAACTAACTGTAGGAGGAGATAGGCATAAATGGTAATAGGTTTTTCGTATATACCCTCAGATCATATTATTTTTGAAAATGTCTATAAAGCATGGTAATTACTTTTTTACCCCCAATACTCACTTAACTTGGAGGATAAATTGGAATATTTCCTAAAGAATTTTTTCAATAAATGACGAGACTACCCCTAATTAGGTTTATTAAACTTAAAAATAATTAATTTTATACTATTAAACATCAGCATTGTTCAAATAATTAATCTTTCATATCAACGGCTTAACCCCTTAAAAAATTGTCTATTATATTATAATTTATCAGTGTGCTATTATGACTATACAAATATGCTACGTGCTTGTATTTCCATACTCTCCTGAAACTATATAGAACCATGTTGTCCTTCTGAGGACCTCGTGTTGGAGACCAGTTGATAAATAGGTAAACCAAGAGTAGAATTATGATTTCTAGAATTTGGATCATTAGGATCAGGATCAGGAGTATTTTAGTCATGTGATGGACCATTAGAAGGTATCTTGGACATTGCTTTTATCTTAAGAATAGTAACTAGCTGCTTTGTATCACTTCTAAAATTGCAGATGTACTCCGTGTTTGAGGACTTTGGTATTTATTTAATAGTTTAGTTCATGGAGTTATATTGTGATTTGGGATTGTTGTATCATAGAAATAGCCAAGTGTTAATCATCACTTCAGAAGACGATGCCTGTCTCAAGTAAATTATACACCAACTCGGCCCAAACATAAATACCTCTTTGGCCAAGAATCTTAAAGAGGGTGATGCAAATACCTCTTTTTTTCATAAATATGCTTCATCTCGTAGGAGAAAAAATTATATTGTTTCCATTAATCATAATGGATCCATTATATCTGGTGAATCTAAAAATCTAAGGCCTTTTATGATTATTATTCTTCTCTCTTTGGCCAAGAAAAGTTGAGTAATCTAACCATCGATTGGTCTTCTTTATATCCTCAACAAGACTTTAATCTTTCTTTTCTTGAAGCCCCTTTCTCTGAACATGATTTGAAACTAGCAGTCTTCAGCATGAACACAAACAAAGCACCAGGACCTGACGGCTTTTCTATGTTGTTCTATCAAACTTTCTGGGACTTAATCAAATTGGATCTTCTTGCTCATATGAACAGCTTCTATGATGATGCTTCCTCACTTCACAGATTGAATAAAGTTTTTATCACACTTATCTCTAAAGTCAGTGATACTTCTAGTGTGAAGGATTATCGACCCATTAGTCTTATAAACTGTGTCTCCAAAATATTCACCAAGATGCTTTCTAATAGACTTTCTCCCCTTATGTCAAACTTGGTAGCTCCAACTCATTCCGCTTTCCAACCAGGAAAGTCAACTCTTGACTCTATTTTAATAGCTTATGAGATGATTCATTTCTGCTCCAAAAGGAAAAAGGAGGTAGCTATGTTCAAAATAGACTTTGCTAAGGCTTTTGACTCTATTAATTGAAGTTTTTTGATTGATTTGCTCAAAGTTAGGGGATTTGATGACAAATGGTGCTCCTGGATATCAAACATCATCTCTTCTTCCCATTGTGCTGTTCTGGTTAATGGTTCCCCCTCTAGGTTCTTCCAATGTAAGAGAGGGCTCAAGCAAGGAGATCTATTATCTCCTATGCTCTTTAATCTTACAGTTGATGTCCTAAATAGGATGATTATGAACAATGTACAAGAAGGCTGTTTATCTAATCTTAATATTAAGGAGCCTCTAAATCAAATAAGGAGTCTTCAGTTTGTAGATGACACCTTACTTTTTGTCAAGAGTTCTTATAAGGATATATTTATTCTCAAAGCTATTTTATATATCTTTGAGGATATTTCGTGGCTGGGTATCAATTATGCCAAGTCTTCCCTCATCTATTTTGGCTTCTTAACACATAGGGGTGCAAACCTTGCATGCTCGCTTAACTACAAGTATGAGACATTGCCTATTAAATATCTTGGTTTACCACTCAGATATGGCAAACACACAAAATCAGATTGACAACCTATTTTGGACAATTTACATAAAAAATTGGCATCCTGGAAGAGTAATGCCTTATCATTTGGAGGACAGCTTGTTCTCTTAAATTCTGTTCTTACATTGATACCTCTATATTTCACGTCCTTTTACAAATTACCAAACTGGTTGATTAAGGAAATTGATAAGATACGAAGAAATTTTCTTTGGACTGGTTATGCAACTGTTGGAGCTTTTAAATGCCTTGTCAATTGGAAGGTGGTATGCTTGAGTAAAAAAGAAGGAGGATTAGGGGTCAAGGACTTGAAAATTTTCAATCAATCTTTGATTTCAAAATGGTTATGGAAGTGTTTGAACAAAGATTCTCTTCTTGGCTCTCTCCTATATCAGCTTTATAACACTAGAGGCACAAATATTTAGTCAATACACCCATATGGCTTAAATTCTGCTTTTTGGAATGATATCCTCAAACTGAGGGCTCCTTTTTTCAATCATATATCTTGGAAGTTAGGCTGTCGGGAATCATATTCGTTTACGGAAAGATAAATGGTTGTGAGAACCATATTACAAGTATTATAAAATATTTATGTATTAGAATTTTCTAATTATGGGTAGTATTAAATTGATGAGAATTATTAAGTGAATATAACATTTGGTGTCCATGTGTCATCTCGATAGGATAAAGGAACATATGGACATTTATTATATGACATATGTCAACTTTCTATGTCTTTATAATATGACACATGTCAATTTTCTGTATCTTTAGAAATTTCACTAATTTTTCTTTATATATAAAAGTGGGATTTGTTTATTTTTAAAAATATATAAAGTTTTAGATAAAACAGTTGTCATCCTTATGTTATTGTCATATATTAACTACCATTAACTTTTAATATTATCTTAAAATTACTAAATAGTTTCTAATAATATGTGATTTTTTCGATAACTTATAAAATTTATGATTTTTTATAAAAATATATGATATTTTTTTGAGAACTCCTAGTAATTTAGGCTAAATTACCAAATGTGTTTATTGAGAGAGGGAAAATGAAAATAGAGTGAGGGAAAAGTTATACGGCTGTGTTGGTAGCAGAGTTTGTTTGAGTGATTGGAGTCGTGGTCCTTGCAGATGCCTTGGGGTAGAGCGTGAAGGTTGAAGCTGTCATCTTTCTTGTGGTCCCTAAAGGTAAGTTAAAATTTTCAAAATTTATCTCTGATTTTGGGTGCGAATGTTGGTTAATCAAAGTTAGCATGATGTTTGGGTGCAAATTTGTGAGGAAATTAGGGGTTGTTTTTAAACTGAGGTGTATGCCATTTCCTGAGAAAATTAGGGGTTTTCAAAAAGTTGACAATTATTACTGTAATTAGCATTATTTTTATTAACTATCATGTTTTGAATAGTTTTTAGTTACTTGATGCAGATGACTTGGTGTATTTTGGTTAAATTTATGCATGGTGGGCAGTTAACATTTGGATCTTGGGGTGTTGATTATATTGGGGGACAGTTTAACGTTGTATTCGCAGATCCACAAGTAGTTTCTTTATCATGGTTGAAGGAAAGACTAGAAAATTTTGGCTATAACAATGTATAAAGCATGTGTTATGCATTGCCAAGAATGTGTGGTTTGAGAAATTTGAACACAGAGACAAATTTAGTGGAGATGGTAAAATATGCTAATATACATAGAATTGTGGAGATTTTTGCTGATCATAGTATTGATGTACCTCTTGAAGCAGACATTGCTAATCCCATCCCCAAAAGTCCTAAAATTGTTAAACAAATTTGCACTTGAAGCACAAGAAAGAAGTTAACACCGAAGAGAAAAGAGCCTTATCCTCTCAGAAATCAAATAACACCTCAAAATAAAGATTCCTCTTCTACTGGTAGTGATGACTCAATTGAGGATGTCTTCTACTGGTAGTGATGACTCAATTGAGGATGAGAATTATAAATTGACCTCACTGAGTTAATAGATGATGATGATGATGATGAAGGTGATTTGGACTACTTTGATGAGTTTAGAAAAAAAATGACATTGAAACTGAGCCTTGTGCAACACCACCTACAAATGCAGATGAAAATACAAAAGAAAAAGAAAATCAAGGTAAAGCTACTTATGAGAGTGATAACTTAGTGGGTTTATTGGATAGTCATGCTCAAGAGGCATTGGGTAGTGAGGATGATGAAGTATATGAGATTAGGTTGAAAAATAAAGAGATTGTGAACGGAGAAAATGGTAGAATAGCTATTACCTCAGGAGCAAGATTGGAAAATTCTCAGAATGAGCCTCACATTGCTTCAATGTCCTTTACAAGCTACATTCCTATTGCATCAACAGCCCCACCATCACATAATGACACACCAAATGCAGCAATTGCACCCAATGCCCCAATACACGGTGTTGAAATACATAATTCAGAATCATCAACTCATGATCTTGGCAGATAGGGAGGAAGATAACATAAGGGAGGAAGATGGATGGAGGGAGGAAGATATCACAAATACAATAAATCATACTACATAGAGAAAACTTGAAGAGTTGCAGATTGGTGGTCCAAAGACAAGAGGAATAATTCCAAGGAAAATCAAATGGCCAGAGTATTGGATAACTTATGTAGGAGGATACATGTCTGATCAGAGAGAGTGGTGATGAGGAAGAATTTTCTGATAGTGAAGAGGAGGAGAGTGTTCATTAAAGAAAAAGGATAAGAAAGTAAAAAAGATAAATTACAATGTCTTTAATGAGGATGTGGACATGGGGGCAGTTTATTTTGAAGAAGGGCTTAAGTTTATCTCAAGGAAAGTTTTAAAGGAAGTCATTCTTAACTATTCCATTCAAAAACATTACGATTTGGTGTATCTTAAGAATGATAAGAGGCAGTTACAAATAGGTTATTCACTATGTCAATGGAAATTGAATGTTGGTCCTGATTGTGAGGATAAGAGTGCTTGGCAAAAAAAGAATATGCATCCATATCATACTTGCAATAGGACATTCAAAAATAGGTTAATCACAAAGTATTGGTTAGCTCAAGCATATATAGACAATATATTAAGGGATTCAAAGTTAAAACCAAAAGATATACAATTTGACATGAGGAAAACTACAAATTAATGTTGGCATAAGGCAATGCATAAGAGCTAAAGAAAAAGCTTTAAATGCTATTGACAGTTTGATGAAGAGGCAGTATGGTCTACTGAAGCCCTATATGAGAGAGCTTATGAGGTCTAATCCCAATGCAACATGTATTTTAAATGTAATTTATTTATAACAAATTCATCCTCTATATTATTTTATATATGTTCTCATGATACTTCAACTTCAATTATGGTTTTCATTTTTTAGTTTGCGGAGGCAAGTGAAGGGCAACTAGCTACCTTTTCAGATTTTATGTAGCTTTTGATATATTGAAATATGGTGCAAGAATTGAGTGTAGGAAGATATTTGGGCTTGATAGTTGTTTCCTCAAACATTGAGTGTTGTGGGGAGGGTTGGCAATAACCAGATGTGGCCCGTAGGATGAGCGGTAGTGGAGGGTGAGACAAGAGCTTCATGGCAATGGTTCATAAGGATATTGTCTACTGATCTAAACATGGGTGAAGGAAATGGACGGACTGTAATTGCTATTCAACAAAAGGAAATTCAGTGTTACATTTCGAAAACCATGAGTTTAAGATGCTATATGTCATGTCATGATAACTAGTCAATGCTTTCTAAGTTCATGGATTAGTACCTACAATTCATGAGGTGTGGCCACAAGTTGAACATAGACAATGTGCTAGACATATCTACTCAAATTGGAGAAAGATACATGCTGGGAGATCACTTCAAAAATAGTTTTGGGTTCATGTGAAGGCTACTACTATGGGAGATTTTGTTGTTGAAACTAAAAAGCTCAAAAGGTACTCACCTCAGGCTTATGATGATTTCATGTCTAGGGAGCCACACACTTTCTGTAACTCACAGTTTAAAACTCATAGCAAGTGTGATGTGGTTGATAACAACATAGCAGAAACATTCAACTCTTTCATATTAATTGCAAGATACAAGACAATTATATCTATGCTTGAAGATATTAGATTGGCTTTGATGGATAGGATGAGAGAAAAAGAAAATTGTTTAACAAATTTGTTAGTGGGCTTGCACCTAGAATTCTAAAGAAGTTGAGAGATGCATATAATGATCAAATAAATTGTGAAGTACATTGGAATGGGGAAGATGAGTATACTAGTTTTGAAGTCAAGCATTATAACATGAGTCATACAATTAATTTAAGGAATAGAACTTGTACATGTAGGGTGTGGCAATTGACTAGAATTCCATGTTGTCATGCTATGGCTGCTATATTATTCAAAGGATAAAAACTTGATGAATATGTAGAAGATTACTATACACAAGGAAATTATATGATGTTATACACAAAAATGCTAAGTCCAGTTGAAGGAAATAGATTTTGGGAGATTGAGGGAGAGGGGATGGTATTGCCCCCCTAACATAGTGAAGAGGAAAAAGGGAAGACCTAAAATAGCTAGAAGGAAGGATCATTCAGAAAGATCAAAGACCACCTTTAAGGCATCTAGACAAGGGATTCTATGCACATACAAGTGTAGCCATAGTGATTTATTGGACCATACAATTAAGAACTGCACCACCACTTTCTGAAAGATAAAAAATTATATCAGTAAGTTGTTCATTTTTACTTGCTTTTATTCTTATTATGATTATAACTAGGGATATACATGTTATCATGCATTTAAATCTTGTGCTCAATGTAGCTCCGATAGTCACCAGAATCTGTAGCTAGCACAAGTTAAATAAGGAAAAGAGGAAGACCCAAGGGAAGAAAGAATAAAATTGAATATTCAGTTAAAGTTTTAACAACATCCAATACCCCTAATGCAGCAGCAATATTAAAAGAGAGAAGAGCCTGCTAGAGCAAGAAGAGGAGGCAGAGCTAGAGGAGGTGGTGATATAGGAGAATCACAAGCCAGGGTAGGCAGAGATAGAGTAGTGGGGAGAGACAACAAAGTTAGAGCTCTTGTTGGATTTGGCTTGTGGCAAGGTGACAATGGTGAGATGGCTTACGACGTACAGGTGATAGTCAACCAACACTGATAGAAGATCCTTCACAAAATGCATCTCAAGTGTTGGAGTAGCCCCTACCAGCTGTAATAGGGATATATGTACTTTTAAAACAATGTGAAGCTTATTGGCTCTTGAGATATTTTGGCAAACTAAATGTTACATATGGGTTTGAATGTCAATTATGTGTTGTATTGACAATCTTGATGATGTTTACAAACTTGTACTAAAGCAAGATATTAAATAGAATATTATACCAAACATGCACATAATATTTCATATTGTTGCCCACAACTCATACACCCTTGTAATTGCAAAGCTTGTGCATGATATTGCACATAATATTTCATATTTTCCAACATGATATTGCACAGCTTTACCATTAAATCAAACATTATATTTCCCAGAAAATTATTGCACAGCTTGTACATGATATCAACCAAGATATTGACAACATGATATTGCACATCATACTTGCGCACATAGTTAATCAACCAATACTTCATTCAACAATAAATATTTCATCATTTCATGAAATTGATTGTTTCATTAATTACTCAGCTCACTCAGCTACAATCACATTCAACCATAATCACTCAACCAAATTGTTAACAATATACATACTTAAAAACAATACAAAAGGACCCAGGATAAAAATTCCCACAATGTACAATCTCATCTTCAATTTTTGCATTTTGAGTTCATGGAGGAACCAAGGGAGCTGATAGTCCCAAAAGATGATGGGGATGCTCATAAGGAGGAACCACCGTCCCTGCCTCGAGTAAGGAAAGAAATTTTGACCCCAAAGATGAGCCTACCTCCAACATAGTATTAGACCTATCAAGCCTGCTTTCCTCGATGAAAGCCCACAGAAGGGCCAAAGCACAAGAAGCCTACCCATCATCAAAGCAAGCCCATGCAAGAAGGACCTCTCTTTCGAGTAGCAAAGAAGAGGGCTTAACAGCGCCTACAACATGGCATGAAAGTCGCTTTCTAGAATTGGGCTGTCCAGGTAGAAAGTGCTTTGGAGTGTTGATCTCTCACTCCTCGGTTTCAAAATCTCATGCATATAAGCCTCACTTTCAAGTTGGCTTAGTTCAAACTCTTCTTTCATCTTGTTTACATTAGGACGACATTGACTTAACTCAAACTCCAAACTCTTAATCTTGTCAACCTTACTCTTTGAACTACTCATCATGTTTATTATTTCGTCCCTTAGTAGTGAAAGAAATTGAGATGACAGATTATACATTGGTGGGTCAAACCACTCTCACATTCCACAACCATTACTCTAGAAAGAAGATAAAGCATAAAATCATCAAAGAAACCAGGAACCCATGAATAAAATTTAAAAACCCTAACTTACCTTATATTTTGGGCATATGAAGAACCTCCTCCTAGGATTTCATCCGTCATTGTAGTGTAGTACTCACACTCAACTCCACAGCGACAAATTTGTAGACTACTTTTCTTCGCAGCTTCATTCCATTGTCTAATGGTGGTCAATTTGTTGAAACGATGTCCAGATTGAACTTGATGCCCTAATTTCAACCCGCTACCAATTAATCTCGAGCGCGAGCTAGAGGAGGTAGAAGGCATGAGGGAAGCAACATGTTCATATTTCTCCTTACAATTTTAAACTTGCTGCTCTAATTTTCCCCCAATCTTTCATCCCAAAAAAAATTATCCTCAATTTCAATTCATTTCTGGTTTAAATGAACTCTAACTACCTTGTACACGTCAGCTCCATTATAACTACAATTGGCCTATCTGTCTCGTCAAAAAAATTTTAACTCTTCTAAGAATCAAAACATATTCATTCTGGGTCAAGCCTAGCAAATAGAACTGCATAGATCCTCCATCTGCCATTGGCAATACTAAGA
The DNA here is from genome assembly GCA_012295165.1 of Asparagus setaceus. Classification (NCBI taxonomy): domain Eukaryota; kingdom Viridiplantae; phylum Streptophyta; class Magnoliopsida; order Asparagales; family Asparagaceae; genus Asparagus; species Asparagus setaceus. The sequence continues at coordinate 13,354,841 of CM022708.1, read as the reverse complement.
GGAGCTGTCTGCACTTAATGCTCACCGCTCCAAGGTTACAGAAAGATTGCGCCGGGTTCCTCTTATTTCGGATTACATTGTAATCATCAGAAATCCCTCTTATATCTTCATATGTTTTAGACTTGATGTACTTTGAATTCATGAGGCCCAAGTCTTGATTTGCCGAACTGAGCAAGTTGTGGTTAGTAAAATTCATAGCCAAAGTCGATGTTATATAAAATAAAAAAGGGTTTTCTAGGTTAGTCCCTTAAACCTTTAATATTTTAAAATTAGTCCCTCAAATCATTAGAATTCCTATTCGGTTCCTCAAGTATTAATGTACTTTGAAATTAGTCCCTCAAATCATTGAAATTGCTATTAGATTCCCCAATTTTTGAGTTATTTACAAATTAGTTCCTCCAATCAAGAGTATAAATAGCAATGGGAGGGATTAATTTGAAACAACTTATGAGAACCGAGGCAATGTGATAGTCCATATTAGTATATTGAACTTCTTAATCTGTCTTATCGCTATTTATGCTCTTGATTGGAGGGACTAATTTGAAAATAGCTTAAGAATTGGGTCGTAATTTCAATTTTAATAATCTGAGGACTAATGTTAAAATAGCTTAAGATTTGAGGGACCTAATAACAATTTTAATGATTTTGAGGGTCTCGTTTAAACTATGAAAACTTTAAGGGGCTAATGTCGAAAAGAACCCCAATAAAAAGGGTCTAGTAAAGATGCCTTCAAATAAAGAGAATGCTTGAAGCAAGATTACAAATCTAAATAGATAACCAAAATATATAGCCCTCATTTCTATCCCGATACAAGCTCTAGTACTGTTCAAACTTTTACTAATATAACAATTGGAAAGTTCAATCTTAATCAATACTACTTGGAAATATTAATTCTTAATAAATGAAATGAAAATCTAAATAGCAGAAAAACACTATGAGAATACAGGGTATTATTTAATTAATAAGAAAATGAAAAGAAAAAATCTACATTCTATAATGTTGTTTATCTATGCTCCATTCATCGAAGGCTTCTTCATTTCCCATGCATTGAGCTTTAAGATTTTCACATCTTCTGCTCCATTATTAATGTACTTTGAAATTAGTCCCTCAAATCATTGAAATTGCTATTAGATCCCCAATTTTTGAGTTATTTACAAATTAGTTCCTCCAATCAAGAGTATAAATAGCAATGGGAGGGATTAATTTGAAACAACTTATGAGAACAGGCAATGTGATAGTCCATATTAGTATATTGAACTTGTTAATTTGTCTTATCGCTATTTATGCTCTTGATTGGAGGGACTAATTTGAAAATAGCTTAAGAATTGGGTCGTAATTTCAATTTTAATAATCTGAGGACTAATGTTAAAATAGCTTAAGATTTGAGGGACCTAATAACAATTTTAATGATTTTGAGGGTCTCGTTTAAACTATGAAAACTTTAAGGGGCTAATGTCGAAAAGAACCACAATAAAAAAGGGTCTAGTAAAGATGCCTTCAAATAAGGGCGTGTTTGTTTTGAAAAAAAAAAGATGGAAAGACATGGAAAGAGACTATTTGTGTCAGAGTAGAAAAAAGTGGGGAGCAAATTTTCCTCTTTTCATGTTTGTTTCAAAAAACAAAAGATGGAAAATTTTTCTTAGAAATAGGTAAATGGAGCAAATTTTGGTGGAAAGTAATTCCATGCTATTTGGAGGGAATTGGGAGAGAAAAAGGTGGAATGGGAGGAAGATATTAATTAAAATTAGAGTTTGATGGGATTGAAGTAGTGGGTGTATTTGTAAATAGGGTAACTTACACTAAACCCCCATGACTTTCAACCTTTTGCACTAAACCCCAACAAACTTTCAAAATCACACTAATCCACAACGAACTTTTGGGACTTGTAGAAAACCCCCCCATGAACTTTCAGACTTTTGTATATAACCCCCAAATAGTGTTAGTTTACTTTTTGTGTAAAACCCTCCCATGAACTTTCAGACTTTTGTATATAACCCCCCATGAACTTTCAACATTTTGCATTTTGGTCTTTTTAGTCACGTGCATTGCACGATAAAGTAAAATAACGGTGTTAGTATGGGGTTTTTGCAAAAGTTCATTGGGGTTTAGTGTGATTTTGAAAGTTATTTGGGGTTTAGTGTAAAAGGCTAAAAGTTCAGGGGTTTAGTGTAATTTACCCATGTAAATATATATGGATGCTTTTGTTGTCTTTCCTTGTTTTTCTTTTTGATCCAAACTAAGAATTGACATGGAAATCATTTCCAACAATTTTTTTGTGTGAAACAAACAAAATAAAGACTTTCAAGAAAATCATGGAAAAGCATGGAAATACTCTTCCACTACTAGATTTGTTTTCTAGCTTTTTGAAATTTGAAACAAACACACCCTAAAGAGAATGCTTGAAGCAAGATTACAAATCTAAATAGATAACCAAAACATATAGCCCTCATTTCTATCCCGATACAACCTCTAGTACTGTTCAAACTTTTACTATTATCACAATTGGAAAGTTCAATCTTAAGCAATACTACTTGGAAATATTAATTCTTAATAAATGAAATGAAAATCTAAATAGCAGAAAAACACTATGAGAATACAGGGGTATTTAATTAATAAGAAAATGAAAAGAAAAAAATCTACATTCTATAGTGTTGTTTATCTATGCTCCATTCATCGAAGGCTTCTTCATTTCCCATGCATTGAGCTTTAAGATTTTCACATCTTCTGCTCCATTATTGAAAACGAATAGGTGAGAAGAGTCTCCCAGTGCAAGCGTGGGATAAATTCTTGATGTCATACACGTTCTTCCTCCACCTCCAAAGCTCTCCACCACAGAATGATCAATCTATAATACAACATAGAACAGGAGAAAACATTATAGCATAATTGAAAAAATTAGTATTTCATACTATCAAGAAATATTTTTAGTAACGTTCGTATCCTCCTATAATTGTACATAATAGGACTTAAGGGTATCTAAAACCTTAGTTGCAAATTCCTCTAGGATTATAGTCACTTATATCATCTAAACATTGTATTAGTACTTACATCTCTTGAGCGTTATTTTACTCCTAAGTTGGCATGTCACATGAGAATTACAAAAAGGTAAATCAATTATCATTTTGACGTGTCACATGATTTACACATGATTCTATAGTACAAGGTCAACTATAAACATAAGTGTCTAATTGGTTAATGGTGATCGTTATTCTTATTAAGTAAAATAATAATAATAATAAAGGAATGCAAGACAGTAAGATATATATAGTATACGATAAAATTTAGATGGAGTCACAATCATCCATTTAATCATTGATAGTGGTCTCCCCACTATTATTTGGTATTAGAGGGTCCAAATCCTTCATAGACCATATAATATTTTCGAGATGTTGCGTAAAAGGAAATCAAAGAGAGATTTGTCAAATAATTAACATACCAAACTTCTTAAAGATATCTTGCCATTCTTCTGAATCTCAATATCAACAAAACCGCCATACGTTGGTTTATAAAGTCCTGGCCTCAATGAAGACCTAATCACCATCCACAACAAATATATTCATCATGAGCCCCAAATATACACTCAGATTAGATTGAATAAGAATATTATTAAAAGGAAAGATCAAATAACAGACCTTGATGGATCATGACACATTAGAGCCACATACTTGTGGGTAGCTTTAAAGATTCTAAAGAAAACAGCAGTTTGCTCCTCTCTCTTGTCTGAAGCTAGGGTTAGAAGTCCAAAGGGTCCAACCCCACCCTTTACATCTGAATCCTTTTCTTCACATAGTTTTTGAGGATCAGTCCATGTTGGATCAAATGTCTCAGCCTTTGCTAAGTTTGATAACTCAAAATCCACCTCTATATCTGCCTGTTATAGGAAATTAAAAGAAAAGTTAGTAGCAACAACTAATTAATCTATATAAATCTTTCAATATTAAAACTAACTATTTTTTCACTTGTCGTTCTAGTTGATTTTAATAAGAAATTACTTCCTTTTGAATGTTTTACTTCTCATTTACTCATTTCTTATGCCTTGAGATTTAGTTTTGCCAACTGATGCTTTGCATATCATTATAGTTTTCCTTCTAAGAAATTATTCAATAGTCTGTATCCACTAGAGTTAAACTATATTTCCTTAAATCAACATAATATTCGTTGAGAGGAGTATACTGCTATAAAGTTATTCTTCTCTTTGTTCACCAACTAGTAATCAGTGAGCAAATAACTGAGTAAGTCTACCTTTTACAACTTGTATAACCATAAATATTCAATGATGTTTCTATACAAGACCTTTTAAGAAAAACATAGCTCATGAAAACAAGAATAAGCAATTACCTGAGCAGCAGATATTCCTGAGATTTCAACAAGTCCACCGCTCTGCAGTTTCTTATTCTGTACTGAAACAAGTGCCCCTCTAAGTTTCTCAAGCTCTTTAATTGGCCACTGAACTAGTTGCCGACCATTTGTATCAAGCCAAATAGCTCTAGGAATTGTCTACAATTAACCAGAAAGTTCAAAAAATGGTTAACTAACATAATTATAGCAGAACTTATTCCAACTGAATCTAGTAAAATGAACTAACCTGAATACCAGCCCAACCCTTAGCGGTATCATCAGTTTTGCTATCCGACTCATTAGACCACCCCATCAATATTCTCCTTTTAGTAGCCATATCAAAAAATGTCTTTGAAGCGTAGTAGTTACCATAATCGTATCTTAATCCTGTACGGTTATCCACCATCATGCCATCTGGCACGAATTTATCTACGTTGTAGTTGTATGAACCAATAGTATAATAATCCCATCTGTCTCTATCCAAGCTAATTTTCAGTACGTGCTTCAACCCGTTACGGTAATCTGAAGTGTCTACGCCCAATTTACCCTCCATGGACACCGGATAAAAATCCGGGCACTCCCACATACCCGTATCCGGGGCGGAGTGTAGTGGGTGCTTTGCCCGAATCCAACGGATAAAATCCTTGCTTTTATACAACACTGCCATTCCTCGGTGTTTCCTTAACCCCCCGACAACTAACCTCCAGTGGCGATCAGGGCCCAGCCAGGCCGTCGTCGGATCACGAAATTTAGTAACATTGATATCTTCAGGTGGGGTAATCAACGGGTTGTAATCGGGCTTGACCCATTCACGAAGATACGGGTCAGATAGGTTTTTGGGGTATGCAACATTCTGTACTTGGTAGCCACGTGTGTCGTTGCCAGTGTAGAGGATAACAGGTCTGTTACCGGGTAGGATGGTAGCGGACCCAGACCAACAACCTGAAAGGTCGAAGGGTTTGGACATGGAGATAGCCGGTTCGAGTGCCTCCCAATTGATCATGTCCTTTGAGACTGAGTGAGCCCAAATTGGGGGTTCCCAAAATGCGTGATTGGGATTGTATTGATAGAATAAGTGGTAGAGACCTTTGTAGTACATTGGCCCTGGTACAATTTGAGAAAAAAAAATTGCATGTTTTAGGCTAATAAGCAAAGGTATAGTGATAAAAATGTCTGAACCTAATTTTCAAGATTGGCTACATTCAGTTACGTTAATTGATAAAAGTTTTATTAGTTTATTTGTAATCAGAAAAGTTTCTATGAACATCAAAAATAGTTAATCAACTTTGCCGACTACAGAAAAAATGATAAAGACAATCAAAGGTTGGAAAAATTAGTAACCATAGCTCATAAAGAAAAAAGATTCATCTACAAATGCAGACGCGTGTTGTTTCCCCCAGCCTAAATCATATTAGGAAAAGACTAGAATATGCACCTCTTCTCTCGTTTTTAGTGTTATTAATAAAAGCAATTGATTTTAAAATTTATGGAGATAACTGTTTGATAGAAAAGTCATTTTATTAAAACTATCTTGCTAATAGATTGAAGGTTATATGGCTCTTAAGGTTGATATGAGCAAGACCTATGATCGGGTAGAATGGAGATTTTTTGAAGCATTGATGAATAAGGTGGGTTTTAATTTTGTATGGATATCATGGGTTATGAAATGTGCACCTACAGTATCCTCAGCAATTTATTAAATGGAAAAAGCCTGCTGGTAATATTGTTCCTACTAGAAGCTTGAGACAAGGCGACCCTCTCTTTCATTATTTGTACCGAAGGGTTAACAACTCTCATTAATAAAGCAGAGCAATCCAATAATATTCATGGTGTGAAGGTGAGTCGCAACAGTCCGCTTATTTCACATTTGTTGTTCGCTGATGATAGTCTATTTTTTTTTCAAAAGCCACTGAAGAGGAATGAATGAAGATTCAACAAATTTTGAGTCATTGTGAAGGAGACTCTGGTCAAGTACTGAATATAAAGAAACTGGCTATCTATTTTAGCGGAAATGTGCCCTCGATGTTCAGCAATTAATTTAAGATCGCTTGGGTGTTCGGTCATTTCTTTCAAATGATAGATACTTGGGTCTACTGATTTTTATAGCTAGGTCGAAGTAGACGACATTTGCTATAGGAGAGAGTTTGGAATCACATTAAATGGTGGAAGGAAAATTTTATTTCTCAAGTTGGAAGAGAGATTTTAATAGAAGTAGTGGCTCAAGCTGCCAACATATGCGATAAATTATTTTTGTCTTCCAACTAATTTTCTTAAAGAGATAAAACTCTATGCTTAGCAAGTTTTCGTGGGGTCAGAAGGAAAAAGAAAATTATCTTCATCGGCAGAGGTAGAAATCGATGTGTCGGTCAAAGTTTGAAGGATGAAATGGGGCTTCAAGATTTTATAACTTTCAATTCAGGTCTTTTAGCTAAACAGGGATGGCTACTCATTCATAATCCAAATCCTTTAGCATATGCAGTGTTAAGTGAGAAGTATTTTCATAATGGATCCTTTATGTGTGCCAAGTGCCCACCTACAGCATCAGTGACATGGAAAAAGCCTCTGTTAAGTGCGGGAGTTAATTCATAAAGGCTGACAGTGGAGGGTTGAAGATGGTGGCTCGGCTCGGATTTAGGTTGATGTTTCGCTAGGGGATAATCCTTTGTCTATGACAATGCCAGAAGGGATGAATAGGTTCTCATAGCTTAGTTATTAGATGAGTCAATGGGGAAGTGGGATGTGGATCTCATTCAAGATATTTTTTGTCACAGAAGACGCTACTCTTATTTAAATATCTCGTTGCTTCAGTCAAGACCTCAAGATAGATTGATTTGGCAAACTAACAAAAGTGGCTTATTTCAGTAATCCATGTATTATACTACAAAAGAAATGATTGATTGGGGAGGTCATAGAGTGGAGCAGGCCAGAGTACGTGAATAGAAGCTCATGGAGGAATTTATGGGCTTTATGTTTACCAACGAAATTCAGGATGCCTTGAGGTTGCTTTGGTTGTGAGGCTATTGTTCTTTAGACATGAATCATGTCTTTATTAACTATGATGTAGCAAATGAGGTATGTACAATTGTGGGATTATCTGTTAGGGTGCATGATCTCACCCATTTTAGTATAGATGATTGGCTTTCACAATTGTTTATGATACTACGAGAAGAGAAAATATGTTTGGTGGTTGTCCTACTATGGAATCTATGGATGTCTCAAAATAAATCCAGAATTAACGAGGTCGCTCTCTCCGCCTAGGATGGCGCTGTTGGCCAGAGGTATTATAGTGGAAGTTTGAGCAATTCACGGCACCCAAGAGTCTAAAATAAGCTCTGTGCATGGTGGTATTTGTGTTTTGGTGTCCTCCACTCGTAGGAATTGTTAAAATAAATTGTGATGGCTCCTCTGGTAGGTTTCCTGGGGTTGCAGCATTCAACGTAATTATTTCCAATGATCGTGGAATGGTGGTGGCAGCTAAGGCTAGAAGGTGTCCAGGTGAGGGGGGTGCACAAACGGTGGAGTGCTAAGTTATTCTTATGGGGTTGAAGTTAGCAAAAAGCTTATCTTTGTTCAATGTCATAATCGAATAAGATGCTTGAAGTGTGATTGAAGAGGTTAATTACACAGGGGAGAGCTAACTTCTTATGGACATATTGTTGAAGAAATTAGCAGGAAGTCCTCCGCATTCAACCAATGCTACTTTATCTTCGTCTGGCCGTTTGGGTAAGGAACTGGAACATGATTTAGCATAGTATGAGTGTTCTTGCAGTCACACTGTGACTTAGTGAGATTGTTCTCTCTCTTTTAATGCTGTTATTATCACATGATGTATTTTTATATTTACATTTGGTTTAATGAATGAGCAGTCTTTTTCATACAAAAAAAACTATGTTGGAGTTCTGGTGTCTGATTGGACCATCCAGGCTGACCCCCGCCCTGAAACTTATATATTATGTAGAAGGTAAATCTATAATTCTACTTGTAGCCTGTAGCCCTAGTCTCTCTTGTAATTGTAACTTTATCAGATAGAAAGAAAGAGACCCTAGTGCCGTCGTGGACGTAGAAAAATTACCGAATCATGTAAAAATTTGTGCCTTTTGTATTTGCTTTTCTTTTTTTTTTTTCCTTTCCTATTTTATCTCTCACTTGTAGGAGTTTCTTAATAAACTATTATCTTAACTATGGTCTAAAATGAGGGAAATTCTACTTTAGTTTTTAATTAATAAAAACATCACTTCTACCTTATTGTGATAATCTATGTCTGGTTGAGTAGATATTTTATATGTTATCTTTCAGATGATAATCATTTGTAACTAAATTTTAATGAATTTCTTTATCAATACCCACTAATTATGAAAATCTCATTTTTCTACAAGAAAAAGGAAATCATGAAACTATACTTGTCAGCTTCACAAATGCTAATTGACTGGCATAATATGGTCAACGTGGATGCAAAATCATTATAGAAACACATTAATTTATATAAAGAGGGAAGGTAAGATAAAGAGAGATGCAATGAGATGTAAGAAAGTACATATATCGTGTGCTTCTTGTTTGATAGGAGGGAGGAGAAAGAAAACACGTCAATTTGTAGTTTCTTTTCTCTCTCTCCTCTTGAATCCATCCAATTTGGAGGGATTCTTCTCTCTCCTCATTTTAGTTCATTTTGAGCTATAACCTACTCTACCTCACTTTCCTTTGCTCTATCTTCCCTTCTAAAACCCACTACTTCAGATTTTTATCCCTTTCTTTACTTTACTTCCCCTCTACCAAACCAAGCCTAATTTAAGTCCATAATACTGAAATAACTTCTTTTGGTAAGTATTAGTGGAAAAGTTAAGTCTCCTCCACCCATTCACTCTAGTATTAAAAAATAACGTGACAAAAATTGAAACTGAAAAGAAAAGTAAAGGAGATAATCTCCTCTTTAATTACCACTCACTTTTAAATTAACATGGAGATACCGAAAACAAAAAATAAAACGAGGAGATATGCATATCATTATTATAATAAAATAACTTTGTCTAGAGCAATAGTACAATTGAAAGATCAGATAGTCATTACTAGTAATAACGAAGGGAGAGAAATGAGCGAGAGAAGAGCGTACCATTTGGATCTGATTGTGTATTCAGTGCAAGAATCCAGCAAAATTAATCCCACATGCAAGAAAAGAGAATACAATTTATTTCGAATTTTAGCATTAAAATTTTATATAGACAAAACATAAGCGCATGATGAAGTCCTACACCTTGGTTAAACTTAATTAGTGTGCCTTTTCTCTAAAAGAAATAAACAAAAGTACAGGATAATCATCGAGAATTTGATTATTGCAGGAGAGTTTTCAATTCTTTTCTTGTGAAAGTTCAAAACTATTCAGAAATACAGAAAAAAAATATTCTTTTTATTAATAAGATAAAATGGATGTTAGATGCTTTCTATCTTTTCTTTTTCCTTAGTTGTGTTTTCGGAAATAGCATTTGGATGCCGAACATAGTGAATAGTTCACTTCTCTAATCACGTACAATTATCTACTAATGTTAAGAAGGTTGTTCGTATATATATCTAGTTCCTTTTCGTGACTGCATTTATTTTCACTCCTCTCTCAAAATGAATCATATTAACGAACTAATAATCAAAAATGTTTTCTCAAGAATTAGAAAATTCAAAAGTGTTTTCTCAAGAATTAGAAAAATCCTTAATGCTCCAAAATATATAGCTGACAAAGAGATCAATTTTTTTCTCCATATTATTGCATTAAGAAAGAGAAAATAAGTCTGTTGACATATTCAACATGGAGAAATTCAATTAACGGCTACATGATAACTAGGGTAAAAGACTTGGTATAAAACAAAATAAGAATATCCATGTGACTACATTTTGTCAATGTATTTGTAGCAAATAGAAAACTTAGAAGGAGAAACAAAGATATAGATAGAAAAATATAAAGGAAATGAAGAAAATATAGAGATCTAAAGAAACTTGGAATCTTGCATTAATGAATGAGAAGAGAAGAACTATTACCATTCATCCACATATTTCGAGGTTGGAAATGATAACCAGTCCTATATTTATTATCGATAACGGTGGCCGGGACTGATTCACGAAGTTCGTTATTAGCGAGAATATGAGAGCCATCAGCAACCCTATTACACCAAAATTGCACTAACAAAAATAATACCCACATAACTCTACATGAGTTCGCCATTGGAGAGAGAGAGAGAGAGAGAGAGAGAGAGAGAGAGAGAGAGAGAGAGAGCTTAAGAAAATCTAGAGAAGAGAATTAAGATGATAAAATGGGATATATGGGTATTTATAAGGCTATGTATATTTCAGGAGGATATGGATAATGGATTATGAATGATATGATGATCCACTTTAATTGGAAAGGAGTTATCTCAATCCGGGGGATTAGGATTTGCTTTGGATAAAACCATTCTGATTCGTTCCCTCATCTCTTTTATTCCTTTTCTATTGAACTTACATATTAATTTTTGTTTTTAGATAACAAAGGATTTTGGAATAATTATCAGAAATTAATGTAAATTCAAATAGATCCGAGTAGAAAGATGATGACTTTAGCCCTGATTACACGTAAACCCCAACTTGAATAAATTTGATCTTTGGATTAGCGATGGATTAAGTTTTGCAGAACCAAGCATGTGTCATATATGCACGAGCTTCTGAGTTTTGATTCAAGACTAAACGTATTTATTACTTGAGCGCTAGGAGTGAACCCTCATTGGTGTGAACCGAATAAACTGATCAAACCAATCCAATTTCAGTGGTTCGGTTCGGGTTCGGAAATATTTGAAACCGGAAATAATCAAATTGACCGATCTCAATGTAATTGTATAAGCATACTTTTCTAGGTGAAAAAATAATTTCATACTAATATTTTATATATCCTAATTGATAATGGTTTGGTTCTAGCTTGTAACGTAGTTGATTTGATAAATTTGCTCTTCAACTTGGGATGTGAGATGGGTAGAGGATTTAAATTTGGTGGGGTAGGGGGGTAGGGGGAGGCTTAAGAAAATCTAGAGAAGAGAATTAAGATGATAAAATGGGATATAGGGGTATTTATAAGACTATGTATAGTTCAGGAGGGTGGATAATGGATTATGAATGATATGATGATCCACTTTAATTGGAAAGGAGTTATCTCAATCTGGGGGATTAGGATACTGGAGATAAAATCATTCTGATTCATTCCCTCATCTCTTTTTTTCTTTTCTATTGAACTTACATATTTTTGTGTTTAGATGACAAAGGCTTTTGGAATAATTATCAGAAATTTATGTAAATGCAAATAGATCCGATCGCGAGTAGAAAGATGATGACTTTAGACCTGATTGCACGTAAACCCCAACTTGAATAAATTTGATCTTTGGATTAGCGATGGATTAAGTTTTGCAGAACCAAGCATGTGTCATATATGCACGAGCTTCTGAGTTTTGATTCAAGACTAAACGTATTTATGACTTTAGCGTTAGAAGTTAACCCTCATCGGCACGAACCGAATAAACTGATCAAACCAATCAAATTTCCGGCTCGGAAATATTCGAAACCAGAAATGATCAAATCGACCGATCTCAATGTAATTGTATAAGCACACTTTTCTAGGTGAAAACATAATTTTATACTAATATTTTATATATCCTAATTGATAAAGGTTTGGTTCTAGCTTGTAACGTAGTTGATTTGATAAATTTGCTCTTCAACTTGGGATATGAGATGGGTGGAGGATTTAAATTTATTGTCTTTTACCTAAAAATTCGCTAACTTAACATCTCTATATGCCCAAAACCAAACAAAACCACATCGAACCGCACTAAACCGATTTAATTTGGTTCAATTTAGTTTTGAATATAGTTCAGTTCAGTTTGGTTTGACAAAATGGCTGAAACCAAATGAATTTCGAGCATTTCCTCACCCTTATGAGAAGCAATGGCTGCTCCTGCTACTAAGTACATTAAAATTAATTTTTTTAGCTAATTAAAAAAGCTTTGACTCCATATTTACTTATAGAAACAATTACTGCTATACCTGCGTGATGCTGTGAGAAATTTTTTATTAGAAAATACAAAACAGGGAAAATATAAAGTTGATCCTAAATATAACTATTTATTAGAAAATACAAAATAATTCTTCTTGTTGTGAGTCTACTTTTACGAAAAACTAGCATTTTAGCCCATGTTAAGCACGGTCTTAATGCACTTTCCTTATCTTACATTCCATTTGTGATCTTTCACTTACGAAAAAACTCTCCCCACTACACGGATAAATCCCTGCTCCAGGCCCATACATAACTCCCTGTTTGAAGAACGGTCATACACATTATGCACATCATATAAATAGGTATTTGCATCAACCACATGTTAAACATAAAGGATTAAAGTTTTTTATTTCATATTTATAAGCACAAAAAGATAACAATATAAGATAAAAAAATAAAATGTTAAAAAGTTAACTCCTAGTAGTAAATTTATTGCATCTATAATGAATAATCTAAATACCACATAAAATATATCATAAGTCAACATTAACATACTTAAGAATATAAAATTATTTAATTCTTGAACACAATTATTGTAGCTGGTACAACTCATATCTATATCTATATCTATATCTATATCTATCTATACTACATATAAAAGAGGATTGGGGTGCTAAAACTTTTGATTGCCCCTTTTACCCCTCTCAAGTTTAATAATTTTAACTTTACTTTAATTATTTTCTTTATTTAATTTATCTCAAAGTCTCATTCAATGAGTCTTAAATTAAATTAAATTAAATTAATTGCAAATCATCATAATGATAAAATTTACTTAGTTTCTTAGGCTCTTAAAGATTCCATTACTTATTTAATTAAATGTGTATGTTGTGGATCCAATTAACTAATCACTCTTTCATTTTCTCTTTACATAACCTCTTTTTCATCTCTACATTATAAATTATGGTCATCCATTCTCTTCAACCCACCACATCACCTCTTGAGCCAAATTCCTACACCAACACAATGGTTTATTGAATATGTTACATGTAAAGTTTGTCAAATGGTTTATAGTGTGCGTAGCTTGTATATGTATGTGCATGTGCATACATTGGATAATATTTGTCAAATGTTTTGTAGACTTAAAGATTTATTTTTATGGAGTTGAATACTATGTCTCATGTACAATTAGTAGCTCTTGATTTGTGTTTTGTCTCTTGAATCCTTGAACAAGAGAAGGATAATAGATTATAGGAAGGTTATTATTTAGAAGTCGTAATAGCTAAGAGTATGTATAAATCTAATTTGGGAACCAAAGATTATTTTCAGTGTGTGCTTTTTTACTACGGATTGGGTAAGATTCTTATTGATCTTTTAATACTTAGATAGAATGTATGATCTTATTTTGGAGTTTATGCAAAGCTATTTAAAGATTGTTTTCCTCCTTGCACAATGTTGTAAATAGCTTTTGTGTTGTTTATCATAAGTTGTGCTTTGTCTTTTGAATATAGGTCATAAGTTGTGCATTCTTGTTTATTACATGTATTCATGGTTTAATTCTTAACTAATTACTCGGTTCATATGCACTTTAAGTTCAGAGATGCTATCAACTTATCCAACACTTTCAATGTTTCTTGCCCTTTTGATTTTTTACCTCTATTATGAATCTTTTACATTCTTTCGTTAACAATTATGTTGAATCATAAAACTTTATTTGTCTTCTTTTTAATGAATCATAAAACTTTATTTGTCTTTTTTAATTGTTTGTCTTCTTTTTAGTAATCACCAATAAGTTCTTTGTTCCTATCAACTTTAGGCTACAAAGACTAACTAATAAAACATATTGGCTATCTATCTTCTACTCATTGAGTAAATCAGAATACACAAACCTATATATGATATATTTGATTGAATTATATAAAAATTTTAATTTCTTATATTAAATCCAGATTAATTTGTCTATTGATTGAGATTCTTTAATTTGGACTAAAAATTGATCTATACAATTCCATGAACTGAGCTATTCAAACAATATCCTTATGTTGATTGTGATTCCATCTTGCTATTATAACTTTTGTAATTTTGCATCTAATAACAATTTTTCTATTCCAACAAGATAATAGACATTTAATATTAATTTTTTATTTAGTGGCCTTTATAACTTTCGTGCATGATATATTGAGAATCAATATACCATAAGTAAGTATTATATCGTAAGTACATATTTAAGAATCAATAATGTAGAATATATTATTTACTAATAAGTTCTTAAACCAAATAAGCCACGTGCAATGCACGTGTGGCATACTAGTCTAATAAAAAGTTTTCAATCACTTTTCTAACGATATAAGCAAAATTCCTTGAATTTTGTCATTATTTTCTCCGTCTTGATCTTCTTCTTCAAAGTTGGAACATTGAATTCTCTAATCGTCACTGCAAAATGTAAAATTTATAATAAGTAAATATAATGTAGCAACTATATTTATATTATTTTAGAAACATTAATTTATTATTAAATATTAAATCTGATTGTGTCCATGTTTTTCTAAAGATTGGAGATGGAGTTTTAAACACGATGAGTCTATTATAGCAATAGGTGATACATCAAAAACCTTCTTATTGGCAGGTGGGGATAAGTTTGGATTAAATTTATCAGATTGACTTTCATTGCTATCCACATTTTCCAATTCAAGATTTTTCCTCCTTTGATAATGAAAAATACATCTTAGAATAACATAAACATGATATAGTTTTAAAAGAAATATACTAATTGTTGAGTTATGAAAAACCTTCTTTTTTTCCTTTTTTATCATAAGTATTTCCAAGGGTAGATAAGTCAGGAGTACATTCAATGGATTGACTTTCATCAGCATCAACCTGTGCCACTTAGAAAATAAGTTATAGTATTTCAACACACGATATAACTATGAAAAAAGTATAATCATTTATAATATTTAAATTTTACTGTTTATGTGCTGACAATATCAATCCACTCATCTTCTCATCATCAACATTATCATTAATAATTTTAATGACTATGTAGTCCTTAATGAATTTGCTAATTTTATACTCGTAACCATAACATGGAATCGCATTATTCTTCCAATTAATCTATTGATTGCCTATGAAATATTATTATCATGTCCATTTTGCATAATGGATATAATCCAAAAATTTATATTTCATTACTAAAATTATAAAGATCTATTTTGAACTCTATTATTATAAATATAAATAGTTTTCATTTAAAGTACAATTCGAGATTATTTACCAAATCCAAAGTAGTTGCTAGCTCAGAAGGGGCAATATTTAGCAATCGTAGAGCATCCTGATGGAATATGACAAATATAGTTATGCATGTTCCATTTGCTACTTGTAGACTAAGCTTGTACCTAAATTTAATGAAAATATTTGTGTTAGAATATATTTTATTATTTTCATTTATATTATCACGCAATGTATGCCGTTATAACATATCAAACACCAAAATTACCTCTCCTCTACATATTTAATTTCATTAATATGATGATTGCAAAAAAGAACATCATTTATCTCTCTCAATTTATTATTGCACCCAGCGTGCTATTGATAACGCCAATCTGGTAGCTCCTCGATTCCAATTATTTCAGCATTGTAAAAAAATGATTCTCCTAATTATTAAAAAGTTAGCTTTAATTAAAAATATTATAGTAAAATCATAAACAATACAATGGATAAATAATAATTCAGTCGATTTGTTGAGGAGTCCTCTTTCAGTTGGCAAGTTCAAGCCGGGCTTGGACTTGATCGATACGTGCCGCACTTAGATGCCCTGCGGAGCTATTGGAGAAGGTGGACTAAGTTATCTTATTTTGGAGTGAGAAATTTTCTACGTAATTGAGTCAAGGTGGAGATTTATTATAGTTTGCTCAAATACTTGAATTATGCACTAACCCGAATCGGATTTTTTAGCTCGGTTGAATTAGTATGAGATCATACTACAGTGGGGTTGATGACAATGTGGCTTTGTCATTATTTGGCCAAGAGTTAAATGGCTACGGAATCCTTTCAGAGTTCCAATTGGTTATGCATACATAGTACGTGGATAAAGACAAACGTCATTTGGATTCTAATGCAATTAAGAATCCTATATTTTATGGAATTCCTTTCTAACAACAACTAGCAAGATTAAGCCTTTATAAGATGCATAACCCCTGTGATGATTTCTTGAGGCACCGGAGAGTTATAGGCAGAGAAAGGCAAAAGGCTTTTTGGGATTATCTGCATCAAACCCACATCTTGTTAAGGGGTTTTTCGATCAACTATTGGTTGGTAATTATAGGCTCTCTTTTGTTCCTTTAGAGAGATTGTATTGAGATTATCAGGGGTGTTATTTGGGATTGAGAGATTCCATTTTTGTATTCCTCACAAATTAGTAAAGCTATTCTCCTCCTTCGCCCGTGGACGTAGGCTACAAGCCGAACCACGTATATGTTTGTGTTCGTGTGTTCTCGATATTTTCGTGCTTTCGTGTGATTGATTTTAGTTTGTCCTGGGATTTGTCATAACAAATTGGTATCAGAGCCCTCAGTTATCGATCGGATGAGAAGATGACGACAACCACTATGAAGTGGGATATCGAGAAGTTTAACGGCAACATCAGTTTTAGCCTTTGGCAAGTTAGGATGATCGCCGTGTTGACACAGAACGGATTGAAGAAGGCTTTGTTCGGAAAGTCAAAGAAACCGGCTACAATGACGGAGGAAGATTGGGACGAGTTGGATGATAAAGCTCTCACAGCAATCCAGTTATGTTTGACAAATGAAGTTTTGTAAGAAGTTCTTACTGAGAAGACAGCCGCTGATTTGTGGTCTAAATTGGAGGATTTGTATTTGACGAAGTCGCTCACTAATCGCCTCCTCTTGAAGCAACGGTTGTACACACTTCGGATGTCGGAAGGTACACCCATCAAATCTCATATTGGTGAATTTAATTCTGTGATTACAGATTTGAGTAAGATTGATGTTAAGATCGATGATGAAGATCAAGCCCTATTGTTATTGTATTCTTTGCCGCCTTCCTACAAGCACTTTAGGGATACTATGATTTATGGTCGAGATTCTATTATCATCAAGGATGTCAAAGAGAACTTGCTGAATAAGGAGAAGATCGACAAAGAGTTAACCGCAAGCGAAAGTGGTGATAAAGCTGATGGCTTGTTTGTTCGAGGAAGATCGGAAGAAAGAGGCTTTGGAGGTAACAAGTATAAGTCGAAGCACAAGAATCTGACCTGCAGATATCACAAGAAGAAAGGGCACATTAAGACCGATTGTTACAGATTGAAGAATAAGAATAAATAAGAAGAGTATGATGAAAAATCTAAGGAGAACTCCGCTGAAGTTGATATTGCTGAAGAAGCGATTTTGTTGGCTACAGATGATAAAAACAGGAGCATGGATGATTAGATTTTAGATTTGGGTTGTTCCTATCATATATGTCCTAATCGAAACTGGTTCACCACTTATGAAGCTATTGATGGTGGAATTATTCTCATGGGGAATAACGCCTCATGCAGGACTGTTGGGAAAGGCACAATTCGGATTAAGATGCATGATGGAGTCATCAGAACTTTGACTGATGTTAGGCATGTTCCAGGTATAAGGAAGAATCTCATCTCTTTGGGCACTCTTGATCGTCTTGGGTGCAATTTTTCAGGTGAAGGTGGAGTTCTTAGAGTTACGAAAGGCTCTCTTGTGGTTATGAAATGAAAGAAGATCGGCAGCTTGTATGTTTTGTAGGGTTCTACCATTACCGCTTCGGCTGCAGTTGCATCATCGATGTCAGGAGTTGATACTACCAGATTATGGCATATGAGACTTGGTCATATGAGTGAGCGCGGATTGGCCGAGTTGAGTAAGAAGGGTCTTTTATGTGGATAGAGTACAGGAAAATTAGAATTCTACGAGCATTGCATCTTCGAGAAGCAGAAAAGAGTCAGCTTCAGTACGGCAGTGCATCAGACTAAAGGTACTTTGGATTAGATTCATTCCGATCTTTGGGGACCTTCTAAAGTTGCCTCGAAGGGTGGTTGTTCGAGATATTTGTTTACCTTCATTGATGACTACTCCAAGAAGATTTTGGTCTATTTTTGAGACATAAAGATGAGGTGTTTGTGACTTTCAAGCAGTGAAAGTCTTTGATTGAGAAGCAGACTGTGAGGCTAATTAAGAGGCTTAGAACTGATAATGGCCTTGAGTTTTGTGGAGGAGAATTTAATGAGTTCTGTAAGAAGGAGGGAATCGTTAGACATCGTACAGTCCCTCACACACCGCAATAGAATGGAGTGGCAGATTGCATGAACAGAACCCTTTTGGAGAAAGCTTGTTGTATGATGTTCAATGCAGGTTTAGACAATGAATACTATGCGGAAGCTGTGAATACGGCTTGTTACTTAGTGAATCGGTCGCCATCTACTGCTATTAGTTGTAAAACTCCAGAGGAGATTTGGTCCGGTAAGCCTGCGGATTATTCTAATCTTAGAATATTTGGTTGCCCTGCATATGCGCATGTTAGTTAAGGGAAACTTGAGCCGCGAGCGAAGAAGTGCATATTCCTAGGTTATGCATCGAGTGTTAAAGGTTTTAAGTTGTGGTGTCCTGATCCAAAGTCTCCTAAGATTATTATCAGTCGTGATGTTACTTTTGATGAGTTTGCTATGTTCCACCAGAAATGGTCATCGGCTTCAGATGATAAGGCGCGCACTACAGGACATAAGGTGGACTTAGAAATTCGTGATTCAGCTCTTCAGCAGGATAAAACTACGGGAGTTCAGCAGCAAGATCCCATTCAAGTAGATGAAGCACCTCAGCAGCTGTAGGAAAAGCGGGAATACACTATTGCTAGATATCGGTCTAGACGAGATATTCGACCACTACGAAGATATGAAGATACAGTAGCTTATGCATTGTCGGTTGACAATTTTGTGCCATTCAGCTATTCAGGAGCTAGATCTGGTGATAACTTCGCTAAGAGTTACGGTCGTCGTGCGTACAATTCAGTCGATTTGTTGAGGAGGCCTCTTTCAATTGGCAAGTTCAAGCCAGGCTTGGACTTGATCGATATGTACCACACTTAGATGCCCTGCGGGGCTATTGGAGAAGGTGGAGTAAGTTAGCTTATTTTGGAGTGAGAAATTTTCTACGTATTTGAGTCAAGGTGGAGATTTGTTATAGTTTGCTCAAATACTTGAATTATGCACTAACCCGAATCGGATTTTTTAGCTCGGTTGAATTTAGCATGAGATCATACTACAGTGGGGTTGATGACAACGTGGCTTTGTCATTATTTGGCCAAGAGTTAAATGGCTACGAAATCCTTTCAGAGTTCCAATTGGTTATGCATACATTGTATGTGGATAAAGACAAACGTCATTTGGATTCTAATGCAATTAAGAATCCTATCTTTTATGGAATTCCTTGCTAACAACAACTAGCAAGATTAAGCCTTTATAAGATGCATAACCCCTGTGATGATTTCTTGAGCCACCCGAGAGTTATAGGCAGAGAAAGGCAAAAGGCTTTTTGGGATTACCTGCATCAAACCCACATCTTGTTAAGGGGTTTTTCGATCAACTCTTGGTTGGTAATTATAGGCTCTCTTTTGTTCCTTTGTTTGAGAGAGATTGTATTGAGATTAGCAAGGGTGTTATTTGGGATTGAGAGATTGAGAGATTCCACTTTTGTATTCCTCACAATTTAGTAAAGCTATTCTCCTCCTTCGCCCGTGGACGTAGGCTACAAGCGGAACCACGTATATCTTTGTGTTCGTGTGTTCTCGATATTTTCGTGCTTTCGTGTAATTGATTTTATTTTATCCTGGGGTTTGTTATAACACTTCATATCAAAATTTTATAAATCTTATTTAAGGGTAAAAAATCTATAATTTTACTAATAAATATTTTACCAAAAAAATCTAAACTTACCTAGATTATTCTTTCCTTCTTTATTTTTAAAATTCAAAAGACTTAGATTTTGGTAACACAAACAAATTAGATTTTGGTAACTGAGTAAATATCTTATATTAAAAACCACCTCCCAAAATTTCTGGTATTTCAACTTCATATCAAAATTTTAAAAATCTCATTTAAGGGAAAAATCCATAGTTCTACTAATTAATATTTTTCCGAAATGTCTAAACTTACTACAATTATTATTTGCCTCTTTATTTTTTAATTTCAAAAGACTTGATTTTTGGTATTATAAACATTTGACAAATCAAAATTTCATAATCAAATAAATATCCTATATTCAAAACCACCTCCCAAAATGTCTAGTATTTCAACTTCATATCAAAATTTCAAAATCTCATTAAAGGAAATCCATAATTCTATTAATTAATATTTTACCAAAAATTCTAAACTTACCTGAATTATTGTTTCCCTCTTTATTTTTCAAATTAAAAAGACTTGATTTTTAGTAAAAGAAATGTTTGACAAATCACAAATTGCTAACTGAATAATTATCTTATATTGAAAATAATTACTTGCCCAAATTTGCGGTACTTCACATTCATATCAAAATTTTGCAAATTTCATTTAATGGCAAAACATTAAATAGTAGAATTATGAATAAAAGAAAATGCAGATATTAGGGAGAAACAAATATAGTCTAATTATGTATTAGCATATTTTAGCACATCTCATCGCTAAACTACCCTCTTTCAATTTAAATTTTAGACAAATAATCTTCATATGAAAAACAAAAAGCACTCCTAAAATATATGAAGATAAAAAAAGGATGAGGGATTTGATAATCATCAAGTATAAACTGATACAATTTGAATAAATAAGCAAACCATTGGGTGAATTACATACATTAGAGGGTTAAGATTAAAATATAATTAAAATTAGTAATTTACCTCTTGTATAAATATTCTCGATTCGAGAAAGATGACGAAGATAATCTACCAATAATCTGCAACCAAAATACACCATCATATAAAAGGAAAAATTGTAGGAAATTACTGACATTTCTTGTGAGGCGGGAAAAGTGAAATTTTGCCTATGATGAAAATAAAGAAACCCCGATGATTGCATGTGAAAAAATCATCATTTATAATCTGGAACAATCCAACGAGGGGTGGCCCAGTAGATCACATGGCAAATCCGTGTCGCTCTCTCATGGGAGACCTTGGTTCGATTCACGTAATGCGCTAAAGGCCCGATAAAAAAAAGAAGCAATCCGACGAAATAAGCAAACCATTGGGTAAATTAACTGCATTCAATATTTGAGATCAAAATCTAATTAAAATTATGATTTTACTTTTTGTAGATGTATATTCTCGAATCGAGGAAGATGATGAAATAATCAAATAGCAATCTGCAACCAAATATACGCTATCATATAAAAGTTAAAATCACAAGAAACTACTAACATTTAGCAATGAGACTTGGAAAAAGGAAAAATTCATCTATTAAAATAATAAAAAGCCCAATGATGGACTGTAAAAATCATCATTAAGATTTGAAACAACCCAACAAAATAAGCAAACCATTGGGTAAATTAAGTACATGCAATATTTGTGATCAAAATCTAAGAAAATTTATGATTTTACCTCTTGTAGATGTGTATTCTCGAATCAAGGAAGATGACGAAGATAATCAACTAGTAATCTGCAACCAATAGAAAACCATGATATTTGCTAAAGATCAAAAGAGAGGAAAATTTGTATGTATTTCAGTGAATCATCAAAATTGAGCGATCACGGGAAGACGACAGAAACGAAAATCGCTAAAGTTGTTATAGAAAAAACGGTTTAAATTTGGTATTTTTGCATAATTGATTGGAGAAATAGATTCACGGTTTTTTTAACAAATAGTTAAGATTTAAAGTGAATAGTTAATTTTAAAAAGGAAGTAGATCGATGGCGTAGATCGCTGTACACGTGGCAAAAAAATTTGCAAAGGAAAAGCTGACGTGTCAACTTGTGGAGAGTTTGTAGTCTTTTAGTTCTCCTTGTTAGAAGTAGAGCAAATCAAGGGAAAAGAGCGATTTTAGTAGAGAATAGAGCGATTTTATTCATTGATATTGAGGTCTATTTATACAACGTGAGTAGCATTGCTTCTAGTACTCTACCCGATGTGGGACTAAACAAAGAGGTCAAATATGCCATATTTAACACCCCCGGTCAAACTCACGGTCGGTAAAGAACCGAGAGTTTGGATAAGATAAGCCAAATTTGCATAGATGATAATTGGCGTGACTTGGCAAGAATTGGTTGAATTGAAGCACGTCGGTGACGAGAATTGCAGGGGGGAGATCATGTTATGGGTGATCGGCGTCATGCAATCAGAAGGCGGTGAGGGCGACCAGAGTCGCAAGAAGATATGGTGACTGGATCTTACAAGCGGCGATGGATGATGTTGCAGTAGTGATCGGCGGTCACGCACGGTGGTCGCAAGAGGGCTGACCTGTGGTCGCGAGAGGAGGCGTGGTGACAGGATCTTGCAATCATCGGTGATCGAGAAGCGCTTGGTAGGAGAGAGCTTGGCCAGAGGCTAGCCAAGGAGGGAGAAATCTCGCTAAGGCAATTTGTCAAACACCTTGTGTGCATGCGATGAGACCGATGAGGGAGACCTAATTGATTAGGCGCAAGATCTATGAAGATCTAGTTATTAAGCCAAATGATTGGCGCAAGATCTGTGACGATCTGAGATCTATGAAGTCTTGTTGTGCGCAGCGAAAATTTCCACAGCACCTCTGGTGCACAACAAGAGAGTAAGATCACAACTAAATCCCTGTTTCACTAGGAAAATAAGAATTGACAGTGATATATCTCAGCAAAGTGAGATATACACTCTTCCTCTCATCAGTTCTAGGACTGACCTGTCGAGGGCGGTGTCGAGGCCAATGTCGAGGCCGGTGTGGAGGCCGCCAAGGGGAAGCGCATAGTGCGAGTATAACCCCCTCGGCGGCCCCGAGATCGAGAAGGAAGAAAGTGGTTTCTCTAGGATTAAGACCTGTCTCTGATACCATGTTAGAAGTAGAGCAAATCAAGGGAAAAGAGTGAT
The DNA here is from genome assembly GCA_012295165.1 of Asparagus setaceus. Classification (NCBI taxonomy): domain Eukaryota; kingdom Viridiplantae; phylum Streptophyta; class Magnoliopsida; order Asparagales; family Asparagaceae; genus Asparagus; species Asparagus setaceus. Next base: position 13,331,463 of record CM022708.1, on the reverse strand, counting down.
TTTAGTAGAGAATAGATCGATTTTATTCATTGATATTGAGGTCTATTTATACAACATGAGTAGCATTGCTTCTAGTACTCTACCCGATGTGGGACTAAACAAAGAGGTCAAATATGCTATATTTAACACTCCTTTAGGGGCTATTTGGTTCAAGTGTTGTATAGAAAAGTTTTGGAAAAATGCGACAATGTTATTTTTGTAAATAATAGTTTTACGTAGATTTCTTTAACCTCTATTTGGTTCACTCAAAGTTTATAGAAATATTTTCTATAAAGTAGTGAAAATGGGGGTATTTTATAGAAATCAACGTCCTCTCCATATGGGCCTAGAATCTAACACATTAAATTAAATAATATTTTTGTACAAAACTTACCAATTTTCACTCCTCAATCCATTTTCTATAAAGTTGATTTTCCTCTTTTCATATTTTGAACCAAACAAAGAAAGAGTAATAAAAATAATAATAAAACACCACTTTTTGAGTTTTTATAAACTTTTCCTATAAATTTTATAGAAATACATGGAAATTAAATTTTGGGTACTTTTAGGTTTCCTTTTTTTATAGAAATCGAAACAAACACCCTTAGAGTATACACTAATAAGGATGGTTTCTTTAAACTATTATTATTTGACTAAAGTTTAAATTTATGAACATATTATGTAGGCAATGAGGATAAAATTAGTTCAAACCAAGCATAACAAAAATAAAAATTATGAGCATGAGACAAAATAAGAATGAAATAATAAGGATAAATAATACGCACTTACCATATTACCACAAAGTATTTTTTTCTTGTACCAAAGTATAATCTTTATCATAGTAATGATCACTCATAAAACTTCACCCCGGCATGGTTGAGACAAAGTCAGATAATTCCTACAATAAGATGTTGGAAATATGTGTATCAATGGCTATAATTGAATTGAAAAAGTTTTGTTATTTGTTCTCGGGAAAAGTCATTATCTTTTCATCGGTGAAATCATTCTACCTTGATGGGATTACAAATGAGTTTCAAATAAAAATCACCTTTTATAAGGCTTGTTACAATGAAAAGGATAAAATTACAACTTTCCTCCTTGTGAACAAGCGGGATCCGTTTATCGGATCCCGCGCTGCGTGGGATTCTTTTCTGTCTTGGGGATGTGTTCCGTGGACCACCGCGCGATTCCTTTCCCAAGTGTTGATCAAACGAGATCTGGATCTGGATCTAGATCTAAAAATCCCTCCTTTTTTACGTGGGAATTCTTAGATCGATCAGATCTGAGATCTAAACGAATACGGAGATTAATTCGCCAAGGAACTAATCAACGTAGTAAACGAGATCGGCCAAGCGAACCCGTTACTCTTCTTCAGATCAAGGCCAAGCTTGATCCAAAGGATGGTTTGTTGTTGTAGATCTGGATCTGAAAACTTTGGATCTCGGATCTCACCTCCCGCGCAAGTCTAGATCTTGATCTCCTCTCCCTTGGAAATTCTCTAACCCTTGGCACACACAAGAGTTCGGCAGAGTCTCCTCTCTTTTTTATTTTTCCGACCTCTGAAAATGAAACCCTAGCCGTCATATTTATAGGTGCAGCAGCGGATGCGGGCGAAACTGGGCAAAAAGCCCATTCGGCCTTGGTGTCTCGGCCGGTAGAGAACTCTGGAGTGTCTTTTCGGGCGAGACACCTCTGGTGTCTCGCTTCGGGCGAGACACCTCTGGTGTCTCGCTTCGGGCGAGACACCTCTGGTGTCTCGCTTCGGGCGAGACACCTCTGGTGTCTAGGTTTTGACCGAGCGTCGCGTGGCTTCTCTCTGCTGGTTTTCCGAGCTTAATTTGAGGCTTTAAAGTCGGGTTTATCCCTTCGCTCGCACTCATGGCGCATCAGTTCACCAAGGTTCGAATCGGTGGCAGATTCGAGAAAGGAGAGCTCTTTTTAAAAATTTCGGTACGCCGGACCATAAAGGGGCGGCCCCTTATGACCCCAGCTAACCGACTAGCGGGACCGTCGAAAACTCTGCGTAGGGCGTCTTGAGGAGAGCGTTTGCGTTGCGTTCACTTGTTGTGTCGTCAACGGTTTGCCATTACTTCATCGGATGACTTGTCGATTATTCTCGTCATCACGAGCTACGTTCGGGGACTTATAGGCAATTTTCAACGCCTACACGCGCCTATGTTTAATTTTTGAAGTAGCTTATTTTAATGGTTATAGACCATCGAAAACTTTAACTTTGTAAAATAACTCAAGAAAAAATTATACGCAATATATAACCATAGAAATCGCAGTGCCCCGTACATGAGAAAATCTTCAGCATGTATTTGTTCTCCCTCCCGATATGTTTTAATCTATTGATGCTATCAAAAATGCTCAAAGTCAACAAAACAGAAAATAAACTTTAATCCTTAAAATTAAAAAAAGAGAAATTTTAAAGAAGTGAGAAATTCAACCATACTGAAGAAAAACTGCAATGACATTGCTCGGCCGGTGAATTCATCTCGCTCTTGTTGACCAAAATTAAGCTATGAAGATTGAGCTATTAAAGGAGTAGAGTTAATTACATACGACGATTCACTTTCCTTTCTTTCCTTTATTTTCCTTATTACTGTATGAAATGAATAGACAAAATTGAGCTATTAAAGCTATGGTTCTTTTGATTTGGAGTAACCTTTTAAACTATGAGCTCTTCTACATGTTGTTTCCCTATTTTTTTATTATCTTTTCTTTTCGCCTTTATTGTATGAAATGAATAGACAAAATTGAGCTATTAAAGGAGTAGAGTTAATTACATACGACGATTCACTTTCCTTTCTTTCCTTTATTTTCCTTATTACTGTATGAAATGAATAGACAAAATTGAGCTATTAAAGCTATGGTTCTTTTGATTTGGAGTAACCTTTTAAACTATGAGCTCTTCTACATGTTGTTTCCCTATTTTTTTATTATCTTTTCTTTTCGCCTTTATTGTATGAAATGAATAGAGAAATTGTTGGATCAGATTAGTTATTGAAAGATTTTTGGCAATAAATTAGATGTTACAGATATAAAAGTTAATGGTCAAATTTCTAAAATTTTGACACGTGTCAATGCTCTAAAATTTTGACACATGACATATCAGGTTATTACTTTAGTATATTTTAAAATTAATTTTTATAGTTAATTAAAAAGCTTTGACTCCACATTTACTTATAGAAACAGCTAGTGCTATACCAGCGATGCTGCGAAAATTTTTATTAGAAAATACAAAACATAGAAAAGATAAAGTTGATCCTAAATATAACTATTTGTTAGAAAATACAAAATAATTCTTCTTGCTGTGATTCTACTTTTACTAAAATGGTTTCTTTAAGCTATTATTATTTGACTGAACTTTAATTTATGAACATAATACACAGAGAATGAGGACAAAATTAATTCATACCAAGTATAACAAAAACTAAAATTATGAGCATGAGATAACATAAGAATGAAATAATAAGAATAAGTAATATGCACTTACCATATTAGTACGAAATCTTTTTCTCATATCAAAGTATAATCTTTATCATAACAATGATCTCTAATAGAACTTCGCCCCGGCATGGCTGAGACAAAGTCAGACAATTCCTACAGAAAGACGTTGGAAATATGTGTATCAATGGCTATAGTTGAATAAAAAATAGTTCTGTTCTGGTTATGTTTGATTTTTGAAGTAGCGTATTTTAATGATTATAATCATCATTAAAAATTTTAACTCTGTAAAATAACTTAAGAAATAATTGTATGCAATACATAAGAATAGAAATCGCAGTCCCCATACCTCAGAAAATCCTCAGCTTATATTGGCTCTTCCTCCCAATACGTTTTAATCTCTGGATGCCATCAAAAATGCTCAAAGTCAACAAAACAGAAAATAAACTTTAATCCTTAAAATTAAAAAAAGAGAAATTTTAAAGAAGTGAGAAATTCAACCATACTGAAGAAAAACTGCAATGACATTGCTCGGCCGGTGAATTCATCTCGCTCTTGTTGACCAAAATTAAGCTATGAAGATTGAGCTATTAAAGCTATGGTTCTTTTGATTTGGAGTAACCTTTTAAACTATGAGCTCTTCTACATGTTGTTTCCCTATTTTTTTATTATCTTTTCTTTTCGCCTTTATTGTATGAAATGAATAGACAAAATTGAGCTATTAAAGGAGTAGAGTTAATTACATACGACGATTCACTTTCCTTTCTTTCCTTTATTTTCCTTATTACTGTATGAAATGAATAGAGAAATTGTTGGATCCAGATTAGTTATTGAAAGATTTTTGGCAATAAATTAGATGTTACAGATATAAAAGTTAATGGTCAAATTTCTAAAATTTTGACACGTGTCAATGCTCTAAAATTTTGACACATGACATATCAGGTTATTACTTTAGTATATTTTAAAATTAATTTTTATAGTTAATTAAAAAGCTTTGACTCCACATTTACTTATAGAAACAGCTAGTGCTATACCAGCGATGCTGCGAAAATTTTTATTAGAAAATACAAAACATAGAAAAGATAAAGTTGATCCTAAATATAACTATTTGTTAGAAAATACAAAATAATTCTTCTTGCTGTGATTCTACTTTTACTAAAAATGGTTTCTTTAAGCTATTATTATTTGACTGAACTTTAATTTATGAACATAATACACAGAGAATGAGGACAAAATTAATTCATACCAAGTATAACAAAAACTAAAATTATGAGCATGAGATAACATAAGAATGAAATAATAAGAATAAGTAATATGCACTTACCATATTAGTACGAAATCTTTTTCTCATATCAAAGTATAATCTTTATCATAACAATGATCTCTAATAGAACTTCGCCCCGGCATGGCTGAGACAAAGTCAGACAATTCCTACAGAAAGACGTTGGAAATATGTGTATCAATGGCTATAGTTGAATAAAAAATAGTTCTGTTCTGGTTATGTTTGATTTTTGAAGTAGCGTATTTTAATGATTATAATCATCATTAAAAATTTTAACTCTGTAAAATAACTTAAGAAATAATTGTATGCAATACATAAGAATAGAAATCGCAGTCCCCCATACCTCAGAAAATCCTCAGCTTATATTGGCTCTTCCTCCCAATACGTTTTAATCTCTGGATGCCATCAAAAATGCTCAAAGTCAAAAAAAAAAAAAAATAGAAAATAAACATTAATCCTGAAAAATAAATATAAAATGAAAATTTTCAAGAAGGAAGAAATGCAAGCATACTGAAGAAAAACCATGACGACATTGCTCGGTCGGTGATTTCATCTCTCTCTTGTTGACCAAATTTAAGCTAGGATGATTGAACTATTAAAGCTATGGTTCTTTTTGAATGGGAGTAACTGACGCAGCGCGGAAGTTGAAATCTCGGAATCCACTGAGGGTTGATCTCCGAATCCACAAAGAGCTTCGAATCCACGAAGAAAATATATTAAACGCAAATTTTATTGATGAAAAAGATATGCCTCTAGGGCTTACAAGACTCTGTTTAAATAGAAAATAAATAAGAATCCTACAATGACTCGAACTCCTACTAAAAATAGAAATAAGAACTCTAATTGACCCGAACTTTGCCAAAAATAGAAATACGAAAACTATCCTCAAAAGACTCCCTACGATTAAGAAAGTAAATCGGTCAAATTTGGAATCAAACCGGATTTGCTTCCTAATCCAAACAGACTCCTAAAACATTACTAAAAATAGTAAAAAATCGATGAAAACGCTGATATCTCTCAATCCGGAAGGAATTTGGCGAAACGAACGGCGAACAAACCGAACATAGGTCAGTTTGGTTGGCTCCGTCTCGAAAAAATACGCGATTTTAAAAAAAAAATCGTCCAAATCCGACTTACGGATTGAAAGTTACGACCCGTTCTTCGTTGCAACCTATTTTCCTCGACCGGGTCCGCGTTTGGGCTTGTTACGATCCAGTTTCTCCATGAAGGTATCCGCAATGTGTTCTACATCAGTAACCTTTTAAAGGGTCAGCTCTGCTGAAATTTGTTTCCCTGCTTTCCGTTATCTTTTCTTTTCGCTTTTATTGTGTGATGCGAATAATAACATGTTAAGTTGCAAGTGTACAACAATCAAGTTATAGTATTTAAGATATCAGTCAAGGAGAAGAAGAGTATTAGAAAACAGATCTAAGTGGATTTTTGAAATGTGTAGGAACAAAGAATGAGAGTGGTGTGTTTAGATAGAGGGTTTTATTACAAAATGAAAGGCTAAAACAAGAGGGAAGAAAGAGAGAACAAGAAGAGCAAAATAAAAGGATAAAGGGAAAATCAAATCAAGAAATCAAAACAAGATGGAATAAAAGAATAAACGAAAATAAGAAGAGAATATAAAGATGGAGGAAATCAAGCGAGGAGAATAAGAACCTAGGATTGAATCCACTAGTTAATTTCAATTTACAGTTAAGAATTACTCTCTTTTATTCACATATTTCTTAGATTTCCTAAGTATAGACTATCAAGTTACTTAAAACAAGCATAACCAATCAAAATCATATTAAAAAATATTATCACTCATGAAAAGAAATAAACAACTTGATAATAAACCTAAAATTAAAAAGCATAAACTATCAAACATTTAAGATAAATATAGCCTATCAAATTCTTTTTCTACCTATTAGTTCTCTAATTGATTACCCTAAGCATGATCATTTTAAGTACAAAGAGAGAATTTAAAAACATAAAGAGAAATTAAACTAGTTTCATCTAATCCTAAATTTCCTATAAGAACTAGCTATTCATTTTACAAAATAAAAATAAAGAAAGAAATTCTATACTAGAAAGCATTAAAGACAAGAAAGTAAATCTAAACTACAAAGTAAATAAAGTAAGAAAGAAAATCTACTCTACAAAGCATAAAAGAAAAATAAAATTTACACCATAAAGTAATAAAAGAGCAAGAAAATAAATCTACACTATAAAGCATAAAAAATCTACACTACAAAGCAATAAATCTAATCTACAAAACATGAAATTAAAAACCTAAAACATGCAAAAATAAGTAAGAAAATAAAAAGAAAATGAGAACTTACATTACAATGGATTAACCCCTTGAGAAGCAAATATTTATCACCAAAGGGAAGAAGAAATAAAATGGAAAAAGAAAAAAATTATTTACTGCAAATAAAAAGTTTACAATTTAGAATGTCTTCTTATTTAAGAGTAACCCTCCTCTCCAAAATGGAGTTTATAATTTTTCTTTTACATCCCCTCCCCCACAAAACACACACATCTATAGCCTACAGCTTCAACCACAACCCTTGGATTAATCTTAGGCTTTAAGAAATTAAAATTAACCATTGATGCATTCATTTGCAAACTAATCGATTAGGCCATCGATTAGTTTATAATAGATTTGTAACAAACTTTGTTGACTTCATCTTCTTTGGACTTTTGGGCTTCTTCTAGGCTTCAATATAAGCTTAGAAAATGAGAGAAATTTGTTCCTTTAAGCTCCTATTCAATAATTCTTCATTACTAGCAAATTAAGATAAAAAATATTATTAGCAAATATATTTATTCAAATAAAATAGATAATTGTGTGAAATTAACAGACAAAATTGAGCTATAAAAGGAGTAGAGTTAATTACATATAGTGATTCACTTTCCTTTTTTCCTTTATTTTACATATTACTGTATGAAATGAATAGAGAATTGTTGGATCCAGATATGTTATTAAAATATTTTTGACAATAAATTAGATGATATAGATATGGAAAGTTAATGACCAAATTTCTAAAAGTTTGACATGTGCCAATGCTCTTAAATTTTAACACGTTATCATGTTATTTCTTTAGTATATTTTAAAATTAATTTTTGTAGTTAATTAAAAAGCTTTGACTCCACATTTAGTTATAGCAACGACTTGTGCTATACCCGCGAAGCGATGTCGCGGGAAATTTTTATTAGAAAATACAAAACATAGAAAAGATAAAGTTGATCCTAAATATAACCATTTATTAGAAAGTACAAAATAATTCTTCTTGTTATGATTCTACTTTTACTAAAAATGGTTTCTTTAAGCTATTATTATTTGAATTTATTAACATATTATGTAGACAATGATGACAAAATTAGTTCATACCAAGTATAACAACAACAAAATTATGACCATGAGATAAAATAAGAATGGAATAATAAGAATAAGTAATACGCACTTAACATATTATCGCAAAATCTTTTTCTTATATCAAAGTATAATCTTTATCATAATAATGATCTCTCATAGAACTTCACCCCGGCATGGTTGAGACAAAGTCAGACAATCCCTACAGTAAGACGTTGGAAAAATGTGCATCGATGGCAATAGTTGAATGGAAAAATAGTTCTGTTCGGGCCTATATTTTATTTTTGAAGTAGCTTATTTTAATGATTATAGACCTTCAAAATTTTAACTTTATAAAAGAACTCAAGAAATAAGTGTATGCAATATATAAGCGTAGAAATCGCAGTCCCCATACCTAAGAAAATCCTCAGCTTGTATTGGTTCTTCCTCCCAATATGTTTTAATCTCTGGATGTCGTAAAAATGCTCGAAGTTAATAAAATAGAAAATAAACTTTAATCCTAAAAAAATTTTAAAAAGGAAATTTTCAAGAAGGAGAAATTCAACCATCTTGAAGAAAAAGCGAAGACATTGCTTGGCGGTGATTTTGATGTAGGGCGCAACGGACAATTTCATGGAGGAGTGGGACAATCACGAAGCTAAATCCCAACTCATACATTATTATTGACTTCCGCAAAGAAATAATCATATCTTCTAATCCGGTGATTCTGACATATTATGTATATAAATCGCCTATCTCGACGAGACGGAGCCAACCAGATTGTCAAATTTTTAAAATCTAATCAGCAATATCCGTTTGGCTGAAATCCGAAAATAATCAGCCTTTAGTTTATTTTTAGTAATAAAGTTAGAGTCAATTTAGATTAGGAAATAAAATCAATTTTGATTTAATTAGGACTGATTTGTTTCCTAGATTATAGGGAGTCTTTTTAGGGTAGGATTTGATACTTTCTATTTTTTGTAATTCTAGTCTTACTAGGAGTCTATTTTATTTTTCTATTTAAGAAGAGTCATGTAACCCTAGAATCAATAATAACTTTTATCAATAAATTCCTCTTTTAATATTTTCTTCATGGATTGAAGTTCTTCGTGGATTCGAGATCGTTCTTTGTGGATTGAGGCTTTAGTGGATTGAGGTTATCACTTTATTTTGCGTTAATTGGTATCGAGACTTGTTCTTCGATCAGATGGCGGTGTGCCCTATTTCTCGCTGAGTTCGATGAGTTGAACCGATGTTACCCTAACTCAGATTAAGACTTCGTGAGCCGACTTGCATTGGCGGTGGGCGTCGAAATCGGGGCGAGTTGAATCCGTTGATGATGGCCAAAAGCGAGATCATACATAAGAGATGATCCTAGAGGCTGGAAGAGGCGAGAACTATGGCTATTTGGAGGATTAAAGATACCATCATTCAATAGAAAGCTTCATGATGATGATTTCCTTGATTGGATTGATGAAGTGGATAGATATTTTGAGTATGAGATAATCGAAGATTTGAAAGTTAAATTAGTGGTTTACAAACTTAAAGGAAAAGCATGCATGGTGGGATGAAGTATAACAACAACAAAATTATGACCATGAGATAAAATAAGAATGGAATAATAAGAATAAGTAATACGCACTTAACATATTATCGCAAAATCTTTTTCTTATATCAAAGTATAATCTTTATCATAATAATGATCTCTCATAGAACTTCACCCCGGCATGGTTGAGACAAAGTCAGACAATCCCTACAGTAAGACGTTGGAAAATGTGCATCGATGGCAATAGTTGAATGGAAAAATAGTTCTGTTCGGGCCTATATTTTATTTTTGAAGTAGCTTATTTTAATGATTATAGACCTTCAAAATTTTAACTTTATAAAAGAACTCAAGAAATAAGTGTATGCAATATATAAGCGTAGAAATCGCAGTCCCCATACCTAAGAAAATCCTCAGCTTGTATTGGTTCTTCCTCCCAATATGTTTTAATCTCTGGATGTCGTAAAAAATGCTCGAAGTTAATAAAATAGAAAATAAACTTTAATCCTAAAAAAAAATTTTAAAAAAAGGAAATTTTCAAGAAGGGAGAAATTCAACCATACTGAAGAAAAAGCCGCGAAGACATTGCTTGGCCGGTGATTTTGATGTAGGACGCTTAACGGACAATTTCATGGAGGAGTGGGACAATCACGAGCTAAATCCCAACTCATACGTATTATTGACTTCCGCAAAGAAATAATCATATCTTCTAATCCGGAAGGCGGATTCTGACATATTATGTATATAAATCGCCTATCTCGACGAGACGGAGCCAACCAGATTGTCAAATTTTTAAAATCTAATCAGCAATATCCAGTTTTGGCTGAAATCCGAAAATAATCAGCCTTTAGTTTATTTTTAGTAATAAAGTTAGAGTCAATTTAGATTAGGAAATAAAATCAATTTTGATTTAATTAGGACTGATTTGTTTCCTAGATTATAGGAGTCTTTTTAGGGTAGGATTTGATACTTTCTATTTTTTGTAATTCTAGTCTTACTAGGAGTCTATTTTATTTTTCTATTTAAGAAGAGTCATGTAACCCTAGAATCAATAATAACTTTTTATCAATAAATTCCTCTTTTAATATTTTCTTCATGGATTCGAAGTTCTTCGTGGATTCGGAGATCGTTCTTTGTGGATTCAGAGAGCACCCCTTGGTGGATTCTGAGGTTATCACTTCGGCCAAGCATTGGTATCAGAGACTTGTTCTTCCGATCCGATGGCAGGTGACGAAGCCCCTATTTCTCGAACTGAGTTCGATGAGTTGAAGACCGATGTTACCCTAACTCAGATTAAGACTCGCGTAGACCGACTTGCATTGACAGTGGAGCGTCTGAATCCGGGACGAGTTCGAGATCACGTTGATGGTCGCCAAAAACGAGATCCGACTCTGCAAGATAAATCCTACAGCGATGATCGTAGAGGCTACCGAAGAAAGGAGAACTATGACGCTGGAGGATTAAAGATACCATCATTCAATAGAAAGCTTCATGATGATGATTTCCTTGATTGGATTGATGAAGTGGATAGATATTTTGAGTATGAGATAATCCCAGAAGATTTGAAAGTTAAATTAGTGGTTTACAAACTTAAAGGAAAAGCATCTGCATGGTGGGATGAAGTATTGATAAATCGATACCATCAAGGGAAGGATCCGGTTCGAACGTGGGCAAAGATGAAGAAGTTATTGAAAGCTCGTTTCCTTCCTACCTATATTTTCAATCGATATCCGAGTGCTGATTCTAACTATGATCATGTAGATATTAAACAAGCTCAATCTGTCCCTAAGCAAAACCTTGGAATTATGAAGAGGACTGAAGAAGCAACAAAGAGAGAAGAACCACCTCAGAAGCATAATATCTTCCGTACGAGATGCACTGTGATGCAGAAGGCTTGTGATGTTATCATTGATAGTCACAGTAGTAAGAATCTTGTCTCTCGACGTATGGTGAATAAGTTAGGTTTGAAGACAGAGAAACATCCACCTCACTACAAGATCGACTGGATTCATAAGGGCAATGATGTGTAGAACGATGAAATGTGTCGGGTACCTTTTTCTATTGGCCGCAACAATTTTGATGAGGTGTTGTGTGATGTGGTCGAGATGGATACTTGTCATATGCAGTTAGGTAGGGCATGACAGTTCAATGTTGATCCCACCCACAGAAGCAGAGATAATATTTATATCTTTAAGAAGGATGGACGTCGAGTTGTACTTTTACCTCTTACAGAGAATGAGCCATCTAAGATAGAGACTATTGAGAAGAAAAAACCGGTGGTCGTAGACAATGAGACTTTAGCAGAAGACTTGAAGCAATCTAAAGAGGTCTATGACTTGGTTGTAATTAGAAAAGAAGAGCATGCCCCTGCTGAAATTCCTCCTAATGTGCAAACCCCTATTGTGACTGAGATTCTTGATGTTGATGAAAATATGTTAGCAAAGATGGGCATTATGCATGAAACTTCTGAAGCTATTGTGAGTGATATTACACATACTGATATTATCCCAGTGGAGGAGAAGGATATAATAGCGAACCAGACAATTGATGATATGTGTAACTTGCTTGGTGGAGGGCTCAAAGTAAAGGAGATGAAAGAATTGTGCAAGGAGTATGAGGGAGAATTTTCTTCTCTGGAAGCAAAGGTTGTGAATAATTTCAAGAGGATTTTGATGATACTTCTAACAATAGAATATGAGAAGCAACATGGAACATATTTTGAGGAGCTTTTCAAGTCAACTTCAAATCCACATGCCGCCAATAAAATACACAGGATGTGGAAAGATTCATATACAAATTTAATTCAGAAGAAATCCTAGCCGAGGAGGTAAAAGAACAAATGGAGAAAATCAATGCTAAATACAAGGCGGATGCTGATCGATGCAGGAGAAGAAAAATATTTATCGATGAAGCTACTATTCAAGCAAACATAAGCTCGGGGTCGAGCTTCTTTCAACAAGGGGAGACTGATGAAGGACGCTTAATGGATAATTTCATGGAGGAGTGGGACAATCACGAGCTAAATCCCAACTCATACGTATTATTGACTTCCGTAAAGAAATAATCATATCTTCTAATCCGGAAGGCGGATTCTGACATATTATATATGTAAATCTCCTATCTCGACAAGACGGAGCCAACCAGATTGTCAAATTTTTAAAATCTCATCAGTAATACCCAGTTTTGGCTGAAATCCAAAAATAATCAGCCTTTAATTTATTTTTAGTAATAAAGTTAGAGTCAATTTAGATTAGGAAATAAAATCAATTTTGATTTAATTATGACTGATTTGTTTCCTATATTATAGGAGTCTTTTAGGGTAGGATTTGATACTTTTATTTTTTGTAATTCTAGTCTTACTAGGAGTCTATTTTGTTTTTCTATTTAAGAAGAGTCATGTAACCCTAGAATCAATAATAACTTTTATCAATAAATTTCTCTTTTAATATTTTCTTAGTGGATTCGGAGATCATTCTTTGTGGATTCAGAGAGCATCCCTTAGTGGATTCTGAGATTATCACTTCCGCGCTGCGTTAGATTTCATCTCTCTCTTGTTGACCAAAATTAAGCTAGGATAGTTGAGCTATTAAAGCTATGGTTCTTTTTTATTGCAAGTAACCTTTTAAAGCATGAGCTCTGCTATAATTTGTTTCCTATTTTCTGTTATCTTTTCTTTTCGATTTTATTGTGTGAAATCAATAGACAAAATTGAGCAAATAAAGGAGTAAAGTTAATTACATATGGCAATTCACTTTCCTTTCTTTCCTTTATTTTCCTTGTTACTGTATGAAATGAATAGAGAAATTGTTTGATCTAGATCAGTTATTGAAAGATTTTTTGCAATAAATTAGATGTTATAGATATGGAAAGTTAATGGCCAATTTTCTAAAAGTTTGACAGCGTCAATGATCTAAAATTTTGACACATGGCATATCGAGTTATTACTTTAGTATATTAGATAGATAGATTGTGTTCCTTTAATTTTTCGAGGTGGATGAACTACTACTCCTACACTATTACACCCAAAGATTATGTGGTTCATGATGACTTATCAATTCTAATAGCAATCCAAGTGGAAGGACCCTACACTTTTGTGTCTTGTAATGTAGGAATAGTTTAATAGGATAAAAAGCACATATTTCCAGAAAATAGTTTTCTCTTTCTCGAGGAGAAAGAATCAAAATAATTTCACTCAGGAGGTCTATTTGCAAAAATAAATCTAAAGGGTTAGTAAGTTCCAAACAATGATACTACAAGGGCGTATTCACAATTAACCCTATTATTTAAGGCATTTAAATAAATTTAGTACTAATAAAATAAAGTACACATGTCTACATTAGAGAAGGAAAACTTCTAAAAAGAGTTGTTTGGACGGTTAGAGCAAGTATCAGTTGAAGTGGAGTGGTACTCTCTAAGTGTGTACAAAAATACCGGTTTGTTTGTAAAGTCCAATACGGGACTTGTTTGATATATATTTCCTTGTTGCTAGGGGAAATGCTTTTTGTATGGAAAATAAATATTGATTAAAATTTAATAAATTGCCAAATATGTGAAAATTTTGATTAGTTGAGACATATTACTTAAGCAAATTTGGAACTAATAAAAATATAATACTTTGCTATATGATTTAAAAAAACAACTTGCAAAAGGGGTGTGTGCTCTATGATTAGAGGGGGGATCAGTTGAAGCGGGAGTGGAACGGTCCAAGTATATTTCCTCGTTGAAGCGAGGGATGATATGTATGTCTTTATTACCTGTGAATGTCATTCTTGAACTAGGGTTCAATCATTTCATTCCTATCTAACCAAGATACTCTACTACTTTAGCAGTTTGTCCCTCTCATTTACCATTTGTTTATGATATAATCATCTTTATGAATGTAGCTAGATCCTCCCTGCTGAAAGTGCTCAATCTGCTTAATGTTTATAAGAGGAGGCTAAATTTTTACAAAAGTCATTTCTTCCTTCCCTCAAAGGATACTCTGTCTAGAGTGAGAATGGTACAAAAAAACTCTCAGATTTTCTAAAGGTCAATTCCCCATAAAATATCTTGGTGTGCCTATTAGTCCAGGCTAAGGCAAAGTTGCCTACTATCAACCCCTTTTAGATAGAATCAATGAGAGATTGTAAGGATGGCACTCCATGCTTCTCACTTAGGCTAGTAGAATAATTCTCATCAAACATGTTTTATACAGTATGCTCATTCACCTCATTCTGACTACGATAGTCCCTAAATCTATTTTTAAATCTATTGAAAGACTTTTTTCTAGATTCTTTTGGGTATCCTCTGAATTTGGCGCTAGAAAACATTGGCTTCAATGGCACAAAATGTGTTTTCCACTTGGTGAAGGAGGTCTGGGTTTCAGAAGACTATATGACATTAAGGAAGCCTTTCTTCTAAAACAATGCTAGCAACTTTGCATGTCAAATTTCATCTGGGCTACATTCATGAAAGCAATATACAAGGATCCTATCTCCCCAGTACTCTAGAAAGGCCCCTTGAGATGCTCTAAAGAATGGAAATATATTTTGTCCGTCAAACACACATTTTTAGATCTTTGTGTTTGGACTGTGGGTAGAGCCAACATCTCCTTCTAGTATGATAAATGGATCCTTGAGTTTCACCTTACCATCCTTTGCTTTGGTGAGGATTGCAATGTTAAACACAAGAATTTCAATAATGATGTTAATTGGTGTTTTGATGAATTAATTCCCTCCCTCGACCATGAGGTGGTGCAACTACTACATATCTCTTCCCCTAAGCTTATAGAGAATGATGATATGAGACACTAGACCCTATAAGGCGAGATGCTTCTCAACAAAATCATCTTGGAATACTATCGAGCTTGTAATACCCCTTCTCATGTTCTTAAGGAGATCCGGTCTATGGTGATGCCTAATTCGCTAAGCTCATCGCTAGAGGATTGTTGAGGAAATTTGAGAAAATATAAAAATCAGGTTATTTTCTCTAACTGACTTAGTGATGGGTACTTGATGGGTAAATTTTGAGTGATTACCTAAGTTGCAAGTATACAACCTTTATCAAGTTATAGTATATAAGATTATCGATCCCACGAGGAACGGAAGTAGGAAGAGTTTTGCTCAAGTTTTGGTTCTCAAATTATCGTGTGACAATTAGGAGTTATTCAAATAAAATGAAAGTAAGAAAATGGTGAAAGTGGTTTGTGAGAGATAAGAGAGAGTGGATGTGGATTATGTGCAAAAGAGGAGAAAATGAAAGTTGAGAATGTGGTTGTGGTTATATGCACATAATAACAAAACTAGGTTTGAGATTATATGCACATGGAGGGAATATGAGATTGAGAGAGAAGTAAAAATTAATGAAATCAAGAATCAAGAATAAAGGAAAATAACAAACAAATGAAAAGCAAGGATAAGAGGAAAATAAAGAAGGTAAAGTATGGAGGATTAATTAAAGATATGAGGAATCTAGAGTAGATCCACTTAGCTTATCTCAATCTCACAAGAATGAGTTGGATTTGTTAGCTAGTTTCAAACAATCTCTAGGGATCCCACAAATATTAGCTCCACACTTAGAAAAGGGTAATTCCCTAGAGGGTTCTAGCCTCAAGGTGAATTAAAGAAAAGAAAATCTATTCTAGAAAGTAAATACAAGAATTAAATACATTGCATGAAAGTAAATTGCATGAAAGTAAATTGCATGAAAGTAAATTGCATGAAAGTAAATTGCATGAAAGTAAATTGCATGAAAGTAAATTGCATGAAAGTAAATTGCATGAAAGTAAATTGCATGAAAGTAAATTGCATGAAAGTAAATTGCATGAAAGTAAATTGCATGAAAGTAAATTGCATGAAAGTAAATTGCATGAAAGTAAATTGCATGAAAGTAAATTGCATGAAAGTAAATTGCATGAAAGTAAATTGCATGAAAGTAAATTGCATGAAAGTAAATTGCATGAAAGTAAATTGCATGAAAGTAAATTGCATGAAAGTAAATTGCATGAAAGTAAATTGCATGAAAGTAAATTGCATGAAAGTAAATTGCATGAAAGTAAATTGCATGAAAGTAAATTGCATGAAAGTAAATTGCATGAAAGTAAATTGCATGAAAGTAAATTGCATGAAATTAAGCTTCTCACTAGGCTAGTAGAATAATTCTCATCAAACATGTTTTATACAAGATGCTCATTCACCTCATTCGACTACGATAGTCCCTAAATCTATTTTAAATCTATTGAAAGACTTTTTCTAGATTCTTTTGGGTATCCTCTGAATTTGGCTAGAAAACATTGGCTTCAATGGCACAAAATGTGTTTTCCACTTGGTGAAGGAGGTCCGGGTTTGAAGACTATATGACATTAAGGAAGCCTTTCTTCTAAAACAATGCTAGCAACTTTGCATGTCAAATTTCATCACGGGCTACATTCATGAAAGCAATATACAAGGATCCTATCTCCCCATTACTCTAGAAAGGCCCCTTGAGATGCTCTAAAGAATGGAAATATATTTTGTCCGTCAAACACACATTTTTAGATCTTTGTGTTTGGACTGTGGGTAGAGCCAACATCTCCTTCTAGTATGATAAATGGATCCTTGAGTTTCACCTTACCATCCTTTGCTTTGGTGAGGATTGCAATGTTAAACACAAGAATTTCAATAATGATGTTAATTGGTGTTTTGATGAATTAATTCCCTCCCTCGACCATGAGGTGGTGCAACTACTACATATCTCTTCCCCTAAGCTTATAGAGAATGATGATATGAGACACTAGACCCCTATAAGGCGAGATGCTTCTCAACAAAATCATCTTGGAATACTATCAGAGCTTGTAATACCCCTTCTCATGTTCTTAAGGAGATCTGGTCTATGGTGATGCCTAATTCTGCTAAGCTCATCTGCTAGAGGATTGTTCGCGAGGAAATTTGAGAAAATATAAAAATCAGGTTATTTTCTCTAACTGACTTAGTGATGGGTACTTGATGGGTAAATTTTGAGTGATTACCTAAGTTGCAAGTATACAACCTTTATCAAGTTATAGTATATAAGATTATCGATCCCACGAGGAACGGGAAGTAGGAAGAGTTTTGCTCAAGTTTTGGTTCTCAAATTATGCGTGTGACAATTAGGAGTTATTCAAATAAAATGAAAGTAAGAAAATGGTGAAAGTGGTTTGTGAGAGATAAGAGAGAGTGGATGTGGATTATGTGCAAAAGAGGAGAAAATGAAAGTTGAGAATGTGGTTGTGGTTATATGCACATAATAACAAAACTAGGTTTGAGATTATATGCACATGGAGGGAATATGAGATTGAGAGAGAAGTAAAAAATTAATGAAATCAAGAATCAAGAATAAAGGAAAATAACAAACAAATGAAAAGCAAGGATAAGAGGAAAATAAAGAAAGTAAAGTATGGAGGATTAATTAAAGATATGAGGAATCTAGAGTAGATCCACTTAGCTTATCTCAATCTCACAAGAATGAGTTGGATTTGTTAGCTAGTTTCAAACAATCTCTAGGGATCCCACAAATATTAGCTCCACACTTAGAAAAGGGTAATTCCCTAGAGGGTTCTAGCCTCAAGGTGAATTAAAGAAAAGAAAAATCTATTCTAGAAAGTAAATACAAGAATTAAATACATTGCATGAAAGTAAATTGCATGAAAGTAAATTGCATGAAATTAAATTGCATGAAAGTAAATCTAAGCTACAAAACAATTAAATGAACAAGAAAGAAAATGAAAAAGAAATAAAATAGAAACCAACAACTCTGATCTTAATCTAATCCTCCTTTTGGTCCTTGGATTAGAAGAAGAGAAAGGAAATTGAAGGGTGAAAAATTTCATTTATTGTGTAACAAAAGTTACAATTTTGGAAGGTCTTCTCAATTAAGAGTGACCCTCCTCTCCAAATGGAGTTTTACAAAATATTTCACACTCAAAACCCTCGGCATTCACCCTATTTATAGCCCAACGGAGTTGATGTGAACCATTGGATCAAACTTGGCCAAAAGGAAGAAATCCATAATTAATCGGAATGCATTTGCAAACCGTCGGTTGGCGATCGGTTAGCCAACCGTTAGCCAACCGGTTGGCTAACCGATTGGTCAACCGATTGGTTCCCAACCAATTTGTCTTTTCTTGATTTTTCTTCACGAATTTCTCTTGGATCACTTTGGTATCTTGGGCCTTTGTTTGTCTTGATTTGGGCTTCAAAAATGATAGAAATTGAGAGAGTTTGAGTCATTTGGGCTTTTATTCATTATTTCTTTATTAGCACGCAAAATAAGATAAAAATAATTATTAGTAATATCGTTATTCATATAACATAGGTAATAAGGGTATAAAAATGTAATTAAAATATGATAATCAAATACCCCACACCTAAACTTTTGCTAGTCCTCTAGCAAAGAAAATAAAAAGAAAACCTAACTCACTTTCGCGGGAATGGCGGTTGTATTTAGCGCATACAACAAGCCTTTAAACCCCTAGGTTACCCTAGTGGGCGAGTTGTAGTCGTGAGGGTTTGCAGTGAATATACCCACAAAATTAGATCAACTTGCCAATTTAAAGAAGTTAATAAAATAATTAATTCATTTGATATCTTCAAACATTCCAATTGAAGTTGGTTAATACTCAAGAAAACATTTTTATCATAACTCCAATGTAATTTTCTTAAGAAAATCCTTTCATTATAGTTATACAAAACCAAGTTTAACTCAAAATTTTAATTTAAAAGTTTTGAAAAGAACATGCTAACTCTTTGTTTTAAACAAACTTCAAGTATTTTAATCCATTTAATTTTTCAAGAACATATACAAATATAACTATATATAAAAACATGATTAGTATGACTTTTTTAACTCTTTATTCCTTGGTGGTTTTGTTCTTTTTAATCGGACTTTCTAAGTGACCATTTAGCGAGTTTTGGGCCAATGAATCCCAACCCAATTGGGCTTAGGTCATTAAGCATAGAAATACTCCTCGGGCTTAATTACTCAGTCAACTCAGGCTTAGTAAAATAGAACCACCAATGATTTTTAAGAGAAATTTTTCTTCTTTTTATTAAGTTAGTATAATATATATATGTGTATATGTGTATATATTCGAACAATATTTGGATCAAGACAACTTGAAAAATTATTTTCAACTTTAAGTTAGGCATGCAAAAATTTCATTACTTTAATTAAAAATCTAAGTTAAAACTTAAGTAAAGTATCCTACTTTGAAAATCATTTCTTAAGAAATTTATTTGGAGTTATCATAAAAGGTAAACTTGAGTATAGAACTAACTAAGGATTGGACGACTTAAATTCTATCAAATAGATCAATTATTAATCAACTCTATTAAGTTGGCAAGTGATTTTTTTTATGAAAAGAGTAAAAAATGACATAAAAAGAAAAAAATAACTAAGATAAAGTGCAAAAATAACTAATTCCCACCCCACACCTAAATTTTGCATTGTCCTCAATGCAAATTCTAATATGCACAAGGTAAAACAGATAATAATTGAAGCACTTACATTTGTTAGGCTAGCTTGAACAATGATAAAAATTGCAAATACCTTCAAGATAAGGGGTGAAGCCAAAAATTTATTATCTTTTTTTTTTTTTGAAATAAAGAACAATAAGAAACTCTCACATGAGAGAAGAATATATTCTTTTATTATTATGAGACAAAAAATAAAAATGTAGAATAAAAGATGAAACATGAGAAGCTCACATTCTACATTAAATCCTACCTTATTGTTGAAAATTCTACCCGAAATTTAAAGAATTTCAAGATGATATAATCAATGATATTCTCAAATTCGAAAATTCCAAGGTTTGTCTTGTGTTTTGCGACAAATTAAGGTAGGTCTTATTAGTGTTATGCATTTTGAACTTAGATTTTGATTAATGAAAATTTGACATTTTGGTTGCTCTTTCAAAAATCTAAGCTCATCGAAAAGAGTTCTTCGAATGTTGCATTCAAGAGGCATGTATTCAACACGTTTCCTCATTCTCAAAAATCAAACCCGAGGTCGCTAAAATTTGCGGTTCCTCACCAAAAATTTCCTCAAAACTTCGAGTCGATTCATTCTCTACTTACATTGAACTTTCTTGGATGTAATTAATTTGAAGATTGATTATCAATATTATTTCTGGATTGAAAATATTAAGTTCAGCAATGATTCCCAAAAGACGACTTCATGTGACCCGGTTCTATAGTTGATGAGAGCATTAGAAGTGGCTAAGAACGGTCTTCCTAAGATCACGTGTATCTGTCCTTTGGGATTGAAAACGGGTTGTGTTTCCAAGACTACGAAATCAACAGGAAAAATAAAGTCTCCAACCTTTATCAATACATCATTATTTCACCCATAGGGACCTTAATGATCTATCACTAACTGAAGTGTGCATCTAGTTGGCTTGAGTTCCCCGACACCTAGTTGTTGGTAGATCGAATACGGAAGCAAGTTGACACTCGCCCCTAAGTCTAAAAGCTCCTTATTGATACGAGTATTACCAATGATATATGAGATGGTAGGACAACCTGGATCCTTATGTTTTAATGGTACAGACTTTGAGAGGACTTCAACGATATTGGCTGAGAAAGACTTTCGTTGGAACATTTATTTGCCTCTTTTGATACATAATTCCTTTAAAAATTTGGCATAAGAAGGAATTTGTTCAATGACATCTAAAGAGGAACGTTGACCTTAACACCTTGAAAGTCTCTAGAATTTTCTCCTCACGAGAGGAGTGCTTAGAACTGAGTCTATTCGGGTAGGAGCAAGCGGTTTAAATTGATTAGACTCGGTTGCAGTTCGGGTTGAGTCATCGAAGGGTGTGATTTACAGTAGAGATATCGAAGGAGAGAATTTGTTACGGTTCAAGGGTTTCACTTAGAGGCATTCTAACACGATTATCGACTGTCTACGACCGTAGTGAATGGATTGCATTCACTTGGCTTAGTAGGTTGAACTTGATCCGTGTCCTTGGGTTGGGCGCGGGTTGACTCGGAAAAGTTCCTTTCTCTCTCACTCATGGCATTAGCTAGTTGACCAAGTTGGGTTTCTAACCTAGCTATGGCTTGAGTGTTTGAAGTGAGGATTTGCGGTTGATTGCATGAAGGAATTCAAGCGTGTTTGATGTTTGAGTCAATAAGTTCGTGAGTGCGTGTAGAGGTTTTAATCAAAGTTTCTAGACCCTTTTCGAACATTAAGGCGTTTATCATGGTCAGCGGTTTGAGGAGTGTGATTTGCGATTGGTGATGAGGCCCGATTTTGAAATGACAGATTTGGTTGTTGAAAATTGAGAGGCTGCATTGCCCTAGAAATTGTTGGGTTGAAGAGGTGAAATTTTGATTTCGGAGTAGTTTCCACGGTTCCATGCAAAATTCGGATGATTTCTCCAACTGGATTGTAGGTTGGAGAAAATGGATCATTCAGGGCCGGAATGCGGCGTTTATCGACCTAGTGGTGACCGGATCCTAAAAGAGGACATTCCTCGAAACATGAGATGGAGACAGGCAGTTATGACAACTGGCGAAACTTGGTTGATTTGGTGGAGCTCGTTCTTTGACTTCTAAAGCTTCTAACCTACATGATTGTAGCCATCTTTGCTTGAGGCTATGTTAGTTTCTAAGGAAAGACCACTGGTTTTGGGTTGGGAAGCCGATGAAACACGGTCATCACAATGTTCCCCTTGCATGGTTTTCTCGGATAAACTCTCTAAAAGTCCCAAGCTTCATGCATTTTTCTTCATGAAATCCCTTGACACATTGACTCTAAGGAAGTTTTGAAGAATAATCCAATCCTTCATAAATGATTTGGCATAATCGCCACTTTTCAAGACCATGGTGAGGACATTGGATAAGAAGATCTTTGAATTTGTCAAAATACTTCCAAAAGGTTCTCCGGGACAATTTTAAAATTTTGAATCTTGTTTCTAAGCTTGACCGTTTTGTGGATGGGAAAGAATTTTTGAAAAACTTTTACAAATTCACCCCAAGTTGAGATGGAATCGTGGGCAAGCTATCTGACCATTTTTGGCTTTGTCCTTAAGGGCAAATGGAATAAATCGGAGTTTGATCGCATCTTCGTTAAGTCCCTCATCTTGATCATGAGGCAAACTTCTTCAAATTCGGAGATGAAAATGTAAGCGTCTTGGTTTCTACTCCTAGAATTTGGGAAGCATGTTAATAAAATGCGGTCTAAGTTGAAATTTGCTCCATTAACCTCGAGGAGTTTTATGCAAGAGGGATTGCATTTCTAGTGGGGTAACAAACATCTTGAAGAACAGGTGGGTTGGTATTGGCCATTTCGTTTGGTTCAAGAGATGGATCAAAAGCGAATTAAGCGATTAGTATTATCCCTAACCCAAGTTTGCATACACCAAAATCAATTTTTTTTTTTTTTTGAAAAAGGACAAGAGAAAAAGTTAAGAAGATGATGAGAAAAAAAAATAAGGAAAAACTAACTAAAATAATTCAAGGCAATCACTTTTCAATCACCTAACTCTAGGGTTAAGCCTAAACTTGACTTAGACCGACTCCTAACCAAAAATTCCCTTAATGACAAGATCAAAGTTTACTTGGGTAATTAGCAGTAAGGATAGTACTAGAGGAGATCAAAGATCAATTAAGTACCTCTTTCCTTTCGGAGCGCCTTACGCAACCCCTAAACCTTGCCTTAGACACCAATTAATCCAAATAAACTTGGACCGGTTCACTTAAGGATTTCTTGTTCCTTAATGAGCTCGAATCCTTAGGGGCCAACGTCTAATCAAATTTTAATAGGCTTGGGTAAGTGTAGTGAGGAATTAGTGATTTTTGGGCTAAGGAAAGGGTGATGAAATCCCTCACCTTATCTTGATTAATGGGTTTTGCCCTTAAAAATATTTTCAAGTGAGTGCCAAATCAAGATGCTCAAATCACTTTGGTGAATTCCTACTATTATATGAAATGCAACCCTAGGAATTAAAAGCAACTAAAAGGATGCAAAATAAAAAAATCTTTTTATTTTTTTATTATGGTCGACAATCAAAGAAATGAAAATTATTAGAATTAGACAAGGGTAAAAATCTTTTTTTATTTTTATTTTTATTTTTATTTTATTTTCTAATTGTCTCTAATGTGAATGAACTATCTAAAGGGTGGAATTGAGAATACTAGAAAGAAGAGTTACCCACGCAATCGCTATCCAAAGCCTCGTTGGAGGCAATTCTTCAATCTTGAGTCTTCAACTCTTGATCTTCAAGCTCCAAGTTCCTACACAAAAGAAAACACACAAAATAAGGAACCAAAGTTAATCAAAATCCTACTTATGCACCGTTCCCCGGCAACGGCGCCAAAAACTTGATGGGTACTTGATGGGTAAATTTTGAGTGATTACCTAAGTTGCAAGTATACAACCTTTATCAAGTTATAGTATATAAGATTATCGATCCCACGAGGAACGGGAAGTAGGAAGAGTTTTGCTCAAGTTTTGGTTCTCAAATTATGCGTGTGACAATTAGGAGTCATTCAAATAAAATGAAAGTAAGAAAATGGTGAAAGTGGTTTGTGAGAGATAAGAGAGAGTGGATGTGGATTATGTGCAAAAGAGGAGAAAATAAAAGTTGAGAATGTGGTTGTGGTTATATGCACATATTAACAAAACTAGGTTTGAGATTATATGCACATGGAGGAATATGAGATTGAGAGAGAAGTAAAATCAATGAAATCAAGAATCAAGAATAAAGGAAAATAACAAACAAATGAAAAGCAAGGATAAGAGGAAAATAAAGAAAGTAAAGTATGGAGGATTAATTAAAGATATGAGGAATCTAGAGTAGATCCACTTAGCTTATCTCAATCTCACAAGAATGAGTTGGATTTGTTAGCTAGTTTCAAACAATCTCTAGGGATCCCACAAATATTAGCTCCACACTTAGAAAAGGGTAATTCCTAGAGGGTTCTAGCCTCAAGGTGAATTAAAGAAAAGAAAAATCTATTCTAGAAAGTAAATACAAGAATTAAATACATTGCATGAAAGTAAATTGCATGAAAGTAAATTGCATGAAATTAAATTGCATGAAAGTAAATCTAAGCTACAAAGCAATTAAATGAACAAGAAAGAAAATGAAAAAGAAATAAAATAGAAACCAACAACTCCTCGATCTTAATCTAATCCTCCTTTTGGTCCTTGGATTAGAAGAAGAGAAAGGAAATTGAAGGGTGAAAAATTTCATTTATTGTGTAACAAAAGTTACAATTTTGGAAGGTCTTCTCAATTAAGAGTGACCCTCCTCTCCAAATGGAGTTTTACAAAATATTTCACACTCAAAACCCTCGGCATTCACCCTATTTATAGCCCAACGGAGTTGATGTGAACCATTGGATCAAACTTGGCCAAAAGGAAGAGAAATCCACCATTAACGGAATCATTTGCAAACCGATCGGTTGGCGATCGGTTAATAACAAACAACGGTTGGTCAACCGATTGGTTCCCAACCGAATTTGTCTTTTCTTGATTTTTCTTCACAATTTCTCTTGGATCACTTTGGTATCTTGGGCCTTTATTTGTCTTGATTTGGGCTTCAAAAATGGTAGAAATTGAGAGTTTGAGTCATTTGGGCTTTTATTCATTATTTCTTTATTAGCACGCAAAATAAGATAAAAATAATTATTAGTAATATCGTTATTCATATAACATAGGTAATAAGGGTATAAAATGTAATTAAAATGTGATAATTACTTAGAAAAGAATGAATATAATCTCTCAAAAGTAATCCCTCACTAATTGACTTAGAAAAGAAAGAAATTATAAAATTCCTCGATCGGTTGCCCGATTTATAAAAGAAGAAAAGATCAACGGAGATCCTTCCTTTTGTTTAACCTGGGTTCTTCACGGTAGCGATGGGAGCTTGAATCTTGTATCCCGTTGGGCACTCTTGATCGTTTGGTGCAATTTTTCGATGAAGGTGGAGTTCTTAGAGTTAAAGGCTCTCTGGTGGTTAAAGGAAAGAAGATCGGCAACTTGTATGTTTTGTAGGGTTCTAAAATTGTTCCGCCTGCTTGCATCATCGATGTCGAGTTGATACTACCAGATTATGGCCTATGAGACTTGGTCATATGAGTGAGCGCGATTGGCCGAAGTTGAGTAAAAAGGGTCTTTTATGTGGTCAGAGTACAGGAAAATTAGAATTCTGTGAGCATTGCATCTTCGGGAAGCAGAAAAGAGTCAGCTTCAGTACGACAGTACATCAGACTAAAGGTACTTTGGATTACATTCATTCCGATCTTTGGGGACCTTCTAAAGTTGCCTCGAAGAATGGTAGTTCGAGATATTTATTTACCTTCATTGATGACTACTCCAGGAAGGTTTGGGTCTATTTTTTGAGACATAAAGATGAGGTGTTTGTGACTTTCAAAAGGAAAGTCTTTGATTGAGAAGTGACCGGGAGGTCGATTAAGAGGCTTAGAACTGATAATGGCCTTGAGTTTTATGGAGGAGAATTTAATGAGTTCTGTAAGAATGAGGGAATCGTTAGACATCGTACAGTCCCTCAAACACCGCAACAGAATGGAGTGGCAGATTGCATGAACAGAACCCTTTTGGAGAAATCTTGTTGTATGATGTTCAATGCAGGTTTAGACAAGGAATACTGGGCGAAAGCGGTGAATACGGCTTGTTACTTAGTGAATCGGTCGCCATCTACTACTATTAGTTGTAAAACTCCAGAGGAGATTTGGTCCGGTAAGCCTACGGATTATTCTAATCTTAGAATATTTGGTTGCTCTGCATATGCGCATGTTAGTCAAGGGAAACTTGAGCCGCGAGCGAAGAAGTGCATATTCCTAGGTTATGCATCGGGTGTTAAAGGTTTTAAGTTGTGGTGTCCTGATCCGAAGTCTCCTAAGATTATTATCAGCCGTGATGTTACTTTTGATGAGTTTGCTATGTTCCACCAGAAACGGTCATCAGCTTCAGATGATAAGGCGCGCACTACAGGACATAAGGTGAACTTAGAAATTCGTGATTCAGCTCTTTAGCAGGATAAAACTACGGGAGTTTAGTAGCAAGATCCTGTTCAAGTAGATGAAGCACCTCATAAGCTGTAGGAAGAGGGGGAATACACTATTGCTAGAGATCGGTCTAGACGAGATATTCGACCACCACGAAGATATAAAGATACAGTAGCTTATGCATTGTCGGTTGACAATTTTGTGCTATTCAGCTATTCAGGAGCTAGTTCTGGTGATAACTTCGCTAAGAGTTACGGTCGTCATGCGGACAATTCAGTCGATTTGTTGAGGAGGCCTCTTTCAGTTGGCAAGTTCAAGCCGGGCTTGGACTTGATCGATATAAAGACTTAGATGCCTACTGGCTATTGGAGAAGGTGGAGTAAGTTAGCTTATTTTGGAGTGAGAAATTTTCTACGTATTTGAGTCAAGGTGGAGATTTGTTATAGTTTGCTCAAATACTTGAATTATGCACTAACCCGAATCGGATTTTTTAGCTCGGTTGAATTTAGCATGAGATCATACTACAGTGGGGTTGATGACAACGTGGCTTTGTCATTATTTGGCCAAGAGTTAAATGGCTATGGAATCCTTTCAGAGTTCCAATTGGTTATGCATACATAGTATGTGGATAAAGACAAACGTCATTTGGATTCTAATGCAATTAAGAATCCTATCTTTTATGGAATTCCTTGCTAACAACAACTAGCAAGATTAAGCCTTTATAAGATGCATAACCCCTGTGATGATTTCTTGAGCCACCTGAGAGTTATAGGCAGAGAAAGGCAAAAGGCTTTTGGGATTACCCGCATCAAACCCACATCTTGTTAAGGGCTTTTCGATCAACTCTTGGTTGGTAATTATAGGCTCTTTTTGTTCCTTTGTTTGAGAGAGATTGTATTGAGATTATCAAGGGTGTTATTTGGGATTGAGAGATTCCACTTTTGTATTCCTCATAATTTAGTAAAGCTATTCTCCTCCTTCAGCCTCAGACGAGGGCTACGCGGAACCACGTATATCTTTGTGTCGTGTTCTCGATATTTTCGTGCCTGTAATTGATTTTAGTTTATCCTGGGTTTGTCATAACACTGTATCAAAATTTCAAATCTTATTTAAGGGTAAAAATCTATAATTTTACTAATAAATATTTTACCAAAAAATCTAAACTTACCTAGATTATTCTTTCCTTCTTTATTTTTAAAATTCAAAAGACTTAGATTTTGGTAACACAAACAAATTAGATTTTGGTAACTGAGTAAATATATTAAAAAACCACCTTCCGAAATTTTTGGTATTTCAACTTCATATCAAAATTTTAAAAATCTCATTTAAGGGGAAAAAATCCATAATTCTACTAATTAATATTTTACCGAAATGTCTAAACTTACTACAATTATTATTTGCCTCTTTATTTTTAAATTCAAAAGACTTGATTTTGGTATTAGAAACATTTGACAAATCAAAATTTCATAATCAAATAAATATCCTATATTCAAAACCACCTCCCAAAATTTCTAGTATTTCAACTTCATATCAAAATTTCAAAATCTCATTAAAGGAAATCCATAATTCTATTAATTAATATTTTACCAAAAAATTCTAAACTTACCTGAATTATTGTTTCCCTTATTTTTAAATTAAAAAGACTTGATTTTAGTAAAAGAAATGTTTGACAAATCACAAATTGCTAACTGAATAATTATCTTATATTGAAAATAATTACTTGCCCAAATTTACGGTACTTCACATTCATATCAAAATTTTAAATTTCATTTAATGGCAAAAACATTAAATAGTAGAATTATGAATAAAAGAAAATGCAGATATTAGGAGAAACAAATATAGTCTAATTATGTATTAGCATATTTTAGCACATCTCATCGCTAAACTACCCTCTTTCAATTTAAATTTTAGACAAATAATCTTGATATGAAAAACAAAAACACTCCCTAAAATATATGAAGATAAAAAAGATGAGGGATTTGATAATCATCAAGTATAAACTGATACAATTTGCATAAATAAGCAAACCATTGGGTGAAGTACATACATTAGAGGGTTAAGATTAAAATATAATTAAAATTAGTAATTTACCTCTTGTATAAATATTCTCGAGAGAAAGATGACAAAGATAATCTACCAATAATCTGCAACCAAAAATACACCATCATATAAAAGGAAAAATTGTAGGAAATTACGACATTTGTGAGATGCGGGAAAAGTGAAATTTTGCCTATGATGAAAATAAAAAAACCCCGATGATTGCAAGTGAAAAAATCATCATTTATAATCTGGAACAATCCAACGAGGGGTGGCCCAGTAGATCACATGGCAAAGCCGTGTCGCTCTCTCATGGGAGACCTTGGTTCGATTCCCGTGTACGCTAAAGGCCCGATAAAAAAAAGCAACAATCCGACGAAATAAGCAAACCATTGGGTAAATTAACTGCATTCAATATTTGAGATCAAAATCTAATTAAAATTATGATTTTACTTTTTGTAGATGTATATTCTCGAATCGAGGAAGATGATGAAATAATCAAATAGTAATCTGCAACCAAATATACGCTATCATATAAAAGTTAAAATCACAAGAAACTACTAACATTTAGCAATGAGATTTGGAAAAGGAAAATTTCATCTATTAAAATAATAAAAAGCCCAATGATGGACTGTGAAAATCATCATTAAGATTTGAAACAACCCAACAAAATAAGCAAACCTTTGGGTAAATTAAGTACATGCAATATTTGTGATCGAAATCTAAGAAAATTTATGATTTTACCTCTTGTAGATGTGTATTCTCGAATCAAGGAAGATGACGAAGATAATCAACTAGTAATCTGCAACCAATAGAAAACCATGATATTTGCTAAAGATCAAAAGAGAGGAAAATTGTATGTATTTCAGTGAATCATCAAAATTGAGCGATCACGGGAAGACGACAGAAATGAAAATCGCTAAAGTTGTTATAGAAAAACGGTTTAAATTTGGTATTTTGCATAATTGATTGGAGAAATAGATTCACGGTTTTTAAACAAATAGTTAAGATTTAAAGTGAATAGTTAATTTTAAAAGGAAGTAGATCGATGGCGATCGCTGTACACCGGGCAAAATAATTTGCAAAGGAAAAGCTAACGGTCAACTTGTGGAGAGTTTGTAGTCTTTAGTTCTCCTTGTTAGAAGTAGAGCAAATCAAGGAAAAGAGCGATTTTAGTAGAGAATAGAGCGATTTTATTCATTGATATTGAGGTCTATTATACAACATGAGTAGCATTGCTTCTAGTACTCTACCCGGGGGACTAAACAAAGAGGTCGAATATGCTATATTTAACACTCGGTCAAACTCACACGGAAGAACCCAGAGTTTGGATAAGATAAGCCAAATTTGCATAGATGATAAATGGACTTGGCAAGAATTGGTTGAATTGAAGCACACGGGTGACGAGAATTGCGGGGAGATCATGTTATTGGTGATCGAAATATGCAATCGTGATTGCGAGAGGGTGGACCCGTAGTCGCAAGAGAAGATACGGTGACTGGATCTTGCAAGCGGCGATGTATGATGTTGCGTAGTGATCGGGCCACGCGACGGCTGGTCGCAAGAGGGCTGACTGTGGTCGCAAGAGGAGGCGCGGATGTGGATCTTGCAATCATCGGTGATCGAGAAACGCTTGGTAGGAGAGAGCTTGGCCGAGGCTAGCCAAGGAGGAAAATCTCGCTAAGGCAATTTGTCAAACACCTTGTGTGCATGATGAGACCAATGAGGGAGACCTAATTGATTAGGGCAAGATCTATGAAGATCTAGTTATTAAGCCAAATGATTGGCGAAGATCTCGCGGACGATCCGAGATCTATGAAGTCTTGTTGGCGCAATGGAATTTCATGAAGACCTCCGTGCACAACAAGAGAGTAAGATCGAACCAAACCCCCGCTTCATTGGGAAAATAAGAATTGATGCTGATATATCTCAGAAAGTGGGATATACACTCTTCCTCTCATCGCTTCTAGGACCCACTGCCGAGGGCTGCGGCTGGTCGTGGGCCAATATCGAGGTCGATGTGGAGGCCGCCAAGGGAAGCATGATAGTGGGCATAACCCCTGCACCAGATCGAGAAGGAAGAAAGTGGTTTCTCTAGGATTGAGAACATGTCTCTGATACCATGTTAGAAGTAGAGCAAATCAAGGGAAAGGAGCGATTTTAGTAGAGAATAGCGATTTTATTCATTGATATTGAGGTCTATTTATACAATGTGAGTAGCATTGCTTCTAGTACTCTACCCGATGTGGGACTAAATAAAGAGGTCAAATATGCTATATTTAACACTCCTTTAGGGGCTATTTGGTTCAAGTGTTGTATAGAAAAGTTTTGGAAAAATGCCCGACAATGGTATTTTTGTAAATAATAGTTTTCTCAGAGATTTCTTTAACCTCTATTTGGTTCACTCAAAGTTTATAGAAATATTTTCTATAAAGTAGTGAAAATGGGGGTATTTTATAGAAATCAACATCCTCTCCATATGGGCCTAGAAATCCAACACATTAAATTAAATAATAATTTTGTAAAAACTTACCAATTTTCACTCCTCAATCCATTTTCTATAAAGTTGATTTTCCTCTTTTCATATTTTGAACCAAACTAAGAAAGAGTAATAAAAATAATAATAAAACACCACTTTTTGAGTTTTTATAAACTTTTCCTATAAATTTTATAGAAATACATGGAAATTAAATTTTGGGTATTTTCAGCTTCCTTTTTATAGAAATCAAGCAAATGTACTCTTAGAGTATACACTAATAAGGATGGTTTCTTTAAACTATTATTATTTGACTAAACTTTAAATTTATGAACATATTATGTAGGCAATGAGGATAAAATTAGTTCAAACCAAGCATAACAAAAATAAAAATTATGAGCATGAGACAAAATAAGAATGAAATAATAAGGATAAATAATACGCACTTACCATATTACCACAAAGTATTTTTTCTTGTATCAAAGTATAATCTTTATCATAGTAATGATCACTCATAAAACTTCACCCCGGCATGGTTGAGACAAAGTCAGATAATTCCTACAATAAGATGTTGGAAATATGTGTATCAATGGCTATAATTGAATTGAAAAAGTTTTGTTCGCGCCTATGTTTAATTTTTGAAGTAGCTTATTTTAATGGTTATAGACCATCGAAAACTTTAACTTTGTAAAATAACTCAAGAAAAATTATACGCAATATATAACCATAGAAATCGCAGTGCCCCGTACCTGAGAAAATCTTCAGCTTGTATTTGTTCTCCTCCCGATATGTTTTAATCTATTGATGCTATCAAAATGCTCAAAGTCAACAAAACAGAAAATAAACTTTAGTCCTAAAAATTTAAAAAAGAGAAATTTTAAAGAAGTGAGAAATTCAACCATACTGAAGAAAAACTGCAATGACATTGCTCGGCCGGTGAATTTATCTCGCTCTTGTTGACCAAAATTAAGCTATGAAGATTGAGCTATTAAAGCTATGGTTCTTTTGATTTGGAGTAACCTTTAAACTATGAGCTCTTCTACATGTTGTTTCCCTATTTTTTATTATCTTTTCTTTTCGCCTTTATTGTGTGAAATGAATAGACAAAATTGAGCTATTAAAGGAGTAGAGTTAATTACATACGACGATTCACTTTCCTTTCTTTCCTTTATTTTCCTTATTACTGTATGAAATGAATAGAGAAATTGTTGGATCCAGATTAGTTATTGAAAGATTTTTGGCAATAAATTAGATGTTACAGATATAAAAAGTTAATGGTCAAATTTCTAAAATTTGACACGTGTCAATGCTCTAAAATTTTGACACATGACATATCGGTTATTACTTTAGTATATTTTAAAATTAATTTTATAGTTAATTAAAAAACTTTGACTCCACATTTACTTATAGAAATAGCTAGTGCTATACGCTGATACAAGAAATTTTTATTAGAAAATACAAAACATAGAAAAGATAAAGTTGATCCTAAATATAACTGTTTGTTAGAAAATACAAAATAATTCTTCTTGTTGTGATTCTACTTTTACTAAAAATGGTTTCTTTAAGCTATTATTATTTGACTGAACTTTAATTTATGAACATAATACACAGAGAATGAGGACAAAATTAATTCATACCAAGTATAACAAAACTAAAATTATGAGCATGAGATAACATAAGAATGAAATAATAAGAATAAGTAATATGCACTTACCATATTAGTACGAAATTTTTCTCATATCAAAGTATAATCTTTATCATAACAATGATCTCTAGTAGAACTTCGCCCCGGCATGGCTGAGACAAAGTTAGACAATTCCTACAGAAAGACGTTGGAAATATGTGTATCATTGGCTATAGTTGAATAGAAAAATAGTTCTGTTCTGGTTATGTTTGATTTTTGAACTAGTGAATTTTAATGATTATAATCATTAAAAACTTTAACTCTGTAAAATAACTTAAGAAATAATTGTATGCAATATATAAGAATAGAAATCGCAGTCCCCCATACCTCAGAAAATCCTCAGCTTGTATTGGCTCTTCCTCCCAAAACGTTTTAATCTCTGGATGCCATCAAAAATGCTCAAAGTCAAAAAAAATAGAAAATAAACATTAATCCTGAAAAATAAATATAAAATGAAAATTTTAAGTAGGAAGAAATGCAAGCATACTGAAGAAAAACCACGACGACATTGCTCGGTCGGTGATTTTTCTCTCTCTTGTTGACCAAAATTAAGCTAGGATGATTGAACTATTAAAGCTATGGTTCTTTTGAATGGGAGTAACCTTTAAAGCGTTAGCTCTGCTGAAATTTGTTTCCCTGCTTTCCGTTATCTTTTCTTTTCGCTTTTATTGTGTGATGCTAATAATAACATGTTAAGTTGCAAGTGTACAACAATCAAGTTATAGTATTTAAGATATCAGTCCAAGGAGAAGAAGCGATTAGAAAAATAGATCTAAGTGGATTCTTGAAATGTGTAGGAACAAAGAATGAGAGTGTTGTGTTTAGATAGAGGGTTTTATTACAAAAATGTAAGGCTAAAACAAGAGGGAAGAAAGAGAGAACAAGAAGAGCAAAATAAAAAGATAAAGGGGAAAATCAAATCAAGAAATCAAAACAAGAATGGAATAAAAGAATAAACCAAAATAAGAAAAGAATATAAAGATGGAGGAAATCAAGCGAGGAGAATAAGAATCTAGGATTGAATCCACTAGTTAATTTCAATTTGGTAAGAATAATTCTTTTATTCACATATTTCTTAGATTTCCTAAGTATAGACTATCAAGTTACTTAAAACAAGCATAACCTATCAAAATCATATTAAAAAAATATTATCACTCATGAAAAGAAATAAAATAGAAACCAACAACTCCGATCTTAATCTAATCCTCCTTTTGGTCCTTGGATTAGAAGAAGAAATTGAAATTGAAAAATTTCATTTATTGTGTAACAAAAGTTACAATTTTGGAAGGTCTTCTCAATTAAGAGTGACCCTCCTCTCCAAATGGAGTTTTACAAAATATTTCACACTCAAAACCCTCGGCATTCACCCTATTTATAGCCCAACGGAGTTGATGTGAACCATTGGATCAAACTTGGCCAAAAGGAAGAGAAATCCACCATTAATCAATCACATTTGCAAACCGTCGGTTGGCGATCGGTTAATAACAAACAACGGTTGGTCAACCGATTGGTTCCCAACCGATTTGTCTTTTCTTGATTTTTCTTCCGCAATTTCTCTTGGATCACTTTGGTATCTTGGGCCTTTATTTGTCTTGATTTGGGCTTCAAAAATGGTAGAAATTCGAGAGAGTTTGAGTCATTTGGGCTTTTATTCATTATTTCTTTATTAGCACGCAAAATAAGATAAAAATATTATTAGTAATATCGTTATTCATATAACATAGGTAATAAGGGTAAAAATGTAATTAAAATGTGATAATTACTTAGAAAAGAATGAATATAATCTCTCAAAAGTAATCCCTCACTAATTGACTTAGAAAAGAAAGAAATTATAAAATTCCTCGATCGGTTGCCCGATTTATAAAAGAAGAAA
This sequence comes from Asparagus setaceus, assembly GCA_012295165.1. Classification (NCBI taxonomy): domain Eukaryota; kingdom Viridiplantae; phylum Streptophyta; class Magnoliopsida; order Asparagales; family Asparagaceae; genus Asparagus; species Asparagus setaceus. The sequence continues at coordinate 13,296,826 of CM022708.1, read as the reverse complement.
AGATCAACGGAGATCCTTCCTTTTGTTTAACCTGGGTTCTTCACGGTAGCGATGGGAGCTTGAATCTTGTATCCTGTTGACTATCCGAACATCTCGATTCGTGGAACAACGTTGAAAAGAAACTCGCAAAGCAAGTTTGAAACTCTAACGAGTTTGAGAACTCAAAAAATGAGTTTTATAACTCTACACGAGTTGATCTGCCAAGCCAAGCCAAAGTCTCCAAAAACCAAGGTTGAATGCTCCAAAAGCTTTCCCTTGATCGATCCAAAAGAAGTCTCCTTGACTCTCTTTTCTCTGTGGAAGTCGAAGACTAGAAGCCAAAATCGAATCCCCTCCTTCAGCTGTTATTTCAGCTATTTATAGGGGTTAAGGGGTGTAACTGACCCCTTAAATCTCTCCTCAAATTGTGCAAAACGGTTTTAGAACCGTTTACAACTTGTTTGAATGGGTCAAGCGAGGTCGTTACGAAATGACCTCTGCGTTGACTTAAGAAGCGGTGGTGAGCTCTAGCGTAATAAACTCTGCGTTTAAACTTGGAAGCAGAGATGAGCTCGCGTTTTGAACTAGCAAGCGGTGGTGAGCCCCATTTTGAGCTTGGAAGCGAGGTGAGCTCTGGTTACGAACTAACCCGAATCGGATTTTTAGCTCGGTTGAATTTAGCATGAGATCATACTACAGTGGGGTTGATGACAACGTGGCTTTGTCATTATTTGGCCAAGAGTTAAATGGCTATGGAATCCTTTCAGAGTTCCAATTGGTTATGCATACATAGTATGTGGATAAAGACAAACGTCATTTGGATTCTAATGCAATTAAGAATCCTATCTTTTATGGAATTCCTTGCTAACAACAACTAGCAAGATTAAGCCTTTATAAGATGCATAACCCCTGTGATGATTTCTTGAGCCACCTGAGAGTTATAGGCAGAGAAAGGCAAAAGGCTTTTTGGGATTACCTGCATCAAACCCACATCTTGTTAAGGGGCTTTTCGATCAACTCTTGGTTGGTAATTATAGGCTCTCTTTTGTTCCTTTGTTTGAGAGAGATTGTATTGAGATTATCAAGGGTGTTATTTGGGATTGAGAGATTCCACTTTTGTATTCCTCATAATTTAGTAAAGCTATTCTCCTCCTTCGCCCGTAGACGTAGGCTACAAGCGGAACCACGTATATCTTTGTGTTCGTGTGTTCTCGATATTTTCGTGCTTTCGTGTAATTGATTTTAGTTTATCCTGGGGTTTGTCATAACACTTCATATCAAAATTTCGTAAATCTTATTTAAGGGTAAAAATCTATAATTTTACTAATAAATATTTTACCAAAAAATCTAAACTTACCTAGATTATTCTTTCCTTCTTTATTTTTAAAATTCAAAAGACTTAGATTTTTGGTAACACAAACAAATTAGATTTTGGTAACTGAGTAAATATCTTATATTAAAAACCACCTTCCGAAATTTTTGGTATTTCAACTTCATATCAAAATTTTAAAAATCTCATTTAAGGGAAAAAATCCATAATTCTACTAATTAATATTTTACCGAAATGTCTAAACTTACTACAATTATTATTTGCCTCTTTATTTTTAAATTCAAAAGACTTGATTTTGGTATTAGAAACATTTGACAAATCAAAATTTCATAATCAAATAAATATCCTATATTCAAAACCACCTCCCAAAATTTCTAGTATTTCAACTTCATATCAAAATTTCAAAATCTCATTAAAGGAAATCCATAATTCTATTAATTAATATTTTACCAAAAAATTCTAAACTTACCTGAATTATTGTTTCCCTCTTTATTTTTAAATTAAAAAGACTTGATTTTTAGTAAAAGAAATGTTTGACAAATCACAAATTGCTAACTGAATAATTATCTTATATTGAAAATAATTACTTGCCCAAATTTACGGTACTTCACATTCATATCAAAATTTTGCAAATTTCATTTAATGGCAAAAACATTAAATAGTAGAATTATGAATAAAAGAAAATGCAGATATTAGGGAGAAACAAATATAGTCTAATTATGTATTAGCATATTTTAGCACATCTCATCGCTAAACTACCCTCTTTCAATTTAAATTTTAGACAAATAATCTTGATATGAAAAACAAAAACACTCCTAAAATATATGAAGATAAAAAAGATGAGGGATTTGATAATCATCAAGTATAAACTGATACAATTTGCATAAATAAGCAAACCATTGGGTGAAGTACATACATTAGAGGGTTAAGATTAAAATATAATTAAAATTAGTAATTTACCTCTTGTATAAATATTCTCGATTCGAGAAAGATGACAAAGATAATCTACCAATAATCTGCAACCAAAAATACACCATCATATAAAAGGAAAAATTGTAGGAAATTACTGACATTTCTTGTGAGATGCGGGAAAAGTGAAATTTTGCCTATGATGAAAATAAAAAAACCCCGATGATTGCAAGTGAAAAAATCATCATTTATAATCTGGAACAATCCAACGAGGGGTGGCCCAGTAGATCACATGGCAAAGCCGTGTCGCTTCTCTATGGGAGACCTTGGTTCGATTCCCGTGTACGCTAAAGGCCCGATAAAAAAAAGCAACAATCCGACGAAATAAGCAAACCATTGGGTAAATTAACTGCATTCAATATTTGAGATCAAAATCTAATTAAAATTATGATTTTACTTTTGTAGATGTATATTCTCGAATCGAGGAAGATGATGAAATAATCAAATAGTAATCTGCAACCAAATATACGCTATCATATAAAAGTTAAAATCACAAGAAACTACTAACATTTAGCAATGAGATTTGGAAAAGGAAAATTTCATCTATTAAAATAATAAAAAGCCCAATGATGGACTGTGAAAATCATCATTAAGATTTGAAACAACCCAACAAAATAAGCAAACCTTTGGGTAAATTAAGTACATGCAATATTTGTGATCGAAATCTAAGAAAATTTATGATTTTACCTCTTGTAGATGTGTATTCTCGAATCAAGGAAGATGACGAAGATAATCAACTAGTAATCTGCAACCAATAGAAAACCATGATATTTGCTAAAGATCAAAAGAGAGGAAAAATTGTATGTATTTCAGTGAATCATCAAAATTGAGCGATCACGGGAAGACGACAGAAATGAAAATCGCTAAAGTTGTTATAGAAAAAACGGTTTAAATTTGGTATTTTTGCATAATTGATTGGAGAAATAGATTCACGGTTTTTTTTAAACAAATAGTTAAGATTTAAAGTGAATAGTTAATTTTAAAAAGGAAGTAGATCGATGGCGTAGATCGCTGTACACGTGGCAAAATAATTTGCAAAGGAAAAGCTAACGTGTCAACTTGTGGAGAGTTTGTAGTCTTTTAGTTCTCCTTGTTAGAAGTAGAGCAAATCAAGGGAAAAGAGCGATTTTAGTAGAGAATAGAGCGATTTTATTCATTGATATTGAGGTCTATTATACAACATGAGTAGCATTGCTTCTAGTACTCTACCCGATGTGGGACTAAACAAAGAGGTCGAATATGCTATATTTAACACCCCCGGTCAAACTCACGGTCGGTAAAGAACCGAGAGTTTGGATAAGATAAGCCAAATTTGCATAGATGATAATTGGCGTGACTTGGCAAGAATTGGTTGAATTGAAGCACATCGGTGACGAGAATTGCAGGGGGGAGATCATGTTATTGGTGATCGACAGTCATGCACTGTGATTGCGAGAGGGTGGACCTGTAGTCGCAAGAGAAGATACGGTGACTGGATCTTGCAAGCGGCGATGTATGATGTTGCAGAAGTGATCGGCGGTCACGCACGGTGGTCGCAAGAGGGCTGACCTGTGGTCGCAAGAGGAGGCGCGGATGTGGATCTTGCAATCATCGGTGTCAGCTTGGTAGGAGAGCTTGGCGGAGGCTAGCCAAGGAGGAGAAATCTCGCTAAGGCAATTTGTCAAACACCTTGTGTGCATGCGATGAGACCAATGAGGGAGACCTAATTGATTAGGCGCAAGATCTATGAAGATCTAGTTATTAAGCCAAATGATTGGCGCAAGATCTGTGACGATCGAGATCTATGAAGTCTTGTTGGCGCAATGGAATTTCATGAAGACCTCCGTGCACAACAAGAGAGTAAGATCGCAACTAAATCCCCGTTTCATTGGGAAAATAAGAATTGACAGTGATATATCTCAGCAAAGTGGGATATACACTCTTCCTCTCATCGGTTCTAGGGCCGACTGTCGAGGCGGTGTCGAGGCCAATATCGAGGCGATGTGGAGGCCGCCAAGGAAGCATGATAGTGGGCATAACCCCTGCACCAGATCGAGAAGGAAGAAAGTGGTTTCTCTAGGATTGAGAACATGTCTCGATACCATGTTAGAAGTAGAGCAAATCAAGGGAAAGGAGCGATTTTAGTAGAGAATAGAGCGATTTTATTCATTGATATTGAGGTCTATTTATACAATGTGAGTAGCATTGCTTCTAGTACTCTACCGATGTGGGACTAAATAAAGAGGTCAAATATGCTATATTTAACACTCCTTTAGGGGCTATTTGGTTCAAGTGTTGTATAGAAAAGTTTTGGAAAAATGCGACAATGGTATTTTTGTAAATAATAGTTTTCTGTAGATTTCTTTAACCTCTATTTGGTTCACTCAAAGTTTATAGAAATATTTTCTATAAAGTAGTGAAAATGGGGGTATTTTATAGAAATCAACATCCTCTCCATATGGGCCTAGAAATCCAACACATTAAATTAAATAATAATTTTTGTAAAAACTTACCAATTTTCACTCCTCAATCCATTTTCTATAAAGTTGATTTTCCTCTTTTCATATTTTGAACCAAACGAAGAAAGAGTAATAAAAATAATAATAAAACACCACTTTTTGAGTTTTTATAAACTTTTCCTATAAATTTTATAGAAATACATGGAAATTAAATTTTGGGTATTTTAGGTTTCCTTTTTTATAGAAATCAAGCAAATGTACTCTTAGAGTATACACTAATAAGGATGGTTTCTTTAAACTATTATTATTTGACTAAACTTTAAATTTATGAACATATTATGTAGGCAATGAGGATAAAATTAGTTCAAACCAAGCATAACAAAAATAAAAATTATGAGCATGAGACAAAATAAGAATGAAATAATAAGGATAAATAATACGCACTTACCATATTACCACAAAGTATTTTTTCTTGTATCAAAGTATAATCTTTATCATAGTAATGATCACTCATAAAACTTCACCCCGGCATGGTTGAGACAAAGTCAGATAATTCCTACAATAAGATGTTGGAAATATGTGTATCAATGGCTATAATTGAATTGAAAAAGTTTTGTTCGCGCCTATGTTTAATTTTTGAAGTAGCTTATTTTAATGGTTATAGACCATCGAAAACTTTAACTTTGTAAAATAACTCAAGAAAAATTATACGCAATATATAACCATAGAAATCGCAGTGCCCGTACCTGAGAAAATCTTCAGCTTGTATTTGTTCTCCTCCCGATATGTTTTAATCTATTGATGCTATCAAAATGCTCAAAGTCAACAAAACAGAAAATAAACTTTAGTCCTAAAAATTTAAAAAAAGAAATTTTAAAGAAGTGAGAAATTCAACCATACTGAAGAAAAACTGCAATGACATTGCTCGGCCGGTGAATTTATCTCGCTCTTGTTGACCAAAATTAAGCTATGAAGATTGAGCTATTAAAGCTATGGTTCTTTTGATTTGGAGTAACCTTTTAAACTATGAGCTCTTCTACATGTTGTTTCCCTATTTTTTATTATCTTTTCTTTTCGCCTTTATTGTGTGAAATGAATAGACAAAATTGAGCTATTAAAGGAGTAGAGTTAATTACATACGACGATTCACTTTCCTTTCTTTCCTTTATTTTCCTTATTACTGTATGAAATGAATAGAGAAATTGTTGGATCCAGATTAGTTATTGAAAGATTTTTGGCAATAAATTAGATGTTACAGATATAAAAGTTAATGGTCAAATTTCTAAAATTTTGACACGTGTCAATGCTCTAAAATTTTGACACATGACATATCAGTTATTACTTTAGTATATTTTAAAATTAATTTTATAGTTAATTAAAAAACTTTGACTCCACATTTACTTATAGAAATAGCTAGTGCTATACGCTGATACAAGAAATTTTTATTAGAAAATACAAAACATAGAAAAGATAAAGTTGATCCTAAATATAACTGTTTGTTAGAAAATACAAAATAATTCTTCTTGTTGTGATTCTACTTTTACTAAAAATGGTTTCTTTAAGCTATTATTATTTGACTGAACTTTAATTTATGAACATAATACACAGAGAATGAGGACAAAATTAATTCATACCAAGTATAACAAAACTAAAATTATGAGCATGAGATAACATAAGAATGAAATAATAAGAATAAGTAATATGCACTTACCATATTAGTACGAAATCTTTTTCTCATATCAAAGTATAATCTTTATCATAACAATGATCTCTAGTAGAACTTCGCCCCGGCATGGCTGAGACAAAGTTAGACAATTCCTACAGAAAGACGTTGGAAATATGTGTATCATTGGCTATAGTTGAATAGAAAAATAGTTCTGTTCTGGTTATGTTTGATTTTTGAACTAGTGAATTTTAATGATTATAATCATTAAAAACTTTAACTCTGTAAAATAACTTAAGAAATAATTGTATGCAATATATAAGAATAGAAATCGCAGTCCCCCATACCTCAGAAAATCCTCAGCTTGTATTGGCTCTTCCTCCCAAAACGTTTTAATCTCTGGATGCCATCAAAAATGCTCAAAGTCAAAAAAAAAATAGAAAATAAACATTAATCCTGAAAAATAAATATAAAATGAAAATTTTTAAGTAGGAAGAAATGCAAGCATACTGAAGAAAAACCACGACGACATTGCTCGGTCGGTGATTTCATCTCTCTCTTGTTGACCAAAATTAAGCTAGGATGATTGAACTATTAAAGCTATGGTTCTTTTTGAATGGGAGTAACCTTTTAAAGCGTTAGCTCTGCTGAAATTTGTTTCCCTGCTTTCCGTTATCTTTTCTTTTCGCTTTTATTGTGTGATGCGAATAATAACATGTTAAGTTGCAAGTGTACAACAATCAAGTTATAGTATTTAAGATATCAGTCCAAGGAGAAGAAGCGTATTAGAAAAATAGATCTAAGTGGATTCTTGAAATGTGTAGGAACAAAGAATGAGAGTGTTGTGTTTAGATAGAGGGTTTTATTACAAAAATGTAAGGCTAAAACAAGAGGGAAGAAAGAGAGAACAAGAAGAGCAAAATAAAAAGATAAAGGGAAAATCAAATCAAGAAATCAAAACAAGAATGGAATAAAAGAATAAACCAAAATAAGAAAAGAATATAAAGATGGAGGAAATCAAGCGAGGAGAATAAGAATCTAGGATTGAATCCACTAGTTAATTTCAATTTGGAGTTAAGAATTACTCTCTTTTATTCACATATTTCTTAGATTTCCTAAGTATAGACTATCAAGTTACTTAAAACAAGCATAACCTATCAAAATCATATTAAAAAAATATTATCACTCATGAAAAGAAATAAACAACTTGATAATAAACCTAAAATTAAAAAGCATAAACTATCAAACATTTAAGATAAATATAGCCTATCAAATTCTTTTTCTACCTATTAGTTCTCTAGTTGATTACCCTAAGCATGATCATTTTAAGTACAAAGAGAGAAATTTAAAAACACAAAAAGGAATTAAACTAGTTTCATCTAATCCTAAATTTCCTATAAGAACTAGCTATTCATTTTACAAAATAAAAATAAAGAAAGAAATTCTATACTAGAAAGCATTAAAGACAAGAAAGTAAATCTAAACAAGAAAGTAAATAAAGTAAGAAAGAAAATCTACTCTACAAAGCATAAAAGAAAAATAAAATTTACACCATAAAGCAATAAAAGAGCAAGAAAATAAATCTACACTACAAAGCATAAAAATTCTACACTACAAAGCAATAAATCTAATCTACAAAACATGAAATTAAAAACTAAAATTAAAACCTAAAACATGCAAAAAATAAGTAAAAAAATAAAAAGAAAATGAAAACTTACATTACAAGGGATTAACCCCTTGAGAAGCAAATATTTATCACCAAAGGAGAAGAAGAAATAAAATGGAAAAAGAGGAAAAAATTATTTATTGCAAATAAAAGTTTACAATTTAGAAAGTCTTCTTATTTAAGAGTAACCCTCCTCTCCAAAATGGAGTTTATAAATTTATTCTTTTACATCCCCACCCCACCCCACCCCCAAACAAAACACACACATCTATAGCCTACAGCTTCAACCACAACCCTTGGATTAATCTTAGACTTTAAGAAATTAAAATTAACCATTGATGCATTCATTTGCAAACTAATCGATTAGGCCATCGATTAGTTTAAAACAATTGTAACAAACTTTGTTGACTTCATCTTCTTTGGGCTTTTGGGCTTCTTCTAGGCTTCAATATAAGCTTAGAAAATGAGAGAAATTTGTTCCTTTAAGCTCCTATTCAATAATTCTTCATTACCAGCAAATTAAGATAAAAATATTATTAGCAAATATATTTATTTAAATAAAATAGATAATTGTGTGAAATTAACAGACAAAATTTGCTATTAAAGGAGCAGAGTTAATTACATATAGCGATTCACTTTCCTTTTTTCCTTTATTTTACATATTATTGTATGAAATGAATAGAGAAATTGTTGGATCCGATATGTTATTAAAAGATTTTTGACAATAAATTAGATGATATAGATATGGAAAGTTAATGGCCAAATTTCTAAAAGTTTGACATGTGCCAGTGCTCTAAAATTTTAACACGTTATCATGTTATTTCTTTAGTATATTTTAAAATTAATTTTTGTAGTTAATTAAAAAGCTTTAACTCCACATTTACTTATAGCAACGACTTGTGCTATACCCGCGCGATGTCGCAGGAAATTTTTATTAGAAAATACAAAACATAGAAAAGATAAAGTTGATCCTAAATATAACCATTTATTAGAAAATATAAAATAATTCTTCTTGTTGTGATTCTACTTTTACTAAAAATGGTTTCTTTAAGCTATTATTATTTGAATTTATTAACATATTATGTAGACAATGATGACAAAATTAGTTCATACCAAGGATAACAACAACAAAAATTATGACCATGAGATAAAATAAGAATGGAATAATAAGAATAAGTAATACGCACTTACCATATTATCGTAAAATCTTTTTCTTATATCAAAGTATAATCTTTATCATAATAATGATCTCTCAGAGAACTTCACCCCGGCATGGTTGAGACAAAGTCAGACAATCCTTACAGTAAGACGTTGGAAAAATGTGCATCAATGGCTCTAGTTGAATGGAAAAATAGTTCTGTTCGGGCCTATATTTTATTTTTGAAGTAGCTTATTTTAATGATTATAGACCTTCAAAATTTTAACTTTATAAAAGAACTCAAGAAATAATTGTATGCAATATATAAGCGTAGAAATCGCAGTCCCCCATACCTAAGAAAATCCTCAGCTTGTATTGGTTCTTCCTCCCAATATGTTTTAATCCTTGGATGTCGTAAAAAATGCTCGAAGTTAATAAAATAGAAAATAAACTTTAATCCTAAAAAATTGAAAAAAAAGAAGGAAATTTTCAAGCAGGGAGAAATTCAACCATACTGAAGAAAAAGCCGCGACAACATTGCTCGGCCGGTGATTTCATCTCTCTCTTGTTGACCAAATTTAAGCTAGGATAATTGAGCTATTAAAGCTATGGTTCTTTTTTATTGCAAGTAACCTTTTAAAGCATGAGCTCTGCTATAATTTGTTTCCCTATTTTCTGTTATCTTTTCTTTTCGATTTTATTGTGTGAAATCAATAGACAAAATTGAGCTATTAAAGGAGTAAAGTTAATTACATATGGCAATTCACTTTCCTTTCTTTCCTTTATTTTCCTTGTTACTGTGTGAAATGAATAGAGAAATTGTTCGCTCTAGATCAGTTATTAAAAGATTTTTTGCAATAAATTAGATGTTATAGATATGGAAAGTTAATGACCAATTTTCTAAAAGTTTGACACGCATCAATGATGTAAAATTTTGACACATGGCATATCAGGTTATTACTTTAGTATATTAGATAGATAGATAGATAGATTGTGTTCCTTTAATTTTTCGAGGTTGATGAACTACTACTCCTACACTATTACACCCAAAGATTATGTGGTATATGATGACTTATGATGTAGGACGCTTAACTAACAATTTCATGGAGGAGCGGGACAATCCCGAAGCTAAACGACTTATACATAATATTGGCTTCTACAAAGCGATCATATCTTTTGATCCGGAAGGATTCGACAAATTATATATGTAAATCGCCTATCTCAATGAGACGGAGCCAACCACATTGTCAGATTTTTATAATCTCATCAGTAATCCTCAGTTTTGGCTGAAATCGAAAATAATCAGCCTTTAGTTTATTTTTAGTAATAAAGTTAGGGTCAATTTAGATTAGGAAACAAAATCAATTTTGATTTAATTAGGACTGATTTGTTTCCTATATTATAGGAGTCTTTTAGGGTAGGATTTGATACTTTCTATTTCTTTATAATTCTAGTCTTATTAGGAGTCTTGTTTCTTTCTTTTAGGAATTCTATTCTTATTAGGAGTCTATTTTATTTTTCTATTTAAGAAGAGTCATGTAACCCTAGAAGCAATATATCTTTTCATCAATAAAATTTTTATTTAATATATTTTCTTCGTGGATTCAAGCTCTTCGTGGATTCGAGATCACCCTTGGTGGATTCGAGATTTCAACTTCGCGCCAAGGCCAATTGGTATCGAGACTTATTCCTCCGATCCGATGGCGGTGATGAAGCCCTATTTCTCAAACTGAGTTCGATAAGTTGAAGACCGATGTTTTTAGATTAAGACTACCGTGATCACTGGCGCTTCAGACGAGCCGCCCTCAACACTGTAGGAGTTCAAAATCGCGTTGATGGTCGCCAACGACGTGATCCGACTCCACAAGATGAATTCCACAACGCAGCCGATTACTATGAAGCCCCACGCGGTTATGATCACGAGACCACCGTCGATGGGACAATTATGATCCGGAGGATTCAAGATGAAGATGGATCTGCCATCTTTCAACGGCAACTTCATATTGAAGAATTTCTTGATGGATTGCGAAGTGGAGAGATTTTTGGTATATGGAGATTCCGGATGAACGGAAGGTTAAGTTGGTGGCCTACCGACTTAAGGGTGGAGCATCCGCCAGGGGAATCGATATAAATCGATCCCGTCAAAGAAAGAAAGTCGATAAGTGGGAGAAGATGAAAAAGTTATTAAAAGCTCATTTCCTTCCAACCTATTATTATATGTTCAACCAACATCCTAGTTCACACTTTAATCATGGTCATGGAAGGATTAAGCAGCCCCAATTTGACTCCGAGAAAGAGCCTAGATTTGTGACGAGCATTGAAGTAGCAACAAAGAAAGAAGAACCTACCCTTGCCGAAATTCCTCCTAAGGTGTAAACACTCGTTATGCATGAGATACATGGTGCTGATGATGATATGATATTGAAGATGGATATTATGCATGATATTCACAAAGAGGTTGTGAGTGATATTGCACTTATTGATGTTGTCCCGATGAAGGAGAAGGATAAATTAGAGAGTGAGACAATTAATGATATGTGTGAATTGCTTTGTGGAGGGCTCGAGGCAAAGGAGGTGAAAGAATTGTGTATGGAGTATGAGGGAGAAAATTCTTCTTTGGAAGCAATGAGCATCGATAATTTCAACAATAATGAGATGACACCACCGGCACTAGAATATGAGGACCAACACGAAAAATATTTGGAGGAGTTTTTCATGTCAACTACAGAGCCACATATTGCCGCTTACATATATATGCATAAAAGATTCATTACACAAGTTTTATGAGAAGAATTCCTAGCAGAAGATAAAAGAACAAATGGAGAAAATCAATGCAAAGTATAAGGCGATGTCGATCGATGCAGAGAAGAAAAATATTTATCGATGAAGCTACTATTCAAGCAAATATGAGCTCGGGGACGAGCTTCTTTCAACAAGGGGAGACTGATGTAGGACGCTTAACGAACAATTTCATGGAGGAGCGGGACAATCACGAGCTAAACGCCGACTTATACATAATATTGGCTTCTACAAAGCGATCATATCTTTTAATCCGGAAGGCGGATTCGACAAATTATATATGTAAATCACCTATCTCGACGAGACGGAGCCAACCACATTGTCAGATTTTTATAATCTCATCAGTAATCTTCAGTTTTGGCTGAAATCCGAAAATAATCAGCCTTTAGTTTATTTTTAGTAATAAAGTTAGAGTCAATTTAGATTAGGAAACAAAATCAATTTTGATTTAATTAGGACTGATTTGTTTCCTATATTATAGGAGTCTTTTAGAGTAGGATTTGATACTTTCTATTTCTTTATAATTCTAGTCTTATTAGGAGTCTTGTTTCTTTCTTTTAGGAATTCTATTTTTATTAGGAGTCTATTTTATTTTTCTATTTAAGAAGAGTCATGTAACCCTAGAAGTAATTTATCTTTTCATCAATAAAATTTTCGTTTAATATATTTTCTTCGTGGATTCGAAGCTCTTCGTGGATTCGGAGATCAGCCCTCGGTGGATTCCGAGATTTCAACTTCCGCGCTGCGTCAACTTATCAATTCTAATAGCAATCCAAGTGGAAGGACCCTACACTTTTGTGTCTTGTAATGTAGGAATAGTTTAATAGGATAAAAAAAGCACATATTTCCCAGAAAATAATTTTCTCTTTCTCGAGGAGAAAGAATCAAAATAATTTCACTCAGGAGGTCTATTTGCAAAAAATAAATCTAAAGGGTTAGTAAGTTCCAAACAATGATACTACAAGGTAATTCACAATTAACCCTATTATTTAAGACATTTAAATAAATTTAGTACTAATAAAATAAAGTACACATGTCTACATTAGAGAAGGAAAACTTCTAAAAGAATTGTTTGGACGGTTAGAGCAAGTATCAGTTGAAGTGGAGTGGTACTCTCTAAGTGTGTACAAAAATACCGGTTTGTTTGTACAATCCTATACGGGACTTGTTTGATATATATTTCCTTGTTGCTAGGGGAAATGCTTTTTTGTATGGAAAATAAATATTGATTAAATTTTAATAAATTGCCAAATATGTGAAAATTTTGATTAGTTGAGACATATTATTTAAGCAAATTTGGAACTAATAAAAATATAATACTTTGCTATATGATTTAAAAAACCAACTTGCAAAAGGGGTGTTTGCTCTATGATTAGAGGGGGGATAGTTGAAGCGGGAGTGGAACGGTTCAAGTATATTTCCTCGTTGAAGCGAGGAATGATATGTATGTCTATATTACCTGTGAATGTCATTCTTGAACTAGGGTTCAATCATTTCATTCCTATCTAACCAAGATACTCTACTACTTTAGCAGTTTGTCCCTCTCATTTACCTTTTGTTTATGATATAATCATCTTTATGAATGTAGCTAGATCCTCCCTGCTGAAAGTGCTCAATTTGCTTAATGTTTATAAGAGGAGGCTAAATTTGTCCAAAAGTCATTTCTTCCTTCCCTCAAAGGCTACTTTGTCTAGAGTGAGAATGGTACAAAAAAAAACTCTCAGATTTTCTAAAGGTCAATTCCCCATAAAATTTCTTGGTGTGCCTATTAGTCCAGGCTAATGCAAAGTTGCTTACTATCAACCCCTTTTAGATAGAATCAATGAGAGATTGTGAGGATGGCACTCCATGCTTCTCACTTAGGCTGGTAGAATAATTCTCATCAAACATGCTTTATACAGTATGCTCATTCACCTCATTTTGACTACGATAGTCCCTAAATCTATTTTTAAATCTATTGAAAGACTTTTTTTTCTAGATTCTTTTGGGTATCCTCTGAATTTGGCGCTAGAAAACATTGGCTTCAATGGCACAAAATGTGTTTTCCACTTGGTGAAGGAGGTCTGGGTTTCAGAAGACTATATGACATTAAGGAAGCCTTTCTTCTAAAACAATGCTGGCAACTTTACATGTCAAATTTCATCTGGGCTACATTCATGAAAGCAATATACAAGGATCCTATCTCTCCAGTACTCTAGAAAGGCCCCTTGAGATGCTCTAAAGAATGGAAATATATTTCGTCTATCAAACACACATTTTCAGATCTTTGTGCTTGGACTGTGGGTAGAGGCAACATCTCCTTCTAGTATGAAATGGATCCCTGAGTTTCACCTTGCAATCCTTTGCTTTGGTGAGGATTGCAATGTTAAACTCAAGAATTTCAATAATGATGCTAATTGGTGTTTTGATGAATTAATTCCCTCCCTCGACCATGAGGTGGTGCAACTACTACATATCTCTTCCCCTAAGCTTATAGAGAATGATGATATGAGACACTAGACCCCGATAAGGCTAGATGCTTCTCAACAAAATCATCTTGGAATACTATCAGAGCTTGTAATACCCCTTCTCATGTTCTTAAGGAGATCTGGTCTACGGTGATGCCTAATTCTGCCAAGCTCATCTGCTAGAGGATCATGCACAATATTTTGCCCCTTGATTCTCATAGTGTGCTTGCTCAATCTCTTTAGAAATATTTCAGTGCTATCTTTGCAATTTCTTTTTTTGCTCAACAGTCAATTCAGACTAGAATAAAATGGTGGTTTCTTAAATGCAAAGGGAAGTCTCATTTCTCTTTGTTAGGCAGATTAGCTTGTGTTGCAGTCTGCAAACAAAATTTGGAGCTTCAGAAATAATACCAAAAAGTTTTTTACATGCTAGATTGATGGTTATTGATCTACAACATGTTGATCATTTTATAAAGAAGTGAGGAGATCCTCCAAATTTGGTATTGATTCACTATTGACTATTGGCATCACTCCTAGACACCTCCCTTAAAGATTTGCTTTCTATTCTTGGTCTCCTCCTACTGTTAATTTATATGCTCTCAATGTGGATGGCTCTTATCGTAGCAATCACATTATTGTTGGAGGTGCGTTTAGAGACCATAAGGGTGATATGCTCTATGCTTTTGCAAGCTCAAAGGGTCATGGCTCCAGCTTGCAATGTGAAATCCATGCCTTATCAATTAGGGCTAACTTGATTGATGAAATTGGGTTACATCTCACCGGTGCTCAATCTGACTCTAAAGCTTTAGTATCTCTAATTGGGAAAAAATGTCCATATTGGCAAGTGCACCACAAGTGGCAGGATATGCACCATTACCTCAATAATGCCCTAGTTAATCACTATTTCAGGAAGGGAATCAGGTTGTTGATGCTTTATCCAAGTTTGGACACTCTCTTAATGAAAT
Organism: Asparagus setaceus; assembly: GCA_012295165.1. Lineage (NCBI taxonomy): Eukaryota > Viridiplantae > Streptophyta > Magnoliopsida > Asparagales > Asparagaceae > Asparagus > Asparagus setaceus. The sequence goes on along the minus strand of CM022708.1, from coordinate 13,281,432 downwards.
TTGCTATTTCTTCCAATCATTGGAGCTCCCAATTCAGAGTCAACACCTCCGTGGCTTGATAAAATAGGGATATCTTACAACAGGAATCGCTAACCTCTTATGATATGCACCATTACCTCAATAACACCCCAGTTAATCACTATGTTAGGAAGCGAATCAGGTTGTTGATCTTGTGGCATGATAAAATAGGGATATCTTACAACAGGAATCGCTAACCTCTTATGATGTTTTTATTATATGTTTTCTCTCTTTATTTCAAGAGCTTTTGTTTTCTCTCTTTATTTCAAGAGCTTTTTGTACTCTATTTTATGCTATCTTAAATAAAATGTATATCTTAAATAAAATGCTATCTTAAAATGTGTAAGATATGTATGTATATTAATATGACTTTTAATTTTAAATAAAATGTGTAAGATATGTATGTATATTACCTGGGTGTCATCCTTGATCAATGTTTATATATTATATATGGGAACGTCATCCTTGATCAAGATGTATATGCATGTTTATTCTCTTTATTTCAAGAGCTTTTTGTACTCTATTTTATGCTATCTTAAATAAAATGTATATCTTAAATAAAATGCTATCTTAAAATGTGTAAGATATGTATGTATATTAATATGACTTTTAATTTTAAATAAAATGTGTAAGATATGTATGTATATTACCTGGGTGTCATCCTTGATCAATGTTTATATATTATATATGGGAACGTCATCCTTGATCAAGATGTATATGCATGTTTATTCTCTTGTGTTGCTTAAGAGGTGAGAAGGACCCATGCACATGTAGTGCACCTCACTCTCGCCTTCGATTTCCGATCTCCTATCTAACCCGTAGATCAATTTTTAGCGTCATTGCTCCCCGGAGCTCAGCGGCTATTGGCATTGAGCAATCGAATATAAACTACCCTCGAATTTTTAAACCAGTCAATGTGGGACTAAATTTATCAACATCAGTATCCAATTAAATTCCCTTTTCCCGGTCCGAGTAAAATTACTATCATACTATGTATCTCTTTCTATATAGCGTTAAGCGTGATGATTAGTCTGGCGATATATAATTTAAATTCTATGATACAAACTTACTTAAGCTTCTTCTTCTTGTTGGGTATTATTGTGCAGCCCGCTATATGTTATTGGGTTTGCCTATTCAATGAATTAACATATGTTCTCTGGTTATATGTCCCAGAGCCCAGGGGCCTTTTCAATGTAAAAGTAGCATATTTATAGGCCAATTTTAGGATCACATCAAGTAGCCATGTCATTATCCTCTCTCTCTCTCTCTCTCTCTGTGTTTTATTTATTTATTTATTTATTTCTTTTTAATGGACCATCATTAACTCTCTTCCGCAAAGGATCACAAAAAGCATCTCTACTTGTCAAGAAACAAGTTTCTATTTTAATTTTAGATTTACCTTCTAAATTTATAAGATTTATACCATTGGTACCGATACATTGACCTCATAGAATCATAAGACATATATTGACATGGAGGAGCAGTAAAATAGAGCACACATGTCCTGGACTATTTAGGTGCAATATATATCCTTCTTCCTGCAAAAATGTATATACTATCAACTATATTTTGTTGGTAGAATTGTAGATTTTTATTCAGGACTCCTATAATTTTTCCTTTATTTGGGCATACTTTTGTTATACCTTGAGTTGTTTCGTTAAGTTCTTTTAAATTAAATAATAATAGGGGTTATATAGACTTGCCATGTTTTATGTTAAGATAGTTTATATCTATGTATATACAGACCCAATAAGAATGGTCACCGAAGCAAGAATATTAAGAATGTCTTAGCCTCGCTTGTATTTTTCGTTTTACTATCAATCTTAAATCACTACAAATATCAACAGAAATGAGTACAAACATTAGATATCAAAGAAAACAGTTTAAAATTTAGTGTAAACAAGATAGTGAATCAATACAAACCATACAACAATCACTACATTTACCGGCTTTACAATTAGTGATGCAACATACATAAGTATCTTGTTACATGATTTTCCATACAGAGCCGTTTATAAGATTTATATTGTTTTAGTGGGCCTCGTTTGCGTTTACATAATGCAGTATGTGCTCTACTTACTGGGTCCAGAGGCCTTTTCAATCAGAAAAAGAATAGGAAAGAATTAAATGAGAAAGAGTTTCTACATCTCTAAATTATTTTGAAGCACTCTTTCATTCGTTTCAATTCGATAATTAAAACTATGCGAAGAAGCCGATCATTTTTTAAAGGTTATCCAAAAATTATCTACGTCATATAAATTATATTCAAAACTATCATTCTTGATGACCTTTCACCTAGATAGTACATGATTAATTTTAAGAAAGATAGAGCAAGTAAAATCTACTAAATTTCAGAATACATGGAAAACTGATAAGTTGAGACACATTTGATTATTTTTAAGAAAAATAGAGTAATTAAAATCTACTAAATTTTAGAATACTAAAATCTACTAAACTTTGTAAGCTGTTGCTGCTGCTGCAGCTTCTTCTTCTTCTTTTTAATTATAAATAGACATCAATAGTCTAAGAATATTCGAACTCAAAAAAAGAGATAAAATTTAAAACTTCTGAGCTCGCATCTACGTTGTATCCTTATACAATATGTAAAGAAAGAATTCCTGAGAATTCTCGAGACACACCTGAAAGTCGTTCAAATTTTGTTCTCCAGTGCACTCGATGCGTGCATTACATAGTAAACTTGTGCGTAAAATTATTTTTAACTCTTTAATAATCAACGATAATATAAAAATACTTTTAGAAATTTTTGCCAAAAGTGCTATATAGTATCTTATTATTAAAAAGTATGGAGAATGTGGAGAAGCTATTAAGTAGTGGAGGTAGTTAGCGTATTTTTAGATCTTTTCAATTTTTCCTTCCAATTAGTTTCAATATACTATAATTTGTTGAAGATATATGTTAAAATTTTTGAAATTTTGACACATATATGTGTAGAACAAAAAAGTGTGGCTCTTCTTAAATATATAATAGTAATAGTAATAGATAGATACTAGTGTTATACACACACAATTGTAGACGATCAAAATCTACAAGCTCTCTCTTGGACCAATATTCAGTACAGATAACACATATCTAATACATGAGCTCGAGAAGTGAACGCATATGGGCTAAACACTTAATCATATCAGATGGGCCCAAATATGAGCCGTGACGAAGCTTGCCGGAGTCATAGCAAAGATCACCCAAAGCACAATGAATCTTGCTCTCTAGACCATGCCAAAGTGAAGCTTCAAGAGAAGTTCGCCCAGAATGAGCTTCACCCAAATAGCCCACATGGGCCACGTCACCCACAATTCAGGCGAAGTTTGCTAGAATGAACTTCACCCATGACCATTATCGGTGAACTTTGCCCAGAGCCATTTTAGGTGCTATTTTTAAGGAAACGGTTCACCTCATTATCTCTTAAGTTAATGGTCATTAACTCACATTTAATGGTCACTAATTCTCACTCTTAGCCTATAAGAGGAGGGAAGATTGCTCATTTTTAGCATCTTCAATAATCATAAGAGAGATAGATCAGAGATCGGATCTTGGCAAAAACTTTGACAAACTTGGAGTTTTGGCAATCTTCTGAAATCACCAAAAAGACTCATTATCTTAGTCGGACAGTCAACGGAGCACAAGAACGACACTCCATCGACAGACAGAAAGGAACCCAGCTCTCTACAATTTTTTCTTGTTTCTCGCATTCTTTGAATTTCTAATCCTATTATAGTTATAAATTTAAAGACCAAATAGGATGACAACTCTATTGGGGACTTCTTTCTCAACAGAAGAGAAGATCGTGTCACAGTCCGACACTAAGATCTTAGGATCTATTGCTAAATCATTGGTCATCAAATTTGACCAAGTGAAGTTCAAGGAATTTATTTCCTCCGAGAAATCACTTACCGCCACTACTAGAAGCTACCGTAAGATCCACCGCAATGCGAAGATGGGGTCAGATCTGACCCTCACCCACAGAAAGGTGAGCTTCGCCAACAACAATCTTGGATTCACGGGAAGCCAGACGAACTTCGCCCAGAGCGAAATATCAGCAATCCTTGCTCCAAACGAAGGTTAAGACGTGCATACATCTCTTCATCTTGGACTTCAGTCCACAACCCCTCTGGGGGTCTGCTTCAAAGCGCCTCGTGACGCTCGTCATGCTTCTCTAAAAGAAGCCAAGAATGGGGGTTATCCTCTATCCAAAATCTCGCAAGGGAAAATTATCATCATTGGTGATTTGTCATCATAATCGACTTGTGATGATGACTCAATTGACTACGCCAATCGTAGGTCAAAACAATATCATCGTAGGGAACGTTCATTTGCCGAAAGCTAAGTAGGCTTTCTCTCGGAAAAGACCAACCACCGTTTTAGCCCAGCCGAGACTTCTTCGAAACTAAAGGAGTTCCTTTCTCTAAAGAGGGCACATCAATGTCTGCATTGTGCAACCCTAAAGGAGAATGTCACAGCAGTTCAAAGGAATTGCCTATGCAAGTCCCCACTTTCAAAAGAATCAGAGTTTAGCCATCTCAGCTTAGTTCCAAAGCCTTTAGAGGTTAGGAATAATGGCGATAGCGCTTCTAAAAGAGCAAAGCCAGTCTCCAAGAGTTCATGGTCAATATGACTAGTGTGATCAGGGAGGAAGATGAATAAGAGGAGGATAGTCCATCCGATCCAAGATATTCTCCAAGTATAGGGAGTATACTTTCAGAGATCGACAATGTTTTTCGTCATACCAAATCAAGGCAAGGGGAAATAATCCCCTTTGATTATTCCCTCCTGAGGATGCATGTTCAACAAGAAGTCCCTCACAAGTGGATCAATCTTCCGCCAGTGACGCCAATTTTGCCATAGCGTCCAATGCAACTCCTAGCTCAAGTCAAGAGCGGGGTGGATTGCAGACATGGCAGACAGAGAGGTCTATGATGACCTTCTTCACCAAGTAGAAGCTCAGAAGAAAGCATCTGACGAGTACTTCGAGTGGCTTGAAGGCATGCTTCAACAATTACTACGTGTCTCTCAACCCCCTAGGGGCACTTTAAAGGGGAAATGACCAATTGATGTTTCCTTCAAGAAAGAGTCATCACATCAATCAGATACTCTTTCCTCTCATTCAGAACTTGAGGCATCTAGTCCATCAAAGGTGAAACACGAGGTGAAGATCCTTAAAAGTCTCCAGAATCAGCTTAATACTCTAACACAACGAACGGAGCTGAAGAAGGTTGGAATCACCCGAACATATCCTATTGAGTAGGACTTGGTTTCTTACCCAATGAAGTTCAAGCCACCAACATTACATACATTCGATGGCAAAGGATCGCCCAACCAGCATATCTATTACTTCTATCAGCAAACAAGAAATATAGTAGGGAACGATGTCATCATTGCACGACTTTTCATTGGCACTCTCAAGGATGTAGCCTTTGATTGGTTTCAGAACCTGACCGAAGGTTCTATCAAGTCATAGGCCGACTTGAAATCTCAATTCCTTTCCTAGTTTCATGAAGAACAGTTCGATGTGGCCATGGCTAAGCTCCTCTTAGAGAAACAAAGAGGAGATGACTCGGTCAGAGATCACATGAACAGTTTCATAATTTTACATTGCGATGCCGTGATATGCCTTTGTCGTTATTGCTTCAAACCTATCGGCATAATTTCCTGAGTTGTGTTGAAGCCCATATGGGTGCTGTTAAAGCTAACTTGTGGAAAGACTTTATGGAGCAGGCAGAAATCACCAAAAAAATCCGCCGAATGCTTCAACAAGTTTGATCCCCATTCAAATCGAAAAAGGGATAAGAACAAGCAAGGGAAGTCATCTCAATCAAAAGCCAAGGACACATTTGCTGTCGGACACATTTGTTGTCGAGGTTGAGAAACCTGATAGACAGAAAAAAGATTCTCGGAATGGCACCCAACGAATCTATTCTTTCAAGGACGAACACGCCATCCTATATTCCATGTGCTCAACAAGGGCAACCGGCTAAAGCTTTCAGAAGCTCGACGCCCTGAAGAAGTTGAGAAAACTAATTAACAATCCTAGTTATTGCCTCTATCATAGGATGTTAGGGCATCTGACGAAAACTATTATATCCTCAAGGATAAAGTACAAATGTTCGTCGATTTCAGGATCTTTAAGCTTCAACCGGCTAAAGCTGAAGAAAGTTACTGCCAACATGGTGACTCTTCAAGTTGGCTTTATGCTAGAAACTCAGGTTCAGAATGGATTCATCAAGGTTGATCATCAAGGTCGACATAGTCAAGGTTTTGTCCCTCTCACAACCAATAAAGGAGAGATAATGTGGGTTCATTTCAACCTTCTCCAAGATGAGCATTAGACTTCTCCCAAGCCAATGCCCCCACATGAAAACTAAGGACAAGATGAAGTCTTGTAACATCATCTCTGCAATTGTATTTGAGGAATCTTTGCAAGTCTCCTCAATGACAAATTAGGAGGAAGAGAAGGTGGCCATCGTAGCATAACCAAACTAGACTCCACATGCAGAAATGAGATCTGGTAAGGATTATTAATGAATCCTCTAATCAAGTCCTTAAAATTTTCATCCAACAATTTAAAATATAAGAGGATGGGATTCATTGGAGAATAGTCTAAGTAAGTGTGTGTGTGTGTGTGTGTGTGCGCGCGCGCGCGTGTGTATATACTAGTATTATGGCCCATGCCAAACATGGGCTAGCCTTAATTTGGTGTTCTATTTATTTTTATCTTCCGTTATCATCCCCACCTAACCCCACTCAAGTGTACATAGCAATGTAAGTTTCTTGCATCAGTTTTATCAAAGTATCTTGATAATCCATCTTTAAGAAAAGGGAGCGTTTTGACATGTTCTATTTTCTAAAGCTCTTCATCCTCCAGTGCCTTTTGTCTCTCGACTCTAAAGCTTTATGGTTTTGTTCATATTGATGTATTAGTTAAAAGAAATCTAGTTATGCATCAACCTTAAACTTCTTGAAAATTCAGCTGACATGTAATAGATAACTTAAATAATTGATTAAAACAACACAAAAGTTAAAAGGCACGTATCCTTTAGATGCATCCATTTTTATCTCATTAACCTCATCCTCGATAATTTGCAAAGAATATATATCTCCTATCTCAAATACTCACAGATGACATGTTGTTTCTTTCTTTTACTTTTGGGTAGCTGATAAAATTCATACATACATACAACCACATCATAGTAGATTCTATTATCCTAGTATTTTGGTCTTGTCAAGCACAGGCTAGCATTTTCTTTTGATGAAGATATTCAAAACACCTTAAATAAAATAAAAAAAATGAAAAGCCCCAGTGACAAAAGTGTTCCTACAATTCATTCAAAAGATACTTGCAACTTAGTTTTGAAAATCGATGAACATACATAATAATCTTCTAACACCATAGAATTCAATTATATTTATATACATAATGGTAAATCTATCATAGCCTTTAAAGACTCATAATTACATAGAGACCAAAGACCCACATGTTACTTATTGTATCTTACAAACAACCAAGGTAACGAACTATATCAGCCACCACATCTCAAATAAACAGCTGCCTCATGTTCCTGCAAGTTCACAAAAAACACGGCACAACTTCCATTCCATCACCATTTACATAAAAAATTAGAGCATTCAAGGCTTCAACATCTGTAAATACAATACGGAGGTTAGTCAAACTATTTCTTTTTTCTCTTATGAGAATTATGTTTGCATTTAGCTCATTGTTTAGACTCAGAATGGATGAACCTGAACCATTTTTAAGAAGATAATGAACAGATACCATATTTAGATGAAACTTATAAGGTGTCAAACTCTATGATCATTGGCTATCTCAAGCTTAATTTATGAGTTTTACAATTTTATGATGTCTTATTTGCAAGGAGGGATGCCAGGCTTGTTTATCTCTCACGCATTGAAATATATTAAGGCAACATATATGACGCAAAAACAGATGTTGGCAATCATGTGTTAGTTATAATTGGGATTTAATTAAATTTGTGAGGCTTGTACTTGGTATATGCAATCACAATAAAGGGAGAAACTTGTGGATTAAGGCAATTAATTTTCGATCTGAGTTTGATAAGAACAAATTTATGGGATTTATCTATGCAATAATTTTCGATCTGAGTTTGATAAGAACAAATTTAGAGAAGTAATTTTGTTCATCCTAGTTTATTTTCATACCTTGAAACGAAATGGCCCTCACAATATGTTTAATACATATAAATTGCTATGAACTAATCCATACAATTAAACAAAAAATCGAGAATAGTTCATATGGTCTAATCCATACACTTAAAATCCACACATTTGAAACATATAATACATGACATCTAAAATATTCACAAAAATTACACTAAAACACACCGCATGCTTTAAATTCTTAAGAGAGATTCAAAATGTTTGCTAGGGACACTTTTACTTATTCACCAAAAAGGAAAAATAGAATAAAAGCAACAAACACTTAAGGCAAACAAATAAAACATGTTCATATTGCTTACTAATAAGGGATAGGTACACTCTTGGCAAAAACAAAAGAAAAAGGAAAAAGATGATGCCCTATTTCTGCTTTTTCCCAAACAATAATATAGAAGTTCTCTCTGAACAATATTAAAAAAAATTAACCATTTATAAAAATTTATTAAACATTTTACTATAGTTTTACCGTATTGAAATATAAGCTAACAACCGGTCTTAACAGAGTTGTATATACTTAGAAGTGCATTGCACCTCCAAATATAGAGCACCAAACACACAATGAGTTTTGTACATTACAATTGAGTTTGACCCTTTAATTCTGAACCAAAAGTTGGTGGACATTGTCATTAGAATTGGACGATGAGAAATTACAACTTGATTTGTCTACCCTGAGTTCATGAGCTAATTTGGGGATTTTAGGGAAGACAAAAGGCATGATCTGATATTGAGAAAGCAGAGATGATATTAGAAACCAAAACTTTATATAAACTACATCGAAATTGGAGACGATATCACCTGAGGCAAGTCCAAACCATCACTGCATGGTAGAATTTTCTCCTTAGCATGACAGCACCGAGCTCAAAATACTCAGTAGTAGAGGCGTCACCACTTCTAACAGGCTCCACTTATTTCAAATTTGGGAAATACAATTAAGGTGGTATTTACAATATTAATATACTATTATTCTCTTCATGTAAAATATTAATCAAACTTGCAAAATTATATTTCTATAATAATAGAGGACAAAGTAAATTTGTCACATGATACAGTAATGAATGCTATTTTAGTTGTTTAGAGATATGGTCATGACGGAGTGAAAAGAGCATAGAAAGACAACATCCTTCACCAATTCCCATTTCCTATGAAAACATGTCGAAGTAAACCCCAAAAGCCATCTCTAACAAATGCAATATTAAACAAAATGGCACTAACAAAATTTAAAGTTTAAGAGAAATCCAATCTCAACTACATTACTCCAACTAAAGTAAGCTATGAATTTTACAAAAAATTAAATCAAAAGAGAGTAAGAATTGCTTCTCAGGTTCCAAGAGATGCTTGTGTTAGGGCGTCCATTGAGCTCTCCACCAAAACATCCACCATCTTATTAATAGACTTACTGCACTTTCATCTCCATCAATTTGTGGTCAAGGAGTTGAAAATCATATTTAATGTTAAAAAAAGCTTTGCAGAAAGCAAGATAATGGCTGGATAAGTAAAATCAAAAGGAGAGTAAGAATTAAACCTCAAATTTGAAGAGCTACTTGAGTTGGGATTGGGACTTTCATTGAAATAGTAAGCAGACCAATCCTTGATTCCACTGCAGATCCTTGAACCTTACTGAAAACATGGAGAAATCGTTGGCTCTCCCTATCAGATCCCTCGGTGACTCCTCGAATCTCCTGTAATCCTCCTCTTGCTTATCTCAACAATTAGCATCCTTAAAATGATTTTGACTATAATGTATTCACACCAAATTAAGATGATTTCTCATAAAACGGGAAGAATTATAGAGATTAAGTTTCCAAATTCTATTTAATTTCTCAAACTATTGCTACCTCTAGTTTGAGGTTTCAAGTTTAGGACTATGTTTCAATTTTTATTTGTATAAAATAAAAAAAAGGTAAATCACAATAACATTCATCCACCATAATTTCCAACAACCAAAGCAAATGATATTCTTCCAGCTCAACCTTCTAAGAGATTTAATATACCTTTAGAAATCCATTGGAGACATTAAATTCTGCATCAGAAGCAAAATTAGGCCGATCTGTGGCTAAAATGCAAGATCTCGAACCATAATTAACAAACGTAAAAGATATTGGAGCCGTTGAAAGTGTTGTTCTAGCTTCCATAACTGCAAGAACAAAATAAACCAATAGGGTGTCGAAAGGAAAAATAGAATACAAACTCTATAAATAACTCAGAATTGATTAATTTTACAATAACAACACTCCAAAGCAATTTTTAATTCTACTTCAAATTCAAAGAGGTTCAAGCATGAAATTCTACTTTCAATTTAAATTTCTACAAAAATCACATGATATAGTAGAGAACAGTGGAGGAATGAAGAAAATCACAGTTACCATAGTAAATCACATTAATCATATAGATCATAAGAAACTAAGGATTAAATAGAACCCAACTTTTCAACCTTATTGGGCATTTATTTTAAATACAGGAACAAATGAGCAAAAAAAGGTTACCTTTTTCGGTAAGTACTCAGATATTTCTCCATTTCACCATTTTTGCCTAATATGCAGTGATCTGAAAGATCAACTCACTAAACCCTAGAAATATTTTACATGGAACAATAAACATCCAAAATCTAGGATTTAATAAATTTTCATAATATTTGAGAAATTTACCTAGGTTTACGGAAAGTGTCAACCTTGTTAGCATAAAAAGGCAATGGATCCCGATTTGTAATGTTGAAGTCTAAGAGAACCGCTTTGTTAGCGGTTTGAGAAGTTTGAGAAGGGCTTTGGCGTCGAGAGAGAGCCGAATGAAGAGAACGAAGATTTGTAGGAGAAAATGGAAGATTTGTGGTTTATTGAGGAAAGAGGGGAGAGAGAGAGAGGTGAAGAGTGAAATGTGGGATTCGTCGAGGAGGAAAAGAGGAAGAGAGGGGTATTGGGCTCGGGTTGCAAAGTGGATCTATTATCGGGCTTTGGGTTTTGAATTTTGAAATTCAATTGTCCCACTTATTTCAAAACTTTGTTTGGGCTTTGGATTTCCACATTTCGATTTATTTGGTGAAAAATTGAATATAAGGGATTATAATATTAAGATATTGTAGTGGCTTTTGATTACGCCTTTTATAAAAGTAATATATATATATATATATATATATATATATATATATATATATATATATATATATATATATATATATATATATATATATATATATATATATATATATATATATATATATATAGATATAAACCAAGTTCTTATGAACTTAAGTTCATAATGAATAGTGGTGCACCAACCTTTCTAACCACTCATCTTGCTTTGGGATCCGTGAAAGATATAAAGGCCACTTTGAGATTTGTGCATCACAAATCTCAAGGCAAGATGAGTGGATAAAAAGTTGGTGCATAACTATTCATTATGAACTTAAGTTCATAGAGCCTACTCTCTCTCTCTCTATATATATATATATATATATATATATATATATATATATATATATATATATATATATATATATATATATATATATATATATATATATATATATATATATATATATATATATATATATATATATATCACAACATAACATCTTAATCAAAGTAAAGGAATGAATCTATCTAACATTTATGTTCTACTTTTAATAGGCAAACATAATAGACAGAAGAAATTAACTTTGCCACTCATGGCTCTAATACCGAGGCAGGCGGGATCCAAAAATCAAAGCGGCAATTATAAACTTTATAAAGATTAGTAGCTTCAGATGTGAACTTCAGGGTGAGCAGGTTTTCTTCCACTCTTTGCTCTCTATTATTTCTTCTCTCAAACCTTTTTACAACGATACTTGATGCCTCTATATATATATTTTACATGGAACAATAAACATCCAAAATCTAGGATTTAATAAATTTTCATAATATTTGAGAAATTTACCTAGGTTTACGGAAAGTGTCAACCTTGTTAGCATAAAAAGGCAATGGATCCCCGATTTGTAATGTTGAAGTCTAAGAGAGAACCAGCTTTGTTAGCAGTTTGAGAAGTTTGAGAAGGGCTTTGACGTCTGAGAGAGAGCCGAATGAAGAGAACGAAGATTTGTAGGAGAAAATGGAAGATTTGTGGTTTATTGAGGAAAGAGGGGGAGAGAGAGAGAGAGAGTACGGTGAAGAGTGAAATGTGGGATTCGTCTGAGGAGGAAAAGAGGAAGAGAGGGGGTATTGGGCTCTGGGTTGCAAAGTGGATCTATTATCAGGGCTTTGGGTTTTTGAATTTTGAAATTCAATTGTCCCACTTATTTCAAAACTTTGTTTGGGCTTTGGATTTCCACCTGTTTCTGATTTATTTGGTGAAAAAATTGAATATAAGGGATTATAATATTAAGATTACTGTAGTGGCTTTTGATTACGCCTTTTATAAAAGTAATATATATATATATATATATATATATATATATATATATATATATATATATATATATATATATATATATATATATATATATATATATATATATATATATATATATATATATATAGATATAGAGCAGGTTTATGAACTTAAGTTCATAATGAATAGTGGTGCACCAACCTTTCTAACCACTCATCTTGCTTTGGGATCCGTGAAAGATATAAAGGCCACTTTGAGATTTGTGCATCACAAATCTCAAGGCAAGATGAGTGGATAAAAAGTTGGTGCATAACTATTCATTATGAACTTAAGTTCATAGGAGCCTACTCTCTCTCTATATATATATATATATATATATATATATATATATATATATATATATATATATATATATATATATATATATATATATATATATATATATATATATATATATATATATATATATATATATATATCACAACATAACATCTTAATCAAAGTAAAGGAATGAATCTATCTAACATTTATGTTCTACTTTTAATAGGCAAACATAATAGACAAGAAGAAATTAACTTTGCCACTCATGGCTCTAATACCGGAGCAGGCGGATCCAAAAATCAAAGCGGCAATTATAAACTTTATAAAGATTAGTAGCTTACAGGTGAACTCCGAGACTGAATCGGGTTTTCTTCCACTCTTTGCTCTCTATTATTTCTTCTCTCAAACCTTTTTACAACGATACTTGATGCCTCTATATATATATATATATATATATATATATATATATATATATATATATATATATATATATATATATATATATATATATATATATATATATATATATATATATATATATATATATATATATATATATATATATAATAACAAGGACTAGGATATGTATCCCAAGTGGGTCTCATATATTCTTCTTTATATGTTTGTGCAGATTGAATTTCAACTAAAGTAATTTTGATATGACTTGGGTGCTTGTATGGGCCTTGGATTAATGTATTTTTATGGGCCTCCACTCAAGGGAAGTGGTGTCATGTGACACCACTTCCATATGAGTGGATTCGCCCCTATTTATAGTTAAGATCTAAGGCTTGGTTTGGTAGGAGATACAAAGAGGGAAGGTAAGGTAATGTAAGGTTCAATGAGGGATATGTATTTTGTGATTCTTATTTGGTTAGAGAGGGAGTAAGGGGAGGTACATGACTTTTTAGTTTATTTTGCATCTTCTCTCTCCTCACTTTTGTGTCCCTCTAAATTGGAAGGATTTTCTCTTTGTTCACTTTCTAATCCATTTTGCATTTTCTCTCCCAACTTAACTTTACTCTACTTCACCTTACCCTCTAAAAACTTCCTACCAAAGAGGATTTTAAATTTTGTCCCTTACCTTACTCTGCCTCCCCTCCTACCAAATCAAGCCTAAGAGTGATTTTGAAAGTGGGTGGGTATAAGAATAAGCAAGGGCAAACCTTTGGATTTATAGCTAAAAATTACAGTTAAATTTTTGGTTAATTTTAGGAACCCTTCTTAACTATGAGGAGTGTCTTGAAAACATCCCTCATTTATTTTAATAAGAGGACCCTCCACACAAAAAAAAAAAAAAAAAAAGAAAAAAAGGGAGTGTTGTAGATCACTTCTCCCTAATCTTTGAAAATTTGACATAACCTCCCTCAACTGTGGGTTGTCACTCAAAATCCCCTTGCCCGTCATCTTTACACGTTAAACTTTTTTTAGAAAAATCTTTTGATATTGTTACTTCAAAATGTGAAATAATCTAAATATTCTCTTGGGAATAACCCATTTTAATTAAGATAAATATTACAGCCAGTAAAAAAAGACCATGGGCCATTTATGATGTTTTTCCTCTCTCTACTCTCTTTCTCTCTCTTCTTTTCTCTTATACTGCAAAAATTTAGGCTAATTTTTTAATGGTTGAGGGATAGCTTAGTCTTTTGTTTATTTGCTCATCATATGACATATTAGACTTTACAATGCTACTTATGGGGGTAAAATGATAAAAGTTCAAAGGGATTTTCTCAATTTTTCAAAGTCGAGCGGGTTATCTACAAAACCCCCAAACTTGAGGGAGGTTTTCTCAAATTTAAATAAATGTAGGGATTTTTCTAAGACACGCCATATAGTTGAGGGGTTTTCTAAATTAGCTTTAAAAGTGTGTAGATTTAAAAATAAATGGGTTAAAACTTTGGATTTATAGGTGAGACACACCACTTTGAGTGTAGATGGGTTAAAAATAAATGAATATAAACTTTAGGCATATAGGTAAAAAACCAAAAAATAAACTTTCTTGGATTGGTGGGATGTACTATAGTGTTGGTGAAGTAAAGGAGTGTATGCTACCCATTTTTATGTCCAAACTAGTGTAGTGTACGTGCGTTGCGTAGTCATACTTGTTGTTAGATATAAAATTATAAATTTTTATTTAATACATATCAATTTATTAGTATGACACCATATTATTATTGAAGTTATTAGTTAAGAAAAGGATTAAATTAATAGTTTTAGTTTCTATTACTATTAGTTTATTAATATTTTTTAGTAAATTATTACTTCTAATAAATATTAATTCAATTTGGAAGTCTTTTTTACTTTTCTTCATTTTTATCAGTTCTTGGGACTTATCTGCAAAATTTGTAATTTTTCTGATAATTTTATCTTTTCTATAAATTATACGAATTCTAGAGATTTTGATGCAAAATTAGCATTTTTGGGGTACTATTTTAAATATCTACAATTATAGTGTTCTTTATGCAAGTTTGCAAAATTAGATTATTATAAAGTTTGTCATTTTATATGTGTTATTTGTTTAGGCCTAACTAAAATGGGCTGTTTTAGTTATATGTTTTATTAACTGGGCGGTTTGATATTGTTTATTTTGTTGTATCATTTTTATTTCTTGCCATTGGTAGTGCATAACTCCAGCGACTAATATGAAAATATATTCTCTCTCTTACTTCTTGAAATTTTTGTATAATGTAATGGATAATTTGGACTACGCCAAACGTGAATCCTACAGAGGGAGAAATATCCTTCAGTAAGTCCAGGTGATAGAATATAATTATATAATCCATTGAAGACTAATTAGTATAAACACAATAATCCACTTGCACCAGACAACTATATGAAAATGCTATCCTATTTTATAGAGGTATCATTTATTTAATTAGTATATAGACTACAGACTATATGTACATATTGCGCAAAAAGAACAAAACCGAGAAAATGTGTAAATTGCAAAAGGGAAAAAGAAGAAGAAACTTGCGTACATCTGATGATGTTGCCAAGTTGAGGGAAGTTGCTGTCATAGGGCAATACACTGGCAATGAGGATGTTCCTCTCATCCGACCATCAGGAGCTACTCATGAGATATTATATTTCTATTTCTCTATTTGAGTGCATTACGCATTTCCATGTTAAAAACATCTAGCATGTAAGCTGTCTTTATATAGGTTGCAACTTGCAAGTGAGGGTTAATACTACTAACTATTATCTAAAGAATTATGATAAAAACCTTGGCTCCTTACATTCCATATATAACTGAACGTAAACGTTCTTATGTGATAAATTATTGTAATTGCCACTAAAATAAAGATGAAACTAAAAAAATGTATTATCAAATGATAGAGCTATAGTTTGTAACAGCCATGTCCCTTGGTTACTATTAGTTACATGTCTTTACATCCTCATTTAAATCACCATCATTATCCATTGTCCGTTTCTTTCACTTTTAGAACCATTTAGTTTTATAAGAGAGTATTTCAAGAGTTCGTGATTCATTCTGTGAATTAAATAATTTCTTGATGTGACATTTCATTGAAGACATAAGTATTAAATGACAACATATAGGTATGTATGTGTTATGTATGTATGTTGAAGGGTATTAATTTGATGATGATGTCATTGCATTGAATATATAATTAGCATGTATGTGTTCACATATGTATATATGTTGGAGGGTATTTTAGAAAAAATATTTTAACATACAACACACTTTTAGAAAAGTATTAGATTAGATAAAGCTTGAGCTCACATTTTGATGGTGACGTGTAAACTTTATCTCTTTGTTCACTATTTTGTAATTGTAATTTTAATAGTTATTATTTGAGATTTGGATTGGTAGATTTCTATACTCATGTGATATTCTATAGTATTGTACATTTAGTTTTATATTTGAGATTTGGATTGGTAGTTTTCTATACTCATTTGATATTCAATAGTACTGTACATTTAGTTTTCTATAATATCCTACATTTTAATTTGTAACTTTTATTTTTATTTTTATAGTTTTTGGGATTTGAGATAACATTGCTATAATTTGTTATGTATGTATGTGCATGTTATTATATTATTTATTATTGTCTTTATCATGTTATGTATGTATGTATGTATGCATGTCGTAGGGGTATAATTTGTGATTTATGTATGCATGTATGTTTTATATGTGCATGTATATTCACGAGCTCGACATAAATCACAAATTATAACCGCCAAGTTGAATATAACTGCTCAAGTTGAAAAATACCACTACGACATGCATACATAAATCACAAATTATACCCCTCGACATGCATACATACATACATACATAACATGATAAAGACAATAATAAATAATATAATAACATGCACATACATACATAACAAATTATAATTTTGCATCAAAATCTCTAGAAAACTAGAATACATGCAGAATGTATATTCACGAGCTCTGACAAAAGTCAGGACGTATATTATAATATCAAGACACAATAACTAATCACAATCAGAACAATATAATTACTTAAAGGTATCTCAAGATTCTCAACCAGATATGAAAGTCAAATCTGCAGAAACACTTTTAATCCAGAAAGTTTGTTCAATATTAAGAAGAGAGAAGACTTGAAGAAGCTGACCAGCTGACTTCTGAAAGGTGACGATCTTCTCTACAAATCCATATGGAGAAAACACTTGATGCAGAACTTCCACCGTTATAGGATAGAGCATTGTGTGAATACTGACTAAGAGGATTCGATTGGGTTGCGAATCCTGAGTGCCCAACAGCAGACGATCATACAGACAGAAGAGAGAGAGGAATAAATAGAGAAGAATAAGTAGCAAGTAGAATTATAGAAGAGAAGAAGTTTGTTTAAAGCCTTCAGTTATATAAAGAAAGAGAGGAACAAAAGAACTACTATACTGTCGCACAAGTCGAATGTTAGAGAAAGAAGAGATAAATTCTTGTCACCATTTATGAACAAAGATGCTCTATAAAAAGAAGTTATGATTTTTAACATCATTATATATCCTAGAAGCCACAGAAGAAATCATTACTTCAAAAGACAACAAGGAAAGAGAAACTATTCTTCTTCCAATTTAAGGCATCGTTTCACCAATTGACTAAGTTATCATAACTGATGTTTGCCACCCTAGTAAACATCCACATTCATGCTGCTATTACATATGTGCAGAATAAATCTTTTAGAAGCCATTGATAGTTCAAATAAGAATAAGTAGACCTACTTATGTATTTAATTGTTTATAGTAAGTCAATGAACTCGCCAAATTCCACAGGCATACTTCTCCGTTATGCATTCTGTAGAGTATTTTAATGTCATAAGTGTGATATCACCCTAGTAAATTTTCACATTCATTCTGTAGAATATTTAAGTTTTGCTAAAGGGAAATTGTCAACCTAAGTTAATTCTTATTCAAGAGGTAAGCAGCACATAGAAATATTATAATTTTGGATAAGAGCAAGCTGTCAAAACAGCATTGCAAGGGTACCAACAAAAGAGCAACAACGTTTTCTCAGTAAAAAGCCTATTCCACGGGAAAAGGATTAATAAAATTATTGGAGTTAAAAGTGAACTAGGAGGGAGATTTCAGTAATTAAAACAATTTCATATGCAGTAACAGTAAGTGGACCGGCCTCATCAACAAGACAAGTAAAATATCATTGACAAACGGGAAAACAATGTCAAGAAATAGGAAACATCTTCCTAATGCGATGCCTTAGGTAATTAAGAAGTAAGAAGTTGGTTTAGAATTACACCATGGACAGTCTCAATTGATGATCCAAACTCCTCATTTTGATCCAAATTGTTTATTTATGAAAAATCCTGTGATTGAAACACATCTTCACTGTTAATCCCATAATTTTAGGTGCTCTATTACTGTAAAAAAAAAAAAGCCTAATTTGTGACCATCAGCTGCATGATAAGCAGATAGGGTATCAAAATTGCATGATCCTCAATAGACAAGTATTATAGCGCACAAAGATCACAACAAGCAGTAAAACATCCATTGGAACTATTCCATGAGATTTTACTCCGATTCATTAGGCAACTATCTATGAGTACGTTGGGGTATGGAAAAGTTGTTTCTAGATAGTACTGATGAATGCCCTCTTAAGGTCAAGTACATAATCTTACAAGTTTTACAAAAGATGTGTCCTGCATCGCAGTAGAAATAGCTAGGTGAATAAATACAGTCTTCAAGGGAGAAACAGGACAACATCTACTAGCAAGACAAGCTAGGGGGAAACAAGTGATGTTCACAGAAACAAGTGATGTTCACACTGCAAAAATATACCAGCAGAAGAGAGTGAATCTTCTCGAAAGAAGTTAGTTCACAAGATATTCTTTTCATTCAAGCTAAACAGAAGTTTTCTTAACAAAAAATACAGTCTGTTTTAAATTTAACTTTTATTTTTTAGTATTCACAACTCACAAGATTGTAAAGATAATATAATCCGCGATCCAGAGGGTTTTTCAGTTCAATTGAAAGGTTTGACAATAAAGTCTCAAGTCTATTGACTATATTGAAGCTAGAGGAAGTCTTAGGGTCGAATTAGAAGTTTATATGTTTTCCTATCCATCCTGAGGGCTAAACCTTTCAGAGTGGCATGCCCGATGGGATCAAACAAGAATATCGCCAATTTAGAGACAAAGATTTTGCCTAATGGTTCTTCACCAGCAATAGAAAATCTCAAAAATGAGTTTTTACTAAGCATCGTAACAAGTTGGTACAGAAGTAATTCAACATACAGATTAGAAACAGAAAAATCAACAATTCACTCTTTTATTGATGAGAGTGCATCTTATTGGAAGAAGTTACACATAAAATTGCGGTTACTTCACTGGACATATCAATAAAATTTTTGAAGATATCGGAACTGCAAGTGGACATTTCAAATGAGCTGACAATGAATTACCTCAGGCATCTAGTTCATTTAGCCTAACTCTATATAATTCAATACTTCACAACCTAAAAAGTTATTAAACATAAATCTTTCCAGCATCAAGCTAAGGCCCAGATTAGTCATTGTAAAGAAGGTGGCCCCATTAGCAAGAAGGTAGCCTGCATCTGACAATAATACCAACATATGCCAATCAATGACGCTTTTCTGCACAAACCTCTATCATTATGAACTTCCCATCCTTATTGAAATTACTGACAAGCGTCACTCTTTCCACTTGTATAAATGAACTAGTGACAGCTCCATCATTAAGTAGCTATTGTTGTAGTTTACCCAGACAAAAAAAAAAAAAAAACAACTGAACAGACCTTATGAACCCTTGATTGATGAATCATTTTGAGCCAGTAAGAGCTAAACGTCTTTCCGACTTTCACTAGCTCTGCTTGAGTTTTTTTTCCCGTCTTAAAATAGCTTTTTCAGATCCTTAGTCGAAAGGGAAGTAGCAACTTCCTCAAAATAATTTCTCAATCTTCCTGACAAATCGGATTATTAACTGATTCGGCAGTACCCCTAATAGAGTTCTGAACCTAAGAAGGTTAAGACGATGGAGACCATAAGACTCAATGACCAAAAGTGAGTTTTATGTGTGTGACATCACATCCTCTTTTCCTTGGAGATTCTAAATCTCCTGCACTTGCCACCATAACCACTACATTCCTTAGTCATTTATCTTCAGATTATCATAGTATGAAACCAGCTTCAGTCCCTCCGGATGTCTGTGCAAGCATAGTCTGATCCTCGACCTCTGTACCCACCAAAACATCAAATTTGTGTACGAGTCATCAATCAAAGAATTCATTTTGTCAGAGAATATTCTATGGCCTGAGAATAGTACAAAGAACCATCACTGAGCATAGGCGTCAAATATGAAAACTTAAAGGGATTGAGGGACCAAAGCGCCACTTATGTACTTGGAGCACCCATCTTATTCAACAAGCCGTCTGGATGAATACACCCACACAAATAGAGGTATGCCATATTTGATCACAGACAATGAGTAATCAGTAAAGCAAAGGAGATCCACAGATGAAACTCAGAATTGTAAACTATGAAATTTGTTCCTAAACATTGATACATTAAAAGTTGACTCATTTCATCAGAAAATAAACATTCAAGTAAATATTTTGTTGGATGTAAAAATAAGCTGATTGAACACCTTTTATTAGTTCATTCATACCTGGCAGTATCACATATTCAGCACTTAACAGCTATCCAAAAGTGCTATAGTATGTGGATCACGTTATATACTCTTTTTCAGTGTCCCACAGCCCAAACCACCAATTATGAAAGGACACCAAATAGTCCGTACATACAACAGCATTACTCAGTTACCCGAAACTAACCTGATCTGCACCCTTCTGTCTATGAGAGTTCTGTTCAGCTGTAGTTAGCTCTTGATGAGACGAGAATTGTATATAAACGTTCCTTCCCTTGAAACATCATCAGGAAAACAAATCCCATAAATATTTGCAATGAATAAATTTATTTTTCCAGCTCATAACCGAAGAACAGCTATGATATTAACTAATGAAAAATTACTTGTACCCAACAAGCAACGAATTAACAGCAAAAAGAGAAAGTACAGTGCATATACACACCTAACAGTGGGTTGAACACTTGTATAGTATTCAATCGCACTAACAGCAGAACTCACATCTATTATCTAATGAATATTTGCAATGAATAAATTTATTTTTCCAGCTCAGAACCGAAGAACAGCTATGATATTGACTAATGAAAATTACTTAGAGAACGGGAGAACACGGAAGCAACAATTTGTGACTCAAAGAGGTTAGTAAAAGCATTTTTGTTTTTAAGATTAAGATAATAGGATAATTTTTCATAAAAATTTCAAATATTAGAAACTAAAGAAATTCAAATATCAAAAGGCTTGGATAAATGAGAAGATACTATAAAAATAATTATAGATTCTTATTTTTTAGTTTAATCCACGTTGATGTTGTTATATTTCAATTATTTGAGTGCAAATGATATATAAACAGGATGAAGTTAATTCTATAGTGTTACCACTTATTTTTATTTATTTGTTTATTTCTTATTCTTAATATTATCATTTATTTTTTTCGACATGAAGGATGTCATCTGATAAAGATGGAATTAAGGATCAAGCCCACATTCTGATCCGAGAGTTAAAAATTTATCAGAAACAATGGAGTATTAATGTTCGTGTCTTACGTAATACTATAGACTCCTTTAAGAATGGAGATGGGAAGAAGCAGAAGTTGATTCTAATTGATGAAGAGGTGATACGAATTTTACATTGTTATTATTCCATGTAATTTTGATATTATCGTGATGGCTTGATTTATTGTCCATTGTACCTTTTGTAGGGCACACTTATCCAAGCAATTTTATTTAATAAATTGATAGAAAAGTTCAGCGACTTATTGATAAAGGGAGAAACATATACTATAACAAATGGGGAAGTAAAGCCTCCAAATTTGAAATATCCAACAATTAATCCAGATAAGGAGTTGGCTCTAACAACAAAGACAATCGTCAGAAACAAAACCTTTGTAACATTGGAGAAGTTGAAACCAACATTCCTTTCATTTAAAGATGCTTCGGTTTTGATGATGGAAAAATGTCTTTTGGTAAGATTAAAAAAAATTATGATGCAAAGATTTCTACATATTAATAATTGCTATATTTTTTATTGCGATGTTGTTGGATTCGTAATAACTGTGAAGCCAATATTTAGCAATTCGACTCAAAAGAAGGGAAGTCATAATTATGAATAAAGAGTAAGAATTTAATAGTATATTGTTTATTATTAAGTACGGATTATTGGTAAAAAAAACTAATATCTTTTTAAAAAATTTAGGTTTGACCAACTATCTGTGACACTATGGGGCGATTTAGCGGAAATTGAAGGATCATCTTTGGAGAAATTGAAAGTTGAAAGATCTGAAACCCATTGTTGCATTGCTAAGTGTAATTGGGAGTCGTTATTTAGGTAAAAGAAAAACAACAAGTGTGGTTTTAAAATGATTTGAATATCTTTTAATTTTACATTTGGTTTATTATTAGGTGAGTTTCAATTATCTACAAAGCCATCAACTCTTTTGATTGTGAATCCTGAAATTCCACAATGTAGAGAAATGATAGAATGGTATGCAATTTTTATCTCTTTTCTTTCTAAGTTTTATAATGAGTTTTTCAGTATATACCCCTCAAATTATAGGTAACTTTAAAATTACATCCTAAATTATTGTACTTCCAAATCTATCCTCAAAATTATTTTTATTATATTATCTACTTTTACACCTTTCTTTAACTATCAAAGAATCTTACTGGAATATTTCTTGAATTAATTATAAATTATTAAAAAGTAATATACACTTTATTAAATAATACTTGAAGAAGAAAACATGGGTAAAAAAGGATCAAGATTTATTTGGGTCGTTTCTTTCTTAATATATAAATAGGAATATAATGGTAGTTTTGTCATAAAATGTTTCAAATTAGAAATTATAATTATTTGTGGTGTAAATTTCAAAATATCTATAATTGAAGGGGCATATATAAAAATGCCATTTTATATATTTAAATTGTTCTTTATTTTTGACTCATTTTCTCAAAAATTTAGGATTGGTAATTCAAACAATGAGTGTAGTAAAACGTATTGTTGACACCAACAAAAGGATCACTCATGCAAATCGAGTCAAGCTGACTGATGTTATCAATACTTAGCCTCAATTGTCTAAGGTACCTTAAATATATTACATAAAAATTATTTTTAATTAATCATCTAAGTTTTTATTTTATTTTTCTTCTCTACAGAGTATGTTTTGCTCATTTGTGGCAAAAATTATAACAATAATCAATCGGAAGAACCATTTTTAGTGCTTGTGTAAAATGCAATAAGGCAGTGCATGAGATTAATGGCAGCAAGGCAAATTGCACAAACTGTAAAATGGACATTCAGATTGGACAATCAGGTTGGATAATATACATTAATTATTATATTATTGTTAATATATATTTACACTTTCTTATGCAAAAATTCATTTCAGGTATAACCTACACCTAGAGGTAAATGATGGAACAGATACAGCGTATGTAACTTTATTTGACGAAGCAGAAATTTTGATTGGTTGCACAGCTGTCACATATGTAGAGAAGTTTGAGGATGAATCTTCTGAATGTTACAAGAAAATGAAATCATGCTTAGAAAAGGAATATGTTTTCCTCTGAAGATAAATGAAAAAGAAGAATCCAGTAGAAAAGCAAGATGTATAATTGCACAGGAGGTTCGAAAAGTAGAACAAGTCCACCCTCCTACTGTGGAAACTGAAGAAACTGGTAGTAGCAAAACCGTTGACGCAAGAAAACGACTATTCGGGCTCAAGAGTGAAATACTGAAAATGAAAAAGAAAAAGAAAATGGAACCGAGTACTTCAAGTGGCTAAAATTTGTATTTCTTTTATTATAATTTTGTTTTATTTTGCAGCTGTAGAACTTTCACAATATTACTTTATGGTATATGATTATATTTTCTTCTTCCTCTAATTGCTCATATCTCCTGTTCAAGTCATACCATACAAATACTATTATAAAAGTAGGCACTATCTTTATTGGATATATTTTCATACTTATAAATTTGATAGTAAATGATATATAGTCTAATTTTCAATTCTTTAACAATAAAACATTTATATCTTGAACTTATAGTTTGGTGAAGATGACAAATTTATTAGTATTACGTGAATATAAATTTACACTTTTCAAAATATATATAAAAAATCTTACAGCAAAAAAAATCTCACAACTACATTTCAATTTTGTATTTCTTTTCTTATAATTTTATTTTATTTTGCAATTGTAGAACTTTCACAATATTACTTTATGGTATATGATTATATTTTCTTCTTCCTCTAATTGCTTATATATCCTATTCATAAGCATAAAAGTTTATCATAAAATTATTTGATATCAAATAATCTAGCCAAATCAGAGGAAAATTAATATTACTTTTAGAGCATAAAGTATTGTCATTATTACTATATATGGCAGCAATTGTAGGCACTAACATTACTGGATATATTTTTATACTTATAAATTTGATAGTAAATTATATATAGTCTAATTTTCAGTTCTTTAACAATAAAATATTTATACCTTGAACTTATAGTTTGGTGAAGATGACAAATTTATTAGTATTATGTGACTATAAATTTATACTTTTCAAAATATATATAAAAGATCTATTTGTCTAACATTATTATTAAATAACTAATATTAAAATTTGTATTTCATTGTCTAATTTTTCCTCTGATTTGGCAAGATTATATATATTGGCCATAAGTGCAAATTATAAGTGTAGTTTGCTTTATATACATATATTTTTGACAAAATTGTGGATCACTTATACTATAGCATGATCCATGCTTTATACGTGGCTATAGTGCACTATCAAGGTTAATAATTTTGTCAAAAACATATATAAAGATTATATATATTATAATTCTTATTCGTGATTTTGTCAAATTTGCTATAGCCACGTATAGTGTCAATTATATTAATAATTTGCAAATTATATATTTGATACACTTTTATAAGCGAGATATTATTTCTTATGAATATACAATTGTAATGATAGTCTTACAAAATATTAATTTTATTAATTCATGATAGACAATTATAATGATGTTAATAATTCACCTATATAGCATGATATTATTGAATTTCTTATAAGCGTGCCAATTATATTATATACAAAATTATACTCTCGATATAATTTAACAAAAATTATATTTGACAAAATCATAATATAATTTTACGCATGTATAAGATGCTTTATCATGGATCACTTATACTATAGCATGATCCATGCTTTATACATGGCTATAGTGCACTATCAAGGTTAATAATTTTAGATAGAGCATGGATCACGATCAGATAAAGAATTATAAGTGCAAAATATATATTGGCACTATCGCCGTGCACTATAGCCACGTATCATTGTACAAGCGTGATCCATGATCAGTGATGGCGTCGTGGCAGTGGTGATAGAGCATCTTACGAATAATTAACCTTGATGGAGCATCTTACTAATAATGTAAATTAGTTATAGCCACGGTTAGATGCCTTGATAGAGCATCTTACTAACAATATCCTTCTCTAGCAATTTGATCCTCGTGGGTCAATTACCAAAATTTCTTAACTAACGGAATCAACATCTTAAATTCTTATTAATTCCAAATCTTATAGTAAATATCCCCAAAATTTTGAATTGCTTTTAGATCTATATAAATCCCGCTCACCTTCTTTCTCTAAATTGTTCAACCACTCATTCAAACTCTAATACCTCCCTTAAGCTTAATATCTCTTCTCTTAGTTAGAATTTTTTTAATATATCTTCTCCAAGGTTAGTTATGTTATTTTGAGAAGCATATATATTTATCAAGAAGTCAAATGCTAAATCTGAGAAGCTAAGAAAGTTTATTTTCAGTTGAAGAGCACTGGTAGAGGCATAGGAGCAGACATTCCACTTTGTGAAGAGACTTAGAGGTATCTATTTGTCATCTTTATCTAATTTTTCCTTTGATTCAATGTTGGTGAACATTTTATTAATTCATTTTAAATAATACACCAGGTTTTGTTTCCAACTATAAGTGTTGCTATAGTATGATCAACTCTTTGTATAGTGTACGTGCATTGAACTGATCAAATAGTATATATATTACTTGATATGGCCACTATCTTGATTTATACATGCATAATAATGATTTTGGTTTTATAAAGAACATTTCAATATCTTATAAGAGTTCCGATTTTTATTTTTTTCTTGCATTGTGTACAAAGAATTCAATGCGTCTGATGTTAGGTGATATTGCAATTAGAGGAAGAAGAACTTGAGTATGCTATCTAGAAATATGAAAAATTGAGAGCTTAATATAATTATTAAATAATTTAGGGTATAAATGACAAAACTCATTCATATGTTCAAGAAGATAAATCATTCGCCACTATTTTAGAATTCCTTCATTGCTTCTAAAATAAGATTTGTTTCTAATTTGAAAGAAATTTAAAATCGGCTGAATACTATGAAGGATACATTTGTCATTAAATATTAAACTTAAATTTTATATCCTAATATTTGTCCCCAAAATAACTGAACACCCTCTTTCTTCCATTCGTTTTTCTTTGGTTTGTATTGTATGAGCTTTTGTAGTAGAAAGATTTCACAATTTTCATATTTCCAATCAACTAATTAAATAGAACTAACAAAATAAAACCACCCCCAAATAATATAAATTAGTTATAACCAAGACCCAAGGTTAGATGCCTTGATAGAGCATCTTGCTAAGAATTTACCCACGGTAAAGAACAAGTTAATAACTGAAATTAGTTTTATTAATCCGATCAATTATGTGAGAAAAGAAAAAAATTGAGTTCTTAATTTAGTTAACAACTTACATTAGGTGGTTTACAAATCTTTTCTTCTTCATCTGATAACTTCATAGATGAAAAGAACAATGATCTTAAATTCTTAATTTAATTTTACATAAAAGTAGTTTTTTAATGAAAAAGTTGTGATATCTTTCATATTTCTTACATTTGTGATCGTTAAATTGAGTTTTTGGTGAATTTTTATATTATTTGAGGTAAATTATTCCTTTTGCAAACTAATCAAAAATAAAAGGAATTAAATTCTAAATGTAAGGGTTTTTTCAATACATGCCTCTCAAATTATACATATTTCTAATTTGCCCTCAAATCATAATAATTTTAAATTTTCTCTCTAAATTGTCAATTATCTCTAATTAAAATTTTAAATTTGTGATATCTCCAACCAAGCTATTATTGAAATTTTAACAGTTTCATCTAGACCCATATTGAAGTTAACATATATTAGACAACACAATGCAAGATGAAGTACTTCTAGCTCTTTACACTAAATGAGTTTAGTTAATTGTTGGATTCATTGTCCATGTTCTTCGCCTTTGCACAAGTTTAGTTATGGAATGGGTTTTCTTTACTCCATTAACTTAGGTCTGTTTGAGCCCATTATTTCTTATCTAATCAAAAGAACAATTTAGAACTCAGTTTAATAATCTAATGTGCTCAGTTTAATAATCTTAAGAACTTAACCCGTTAGAGAATTTTTACTCTAAAAACGGCATTGAAGAGCACCAAGCACTGTCAACAATCCATACTAAAACTACATAATCTGGAAAATAATCTATGTACACTATTTTATCTTAAAAAGCATTTTTAAAATTTACTGGAGTGCTTTGATTGCATATAATTTGACTCACACTTAAGTTTTGGGTTATATATGAATATATTACTCCATACAATTACTTATATTCCATTGATTTTGCATGTGTTTCAATTCAACGGACTATAAACCGAGAGATGAATTACGATGGAGGTTTGAACTATGTTCTTAATATCTAAAATGTTTTGTTCAATTTTAAAATGTAATTATGAATAATTTTTTAATACAAAATAGCAGATGCAGAGACTTCAAGAAAGCGTAAACGAAACAATTACTTCAAAGGTTATTATACCAATCTCACTCAAGAAGAGCGAACTTCTTATATAAATAGATCCATTGAGAAAAGGCGTGAATCAAGTGCCAGTGCCTCGAATAACCATCAAAGTCCCACTAAACGACGAGTCAAGTGGTTACCGTCTTGAGCGCAAAATCAATACCAATTTCAGGGTATATTCAACACACTAAAATTATATAAAAACTCATGGTCTACAGAATTAGATACTTATCACTTTATTTATTTTATAGGAAACACTTTCCATGATCCTGCATGCTCAGAGTTACATCAGGTGAAAGTAGTCCCGCACTGTATTCATTGTGGAGCAAAGAAATTTGAACATGAGGTGCCGACATTTTGTTGCGATAATGGCCGAATCAAATTGGCTTCAACACATGTCCATCCAGCTCTTTACTCATTGTTCACATCCACCACTCCAGAAGCAAAAGAATTTCGTATTAATATTCGAAAATACAATAGTCTATTCTCATTCACCTCATTTGGAGCTACTATTGATAAAAGTTTGGCATCATCAACGAACGGTGTTTATACATTTCGAGCACAGGGGCAAATTTACCACCATTTACCGGGTTTGATACCAAGTACAGATAAACCCGCCTTTTTTCAATTGTACTTTTATGACTCCAATAATGAGCTTCACAATAGGATGAGAATGTTGCAAAATAACACAATGAATGAGAATGTTATGAAAATGGTGATGGAAATTTTGGAAGATAATCCATATGCCACATTCCTTCGTTCATTGAGAGATCTTGAATCATTCAAAGATATCCATGTTTGTATTGCTACAAATACCAACCTCGATCAACGGGTATAATACACCAACATCCAATAAAGTTGCTGCCATATGGATTGAAGGGAATAATTCGAATGTTCCATTTGAAAGGGAGATTGTGATTCATGAACACTCTGGTCAAAGACATTATGTGAAGCACTATTATGGTTGCTATGATCCATTGCAATACCCGCTTCTGTTTCCTAAAGGTGAATCCGGATGGCATCAAAATATCAAGAAAATTGATGACTTCATCTCCAAACAGAACAACACTTCAAGTCAATTGGAATTCTCATCAGCACAAGAACTATTACAACAAGAGCAAATAGGTAAAATAATCATAAATATATTTATTATAACATTCACGGTCAACAATGTTTCTTCACATATTCAATATTAATAATTTTTTTCCGGTATAGGTGTCACTATGCCAAAACAATCTCATGTTTCATGCAGAGAGTATTATTGCTACAAGTTACAAATAAGAGAATCAGAACCATCTGTGTTGTTGCTTGCTGGAAGATTATTGCAACAATTTGTGGTAGACATGTATATCAAACTTGAAACAACTAGACTTGATTACTTTCGAAACAAACAATCTGAAATAAGAGCTGAAGTGTATCAAGGAATAGTGGATAGTGTTACTGCTGGCGAAACTCGAGGGGATCAAGTTGGGCAGAGGGTTATCTTACCTGCATCTTTCATTGGAGGACCAAGAGACATGCGGCGTCGGTATATGGATGCAATGGCTTTGGTTCAGAGGTTTGGTAAGCCAGATATTTTTATTACGATGACTTGCAATCCAGATTGGAAAGAAATAAAAGATGAACTTCTAACGGGACAAGTTGCTCAAGACAGGCCAGATTTGACATCGCGTGTATTTCGTTCAAAACTTGAAGACCTAAAAGATCAACTCTTCAAAAAAGAAGTCTTTGGAAGAGTCGGAGCGCGCATATACGTGATTGAATTTCAAAAAAGAGGGCTCCCACTGCTCATATCTTAGTTATCTTGAAAGAAGATTACAAAATCTTAACTCCTGACCAGTTCGATGAATATATTTCAGCAGAAATCCCAGATGTATCTACTCATCCAAGACTTCACGAAATGGTTGTAAAACATATGATGCATGGTCCCTGTGGGAAACACCGCATGGACAGCCCTTGCATGGTTAATCAAGAATGTAGACATCATTATCCACGACCTTTTTCCTCTAAGACAATAGTTGGTAAAGATTCATATCCAATATACATGAGGAGGAATAATGGTAGAAAAGTATGTGTGCGTCGAGCAGAGTTGACCAACCAATGGGTTGTTCCTTATAATCCATATGTCCTTACCAGGTACAATTTTCACAATAGCTTTAAAGTTTATTCTATGAGAATATTTCAGACAAAAAATATACTATGTGAAAAAACTTTAAATATGATATTGTCATATCTTCTTACCAGGTACAATTGCCACATTAATGTTGAGGTTTGCTCCAGTGTAAAAGCGATCAAATATCTATATAAATATATATACAAAGGGCATGACAAGATCTCAATCTACCTTGCACACAGTGAAGAGCAAAATAAGTTTGATGAAATAAAATATTTTCAAGATGGACGGTGGGTTTCAGCGCAATAAGCATTTTGGAGAATTTATGAATTCAAGATGAATGAAACTACTCCTCCAGTCATTAGTCTTTAGTTACATCTTCCAGATAAGCAATCAATTTGTTATTGGCAACGTTGAGATCTTCGTGATGTAATAGATTCGAAAGATCATCAAAACTATGCTCATCAATTCTTTACAAAATGCACAATAACGAAAATGCAAGGCAATTTCTATCGTCAATTTCACGAACACTACGTGTGGAATAACCAAGCAAAGATTTGGTCCGATCGAAGCACAAACTTGTCATTGGTCGTATAAATCCGCAAACCCAAAAGAAGGAGAGATATTATCTGCGTCTATTGTTAAATCATGTGAGGGGTCCTACTTCTTGGGAATATCTTTTAACAGTTGATGGTGTTGCATATAAGTCCTTCAAGGAAGCTGCACAAAAAAGAGGATTACTGGAATCTGATGATAGTATTTCTGATTGTTTAGTTGAGGCCACGACTTTTCAAATGCCTTATGCACTACGAAGATTATTTTCCATTATTTTGGTTTATTGTCAACCATCAAATGTAAGAAAACTATGGAACGATCATTTTGAAGCGATGACAGAAGATTTCAAAGGAGGAGTAGATGAATACATGCTACCAGCTCGTGTTGCATGGACATTAAAGAGCATTAGTCCTTTCCTTGAGAGCATGGGTAAACGTATTACAGATTATGATCTACAATTACTAATACATGATGATGTTGACCAATGTCAGACTATACCAAGAGAAATTCTTGATGAAAGGGAGATAGACATTCCATCAGAAGATTTTCATGCTCAGAGGCAAAAACAAGCCTTCGACGTCATATTAGATAGAGTCAACAAAAAAAATCTGGAATATTTTTTGTGGACGGTCCAGGAGGAACGGGTAAAACTTTTCTTTATCGTGCACTGCTTGCAAATCTAAGGTCAAGAAAGATGATAGCATTAGCAACAGCAACATCAGGAGTGGCTGCCGCAATAATGCCAGGAGGACGAACTTCACATTCGCGATTTAAAATTCCAATTACTGCTAATGAAACTACAATGTGCAATATATCAAAGCAGGATGGAATATCAAAGTTGATACGATTAGCATCACTTATAATATGGGATGAAGCACCTATGGCAAAAAGATTTGCGATTGAGACAGTTGACAGAATATTGAGGGATGTAATGGGTAACAAAAGACTTTTTGGTGGAAAAGTAGTCGTGTTTGGAGGTGATTTTCGTCAAGTACTACCAGTTGTTCCACGCGACACTAGAGCAGAAACAGTCAATGCAAGTCTTGTGAAATCATATCTCTGGGGAAAAATGGAGAAATTATCTCTCACTATTAATATGAGGGCAAGAACTGATCAAGCATTTGGAGAGTTCTTATTGCGTGTAGGGAATGGAGAGGAACCGACAATAGATGAGAATTTGATACTTCTTCCACATGAAATGGTAATAGAATATGATGATGATGAAAACTCTGAAAGAAAATTGATTGATGCTATCTTTCCATCATTACAAGCAAATTCATCATCTGCTGAATACATGACACAACGTGCTATTCTTTCAACACTGAATGAGTATGTTGATGGACTGAATGAAAAATTAATTGCATTGTTTCCTGGTGAAGCTAAAATATTCTATAGTTTTGATGAAGCAAGATGACACAAACAATTATTACCAAGAAGAGTTCTTGAACACCTTAATGCCGAATGGACTCACTCACAAATTGGTTCTTAAAAGAAATTGTCCGATCATGTTGTTGCGTAATCTTGATCCATCTAATGGAATGTGCAATGGCACACGAATGATTTGTAGAGGGTATGAAGGTAATGTCATCCATCTTTGAAATCACAATTGGTCAACATCTTTGGTCAAAATGTCATGATTCGAGAATACCATTATCTCCGGTGAAAATGAGGGTTATCCATTCCAATTTCAGAGAAAACAATTTCCAATCCGTCTATGTTTTGCAATGACAATCAACAAAGCACGTGGACAAACAATACCTTATGTTGGAGTATATTTGCCACACCATGTATTCTCACATGGTCAATTATATGTTGCATTATCAAGGGGGATATCGATGAGAACAACTAAGGTATTAGTGAAAGTTGACCAAGCAAAAAAAACAACAAAAACATACGCGAAAAATATTGTGTACCCAGAAGTATTATTGCCTCAAAGGTAAACTACCTAATCAAAATCATGATTCATTATTTTTTCATTCTATAATGCACATTTTGTATAACTTATCTTTCAAACATTTATTATCTAACACAACATTATAATATGCAGCGAAGATGTGTATTAAAGCCATTAACTAAATACAATGCAACATACTATCTTTGACCTCAAAGGTACTAGAATACATGCAATGTATATTCATGAGCTCGACAAAACATACATGCATACATGCATACATAAATCACAAATTATACCCCTACGACATGCATACATGCATACATAAATCACAAATTATACCCCTACGACATGCGAAGATATGTATGTATGTATGCGAATTCTAGAGATTTTGATGCAAAATCCGCATTTTTGGGGTACTATTTTAAATATCTACAATTATAGTGTTCTTTATGCAAATTTGCAAAATTAGATTATTATAAAGTTTGTCATTTTATATGTGTTATTTGTTTAGGCCTAACTAAAATGGGCTGTTTTAGTTATATGCAAAATTAGGTTATTATATGGGTTTGATATTGTTTATTTTGTTGTATCATTTTTATTTCTTGCCATTGACTAGTGCATAACTCCAGCGACTAATATGAAAATATATTCTCTCTCTTACTTCTTGAAATTTTTGTATAATGTAATGGATAATTTGGACTACGCCAAACGTGAATCCTGAGAGGAGAAATATCCTTCAAGAAGTCTAGGTGATAGAATATAATTATATAATCCATTGAAGACTAATTAGTATAAACACAATAATCCACTTGCACCGCACAACTATATGAAAATGCTATCCTATTTTATAGAGGTATCATTTATTTAATTAGTATATAGACTATAGACTATATGTACATATTAGCAAAAAGAACAAAACCAGAAAATGTGTAAATTGCAAAGGGAAAAAGAAGAAGAAACTTGCGTAAATCTGATGATGTTACCAAGTTGAGGGAAGTTGCTGTCATAGGGCAATACACTGGCAATGAGGATGTTCCTCTCATCCGACCATCAGGAGCTACTCATGAGATATTATATTTCTATTTCTCTATTTGAGTGCATTACGCATTTCCATGTTAAAAACATCTAGCATGTAATCCGTCTTTATATAGGTTGCAACTTGCAAGTGAGGGTTAATACTACTAACTATTATCTAAAGAATTATGATAAAAACCTTGGCTCCTTACATGCCATATATAACTGAACGTAAACGTTCTTATGTGATAAATTATTGTAATTGCCACTAAAATAAAGATGAAACTAAAAAAATGTATTATCAAATGATAGAGCTATAGTTTGTAACAGCCATGTCCCTTGGTTACTATCAGTTACATGTCTTTACATCCTCATTTAAATCACCATCATTATCCATTGTCCGTTTCTTTCACTTTTAGAACCATTTAGTTTTATAAGAGAGTATTTCAAGAGTTCGAGTGATTCATTCGTGAATTAAATAATTTCTTGATGATGGCATTTCATTGAAGACATAAGTATTAAATGACAACATATAGGTATGTATATGTTATGTATGTATGTTGAAGGGTATTAATTTGATGATGATGTCATTGCATTGAATATATAATTAGCATGTATGTGTTCACATATGTATATATGTTGGAGGGTATTTTTAGAAAAAAAATGTTTTAACATACAACATACTTTTAGAAAAGTATTAGATTAGATAAAGCTTGAGGTCACATTTTGATGGTGACGTGTAAACTTTATCTCTTTGTTCACTATTTTGTAATTGTAATTTTAATAGTTATTATTTGAGATTTGGATTGATAGATTTCTATACTCATGTGATATTCTATAGTATTGTACATTTAGTTTTATATTTGAGATTTGGATTGGTAGTTTTCTATACTCATTTGATATTCAATAGTCTTGTACATTTAGTTTTCTATAGTATCCTACATTTTAATTTGTAACTTTTATTTTTATTTTTATAGTTTTTGTGATTTGAGATAACATTGCTATAATTTGTTATGTATGTATGTGCGCATGTTATTATATTATTTATTATTGTCTTTATCATGTTATGTATGTATGTATGTATGCATGTCGTAGGGGTATAAATTGTGATTTATGTATGCATGTATGTTTTATATGTGCATGTATATGTGTATTA
Source organism: Asparagus setaceus (assembly GCA_012295165.1). Classification (NCBI taxonomy): domain Eukaryota; kingdom Viridiplantae; phylum Streptophyta; class Magnoliopsida; order Asparagales; family Asparagaceae; genus Asparagus; species Asparagus setaceus. The sequence continues at coordinate 13,246,327 of CM022708.1, read as the reverse complement.
GAGGGTATTTTAGGAGAAATGTTTTAACATACCAACACACTTTTATAATAGTAAGTATAAGTATTAGATTAGATATTAGATATTAGATATTAGATATTAGATATTAGATATTAGATATTAGATATTAGATATTAGATATTAGATATTAGATATTAGATATTAGATATTAGATATTAGATATTAGATATTAGATATTAGATATTAGATATTAGATATTAGATATTAGATATTAGATATTAGATATTAGATATTAGATATTAGATATTAGATATTAGATATTAGATATTAGATATTAGATATTAGATATTAGATATTAGATATTAGATATTAGATATTAGATATTAGATATTAGATATTAGATATTAGATATTAGATATTAGATATTAGATATTAGATATTAGATATTAGATATTAGATATTAGATATTAGATATTAGATATTAGATATTAGATATTAGATATTAGATATTAGATATTAGATATTAGATATTAGATATTAGATATTAGATATTAGATATTAGATATTAGATATTAGATATTAGATATTAGATATTAGATATTAGATATTAGATATTAGATATTAGATATTAGATATTAGATATTAGATATTAGATATTAGATATTAGATATTAGATATTAGATATTAGATATTAGATATTAGATATTAGATATTAGATATTAGATATTAGATATTAGATATTAGATATTAGATATTAGATATTAGATATTAGATATTAGATATTAGATATTAGATATTAGATATTAGATATTAGATATTAGATATTAGATATTAGATATTAGATATTAGATATTAGATATTAGATATTAGATATTAGATATTAGATATTAGATATTAGATATTAGATATTAGATATTAGATATTAGATATTAGATATTAGATATTAGATATTAGATATTAGATATTAGATATTAGATATTAGATATTAGATATTAGATATTAGATATTAGATATTAGATATTAGATATTAGATATTAGATATTAGATATTAGATATTAGATATTAGATATTAGATATTAGATATTAGATATTAGATATTAGATATTAGATATTAGATATTAGATATTAGATATTAGATATTAGATATTAGATATTAGATATTAGATATTAGATATTAGATATTAGATATTAGATATTAGATATTAGATATTAGATATTAGATATTAGATATTAGATATTAGATATTAGATATTAGATATTAGATATTAGATATTAGATATTAGATATTAGATATTAGATATTAGATATTAGATATTAGATATTAGATATTAGATATTAGATATTAGATATTAGATATTAGATATTAGATATTAGATATTAGATATTAGATATTAGATATTAGATATTAGATATTAGATATTAGATATTAGATATTAGATATTAGATATTAGATATTAGATATTAGATATTAGATATTAGATATTAGATATTAGATATTAGATATTAGATATTAGATATTAGATATTAGATATTAGATATTAGATATTAGATATTAGATATTAGATATTAGATATTAGATATTAGATATTAGATATTAGATATTAGATATTAGATATTAGATATTAGATATTAGATATTAGATATTAGATATTAGATATTAGATATTAGATATTAGATATTAGATATTAGATATTAGATATTAGATATTAGATATTAGATATTAGATATTAGATATTAGATATTAGATATTAGATATTAGATATTAGATATTAGATATTAGATATTAGATATTAGATATTAGATATTAGATATTAGATATTAGATATTAGATATTAGATATTAGATATTAGATATTAGATATTAGATATTAGATATTAGATATTAGATATTAGATATTAGATATTAGATATTAGATATTAGATATTAGATATTAGATATTAGATATTAGATATTAGATATTAGATATTAGATATTAGATATTAGATATTAGATATTAGATATTAGATATTAGATATTAGATATTAGATATTAGATATTAGATATTAGATATTAGATATTAGATATTAGATATTAGATATTAGATATTAGATATTAGATATTAGATATTAGATATTAGATATTAGATATTAGATATTAGATATTAGATATTAGATATTAGATATTAGATATTAGATATTAGATATTAGATATTAGATATTAGATATTAGATATTAGATATTAGATATTAGATATTAGATATTAGATATTAGATATTAGATATTAGATATTAGATATTAGATATTAGATATTAGATATTAGATATTAGATATTAGATATTAGATATTAGATATTAGATATTAGATATTAGATATTAGATATTAGATATTAGATATTAGATATTAGATATTAGATATTAGATATTAGATATTAGATATTAGATATTAGATATTAGATATTAGATATTAGATATTAGATATTAGATATTAGATATTAGATATTAGATATTAGATATTAGATATTAGATATTAGATATTAGATATTAGATATTAGATATTAGATATTAGATATTAGATATTAGATATTAGATATTAGATATTAGATATTAGATATTAGATATTAGATATTAGATATTAGATATTAGATATTAGATATTAGATATTAGATATTAGATATTAGATATTAGATATTAGATATTAGATATTAGATATTAGATATTAGATATTAGATATTAGATATTAGATATTAGATATTAGATATTAGATATTAGATATTAGATATTAGATATTAGATATTAGATATTAGATATTAGATATTAGATATTAGATATTAGATATTAGATATTAGATATTAGATATTAGATATTAGATATTAGATATTAGATATTAGATATTAGATATTAGATATTAGATATTAGATATTAGATATTAGATATTAGATATTAGATATTAGATATTAGATATTAGATATTAGATATTAGATATTAGATATTAGATATTAGATATTAGATATTAGATATTAGATATTAGATATTAGATATTAGATATTAGATATTAGATATTAGATATTAGATATTAGATATTAGATATTAGTTAGCACAATACCCAGGAGATGCAACATTTTCAGCAATACCAAATACCAAGTAGCCCTAAAATGGGAAACATCACATACTTTTGACCGGAGTTGTTTTGTTGTCCAAATCAAACTTCGAGTAACCGTCACTGCATAGAGCCCATCGGAGGAACCAGCGATGGAGTGGGAGAGACGGCAGGAGATCGTGAGGAAGGCTGAGAAGCTGGTCAAGGAGACGATGGGAGCACGTGACGCCTCCCACGACGCTGCTCACGCTTACAGGGTCCGCGATCTCGCCCTCTCCCTCGCCGAAGAGGAAGGACTGGACAACCATTGCTTGGAGATAGTAAGAAAAGATTGAGACCCAATTCCTTAACTTGTTTTTTCATGCACATCAAGTGTTTGATAATTTACTGAGTAGACCTGAGTGCTGTCTGTTTATTTTTCCTACTTAATCTTTTGTTGGCACACCAGATGTTTGATAATTTGGGTATGAGAGTAATCTTTTATTGGATAATTGAAAATATCGCAAGTGTAGTGTTTGATCAACCATGTTTATGATTGAATCCGATGTACCATATAGAGGCTGGATAGTTTTTTAAATATGAGATGATATGCAGTCCTTAACATTTTCTCTTCTTTTTCGTTTTTTTACAGGTGGAGATTGCTGCTCTTCTTCATGACATTGGTAAGTTATTATTCTCTACACTCCACGTCCGAAAAGGTGCTTTGTTTGTACTATGTTACTGATTAGGAGGCTGTTTTTGTTCTTGGTTATTGCAGGAGACTACAAGTATACCAAGTGGGTACTTTTCTTTACTCCTTGATTTTCGAGTATGGTTATATTTTCTACAGTTATTCGGTCCCTGATACCTAATTACTAAAATTAAGAAGCAGAGTAAATGAATTATGCATCATGATGTCCTTAACTTTCTGGAGCTTCCATATTGTAATTTCACCCTGATTGTTGTCTGTTTCATTTTTGGTAAATTCTTGTCCAAAGATTGAATATCATTTGTAAGGAAAAAGGAACCTTCATGCCTTTGGGATTTCAATCTTTATTTATGTGCAGAGACTTGGTTGAGGATACATCAACTCTGGAGAAGTTTCTCAAGGAAGAGGGATTGGAAGATAGCAAACGAGAGAAAATATTGAACATCATAAAAGGAATGGGTATGTTTCTAATATTTGCTGGTTTGGACTCATATTCTTGTATTAAGTAACATTTTTATTTAATTTATATAGCAAAGTCACTATCCCACCCCTCTTCCCCCTCTCTGCATCATACTTTCGGAGAAGAGGGGGAGAAACTTGGAGAGGATAAACATGTTAGCTGCTTTTTAGCGTCAGCTTTTTGTAGTCATATTGAGTCATTTGCACAACCTTTCGATCAAATTCTGTTAACGATGATCATATTAACTTTTTACACAGTGGGTAAGCAAGTACTCTTAGATTAGAAGTTGTGAGAAAAGAGAAAAAACTCATCACTGTGGGTGGATCATATTTGAGTTTTTCGAACATCTAGTATAGTCATGATCCCTAGTTACATTGTTATTTGCTAAGTCTAAATCTACCTCCTTCCATTTTCTCTTTAATGAAAGATGGAAGTCACCCTTTTTGTTTCTCATATGGCACTATTCTTCTTCTTAAAATGGGCTAAACTATTATATACCTCATTTTAACCTGAGAACCGATTAAACTTAGTGTATCTGACATCACTTACTTGTGGTTGTGGTTTTAAATATTGATCAATACTGATATGTATAATCCACCGTAACATGTTGATTTTTTCATCTAGCTGGAACCTTTTGATACCACTAATCTGGGCTAATAATAATTAATATAAGGCTGACATTTGCTGATAGCGACTAATGTAGGAAATCTGAGATTTCAAGTACCAAATTATATTTTGATAGTATTATACTGAGAAAAATTAAAAAAAAGAAATCAATACATAGAAGGTTTGTGATCAAGTTAACTTATTCCATTTACTGATTCTTCTGATAAAGAAATTCCAAAAGCCAGTGCAACTCCTGATACCAATATCAATGAAGGAAAATCAAAATCAAAACAATACTGAGATCTCAAACTTTTCTCTCAATGTCACTTACTAATTTATGTGATACTTCCATTATCATGAGTTATCGTCTGGTACAATAAATTTTTCCTCGTAGAAAATGAGGAAAACAGTCACATTTTTCTGATCCAACTACGTATACTATAAGGAATGGTTAAGCCGTTACTAATATCTAAGTCATGACCCATGTCTGCAACCACAAGTTAAATCATACAACTTTTCTCATGACGGAAACAATATTGAATTAACTTTATCATTTTATTGAGTCAGTTAATCACCTGTGATGCTTTATTCTTAAGGCAACTGCATAATATTGGATCTTTTCTACATCAAGGAAGAACCTATTCTAAATATGGAAGTGCTAGGAGGATCGAATACCACTTAGTGTAACTGTTTAAACTTCAGGTCTTTTACAGTTAGCAAATGAAGGACATCTGACATATATCTCTACATGTTTCGCTCTTGGTTCATAGGTTTATTTGTCAAGAATTTAGGTAGATGTTGATAGTTAAGTCCATGAAACATGTTCAGCTGTACTTCATTTACTTTATAGCCAATGATCTCTTCTTCCATTTTCTCTTTAATGAAAGATGGAAGTCACCCTTTTGTTTCTCATATGGCACTATTCTTCTTCTTAAAATGGGCTAAACTATTATATACCTCATTTTAACCTGAGAACCGATTAAACTTAGTGTATCTGACATCACTTACTTGTGGTTGTGGTTTTAAATATTGATCAATACTGATATGTATAATCCACCGTAACATGTTGATTTTTTCATCTAGCTGGAACCTTTTGATACCACTAATCTGGGCTAATAATAATTAATATAAGGCTGACATTTGCTGATAGCGACTAATGTAGGAAATCTGAGATTTCAAGTACCAAATTATATTTTGATAGTATTATACTGAGAAAAATTAAAAAGAAATCAATACATAGAAGGTTTGTGATCAAGTTAACTTATTCCATTTACTGATTCTTCTGATAAAGAAATTCCAAAAGCCAGTGCAACTCCTGATACCAATATCAATGAAGGAAAATCAAAATCAAAACAATACTGAGATCTCAAACTTTTCTCTCAATGTCACTTACTAATTTATGTGATACTTCCATTATCATGAGTTATCGTCTGGTACAATAAATTTTTCCTCGAGAAAATGAGGAAAACAGTCACATTTTTCTGATCCAACTACGATACTATAAGGAATGGTTAAGCCGTTACTAATATCTAAGTCATGACCCATGTCTGCAACCACAAGTTAAATCATACAACTTTTCTCATGACGGGAAACAATATTGAATTAACTTTATCATTTTATTGAGTCAGTTAATCACCTGTGATGCTTTATTCTTAAGGCAACTGCATAATATTGGATCTTTTCTACATCAAGGAAGAACCTATTCTAAATATGGAAGTGCTAGGAGGATCGAATACCACTTAGTGTAACTGTTTAAACTTCAGGTCTTTTACAGTTAGCAAATGAAGGACATCTGACATATATCTCTACATGTTTCGGCTCTTGGTTCATAGGTTTATTTGTCAAGAATTTAGGTAGATGTTGATAGTTAAGTCCGCGAAACATGTTCAGCTGTACTTCATTTACTTTATAGCCAATGATCTCTTCTTCCATTTTCTCTTTGATGGTTGATAAAACTTGCCATTCTTATTTCATGTGCACTGTGCAGTATTACTATTTACTGCTCCTCTAAACTTATGCATCTTAACTTTACAACTAACTTTTGGATACAACACATTTCCAGTTTATGCTGATAAAACTTGAAGACAGGATTAACGGACATAAATACTATATATAGGCTTTAAAAACCGGGAAACTTATACCGTTGGATGAATAGTTATGTTATACTAATCCAACAACCAATCAATGCATCTACCTACTAGCTGCTCGCTGTCTGAACATCTCTTCCCCTTCTCTCTTCTCCCCCGTTCCCTTCTGCCTGAAACAACCTCTAACCACCCAATACTCAGTTTCATCAAAATAATGTAGATGAGATAATTAGCAGGAGTCTTTCATAGCACATAGATCTCAAAATTAAATTTTAAGGCATTCTAGTTCCTTCATGGAGTACGTGTAGTCAAAATTTCTAATGTTTAAAACATGGTTTTATTATGCATGCGGTCCAGGATCAAGTAATGATTAATTGAATTATGCGCCAATTATTCGAATTATGCGGAATTATGCAATTTTGAATTTTATTAATATATATTTAATATCTATCATATGTTATAATATATAAAATTCTTAAAAAAAGAAAATATAATAAGAAAAAGATCAAACAAATTTGCAATCGAACAATCAATAAATGTTTGAGAACTTTGTGGAGTGTCAGAGAGCTTCGTGGAGTCGGATAACATTAGAGATCATCAGCGAGCATCAACAGTGGTAGGTGAGGGTTGGAGAAGATGTTGCAAACTTGCAGTGACTCGCAGGCGGAAGTTTTGGGAATAATCAGAGGAGGTAGAGAAGAGATTGGGTTTGGGGACGCGGTTAAGGCTAGGGCTTTTTTTTAAAAGAGGTTAAGCGGGTCAGGTTTCACTTTAATGGGGTTTTCCCAATAGTTTATTAAGAAGAAAAAGCATCCGCATAAACGCATAAGCTTTTTATGCGAGTACATAACTAAAAAAATGCTTGGTTAGTGGATGACCGCATAATGGAGCACTTTCCCAAAACCTAAGTGTTTTCAGTTTGCATCCAAGTAAACGGGCAAGTAAGAGTCCGCGTAATCCATTTTTTAGAATATTGTATCATATGAAAATTGTTAGAATAAGTATCAGAACAATATTTTAAAAAGCATTTGCCTAGACCGCCTAGACTTACGCCTAAGCCTAGATGGTACCTTGGCCACCTACCTAGTGCCTAGGTGGTATCTAGACTGTCCTCCTAGGTCTTGGGAGCACCTAAGGGAGCGTGATCTGCCTACATGGACTGCAGCCTTTAGGCATTGACCATGATTTCCTCCATTTCAGCCTCCACGTCCTTCAACATCCTCCAAACTTTAACTATGAACACCTCCTCTACCTCTCCCGATCTTCAACAACATATCCTCCACCACCACTTAAGAAATGTACCTAGGTGTCTGTCCAACGCGTAAGCTTTTTATGACATTGGTATTTACTATCGATAATTGTAATTCAAAACTAAAAAAAGAAAATGCTTAGGCCCGTCTAGGCCAGCCTAGGCACTAGGCGTCGGGTCCAACACCTAGGCTGCCTAGCGCTTTCTGTAACCTTGTATCAGACTAGTTTAGCTTCTTTTGTTCCTGTGTAGTAACTTCTATATCTCTTTGCACTGTACTCAACCCGTCATCTATACATAGCTTGGTATGGCTCATGAATAATACCTCTCTCTCTCACTTTTCTCTCTCTACAATAATAACAACAAATTCAGCTTTAGATGTCAGCAATGATATTATGATGAAGCTGCTTCTGAGTATGAGTTACAAAAGTATTTCCTTTCACAAAATCCAAGTAACATTGATAATCCACATTCTGATTGATTAAAGGATGTCTGTTTGGTAATTAAAAAAGGATAATATCTTGAGATGTGATTTAGGGTTCAAAACCGGAAACTTATACCGTTGGATGAATAGTTATGTTATACTAATCCAACAACCAATCAATGCATCTACCTACTAGCTGCTCGCTGTCTGAACATCTCTTCCCCTTCTCTCTTCTCCCCCGTTCCCTTCTGCCTGAAACAACCTCTAACCACCCAATACTTAGTTTCATCAAAATAATGTAGATGAGATAATTAGCAGGAGTCTTTCATAGCACATAGATCTCAAAATTAAATTTTAAGGCATTCTAGTTCCTTCATGGAGTACGTGTAGTCAAAATTTCTAATGTTCAAAACATGGTTTTATTATGCATGCGGTCCAGGATCAAGTAATGATTAATTGAATTATGCGCCAATTATTCGAATTATGCGGAATTATGCAATTTTGAATTTTATTAATATATATTTAATATCTATCATATGTTATAATATATAAAATTCTTAAAAAGAAAATATAATAAGAAAAAGATCAAACAAATTTGCAATCGAACAATCAATAAATGTTTGAGAACTTTGTGGAGTGTCAGAGAGCTTCGTGGAGTCGGATAACATTAGAGATCATCAGCGAGCATCAACAGTGGTAGGTGAGGGTTGGAGAAGATGTTGCAAACTTGCGGTGACTTCGCAGCGGAAGTTTTGGGAATAATCGAGGAGGTAGAGAAGAGATTGGGTTTGGGGACGGTTAAGGCTAGGGCTTTTTAAAAGAGGTTAAGCGGTCGTTTCACTTTAATGGGGTTTTCCCAATAGTTTATTAAGAAGAAAAGCATCCGCGATAAACGCATAAGCTTTTTATGCGAGTACATAACTAAAAAAATGCTTGGTTAGTGGATGACCGCATAATGGAGCACTTTCCCAAAACCTAAGTGTTTTCAGTTTGCATCCAAGTAAACGGGCAAGTAAGAGTCCGCGTAATCCATTTTTTAGAATATTGTATCATATGAAAATTGTTAGAATAAGTATCAGAACAATATTTTAAAAAGCATTTGCCTAGACCGCCTAGACTTACGCCTAAGCCTAGATGGTACCTTGGCCACCTACCTAGTGCCTAGGTGGTATCTAGACTGTCCTCCTAGGTCTTGGGAGCACCTAAGGGAGCGTGATCTGCCTACATGGACTGCAGCCTTTAGGCATTGACCATGATTTCCTCCATTTCAGCCTCCACGTCCTTCAACATCCTCCAAACTTTAACTATGAACACCTCCTCTACCTCTCTCGATCTTCAACAACATATCCTCCACCACCACTTAAGAAATGTACCTAGGTGTCTGTCCAACGCGTAAGCTTTTTATGACATTGGTATTTACTATCAGTAATTGTAATTCAAAACTAAAAAAAAAGAAAATGCTTAGGCCCCGTCTAGGCTTCGCCTAGGCACTAGGCGTCGGGTCCAACACCTAGGCTGCCTAGCGCTTTTTGTAACCTTGTATCAGACTAGTTTAGCTTCTTTTGTTCCTGTGTAGTAACTTCTATATCTCTTTGCACTCTACTCAACCCCTCATCTATAAATAGTTTGGTATGGCTCATGAATAATACCTCTCTCTCTCACTTTTCTCTCTCTACAATAATAACAACAAATTCAGCTTTAGATGTCAGCAATGATATTATGATGAAGCTGCTTCTGAGTATGAGTTACAAAAGTATTTCCTTTCACAAAATCCAAGTAACATTGATAATCCACATTCTGATTGATTAAAGGATGTCTGTTTGGTAATTAAAAAAGGATAATATCTTGAGATGTGATTTAGGGTTCAAAGTATATCTATTTTATCTAAGGAAGGGAAAAAAGAAAAACAAAAAGAAAAAGAAATGGAAGGCAAGGTCTGTAGAGACAGTAAATATCTCAAACTAGTTTTTGGAGAATAGTATACAAGAATAATACTAATTCTGAAAGTCCACATTACTCAAGAAAAACACTTGTGAGCATGTAGTTATATTGTTGAGCATAATATACGAGAACACTATTGTGACTGGTCAAGGTTTTGAGTTACCTTGTTTTACTAGTGATGCTTTCTTTGTGGCTTAAATACCACAAACTTCTTTTCCTATCTCATACTAGTTTTTGGAGAATGGTGAGAAGCTTATGTCCATTGCTTATGAAAGGAAGGAAGATTCAAAGACATCAGTATCTTACATTTCTACTACTTTTATAGCAGGATGATCTGGAGGGTTACACATAAGGGGCTTGCATAATTTTAACGTCCTTAGAAGCAACCATGGGAAGAGATAATCTCCAATTTTAAAGGATTCATTTTCTACTTCATGTCTAAGTTTGAAATGTTTCCTTTACAATCTCCAAATCGTGTTGCTATCAGCATTCTAATTGATTGAAGCATAATGTTGTTCAATTATCCCAAGCAATGACAACATTAGATGTGATTATGTGGCATCATGACATTTGGTAATCCTTACTATCAAATAGAAAATACTAGAGAGCCTGTGGTTATAGAATATATGGATAATATTCTGAAGATCATCACCTAGAGCTCTGTTCTCTTTACTAGAGAAACTATCTACGTAAATTAATATCTACATAATGCCCTTTTCCTTCATAAAAGTAGTTGCTCAATTATGTAGAGATTATTCTCATCTCAATCACACTAGGTTATTGCATTGAGCATCAGCCGCTTTTGGCTCTGTAGCTGCATCGCACAAGGTACCTGGGGCATCATGTAAGCAAAAATGCACGCCTCATTTTTCCATTTTTCCTTGTCGTCCCTTGTGCCTCATGCCTTGGTGCATCTCAGTGTTCCTTCTTGTTCTACTACTGTTGCTACATCGTCTCATTCCTTCTATTTCATATACTCTTTTGCCATTGTTTCCTCATTATGTTTCTTTCCCAAATTGCTTGTCTGTTCCCTCCTCTTCTTTCTCATTTCCCCCCTTTTTGTTATCATTCTTACTACTGATATATTTGGAACATTGATTCTGTAGTCGCAAACTATTTATTCTAGATTGAATGACAACTATTATTACTAAGTGGGTTCTAGTTTCAACATTGTGCTTTGAATGTTAATGTATTAGTTAAAAATGTTAAGGTGGACATATTTGCTAGGGTATGTAGTTGTCCAAAGTCCCCTCAATTTTGGTTTTGGATTGAACACTGGTAAGTTGTAATTTGTTCCTGGATATGCCCGGGTTATGAATGTAATTAAACATTCAGTTTGGTTAATGGAAATTTCATTTACTGAAAAAAAAGAGAGGGTTCTATTTTCTGTTCTTTTATTTATTTCCTTCTTCTACTCTTCAATTTTCTACTACACTATTAACATATTCATCATTTTTCTTTGGGTAAATGATATAAAATTACCATAAAGTTTTCATTATGCAGCAGATAAATACAACAAGTTGCATTTTGTAGCATAAAAATACCACAAGTTGTCGAAAAGTAGCACATTGCTACCATCTCGTTAAAAAGTCACTAACGGTGTTATAAAACTGATGGATGGACGAAATTACCCCTAGCATAATTACAACGATAAGTACACTCAATCCCTCCATTTTTTTAACCTTTTCTCTTTAGAATTTTAACCGTGCCTTTATTTTAAGAAACTTGATCTCGTTGGGGTTTGGCTAAACATGGAGAGGAAGAGGGATTACGCCAAAATTTGGACCTTGGAGAAGGGATCTCGTTAGGGCTTGGACTTTCATCCCTAATTTGGTAATTCCTTAGGGCTTGGACTTTCATCCCTAATTTGGTAATTTCTCACTAAAGAATTTGGTTTCCGCTAACAAAATTGTTCCACAATGACACACCCTTGTCTCCTCCTCGCTCCACCATAACTTGAACTCGAACGTGAGCTTGAAACTCTGGATGTTGACTTCATGCTTGCCTGCAGCGATTTGGGGACATCGGCGACAAAATGGGGAATATCAAGATAGAATTTGGGGATTTAGAGCTCAAATTGGGGGACAATTGGAGAGATTTTGGGGTTTAGGGTTTAAAAGAGAATGTAAACAATTAAATATTGAGAGGGGTAGTTAAAAGAGTAAAATTTGCAATCATTAGGGTTAAATGCTATTCAAAAGTTTCATGTGACAAATAGATGGGCATATTTTGTGGAATATTCCATTAATCTGTTAACAGATGGTAGCAATTTGCTACTTTTCGACAACTTATGGTATTTTTATGCTACAAAATACAACTTATGGTATTTATCTGCTGCATAATGGAAACTTTAATGACATTTTTATGCCATTTACCCTTTTTCTTTTCTATTTCTTCCTCTTTTTACTATGAGTTTTCTTCTCTTTTTATTTCTTCATTAGGTGGCTGCCTTATCTTTCTTTTCCTGTCATCCTTTTTCATCCTCCCATTCTCTTTCTCATTCTTTTTCCATGTTTTCTTATCACTACTTTTTTTCTAGGTTCAACATTGGTTGAGAAACCCATTTTCCAGAATTACAGGCTATTATCAAGTATATGTGAAAGAAAATTATGTACATGAGAGAGAGTTTCTTTTAATTTAGTATTAATAATCAACATGGATTGCGTTGATCTTAAGTTTAAATTGTCATTATGTTCAAAATTTTATGGAATGGTTGTAGTTGCATCTTACTTCAGTTAGGCGAGTGTCTCATCTACACCTTGCACATTGGATCTTTAATGGGCACGTTAGGCTTTTACTGTTGCTCTACACCTTGCACTTTGACAATACTATTAGATATGCTGTAGTCTATTGTCAAGGAAAAAGTATCATCATTCTACATATCAATTTCTCATTAATAATAATATGAACATAGGTATAGCATATATGGTGAAGAATCTTCTCATGCAAAGACTTTGTTTTCTAGTTTACACTAAGATTAGAAAGAAGTTTCTTCCCATATTTCTTCGAAGGAGATACTCCATCTGAGCATGGGTCAAGTGTCAAATACATGCTGGCTCCATTATAACAAAGTATTGAACCTCTTTGAATTAGTGCCTGCATTCTAAGATAAAGGCATTTTTGCTTGAGAAAACCAATTTACTTGCCATTTACCAAAAGAACCATTAAGTACAATATATATATATATATATATATATATATATATATATATATATATATATATATATATATATATATATATATATATATATATATATATATATATATATATATATATATATATATATATTATCGAGGAGGCTTAATATATTTTCTTTATAAGAGTTTTCAACTTAGCATGGAAAAGGAATTGTAATGTGTGAATAGATAAGAAGCACATATAGACATGCATCATGGGCATACTTAAGAAATAGGTCGGAATAAAATGGGAACATGACCTATGTGTGTGTAAAGAGAGTTGAAACCTCCGTACTTGATAATAAATATAGAACAATAACAACCTTACTATGGAACAACAACAGATGAAGAGAAGAGAAGGAAACAAGCAACAAGGGTTACATGCCATACTAGCAAAAATGAAAGAGAGCTCAACAACGACATGACATGAGAGTTGGAACCTAAATAAAAATAGTAGAGTGTACATCAAAATTGATGAGAATAATTAGAGAAAAATGACATTGCTAGCGGTGGAAAGGAATGTTGTCAACTCAATTCACATCAAAAAATTGAAAGAAAGGGATGGCAGCATCGTTGCGTGATTTCCCGAACCCCCCTCGAACCATCGTACAGTTCCTGCGAACCGATTCCCGATACATTTGGGAACCGATTCTTTCCTATACATGAACCGGTTCCCCAAAATTAGCGTACCACTTACAAGTATGCTAGATGGAAAGTCTCTTTAAGTGCACGTGCGCAAGATGCAATGCAATGTGTGCAATTAAGTGACGGGAGACACACAGTAATGTATGAGCCGATGACTTTACTATAACTAAATACGTATGTTAATTAAATGTAAAACAAAACTATGATGCTAAAACAAGCTCTGTGAAGAGAAATAAAAAAACAGAACAAAGAAACAAACTCCTCAAAAAAAAGCATTTAAGTATTTTGTATGGAAAAAATATTAAAATTCATAATTAGCTTTCTAGTTTTCTACTATATACTTTGTAAAACTTTAAGCTCATCCTAAAAAAATTTATAATGTACCACTAACCAAACTTGCGTACTGAAGCAAGCTACCTCCTAACGAATCCAAATTTTCTAAGTGGCGAATTGCGTACCTGAATTCGTATGGTGACCTACTACGTACCGCGTACTATGTAACTATGGATGGCAGAATAGAGGAAGGAAATTCATATGAGATCGCACGTCAGTCTAGAGAAGATATATGTCCTCTTAGGGATCAGTATGGATTGGATTTGAAGTTATAAGATCCAACTATATTCTAACCAAGTAAATTGTCTTTTTTAAGTGATTTGTGGGCACCTGAGGATGTTTAAGTGGATTGACCGCTTCATATGCCCTACTTAGGGCCTAAGAGGACACATATGTCTAAGTAGCTTGGTTATGCTGTTGTTTACAGTAGCATTTATACATAAATTTGCAGTGTTGTCGGTCTTGCGGCTAATGCGGTATAAAGTATCTTCGTGCATATCGCAAAGCATAGCATAATCTGTAGCGCTGAGTGATGCGAGGTGCACACCGCACGCATAATTTTCAAGATGGATAAACAAGCACGAAAAGATATGTTTAGAATTCACATAAAACATATGTCAAGATAAATAATATCTTACTACCAAATTACAATATAAGGTCTTAATTTCTAATACTGACACATCCAACATAGTGATAAAGTTCATAATTTTTCTCAATTGAAGGCTACTAAAAAGGCCTATCAGATTTATTTTATTTTTTTGGGAAATGGGTTTCCGAGTATAAAGACTCAATTGAAATGTTAACGAATAAAAATATATAAGACTATGCACTACATGCACCCTGTGCAAAGTCAGGATGCTTGCACGGCGCAAAAGGCAACATTGCATTAGATCTTGGTAGCTTAACCCGCATTGCAGTGGATGGTAGCGCCTTTGAAAACACTATAAATTTGTTCATGTAACCTAAAGTCGATTAAAATATTTATGGTAAAAATGTCTACATATATGATAAAATTTCAATCTAGCACATTTTTATGTCTCCTCTGAATAAATAGGAGTTGACTTTTCATCTTGTTATAAGATAGCTTACTCTGTAACACTATTTACATTAAAATGTTGGTTTTACTTGAAAATATATAAACTTTCCCTCCAAGTAAGTATAAGAACTAAATTTTGCTGCAATGTGTTTTCCTCTGTAATTGTATTTCTGAATCTAAGTTTCATTAGAATAATATCATTTAATAGATAAATGAGTTGAGGATGGGTGGGGATGGGTGAAGAGTTGGCAGGATGCGAGGGGAGGGGGAAGGGCTCAAAGTGGGTGGGATATGGTAGGGGAATGGGGGGCATGCAATGAAAGAAGATAAGGAGGTGCTGGGGGAAGGGAGGAGATGGGATGGCATGGTGAGCAAGGGATACACTGTTGGTGAATTGGTTTTGTTTTGTTTTGGGGTGGGGGTTGGGGGTGAGAAGGGGCAGGTATTGTGGGATAGTGGAATGGTGAAGGGAGGAGTTGCATGACCGAGTTGTGGGTCAGGAGGGGGCGAGGCAGGAGAGGAGGCAGCACTAGCTGGGGTTGCGATGACATTGAGGGCATTGACAAATAGAAGTGTTGCGTTTTAAATATAGTCAAGGATAATTTAATACTACATGAAATAATTAAATCAGTTGCTAAGTTTAACAGTATATTCACATAGATTCTCTAATAGTTAGATTGATGGTAAAATTGAAGATGAAAACAATTTTGGGGCAAGTTAGGTATTACAATGATTTGGGAAAATTAGCTATAATTTTGAGGTTATATTTCTGAAACACCCTTAAAACACATGTAATATTATCATAGATTCATAGGTTTAAACTAGTCCATACATTGATGATCGATGTTCTTTCCGTTTAAACTTTAAAGTAGTTTTGATATATCTCAACATGAAAGAGAAATAATGTGTATGGAAATGTACTACATGTTTCCCAGAAATTCCAGACTAGTGTCAAATTGTAAAAGAATTATTACATATCAATAACAAAGTGTTGAAGTTTAACACCTGTTTTGGGAATGTTTAAAGAAAAGTAGCTTGTACCAACATCTGCGCAGGGTCTAGAATGATGATGATTTATGGTAAAAGTATTTCTTCTCAACCATTCCAATATATACTTAGGAATGCTTTTTCAAGAAACGGAAATAATTTTTTTCCTATCAACATCTATTGCCTACATGATTGCTACAGGAAATTTCTACAGAGGGCAGTCGCTTATTCAAATTGGTTCTTAATTTTTTCATGTTGAAGACATTGAATGTAATAGGGAAGCTGTATGGACTCAGCAGCAAACAAGCAGTCCACAAAGAGATGATTGAACTTGCACAAATTGTCTATGCTGTCGGTGAAGAATTTTTATTTTTGGGAATGGCTCTCAGGTTCTACATTAAGTCCAAGATGTTTAAAGGGTAGTTTCCTCTCTCAGGCTACAAGCATTAAGATGTCAATTTTAGGTCAAGTATTTTGCCATATTAATGAGAACCCCATGGAGAGGTATACTTAAGGAGTTGAGGCTTAACCTCTATTAGGTTGTCAGTTGCCATAAGATGACAACAACTAGAAGAAACTATTTTGTTATGTAACAAGTCCCACTGCCATGGACTAAAACCACTATATATGCCTTTACTTGTAGAATTAGAGAGAGCTTGGGGAAAATAAATAAAGGGACAGAGCTCTGTAATAAACGACTTGAGGAGACCCAAAAACTTGGTTTGGAATTTTTGATTTAACAGGACTTGCCAAGTTGTTGGCATCTTCTTGATTTTGACTTATTTCAATGAGTATAAATGTCTTGCACTTTCACTTTTGTCGCATACCTGGTTTTAATGAGTAAGCTCCTGCCTGTTGATTTATACAACTGTCTTTATTTCCTGCATAAATCTTAATGAATTCCTGGTGTTGTTGATATCATTTCCAGAGTACTCACTTCAGACAAGTTCAGAACATCTTGATATTGTCACAAGTTGTGTAAAACTTTTAGCTCATTTACAATTTTGCCAATGCTATTCCAGTAGGGGAATTCATATGTTCAGTTCAAACTTCATGTTAAATACGTAAAGAAAATTATTTGTTGTCATTATCAACCATTGTCATTTGCTTCATACATGGAGATTTTCAACCCCGAGATTAATGTGTAATTTGATCACTTTTACAGGATTTGAAACTTAATCGGTTTATAAACAATAGATTTGGCTTTATTTTATATTTCGGTTTTCTCACCTACATTTTCACATAGTTGACATACACTGTTAGCTAATATCTAGTTTTCTTTGTAACTGTAGTAGGTTCAGTTCATAATGTATCACATGGTAGAAAAATGGAATCCTGAATCCAAATTGATGTTGGGGAATGAGAATCCCATTATGACTAATCATCAAATAAGAGAAGAATCAATCTAAATTCTCCAACTGTCTTTTCAGTTTGAGTTATTGGCAACATGTCAAAATGCTGAAATTTTTACCAATTAAGAGTTTCTAAGAAGCATCATTTTATATACAGGTTTTAAAAATGAAGTTGCAAAGATATCATGCTTTGATTTCCCTACGGAATTTGGGGTTGTCCAAGATGCTGACCGTCTTGATGCAATAGGTGCTATTGGTAAGCATAGCAAACGCTATTTTTCATGTCTCAGTTGAATAATAGAAATTACGTCCTTATGGTGATATTCGTAAATCGATGGTTGTACTGAAACTGTTATATCCGCTTTCGGCACTTCTTTGGTCTGTTCTTGGTGCTGTCTGTTTTCTCTCTACAATTAAAAAGTAGGTTTTTTCACTATAATAGATGGAATTTGACATTCATATTGGGTTACATATAGGTTCCAGTTAGTTACTCGAAAACAATGTCAAAAATTGAATACACAATGGAAAACCTTCTTAACATTTTTTTTACAATGATATTTTAAATGCTAGAATTATATTGGTGAGTTTGAACCTCATTTGCATGGACACGAGTATGAGTGCAAGTACTGGTCACAAGAAACTAGTAAAAATTAGGGTATCGGCACAAGGCTGAAACATATGAGCTGAAAGCATAGTTCTGAACTAGATACCTAAATGACCCTTTAAAATTGTAGTTTTGAACTGAGTATGAACTAAAATGAACGCGACCCTTGCCCAAAAGTTTCAGAATTTGGATGTGAAGTTAGGAGATTCACGTAAGAAGTGTGACAAGTGTTTAATTGAGTACTCATATAAATAAACCCATGCATGTACTCAAGGAGTGTTCATGAAGTGCTAGTGTCCGATCCATTTTTCTAACTATCCCCGATATACCTGATAAACTAGCTGATATATCCTTTTATAAGGCTTGCCATAAAACGATTTGGTTTCAATATCCTTATCACTTTTGGAAATTTTGGGTAATGTATCCCCGATAGGCCGATATATAAGCTGATATGTTGGCCAATATATCCATTATATGTGAGATGGTTTCTTTGAATTTCATACTACAAGTCTTCTTTGTTAAGAAAAAATAGTTTCCCAAAATTTCTTAATTGTTTTTAGCAAAAGTTCTAGCCCTATGAAGTTTCTTGGCAAAACTTTAGTAGGTTCTTTTCTCTAATTAAGTTTCTCTACAATTGGTTAGTGATCCTAAATACACACACATATGCTGTTATATACTTAGATTTCATTAGGTATGTTTAGGTTACATTTTAGGACATGATATTATATATGCACATTGTCTGACATGGTACTTCGATATCTTATGATACATGTCTAGTATAGGTATGGCTTCATGATAGAAGTATCAATGCAACAAACTTTGAACTATTATGAAGTCTTTTAATTGTATTGATATCCATGTATGGACGACCACAGATTTGTATGTCACAAGAAATTAGTAAAAAGTAGGATACGGAACACAGCCTAAAATATATGGTCTGAAAGCATAGTTCGAAACTAGATACCTAAATAATCCTTTAAAATCATAGTTTTAAGCCGAGTGTAGCTGAAATGAATCCAGCACTTGTCAACAAATTTCAGAAAATGGATGCGAAGTTAGGAGATATGCCTAAGAAGTGTATGACGAGTGTTTAATTGAGTACTTGTCTAAATAAATGTATCTATATGCTCAAGGAGTGATCAAGCAGTGCTAGTGTTCGATCCGGTACGATAAATGCCGGTACAGATATGACTTCATGATAGAAGCATCAATGTAACATAACTTTAAACAATTATGCAGCATTTTCGATGTATTGTCATCATTATGGATGATCACATATTTTTATAAATTTATATTTCTTTACTGTTTATATCTTTGACGATATTCTTTCTTTCACTTTGCATTCATGATCAAGGGTTCCCTTGAAACGAGTTAGTTCTCTCTTCAATTCCCGTTTCATTTTGCATCAATTTTTGATGTATTTCATTTAGAATCCTATGCATGGATACCAAAAATTGCTAGAATATTAATTTAATGATGCCAGGCCTTGCTTTTTAGGTCAATGAAACTTTCTGATAGCACGACTCGACAAACTGGATAATCATAACAACAGCAATGTTTTTCCGTATGAGTTGTGCCTTGCACCCTAACTCTTACATCCAGTTTAATAGCCTAAAAGCCATTAAGTTAATCTGACAGATTGTTTATTCTCTATGGATATTTGGTTTCTCAAAATGAACACCGAAAATTGGTGCCTGAAAGCCTTAATCATTAATGAAACTATAGCACAGTTGATGGGGATCATGGTGTAACTTTTATCATAGAGGGTCTTGAAGAATGCTGAGATGATCTAGTTCTGGTTTAGTTATTTGTTTTGACCGACTCATCTTATTCTGGTGGTTGATTTAGTCTATATGTTAGGTTGAATTTGTTTCGATTTGAGTCAACTTCTTTAGCTAAACATGCGTAGCACAATGTTGTTGAGTAAAATGCTTAACACATAAGAAAACTATTTCACTACCCTTGTAACTTCCTAATTTGAAAAGAGGAGATTGATGATTTGATGACATTTTGATGACTGTATGTGATTTTGTATTGATGTGAGACCAGGGAAAAAAGATAATAACTCTAACTCAAGAAGCTACCTCCATGTTTTCTTCCTCTCTCCTTTTGCCATCGACTCAAACCCCACCTTTTCCTTGAGTCGCGCCCCTTATCACCGGTAACGACATATAGACCCATGCTCTCTCCTCGTCCACCCACCAACCAAAACCAAACATACCCTAGTCCCTTTCCATCCCATGTCCTAAAGAGTTAAAAGACCTGATTTTGTAATTTCTACCCGTGATCAATATAGTGAGCCGTGAGACAAATATATCCATCGGTGGCTATCGAGGTTTTAAATATCGATTATCGAAAATATATCCAACGGCCAAAATTCATATCAGATCTCGGTTATCGGGTTTTATCAAGGGTAAGTAGTAAAAATTCGGTGTGTCATATCAGATGGTGAGCATATATAAATATAATGTCCTAAAATGTAGCTAAGTACATTTAACAAAATATTGAGAGGGTTTTTGAGAGAAGTCATCGACAGATGTTTTCGAGCAAGAAATTTGCGAGCGCTTTGGGGGAGAGAACAGTGGAGGCGGATAGAACTAGGGTTACATGATGAGCGGATGTGAAATAGAATAGGATAGTCCTGTTTTCATTTAGTGGATGCAGGTCGGGTATGGAAAAAAGAGGGTTTTTGCCTCCAAACTTGAACCGGTTCACCAATATTTTAAAATGCTTCCGCCTAGCCCACCTAGGTGTACGCCTAGGCCTAAGTCGTACCCTGGCCGCCTATCTAGCGCTTAGCGCCTAGGCGGTACCTAGGCTGCCCACCTAGATTTGAGGACTGCCTAGGAGAGCATGGTCTGCACCCTTTAAACATTGATCGTGATTTTCTCCATTCCAACCTCCATGTCCTCCAACCTCCTCTAAACTCTAACTATGAACACCTCCTCTATATCTCCTGACCTTTAGCAAAACCTCTTCCACCACCACTTAAGAAATCTGTCTAGGTGTCAGTCCAGCGCTTAAACTTTCTATAACACTGGCATTTACTATCAGTAACTATAATTGAAAACTAAAAAAATAAGAAAACGCCTACTCCGCGCCTAGGCTTCCGCTTAGACGCCTAGGCTCTAGGCGTTGGGTCCATCGCCTAGCCTGCTTAGCGCTTTCTGTAACCTTGCGGTTCACTTAGAATGTAAATTTGTAGAAAATCGTGTGATTTTTAACGCACGAAAAATCGGCCGCTTTATCGAATTTATACCTATATTATCGGGACAAATCGGTCAAAAATGATATACGATAAATTTTGCAAAAATCGTATCGGGCAAGGTCTAAACCCTATATATTGGTGGTAAATCGATAAAATTAACCTATTTTTAAAACACTGGTGGCTATTAATGTCCACAAATCGGACATCAAGTTAATGCTGTCCGAATTGACTCAAAATCTTATTTTAAGTCTATTTTTCTCTTTTGCATAGGTATTAAGAGCATCAGCTTTAATCGTATTTCTTTTTGTGTTTCTAATCCTCATAAAGATATGAGAGAATTGCTCGAATACCTTACTCCACAAATTGGAATTGTAAAATCATTCATAATGATAGCCAAGCCTAAGAGCTCCCTAAACTTATCCGTATCAAAGTTAAATCTTGAGGAACTCGTAGTTACATAATCTATTGAATTGGCTAGCAAAGACGTTGAAAGCTCTTGCCATTGTCACTGCTAGCTGCCGTCACTCGTTGCTGCCTTCCTCGCTCGTCGCTGTTGCCTCTTGTCTGCCATTTGATGGAGTATTTTGGGTGTAAGAGTGATTTTGAAGTTAGTGGATTAAAAAATTAATTGGGGTAAAGCTTTAGGTTTATGGGTAAAAAAACTCTTTTGGGAAGTGGGCGGGTTAAAAAATAAGTGGGTCTAAACCATTAGATTTGTAGGCAAACAATACATCTACAGTTAGATATGTCGCAATATTAGTGTGAAAAAAATAAAAAAATTGGTATAAGTATTTAGTTTAAAAATACATCACATACCTAATTACTTGGAACAAATACATAGAAAATGAGGACAAAATATACTAACTTTTACTGTATACCTTTGGTTTAAAAATACACCACATGCTTAATCACTTAGACAAAAATATAGCAAGTTACAACAAAATAGAGCGAGTGACACCATATACCAAACTTCTTCGGTCTAAAGTGATTCTCGAAGTAGATGGGGTTAAATGTAAGTGTGGGTTAAAATTTACGGCTTATTGGCACAAAACTGCTTTTTAAAAGTGGTTAGGTTTAAAAATAAATGAGATAACTTTTAGCTTTATTGGCAAAAGCTCTTTACACTATATATACTAAAGTTCTTGAGATGAGCAGTGCTTAGCTAGTTAACTTACGGTGGGAGAATTAGCATTGAAAAATTAAGGAGAATGCCTTTAACTATTCACTGACTTGCAATGAGCAATTAAGTTCATAATGGTCATCATTGGTGCAAAAGTATTACATTATGCTTGTAATTTTTGGATTTCTGTATTAAATCCTGTGATATTTACTCAATGTTTTTATTAATGTAAATAAGTACTAAGGTGTATTTATATTTCATTTTAGGAATTGCTCGTTGCTTCACATTTGGGGGAAGTAGAAACACAGTGCTACATGATCCTCAGATATTGCCTCGGGAGGATTTATCAAGACAAAGTTATATGAACAAAGATGAGAAGCAGACCACAATTAACCACTTCCATGAAAAGCTTTTTAAACTGAAGGACTTGATGAAAACAGAGGTATCAAACTACAAATGATAACTTGAATTTTATATATAAATGGATCGTCATGCTCTGCTGTTTTTTTTCCTTAGTGAGGAATATGCATGGAATTAGGTTGTGCATCCTTATGGTTCACATGATCAGCTATTCAAGATGGCTGATTTAACTATGGTACAGACGTACACAACTCATGTCACTATATGATTCCTGCACGTGTCTGATGATGGATGCTCTTACTTACATTTGTGTGGTTGAAGCTGAAAAATGTGAAGCCGCCTTTGTATATTATCATCTTGATGTCTATGATTTAAACCTAATAATTTGTTCTTATATTCACTAAGAGGTATCTCTCTCTCTCTCTCTCTCTCTCTCCCTCCCCGCTCTCTTATATATACACACACAATGAAACATGCTTGTTTGCTTAGGAAGTACATTGAATACGACAGAAGCAAGTACCCACTTTGACGTAAATAACCAGCAATCTGTGACCACAAAATACATGCTTGTCCGTTAGTTGCACCATTTTGCATGAACATACACAAATATGCATCACTAATGCAGGATGATCGTGGATCGTCAATCTTAGGCTATTAGGATTTATTAAGATTTTTATTTTTTTAGAAATATTCAATGTAATCTTTATTTTTGGCAGGATTTTATGATTTGATGTTAGCATCTTCAAGATTTTTCACATTTTATTTTGTTATAGATTTTATCTTGTTTTCTTAGGATTGAACATTAGGATTTTTTAGATTTGATTTTATCTTGCTTCCTTAGGAGTTGTTTTTTATTTTCATTAAATAAAGTTGTAAGCCTCATCCAGAAGGCTAGTGATGATGAATAAAATTTAAGTTTTGAAATTCTCTCTTGCATGTGAAATGCTTGTGTTTGGCATGTGAAGTGTCATAGGCTGAAAAGCCCATTATGTGTGAAGCCTATTATCTTAAAACCCTCTTTCTTTAATCTCAACCATCTATTTAAAGTCCTTTTAATTCTAAGCCTTCATCTCAAAGTCCTCACAAAAACCTAGTCTTAAAAAAAAAAAAAAAAAAGAGTTAAGTGTCCATGTTAATAATAAATTGTGATTACTATTCACACGAACAATGAACCACCACAAAAATCTCAATGCCACCCCTTCTCCTATGACGAGGTCGTCCTCCCTCGACTCCAACTACGATCTCTGTCAACAACCTCCAGTGAGTTCTCATGATCTCATCGAGTATTTACAATATCAAATCATTAATATAGAAAGACAAGTAAGGGTATAAAACTGATCTTTGATGTAATCATATGGTAGAAGAAAACGATTTTGTTTCTCCTTAATTTGTTCTCAACCTGTTTTCTATTCTTCATTCAAATGAATCACATCTATAATCACATCAATGTACCTACTACTGTTTCTTTATATGACACACTGCGTTATCTCTCTTGGCACTGTATGTAAGCTTTTTGTAGAATCTGTAGATAAATAGAAACCATATATAGATCCTCTCACTTGTCTTTATATCTCTCAACCAGCTATCTTAATACATGATACTTCTTTTTGAAGGAACCTCCTATTAATTGAGACCTTAAGTAAAGAGATTAAAAGAAAACATATGAACAAGTAAATCAAAATAATGTATAGTAGACTGAATTGGAGCTGTTTGTTGATGATATTTTGACAGTCATAATGCTTATATATTTCCTTGGAGCTTTATGACTTAAGCTTAGCCCTATCATCTTGCGGGAACACTTAGAGGATGACAGATGATGAGGCACTACATTAGTTTAATGTATAGCAGTTTGTTAAGGGTATTCCATTGTATAAAACATACTCAATTATATTGTAGCTGTAGAAATAAGATAAACGAAAGTTATGAATGCACTTAAGAAATATCAAGTCAAACTCTGCTTGGTACGAAAGCCACAACCTGCCTTTCGGTTCTTGTGTTAAGTGAATTCTGATAAGTTGAATGTTGTGAATGCTAATGTGAAGAATATAATCTGTGTATATGCATCTAGGTGCACCGGCAATCCCTTTTTTCGATTTTGAAAGCCAATCGTAATCAGTGCTTGAAAGTCTTGTAAATTTGTTTTTTCCATTTTACTCACTAACCAATGCATCTAAATTCCTGCGAAAAAAAATTTCAGGCTGGTAGAAGAAGGGCTGAGAAAAGGCACAGGTTCATGCAGGATTTTGTGGCTGAATTCTATGAAGAATGGAATGGAAAAGCTTGAGGCATTGTTCATCATTTCCGCACAGAAGAAAATCTATTTTTATCTTATAGGCCTTTGTGGTATGCAGCATCAACATCACGTGTTTGCCATTGTTGTTTTTATTATCCTATAAATTCTTGTGTTATATGATTCATAAAAGATTGAACTTTATGTTGAGTCTTATCAAAGGGATAGCAGATTCTGTTTCAAGGTCTTTCTCGGATGTTGTTATTACCTTTATTTATACCAATTTAATTGTTATTAAGAGCTATACATGTTAATATGCCAAATCATTGTTACTTTTTTAATTTATAATACACACACACACACACACATATGTTGTGTGCGTGTTTTTTCAAGAATGGACTGACATTTTTCATTTAACTTATTGTATAATTTTATTTGTATAGAGAAAGCAATTCAATTTTAGGAGTGGTGAGTCGACAACAACATTCTTTGTTAGTATTAAAAGTTGTTTGAATTGCTGAAAAAATAGTTAGATTTAAGATATTTGTAACGATTATACAGGAAGGTTACATCAAATAATACTCTCTTCTCATGTTTTGAGATCTGGACATTCAAAGAAGTTGTAAAGCTTGTTACAATGAACTTGTTCCACAGTCTGGCATATTCTTTACCTTCTCGTTCATCTCCAAGAATTGACGAAGAGAGAATTGACGAAGAGATGCTTAGATTAGGATATCTATCATGATTCCACAATAAGGCTACATAACAACTGTTTCTTCCTATGCTTTGAGGTCCCAGCATAGAAAGAAACTTGTTGTTAAGCTTACTAAAAACACATTTTCTCCAGAAGTGTTACATGCTTTGCCATCTTAGTTGATATGGTGTTTATTATTAAAACCTCAACCATGTTAAAATTAATCTTTCATGTATTTAAAGGATTTTGATTCTATCTTTGTCCGAAGAAACTGACGAGGAAAAATTTCTTCCTCTAATTACTTAAACTTGGAAACAGAATAGGCAAGAAACAAACCATGAAAACAAAATCTTCAGATTGGGCATTTCCTACTTTATTTTTGTATTTGTTCCTTGTCTGGAGAAGACATCTTTACATATCGAATACGCCAATACCCTTTTATCAGTGATTTTGAGAACTGTTAAATTTTGTTACCAAAATTCAGCAGATATAAAAATTTGCCAAACCATGCACATATTACGTTTCTGAGAGGACAGTTGTTTTGGGTACTGTAGAATTCTGTTACCAAAATTTTAAGAACATTCTAGAAGTCGGGTTGTTTTCTAGAGCTAGTAGACTTTAAAACTTTTAAAAACACTCGTTATATTGATTTAATATCATATGAAAAAGTTCTAACGTTTCAGAAATATATTACGTCTTCAGTCAGAATATTTTAGTTTGTATCTTAATTAAACCAACTGGTTTCTGGTAAAGTTCTGATGTAAGTTTCTTCAGACAGTCAAGAGTTCATACAAATGAGGAAACTGTTATCACAGTAATTCCTTCAGATATTTAGGATAAGACTTGCTTATGTTTCAATTGAGTACTCAGAGATTAGCCTAGGTTCGTCAGGTACGATTGGCATTTTTCCTTTTCTTTGTTATGCATGCATGGAGGAGTCAACTTCGATAAAGTTATCAATGCATTTGCTGGGCCAGATTTTATATCAGCTAAAGAGAGCTTGTAAAGTTAAAAAACAATGAAAATCTTTCTTCCACAGCGATGTTCAGTAGCTGGTCCAAGAGGATGATTAGCCACACGGTCCAAGAGGATGATTAGCCACACTGGGACTGAGACATGGCCCGGACTCCTACCAGAGGCAGTTGTGGGGAATTTTCCGCTATGGGCAAAAGAGTGACCAGCTGATGTAGAACACACTGCGTACATATTTATGGAGAAACGGAACCGTCACAAGCCCAAACGCGGACCCGGTTGAGGAAAATAGCTTGCAACGAAGAACGGATCATATCTCTCAAATCGTAAGTCGGAATTGGACGAATTATATATGTAAATCGCGTATTTTTTCGAGACGGAGTCAACCAAACCCACCAATGTTCGGTTTGCCGCCGTCCGTTTCGCCAAATTCCATCCGGATTGAGAGATATCAGGATTTTTGTCAGTTTTTTACTATTTTAGGTAATGTTTTAGGAGCCTATTTTGATTAGGAAGCAAATCCGGTTTGATTCTAAATTCGACCGATTTACTTTCCTAATCATAGGGAGTCTTTTAAGGAGAGTTTTGTTATTCCTATTTTTAGTAAAGTTCGGATCATAGTAGGAGTCTTGTTTATTTTCTATTTAAACAGAGTCTTGTAAGCCCTAGAGGCATATCTTTTTATCAATAAAATTTCCTCTTTAATATTTTCTTCGTGAATTCGAAGTTCTTTGTGGATTCGGAGATTGTTCTTTGTGGATTCAGAGAATAACCCTGGTGATTCCTGGTAATCATCGGCCGCTGCTACCACACTAGGATCGAGACATGGTTCAACTCGCCAGAGGCAGTTGTGGGGAATTTTCTACTACGGGTGAAAGCGTGACGGAGCAATGTTGCGTGGAGGTAGAAGGCCCTTGGGTCATGAACTTCTTTTCTCGAAGAAGAAGAAGCAGTGATGATATCTGAGTAAATAAGCATAAGTTAACCCTGTGCTAGTATATGTAATGATTGGGCGTAAAGCCATTGTAGGTGGCTTTTCAAGTCCAACATCAAATCCCAGGGCTCAACCATGGCCAGTTAGTGGAAACTGTCAACCTGGAGTACGGTTTGACTCTACTCAAACTTGGATATTATTCAAGTAAAGAACTTCGACGGGATTACTGACTTTTTCTCCACTTAGTTCTGATATCCAAGCTTTACGTTCTTTTCATTTTGATTCCAGTGGTAATTTTCCTGAGCATAAATGTAATCATGTGCCCTGTTCGAGTCCTTTAACTTGCACAATTCTCTCCTTTCTATGGTAATAACCAGCCTGTTTGGAAATTTAAATCGCTGGATTAAATAGGTTATAATAAGAGACAAAATTGTTTATGTGAAGTTGTGTAAGGAGAGTTGGCTACGTACCTGTGAACTTGGAATGTAGTATGTCGGCTTAGTCGAGTATTGGTCTTTTAAGTACTCTTTATTGCATAAGAAATATATCTGGGGATTAATATATTTCTACATCTGTCAAATTCTATTTTGATTCCCACAGAAAAATTAACTTTTTAAGAGAATTTAACAAACTATGTGTAACTGTGAATGCTCTCAGAGGAACTAAGAATGTTACAGGCCTAGTTGTATTTTCTGAAAGTAGAACTGAGAGGGAGAAATGGTAAAGGTTTTCTAACTTCTGATGTAGAACACATTGCAGACACCTTCATGGAGAAACGGGATCGTAACAAGCCTAATCGCGGACCCGGTCGAGGAAAATAGGTTGCAACGAAGAACGGGTCGTAACTTTCAATCCGTAAGTCGGATTTGGACGATTTTTTTTTAAAATCGCGTATTTTTTCGAGACGGAGCCAACCAAACCAACTCAGTTTGGTTTGCTCACCATTTGTTTTGCCAAATTCCTTCCGGATTGAGAGATATCGGCGTTTTCGTCGGTTTTTTACTATTTTTATTAATGTTTTAGGAATCTGTTTGGATTAGGAAGCAAATCCGGTTTGATTTCAAATTTGACCGATTTACTTCCCTAATCGTAGAGAGTCTTTTGAGGATAGTTTTCTTATTTCTATTTTTGGCAAAGTTCGGGTCAATTAGAGTTCTTATTCCTATTTTTAGTAGGAGTTCGAGTCATTGTAGGATTCTTATTTGTTTTCTATTTAAACAGAGTCTTGTAAGCCCTAGAGGCATATCGTTTCATCAATGAATTTTTCGTTTAATATATTTTCTTCGTGGATTCGGAGCTCTTCGTGGATTCGGAGATCAACCCTCGGTGGATTCCGAGATTTCAACTTCCGCGCTGCGTCAACTTCATAGATGACAACGACCCATATACGCAGGATACACAATTGTAAAAGCTCTAAAGCTAAGGTACATACGTGCAAATGTAAATGTATACAATATACATCTACAATGGAAAAAAAAGAAAGAGAAAATCAAAACTCCTCAATATATCTCCTTTCAGACAAATGCTATATGTATGTTTTAACACCAGATACATTCGTTATGTCAAAGAAATAATATCATGAAGATGACCACAGAGAAAGAGCTCCTACACATTGCAATTTATTATACACCAATATTTCCTCACAACATGTTCCATAAAATACACTATAGGGAAACCATATAGATAAAAAAAATCAAAGCTAAATCCCTACCTCCTTGATTTTATTTTTCAGGTCTTATTCACTGCCTTGCTCTTTTTTTTTTTCCTACACCTCTTATGAAGTGTCACCTTCAGTCCCTACTTCATGTAGAAGGAGGCTGCTAGATTTGGAGCCACAATGTGGTTCTTCCGAACTTTTATATGATAACGATAGAGGATAGCACCCGCAACATCCTTTATCTGATAGTAGGCATAATCCTTACCGAAGCACAATCTCGGCCCTCCATTGAGTGCAGCGAACTTGTAGGGTGATCTGCTCCTAAATTTTCTGTCTTTTTCCATCTCTCAGGCTTGTACTCCCTGCAGTCCTTTCCCCTTATACTTTCCATACGTCCCATGGAGTAAATAGAATAGATGATCTTTATTCCTTTCTTTTGTACAGTTCCATCAGGAATACATCTTCTTGCGCAACCTTCTTAATTGAAGACAAACATATTCGTTATTTATAACTTTAAGTTACAGCATATCTTTTTTTTCATCTATTTCTTTCTAAAAAACATGGCTGTCCAAATTTCTATTGATCTCTTTTACTTGTATCTTAATTAAATCGTTAAGTATCCTTGACTTGCAGAAAAAGGAGGTAGCTGTACTCAGATATGAGTAAGTAGGTTGCAGAAAAAGGAGGCAGCTGTCCTCAGATATGAGTAACTAGTGGGCAGTTACTAGTTTGAGTGTCTGTTTTAATAATCATACCAAACCAGGCATCAAATGACGGGCTCCCATTTTACTAACAAAATTGTCATTGTCTTCAATATCTTTCTGTTGTTTAGATTCCCCTCTATAAACACAGTCTCAACATTGTTCACATTATGGACATTCTCACTGTAGCTTTCTGTTGTTTGGTCTTGAGTGATGCAGCCATCTACTTCACCATCTAACTCAATACTCCCAAGTATTTCATGCCTATGCTCCACATATATATCCATATGATTCACTTTAGTTTGCACTAACAACTCATTGGGAGGAGGAGTTATACCTGGAAATACAAGTCGTAGTCCTCTGTCAACCGTGCAAAATGCTTCCTTAACATGTAGTCTAAATTCTCTCTCATAGCCCAATTCTCTTACAAGTCTTTCAATATGCTCCCATGTAAGTTGCTCTTTCTCTACGTGTAGTGTATTTATTCTCTCTCCACAATATTCTATTCTTGGCCTCCTTGTAAAACTCCCACCATGATGGATTATTAATCTTGCATATTCACCCATCCCTACAAATAGGATAATTAACATATTAAGAACCATGTATGTGATAATGAGCCAACTGAAAAATTAATTTTTAACATCATAATTAAATCTTCAAACCATACGTAATCAAGAAAAAGATGAAATTTAAATATCATATCCAATTGCTTCAAGTTCTACTATGAACTCAAAATTTAACTAGTCAATTCCCCATGCTTAATCACAATAGCAAAAAATTTTAACCAGTCAATGCCACATGCTCAATCACAAAAGCACAAAATTTAAATATCATATCCAATTTCATGTTGTCTCCTAGAAGCATAAGTCAACAATTACATAATTTCCGAAAATTTTGGTTCTGTAATTGACTTGTTGGCTGATTTGTTCAGAGTTGCACATGTAGGGATAGCCCACCGGCCCCACCCTCAAGAGTAGAAGTAGAAAAGCTCCAACGAAAGTGCAATGGCATCAGATCTTCTCCTTTGTCAATGAAATTGAGAAAGCACGAGCTCCTGATCGACGTGATCTCGAGTTCACGTTTAGAGAATTTGGGGGAAATTTTGGAGAGGATAGGGTAACAGTAGAAAATGGGAATTTTCACCATGTGGGTGGGTTAATTCCTAAGGAGGGGCATTATTGTCCTTTCATGTATTTTTTAGCACCGTTAGCTAAATTTAAACGGTTACCAATTCAGGGTATTTTTTTGCTATGTTTTGTGACTTAGGGTATATAAGTGCTACAATAGTGAAACAATAAGGTATATAAGTGCCATTTAGCCATAAAATAATCACTTTGGTTTGACTAGAGAGTCACTTGACTATAACTAACAATGAAGTAAGATGCAAGTTTGTGTACTCTTATGTTATTGAATTGGTCAACATGCTTTCAAAACCAATATACTAATCCACGTGCATCCTTAATGGTGATTAAGCATAGTACTCCATGTCACGCTCCCAAATAACAACGGAAGATAGATTTGGTTGCGTGACAGCCGCGACCCGTGTACAAGAAAAGTCTCACACATGTGTTAATCCTGACACTTCATATCACATAGTTTTTTTCGCAAAAGTATAAGACTTGCTGAGTGTAGAAGTTCAAAGCAACTATATATATAACTAGCAATTACAATCTCAAAGCTCACGGTTATCAGTATTTACCTAACCAAAACACGTCATTTGGCTATATATGTACATACACACACGGGCATAGGCACGCTCGCGCGCAGACACACACACAAAAGAGAGGCTTTCCTTCATAATACCTCCTAGCAATTACTTGATCCAATATTCAGCTTGTCTATGAAGCTACACAATCTGAAATTTTTTTTGAGAACAACGGGGTGAGCTAAAGCTCAGTGAAAATACTTCCCACTAGGTTTCAAAAATACAACACAAAATAATTATCTTCAAACTAGCGAATAATAAGTTTTGCACCTGTAGTTCTGAAATGACATAATTACTCAAAAAAACTCATTACTAGTAATTTCCAGAAATAATACAATAATTAAAAATTCTTTCTTACATACAAACTGAATAAGTTGTCATGAATTTCTAAATCAAACTTTTGGAAACAAGATAAACAATAGGAAAACGGAATATGAAAATTTGTGTAAAGCAAGAAAGTACTGTTTTCTCAAATTCACAGACAAATGTCAAAATCTTAAATCTCAATGAGTTGTTTACATAATTGCAAGAATCTCCTCGTAGGTCACACTAAGGCTATGAGTATTACAGCCTAGTAGCATGGAAATGCATAAAATGCATCACTGAACACATAATTCCTAGGAATAGAATGCACCTAACACTGCTATAGGCCGCCAACCACATAAGAAATGCCCAAAAGGGCCAGATCACAAGCGCCTAAAAGGGCCAGACAACAAACGCCTAAAAGGCCCACATAAAGGTGCATTCACCATATAGCAGACACAAATACATCACTCCAAAGTGGACTTTTTGAGAGTTTTGAAAACATTGAGAATCACTTGTCAAATAGCTTGATTTCAAAAATACATCACTTGTCACATTACTTGATGTCGAAAACACATCACTTGTACCAAAAATAATGTTGGTGTAAATTTGTTCACTTGTCTAAATTATAAGTACTTCCAAATCAAGTGAACGAATGTAAAACTCATTATCTCAATTAAACATTTCATGAAATTTATTGTTACTAATGTTTGTTTTAAATACCAAATCACAGGAAAATCTGCCAGGCTTTGGTGATCTGATTGTAGGCATTAAAAATTGCTTATCAGTACCCGAACGAGACTCGTGACGGTGGGTTAACAACCGACGACCCATCCGACAAACACTAGCGATTGACTATGCCGCAAAACGCATCACGCGAGCCGACGAACACATGAAGTGAGCCGGCGATGCATACAAGCCAACGAGGTTGCATAAATGTGGGATAAATCCAACAACAATAAGATTCGACAAAACGAGAGCGATTGGATTCGAAAGTCAACGAGACTGGATTCAAACGACGACAAGACAAGGATCAGTCATCATCTAACCTGTCAACGTGATTGAACCAACCGAATTCCGAGTCAGCAAAGAAATGAATCGGACACGGACTTAGGACGACAATGACGAGATCGAGACAAAGCGTCGCGAAAAGTCCGAAACCAACCAACGACGCCAAACGGCGTCGCCAAAACCCGACACCGCTTGGTGTCTCGACGCATTGGCTCTGACACCAAAGGTGTCCTACGCCAAACCCCCTTTAATTATTTGCCTATAAATAGGCAGAGGGGTGTTCAGTTCTAAAGGTGGGATTTTCTGATTTTCGGGAGAGAGCTCTCGCGAGATCTACGAGCCGCCGATGCACGCCCGAAAGCACCGGCGAGCACAAGTTCGTCGGCGTCGGATCTACGATCGCGAGGTAAGCGAATCGGGTTAGCTCTGAGAATAAGCGTGATTTCTCCTAGTAGATCTCACGCTCGTGATCCTCTCGCCGTGAGTGTGATCCCGAAGGTGATCCTCTCCTTCGTGAGTGTGATCCCGAAGGTGATCCTCTCGCCGTGAGTGTGATCCCCTTAGCGCTTTGTTTCCTTCGTGAGGCGAGCCCTTCCGTCTGTAGTTCGAACCGGGTTTCCACGGATCGAATTGCGTGGTGGTCCACGGACGAATAAAAAGTCCCCGGCATAGGCGAAGAACCCACACAAGCGAGGATCCCGTATAATAGAGATCCGAGCGTTTGTTCACTTAGGAAGAAGTTGTAATCTTTTGTTTTCATTGTAAGCCTTAAATAAAAGGCAAATTTTCTCTCTTTTGAATTTTGTTGTAGGCCAACGAAGCTGTAAACAAGTTCAACAGAGCAATGAATACAAAGTCTACTTTTACCGCGAACAAGCCGGGCGCATTACAGAGCCAACGGCTTCAACAAAGAAGCCGTCGTGTCGCAACCGCGGATCCCGATCCCGGTCATCGAGGAGGTCAAGTACGAATTCGACCAACAGAAGTTCGAGGACTATCTCTCCTCCTCGTCCAGATCCAACTCCTCCCCCCGCAAGTCCAAGATGGTCTCCACTGCCAGGAAGACCCACTCGGCCTCAGAAGCGGAGGCAAGGAAGTCCAACCCTACCGCCGCCAAGACTACAGGCGACGGTGATACCCCGGCCTTAACAACGGCCAAATCTACTGAACCCCTATCTGTGCAAGGGGTCGATTCCGCCAATGGCGTCGTGACTCTCTCCAAGAGAGCCCGCCGAGGCGACGCCGCTGGCAAAATAATTAGCCCAGGCAAAAGAATCAATGGACGGGGTCCGCTATGAGGCGGATCTAAGGTCCAGGCTGACTCAGAGACTGAAGTCTGAGATTGTAGCCGATTCCTACAGGCCGGCGACAAATGAATGGGTCCGAGTCAAACGGAACCGTTCTACGCTCAGAGTGTATCCGAAGCGCCAGCCTCAGTAACGGACTTTGGTGCAAAAAGCCCGCGAGTTGAAGAAAGAGGCGGCCAAGAAGTCATCAACAACTCGGCTAGTTTGGAAGCCCAAGTCCGTCGAAGCTTCAACTCCGACGAACCTAGCATCCGAGCTCACCGCCAGCAGCCAACTTCGCCCTGCTCAAATCAGAAATTGTGAGCACCTCAACAAAAGTTGTGTTGACGCCGAAGTTACCTCCGGTGTCTACACCCAAACTTCCGGCGAAGCCAACTCTCGCCACGACCAGCAGGCTTACCATCAAGGATCGCCTGGGTCCGCTAAAGGAATCGCGGGTCACCCCTGATACAGGGGGTCGCACCCACAAAGACAAGAAGATTCCTACAGCACACCGGACTGAAAGTCGAAGTCCGAGAGTCCGCCGGGACTTCATCCTCACACCGACGAAAGTCAAGGCGGGTTACTTTTGGCAGTTTTTACGAAACTACCCGTCCTCGGAAGGAGATGTTTTCATCTGACGATGAGAACGTTATACCCAGAAGGCGTGTCGATATCGGCAGTCGCTCGGCACTCATGTCGACGAGTTATACTACCGTACTGGGGGTACGAAGAAAGCTCGAAGAAATTCCCCCAAGCCAACGGAGTCATGCTTATGCTCCAAGCTTATCAAAACAGTGCTCTCGGAGTGTAATTGTGGTCAAGAAGCTCCAGAAAGGGTATCAGTCTTTCAGAGACTCACCACCGAAACGCCAAGGCCTAGGTCAAGGCGATTCCGTAGAAGAGCAACGCCTCGAAATGATGAATTACCGGCAGTCACTAACAACATGACCAGTAAAGAACCGTCGTCACGGACTATCCCCAGCGCATCGCAACGTTTAACTCGTTTGCGGTCCGGGACTATCCGACGGTCCAATTACGACAAACTTCTGAGAGGGATACCCGCAGAGGATGATGCGTCGGATGTTGGCTCCGCAATGGCCTCCGATTACACTGTATCTAGCGAAGGAGGCCCCAAGAAGCTTTATGATCGCATGCATCAAGTGGCTAAAATGCTAGACGAAGCATTGAATAAGCAACGGGAAAACTTCAAGCTAGAAATGGATATGGCCATGCAAACGATGAGAGAAATGCATGACCAGCAGATCGAAGCCTTGACAAAACATCGAGGTGAATCGAGTCATCACATTGACGTCAACCAAGATGACAGCGATTCAGACCAGGAGGAAGCACAAGAGGATGATAACCCTCCTGAACCACGCAACGTTGGGCATAATGTAGGTGTGGTCGCTCATGAGAGTGAAAAGATCAAAGACATCGAGAGCAAAATCAACTCATTGATTTCCGCTCAAGAGGTAAAGAAAACCGGCATCCCTTGCCCTTATCCTAGGGAGTGGGAATCAATCCCATACCCGGCAAAGTTTAACCTAATAAACTTTACACCGTTTGATGGGAAGGGTTCACCAACTCAACACCTGATATACTTCAAGTCCCACTTGGGGGTAATATCCGGAAACGAGCCCCTGATGGTTCGGTCATTCGTTGGTACCCTTCGCGTGGGTCGCTTTCGACACCGCCGCCTCAAACCGAGGGCGTTAATTTGGGATGATATGGAGACCATGTTTCGCCAATTTCTTCGACGATGACACCGAGGTATCCATCAGGTCTTTGTTGGGCGAGAAACAGAAAGACGGGGAAACGGTGGATAACTTCGTCAAGAGGTTCAGAAATAAGGCAATGAACTATCGGGATCCGATAACAGAGGAATTCATCCTCCAGACCTGCCACAACAACTTGTCAATAGAGGTGCTTGAAGCAATGGGGACAGCACCATTTATAACGTGGAAGGATTTGAAGGTTCGTGGAGAGCAAGCCGAGAGGTTCCTTAAGAGGAAGAAAGCAGAAAGAGGCCAGCCGGTAACGAATACAAACAAACAGAATTTCGTGCCACGTGGCAGAGGTAAAACACCGCGAAAGTCTCAGAGACGCTAATCAAACGCTCGAGCCGCAACCACAAAGCCAGCCAAACAACGCACCACGCAATCGCAGCCCCAATGGCGCCAACAAACTCAGAATCAGAAACCTTCCGGTTCGAGGTTTCCCAAGACTTACTCGTTCAAAGACGAGGAAGTTCCGGGCATCTTCAAATACCTTCTGGAAAACAACAAAATCCAGTTGCCCCCAATTGTAAACCAAGAGGAGGCAAACAAGGTTACAGATCCCTAATCAGGCTTATCACAGTATGTACATCATCCTACAAAGTTCTGCTACCATCTCAAGGACAAGATTCAGGCCTTGATCGATGTTGGAGTCATTACTCCAAAACCCTCTAAAGAGAAGAAGGTGGGAGCAAATGCAGTCTCTATAAGCTTCGGATCAGTTCCTTTGGATTGGTTCCAACCGACACCAGTTGTGAAAGTAGGAATGAGGATGGTGAATGAGGATCCTCACGGGCAACGTGAGAAGGGGCTCGTTCCGCACACGACAGCAAACGGAGAAATCCTTTGGGTCCACCCTGACTTGCTGGAAGACGATCAGTGGACTACCTCTTCGGCCAAAAAGAAGTCCAAGGGAAGAGGCAAACTATGCCATGCTGCTTCAGCAATTCCAGAGAAGGACGATGAGGAAGTGGCGACTTTCCAGTTTTCTGAAGAAAAGCATGAAGTCTTTGCCACAAGGAGTGGACACGAATACAGCTACAAGTATCCGGAGACTCCAAATCCAAACGCTGACGGCCGAACCGGGTCCACGACTCTCACTGCATGCAGAAAGGACAACAGCGCATACCTAAAGAAAGAGCAGCTGAAGCAAAGGAGAAGCAACCTCAGGCCCAGGAAGCTCAACTCCCGAAGCAGTCTCGGTTCAATCACCCGATTAGAAGAGACAAACCGGGAAGCTCCAACACCCCATATCACTTCGACGTTATGACCCAATTGGCTAATATTCCCGCAAGAATCACTCTTTATGAGCTGTTGCGGTTGTCAAAAGAGACAAGAGAAGCTCTTCAAGAAGCCCTGGCCGATTCAGAAGTCTTTTCACCCGATTAAGCCGAGTCCGTAAGAGTCGCCCAACAAGGTAACCTTTGCGGCGAAACACTTCCCCGCATTACTTTTACAAAGGAGGATATGCAGACGATGGATTCCAAGCACGATAGGCCGCTATACTTCACCGGGTATATTGGCTCTAGTGAAGTTAACCGGATCCAAGTCGATCCGGGTTCCGCCAGGAGCATCATGCCCTACGCCTCATGTATCACCTTGAATCCTCGCCAAAGTCGGCATCAACAGCATATGGATCTACGGATTTAACACCGGTCTCTACCGCTGGTAAAATCCGGATAAAGTGCCAAATGGGGACTTAAAGTCGAAGTCACTGTTATGTGATTGTGAGAGACTTCCTATAACTTATTGTTGGGTCGACCTTGGATCCACTTAACGCTATAGTCCCATCTAATCTTCATCGGTGTCTCAAATATGTAGACACGAATAATGAGTCAAGGCGGTGGTCGCGGACAAACGGCCGTTTAAGGGGATGGAGAATTATTTCAGCGATTCTCTCCTCTACGTAATGAGTCCGAAATCAATCATCGGCCCAAGGCACGGACAATGAAGAAGCCGATACCGTCGGGCTTGATTATAGTGGTGGTTTTATTTTAAATGATATTTTACCTTGTAATCAATCTTGACGATGAAGAATCGCCGATGAACATTGTAATTGGCAAATCGCCATGAATCAATAAATGACGATTTAGAGTACTCTTTGTCTTTGAATGATGTGATGACAGTTTATACAACGATCGAGTTGCACTTACCAACTCGGTCATCTTGCTTTACACAAAAGCGGTTCAAGACTCCTTTGGGACAACACTCGCCATCCCATGAAGATCAAGTAGTGAAAAAGACTTGGTTTATGGAAAAGGAGATGCGTTCCAACTTAATCATTTTAGAAGAAGATGAAGATGACAATGGGCCTATCCTCCACACATTCGTGATATAGTCCAGACACCGGGTATCATGAAGAAGTGGGGTACAACTTGACACAGGAGAAGGTCTATGTTTTGGGCGAGGTCCTCGAGTCCCTCCTAAAGCGCATATGTCCCAAAAGGAAGCCGGATAATTACTATGCATTTAGAAGGGATTGGGATACGAATCCTCCTCGAAGATGAATGCTCATGGTGATTGATAATAATCCACCCGATGAAGGAGACGCATTCGCTCGATTCTTCTGCTTGGGATTCGAACCGTTCTGAGAAGCTTTCAAGGCTTTGATGTCGAATATGGCTACGGTCGATCCTGCTACTATTGAGAGTGATGAAGATATGCCAATATGGGAAGACCCATGGATCCATCAACTTCGAGCGGTTTGGGGATAGATTCGAACAAAGAGAACCCCCACTAAGGACGAGGTAGTCCAGGTTAATATGGGTGACGAGGAACATCCTAATCTCATAAACATCAGCAATACTCTTTCCTCAGAAGAGAAGGAAGAGTTGATCGCCCTAATCAGGGAGTATATCGATGCTTTCGCCTGGAGTTACGAGGACATGCCAGGACTCGACCCTAATGTGGCGACACATCGCCTCAACATCAAGGTGGATGTCAAACTGTCAAGCAACCGCCAAAGGCGGTTTCATCCACGATCTTGCAGCAATCGTTGATGAAGTAAAGAAACTCATAGAATCGATTCATCAAGGAAATTCAACATCCGGATTGGGTGGCGAATATAGTCCCGGTCATGAAGAAGAATTAGGGATCAGGTTTCACGCTGCAGATCTGAACACCGCTGTTCCGAAGACGACTTTCCTCTTCCAATCAGCGATGTCATAGTCGACAATACGTGCGGATTTGAAAGAATATCATTCATGGATGGTTTCGGGTTACAATCAAATCAAGATGCACCCGATGATGCCAAGCATCTGGCGTTGAATGCCCATCGGTATATATTGCTACGGTCATGCCGTTCGGCCTCAAAATGCCGCCACATATCACGAAGCAATGACTAAGATTTTCGGGATCATCTCGGAAAAGCGGTCGAATGCTACGTCGACGACTTGGTCGTGAAAAGTCGTGACAAAGGAGATCACATCAAAGATCTTAGAACGGTATTCGAGCTCATGCGAACTCATCAATTAAAGATGAACCCTGCCAAATCCTTCCTCGGGATGTCGGTGGCAAGTTCCTCGCCATTGCCACCGACAAAGGAATCCACGTCGATCCTGACAAAGTGAAGGCGATTCAAGAGTTGCAACCTCCGAGAAATCTGAGAGAACTTAGGGGGTTACAAGGGCGATTGGCGTACATCCGACGGTTCATATCGAACCTATCTAGGAAATGCCAACCGTTCTCTAAGTTGAACAAGAAGGGCGGTCGCTTATTTGGGGACGACCGCCGAAACGCTGAAGAGATCAAATCGTATCTCGCTAAACCTCTGTTCTTGTTGCACCGCGTCCGAAAACCGCGATCTACGCCAAGGCAACGGATCACGCGTTACTTTACTCGCAGGACGATTGGCGGCGGTCACGTAACGTGCATGTATTACCCGAGCCGAACATTGGTCGGTCGCAGTCTCGATACCCAATGGTCGAGAAGCTTGCCTTGCATTAGTGTTAGCGATTGAGAAAATGCGGCACTATTTAGTCGGACGGGCGATTTATGTTATCTCTAGCGTAAATCGGTCCGACTATTTATGACCCACCGGCCTCAATGAGTTGGCGTTTGGCGAAATGAGCCTTGCTCTTGTCCCAATATGACTTGCACTTCAAACAACGAAGTCGGTCAAAGGGCAAGCGATTGGCGATCTTGGCCGCCAACCCGACTTACGACGCAGCGTTGAGCTATATGATGGTCTTCGGATGAAATCCACGAAACCAATACTACAACACACCAGCAAATATGGCGGTTGTATTTTGTGAGCTTCTCGAGCTACTAGCGTGGCAAGTGCCCGGATGTTCCAAGATTTCCGGTCGGGGTTGTCTTAGTTTCCGGAATCATGTCATGCCCGTGCTTATTCACTCACCGAACCTTGTTCCAATAACGTAGTCACAACGCTGCTATTTATTGGACTTAGCTTCGCCAAGGAGGGGGTTGAATATCTCAAGCATACGGCGATTCACAACCGATAGTGCGATCCGCTGAGACTACGGTCGTAAATTCGCATTCCATCGGGTAGCAATCGAAATGGCAAACTTCGTTGAAGAGTTCTTCATCGAATATATCCCGCTACCAAAACGCTTACGCAGATGCATCAGCGGCGCGAAGGTGTCGCTAGCACAACCTTCCGACCGAAAGCAACCGGTTACGGTCAGACTCATCAACTCTTCGTACTGTGATATAATGAGGTACAAGAAGATGAAGGGGTAGTTACTAAAGAGGTATATGCAACCCAAACCAAATTGGAGCCCGAGATTGGCGTTTTCCTATCATCGACTACGTCTTGCATGGTATTCTCGCCACAAGA
Organism: Asparagus setaceus; assembly: GCA_012295165.1. Taxonomy (NCBI): domain Eukaryota; kingdom Viridiplantae; phylum Streptophyta; class Magnoliopsida; order Asparagales; family Asparagaceae; genus Asparagus; species Asparagus setaceus. The sequence continues at coordinate 13,204,949 of CM022708.1, read as the reverse complement.
CGGAAGGAGAGAGAGTCAATCCGCGAAGAGCTCCCAATTCTTTACGACCACGAGAGACCGGATGTTATATCGTAGGGGTATGGCGGTCTTTACTCGATGCCTTTCAAACAAGGAGGCAAAGAGGTCCTTCGAAGCACACGAAGGTGAATGCGGCGCGATCACCGGTCCCAAGCTCTACGATCAAATCGAGAATGGGATACTTTTGGCCCACAATGATTAATGACGCAATGAGCACGCTTCGAAATGCCATGCGTGTCAAATTCCAGCGAATTATATGCATCGCCTCCGTGAGTACCGCATCCTTCTACCACATCCCGCCATTCGAGACATGGGGAATGGACGCTGTAGGTCCCATTTTCCTCCGTCGATCAAAGCGTCGGTTTATTTTAGCGGTCACCGACTACTTCCAAGTGGGCGTATAATCCCACGAAAGAAGTAAAGGCGAAGTAATCATTGCCGATGATCAAACACCATGTCATCTATCGACCGCGGTGTTCCAAGGCGGATCGTGCATGATAACGGTCCCCGATTAGCACATTTTAAATACATTTTTATACCCTTATTACCTATGTTATATGAATAAACGATATTACTAATAATCATTTTTATCTTATTTTGCGTGTTAATAAAGAAATAATGAACAAAAGCCCAAATGACTCAAATTCTCAATTTCTACCAATATTTGAAGCCCAAATCAAGACAAACCAAGGCCCAAGATACCAATTTGATCCAAGAGAAATTCGTGAAGAAAAATCAAGAAAAGACAAATTCGTTGGGAACCAATCGGTTGACCAACGGTTGGCCAACCGTTATTAACAGTTATTAACCGATCGCCAACCGATCGTTCCCAACAGATTTCGATTAATGGTGGATTTCTTCCTTTTGGCTAGGTTTGATCCAATGGTTCACATCAACTCCGCTGGGCTATAAATAGGGTGAAGGCCGAGTGTTTTGAGTGTGAAATATTTTGTAAAACTCCATTTGGAGAGGAGGGTTACTCTAATTGAGGAGACCTTCCAAAATTGTAACTTTGTTACACAATAAATGAAATTTTTCACCCTTCAATTTCCTTTCTCTTCTTCTAATCCAAGGACCAAAAGGAGGATTAGATTAAGATCAGGAGTTGTTGGTTTCTATTTTATTTCTTTTTCATTTTCTTTCTTGTTCATTTATATGCTTTGTAGTTTAGATTTACTTTCATGCAATTTAATTTCTTGCAATTTACTTTCATGCAATTTACTTTCATGCAATTTACTTTCATGCAATGTATTTACTTTCTAGAATAGATTTTCCTTTTCTTTAATTCACCTTGAGGCTAGAACCCTCTAGGGAATTACCCTTTTCTAAGTGTGGAGCCAATATTTGTGGGATCCCTAGAGATTGTTTGAAACTAGCTAACAAATCCAACTCATTTCATGAGATTGAGATAAGCTAAGTGGATCTACTCTAGATTCCTCATATCTTTAATTAATCCTCCATACTTTACATTCTTGATTTTGTACTTATCCTTGTTTTCCATTTGTTTGCTATTTTCCTTTATTCTTGATTTTGATTTTCCTTTACTCTCTCTCTCTCTCAATCTTGTTTTCTTTTATTTTTGCACTTATTTTCTCTCAATCTCATTTTCCTCCATGTGCATATAATCTCAAACCTAGTTTTGTTATTATGTGCATATAACCACCACCACACTCCCAACCTTATTGTTCTCCTCCTTTGCACATAATCCACAATCCACTCTCTTTAATCTCTCCACATCCACTTTCACCATTTTATCATTTTAGTTTTATTTGAATAAACTCCTAATTGTCGCAAGATAATTTGAGAACCAAAACTTGAGCAAAACTCTCCTACTTTCCGCTCGTGGAATCGATAATCTTTATACTATAACTTGATAAGGGTTGTATACTTGCAACTAAGGTAATCACCAAAATTACCCATCGTTTTGGCCATGTGAAAGTGCATAAGTAGGATTTTCATTAAGTTTGGTTTTTATTTTGTGTGTTTTCTTTTGTGTAGGAACTTGGAGCTTGAAGATCAAGAGTTGAAGATTCAAGATTGAAGAATTGCCTCCAACGAGGCTTTGCATTGCTTTTATGGGTAACTTCTCCATCTAGTATTTTCAATTCCACCCTTTAGATAGTTCATATACATTAGAGACAATTAGGATAAAAAAATAAAATAAAAAAATAAAATAAAAGGATTTTTTTCCTTGTCGACCCTAATAAACTTCATTTTTTTATTGTCGACCATAATAAAAAAAAATAAAAAGATTTTTGTTTTTGCATCCTTTTAGTTGCTTTTAATTTTAGGGTTGCATTTCATATAATAGTAGGAATTCACCAAGTGATTTGAGCATCTTGATTTGGCACACACTTGAAAATATCTTAAGGGCAAAACCCACTAATCAAGATAAGGTGAGGGATTTCATCACCCTTTCCTTAGCCCAAAAATCACTAATTCTCACTACACTTACTCCAAACTGCTAAAATTTGATTAGACGTTGGCCCCTAAGGATTCGAGCTCATTAAGGAACAATAATTCCTTAAGTGAACCGGTCCAAGTTTAGGGCTGCGTATACCAGGAAAGAGGTACTTAATTGATCTTTGATCTCCTCTAGTACTATCCCACCGGCTAATTACCCAAGTAAACTTTGATCTTTTCATTAAGGAATTCTTGGTTAGGAGCTGGTCTAAGTCAAGTTTAGGCTTAACCCTAGAGTTAGGTGATTGAAAAGTGATTGTTTTGATTTATTTTAGTTAGTTTTTCTCATCTTCTTAACTTTTTCTCTTATCCTTTTTCAAATAAAAAAAAAAAATTTTTTTGATTTTGGTGTATGCAAACTTGGGTTAGGGATAATACTAATCGCTTAATTGCTTTGATTCATCTCTTGAACCAAACGAAATGGCTAATACCAACCCACCTGCTCTTCAAGATGTTTGTTACCCCACTAGAAATGCAATCCCTCTTGCATAAACTCCCCGAGGTAAATGGAACCAATTTTGAACTTCGACCGATTTCATAAACATGCTTCCCAAATTTTAGGAGTCGAAACGTAAGACGATACATCTTTATCTCCTAATTTGAAGAAGTTTGCCTCATGATTAAAATGAGGGACTTAATCGAAGATGCGATCAAACTCCGATTTATTCCATTTTCCTTAAGGACAAAGCCAAAAATGGTCAGATAGCTTGCCCAATGATTCCATCTCAACTTGGGGTGAATTTGTAAATTTTTCAAAAATTCTTTTCCTATCCACAAAACAATCAAGCTTAGAAACAAAGATTCAAAATTTTAAAATTGTCCCGAGAACCTTTTGGAAGTATTTTGATAAATTCAAAGATCTTCTTATCCAATGTCCTCACCATGGTCTTGAAAAGTGGCGATTATGCCAAATCATTTATGAAGGATTGGATTATTCTTCAAAACTTTCTTAGAGTCAATGTGTCAAGGGGATTTCATGAAGAAAAATGCCGATGAAGCTGGGACTTTTAGAGAGTTTATCCGAGAAAACCATGCAAGGGGAACATGTGATGACCGTGTTTCATCGGGCCCCAACCCAAAACCAAGGGTCTCGTTCTAGAAACAAACATAGCCTCTCAAGCAAAGATGGCGACAATCATGTAGGTTAGAAGCTTTAGAAGTCAAAGAACGAGCTCCAAACCAAATCAACCAAGTTTCTACCTCAGTTGTCATAATCGTCTGTTTCCATCTCATGTTTCAGAGGAATGTCCTCTTTAGGATCCTACCACCACTAGGTCGATAAACGCCGATTTCAAAGATCCTAAGGAATGATTCCATTTTCTCCAACCTACAATCCGTGTTGGAGAAATCATCCAAATTTTGCATGGAACTGTGGAAACTACTCCTGAATCAAAATTTCACCCTCTTCAACCCAACAATTCTATAGGCACATGCTTCCTCTCAATTTTCAACAACCAAATCACATTTCAAAATCAGTCTCCTCATTACCAATTCAAATCACACTCCTCAAATTATGATCATGATAAACGCCTTAATGTTCTCGAAAGGGTCTAGATACTTTGATTAAAACCTCTACACGCACTACCTAACTTATTGACTCAAACATCAAACACGCCAATTCCTTCATGCAATCAACCGGCCAAATCTCACCTCCAACACTCAAGCCATAGCTAGGTTAGAAACCCAACTTGGTCAACTAGCTAACGCCATGAGTGAGAGAGAGGAACTTTTCCGAGTCAACCCGCTCCAACCCAAGGACACGGATCAAGTTCAACCTACCACGCCAAGTGAATGCAATCCATTCACTACGGTCGTAGACAGTCGATAATCGTTAGAATACCTCTAAGTGAAACCCTTGAACCGTAACAAATTCTCCTTCTCGAAATCACACCCTTCTCGATGACCTTAACGAACCAAACTGAGTCTAATCAATCTAAACCAGCTGCTTTCACCCGATAGACTCAAAGCCTAGGAAGCAGCACTCCTCTGTGAGGAGAAAATTCTAGAGACTTTCAAGGTGTTAAGGTCAACATTCCTCTTTTAGATGTCATTGAACAAATTCCTTCTTATGCCAAATTTTTAAAGGAATTATGTACCAAAAAGAGGCAAATAAATGTTCCAAAGAAAGTCTTTCTTGCCGCCAATATCAGTGAAGTCCTCTCAAAGTCTGCATTCATTGAAACATAAGGATCCAGGTTGTCCTACCATCCCATGTATCATTGGTAATACTCATATCGATAAGGCGCTTTTAGACTTAGGGGCCAGTGTCAACTTGCTTCCATATTCAATCTACCAACAACTAGGTGTCGGGGAACTCAAGCCAACTAGATGTACACTTCAGTTAGCTGATAGATCTGTTAAGGTCCCTATGGGTGAAATAACAGATGTATTGATAAAGGTTGAGACTTTATTTTTCCGTTGATTTCAGAGTCCCGAAACACAACCCGCTTCCAATCCCAAAGGACAGATAATTGCGGATCTTAGGAAGACCGTTTTAGCCACTTCTAATGCTCTCATCAATCAGAACTGGTCACATGAAGTCGTTTTTGGGAATCTCGATCGCTGAACTTAATATTTTCAATCCAGAAATAATATTGATAAGCGTTCTTCAAATCAATTACATCCAAGAAAGTTTAACGTAAGTAGAGAATGAATCGACATTAGTTTTGAGGAAATCTTTCATGAGGAACCGGAAATCTTAAAAATTCAGATTTGATTTTCCAAAATGAGGAACTGTGTTGAATACATGCCTTTGAATGCAACATTCAAGAACTCTTTTCGATGAGCTTAGATTTTGGAAGATCAACCAAAATGTCAAATTTTATTAATCAAAAATCTAAGTTCAAAATGCATAACACTAATAAGACCTACCTTAATTTGTCAGAAAACACATTGCAAACCTTGGAATTTTCGAATTTGAGAACATCATTGATTATATCATCTTGAAATTCTTTAAATTTCTGGTAGAATTTTCAAGAATAAGGTAGGATTTAATGTAGAATATGAGCTTCATGTTTTATCTTTTATTCTACATGTTTATTTTTGTCCCACAATAATAATAAAAGAATTTATTCTTCTCTCATGTGAGAGTTTCTTGTTCTTTTCAAAAAGAAAAAAAAAAAAAAAAGTGACCTCCTCTCCAAATGGAGTTTTTACAAAATATTTCACCCTTCAATTTTCTTCTTCTAATCCAAGGACCAAAAGGAGGATTAGATTAAGATCAGGAGTTGTTGGTTTCTATTTTATTTCTTTTTCATTTTCTTCTTTATTTTCTTGTTTGTAGAATAGATTTACTTTCATGCAATTTACTTTCTTGCATTTACTTTCATGCAATTTAATTCCTTGCAATTTACTTTCATGCAATGTATTTAATTTTGTATTTACTTTCTAGAATAGATTTTTTCTTTTCTTTAATTCACCTTGAGGCTAGAACCCTCTTGAATTAATTCTTTTCTAAGTGTGGAGCCAATATTTGTGGGATCCCTAGAGATTGTTTGAAACTAGCTAACAAATCCAACTCATTCTTGTGAGATTGAGATAAGCTAAGTGGATCTACTCTAGATTCCTCATATCTTTAACTAATCCTCCATACTTTACATTCTTGATTTTGCACTTATCCTTGTTTTCCATTTGTTTGTTATTTTCCTTTATTCTTGATTTTGATTTTCCTTTTACTCTCCTCTCTCTCAATCTTGTTTTCTTTTATTTTGCACTTATTTTCTCGCAATCTCATATTCCCTCCATGTGCATATAATCTCAAACCTAGTTTTGTTATTATGTGCATATAACCACAACCACACTCTCAACTTTATTTTCTCCTCCTTGCACATAATCCACATCCACCCTCTCTTATTTCTCCACATCCACATTCACCATTTTCACTTTCATTTTATTTGTACATAAACTCCTAATTGTCGCTACATAATTTGAGAACCAAAACTGAGCAAAACTCTCCCTACTTTCCGCTCCTCGATCGATAATCTTATACTATAACTTGATAAAGGTTGTATACTTGCAACCAAGGTAACCACCAAAATTACCCATCAAGTTTACCCATCAAAATTCATCAGCAATTCCTTCATCGTGTTTTGCAGAAATTCAAGATACAAGACGCCTCATTTACTTATAATCCAACAAATGGATTAGCCGAGATGCTCAACAAAACAATCATCAAAATTCTGTCAAGCTTGTAAAGAATAACAAGCCAGACCGGATGATAAACTCTGAGAAGCACTCGGGCATATCGCACAACGGACGCGACGCCAACAGAGCTACCCTGCATCTCTCGGTTTACTGAAGCGTTCCCTGGAAATCCAGATTCGCCACTCGCGACGCCTCTCAACAGAGATGACGACCAAGAACAACATCAAAAACGCCTCAAGAGCTTGAGATGTTAGATGAGAAGCTACCGAGGCTCAACAATGCATTGAGTTCTATCAAGCTAGATGTCGAGGGCTTTCAACAAGAAAGTTCGACAGAGAACCTTTAGGAGGAGATTCGCCTCGCCGCCGACGGCCGATAATTCTCAACTCCAAAAGAAAGGTAAATTCGAACCCAATGGGAAGGACCGCTTATAATAGAAACGCCTATTTCAATGGTGCATATCGCTTTATCACCCAGATGGCTAATCCGCTAATGCCGATAAATGGAAGTTCTCAAAAGTATTATCCTTAGTACATTCAGATAACCCATTTTGATGGAAGTTCCTAGAGAATATCTCATTCATTTTCGTGAGGATAACCCTAAGTTATTTTGTTTTCTCCAAAATTCTCACCGATCAAATTCATTGACTGTGGGCCCACTAAAATCTCCCCGTCCAACCACTCAAAGAAATCCCTCTCGATTCCTTCCACTTAACGAGAGGTCCACTTTCAAATTCTCGTTAGCAATCCCAAAGTTAAAGCTATCCGCACTCTTTCAAGAGTCTCGGAGGAGACCCCACTCTTAGTTCTCACCTTCGGAAATAGAATACATTCTTCCTTTCCCACATTCACCGAGATAGAATACATTCTTCCTTCCAAGCAAGAGATAATACATTCTTCCTCTTGTCTTAGATTCTGAGTGGAGATCCCACTCTTAGTTTCATCTTTCAAGATTCTCAAAATGGAGATCCCATTTTAGTCTCTTTCACTGAAACAGACAAAAATCCTTCCTTTCCAATACCCCTGAGATAAGAGACAAGATCCTCCTTCCTCTCCATCGACAAGAGATAGGATACAAAACCTTCCTCTCTTGTTCATCCAATACCGTGAGATAGGAGACAAGATCCTCCTTCCTCTCCACTCGACAAGAGATAGGATACAAAACCTTCTCTCTTGTTCATCCAAGACTGTGAGATAGGAGACAAGATCCTCCTCCTCTCCATTGGTAAGAGATAGGATACAAAACCTTCCTCTCTTTTTCCGGAGCTTCCTAGATAGGACACAAAACCTTCCTCTCCACCTAAGAGATAGGATACAAAACCTTCTCTTGTTCATCCTTACTGAGATAGGAGACAAGATCCTCCTTCCTCTCCACCTTCTGAAATAGAATACATTCTTCCTTTCCCACCTCAATCAATCTTATTCCTGCTCACCATTCTCCGGCCAAAAGAAGGCACCAAGGGTCATCTTGGGGAATTTGATCCCCAATCCTAAGCAGGATAGGTCGAGGCCTAGCACGGCGGGTTAGTCTCTCCCCGAAAAGATGAAGCCCACGATTCAACATCGTGAGCATTAAGTCTAGGAGAGTTTCATTCCTTTAGCACAACGCCACGTATGAACGGATCTAGATAATCCGCACGCCAGCCCAACTCAAACGGTAGTTGGTAAAGGCTTATCAAACCCGTTGAGGGTCGGGTTATTAATAACCCTAAAGCCGCCTTCACATCGCCGCTTAGTCTTTTCCATTGAAGAAGACACCGAGTTTGATTCCGGGTATTTTATCCCGCCTAAGAAGGGATAAAGCCGACGTTTCACACGCTGCTTGCCGGTCTTTTTCCGATTGAAGAAGACACCGTGAGTTTGATTCGGGGTATTTTATCCCAAGCCTAAGAAGGGATAAAGCCGACGCCACACGCTGCTGTCGGTTTAGTCTTTTTCCGCATTGAAGAAGACACCGTGAGTTTGATTCGGGGTATTTTATCCCGCCTAAGAAGGGATAAAGCCACGCCACACGCTGCTCGCTTAGTCTTTTTCCATTGAAGAAGACACCGAAGTTTGATTCTCGGGTATTTTATCCCGGCCTAAGAAGGGATAAAGCCAACTTCATACGCTGTCCGCTTAGTCTTTTTCCATTGAAGAAGACACCGAGTTTGATTCTCGGGTATTTCATCCCAAGCCTAAGAAGGATGAGTCTACGCTAACACGCTGCTGTCGCGGTCTCTTGCCCGTAAAGAGTATGAAGCCTACGATTCAACATCGTAGCATTAAGTCTAAGAGAGTTTCATTCTTTTAGCACAACGCCATGTGTAGAACGGATTTAAATAATCTACACGCAGCCCAACTCAAACGGTAGTTGGTAAAGGCTAATCAAACCGCTGACGGCCGAGGGTTTGCCAAAAATCCTATAAGTATTATGGTTAATTATTTCGACTAAATAAAAGAATCATAATAAAGCATAAAGAGGATAGAAATACGTTTATTGATAAAAGACCGGTTACATAAGTTTCTAAACATCAAATTTGGACAAAGAATTTGCCGCTTAACTCGATATTTTATTGAGAAAAGCTTGTTCGTTCTTCCCCGGCTCGCCCCAAAGTCTCTCGCCGCTATTAAGGGTCTTTTGCGGTTCCTCCTCGACTTCGACCATTTCCGCTGAAAACTCAAGCTGGACATGACCGCAAGAGTCTCTCCTTGTTGGCCTTCGCCGCCTTCAAGATGATCGACTCTCCTTGCCGCTTGAAGTTCCTGCTCGAGTCTCTACTATTCTCGCTTCTCCAGCAGCACAAGATTGAAAATGTCCCACGGAAGACGGCTTCAGCGATGCTAGCTTCAAAAGACGCACCTGTCTTGCCGTGATCCGAACTTCGAGTCAGAACGCGAAAGCATCACGCCAGTCGCCGCCAGCTCTCCTCGTCTCTATATATGAGGAGTTCGCTGCCTCAAAGTCTTGCGCACTTTGAGCTTAACTCCAAATGATCGAGATCATCACGATGGTCGGGCCAACTCAATAACCCGCGATCTCGATCGTGGTTACCCTAGGATCAAGGAATGGTCGGAACCGACGGAGAGAAAGTCCGTACCGAAGTGTGTCTATCACTATGGCTAAATAAGAGAAGAACGAGCTAATTTCCACCGGATAATCACCGAGATGGATCGTCGTCCGACATCAAAGCTCTCACTAAGTCGAAGAGTCGCAGTAGACCCCGCAAAAGGAAGAAAAGGGTGAAAACTCCCAAAACCAAAAAGATCAACATGAGTATCGGCAGCTGAATGGGTCATACCGTGCGTGCGCTTGCCTTAATGAAACCGCAAAGCAGCAGCAGCCGTGGCGATCGACAGCCTCGGCCGGTATCTTGACCTCGCACGCCCGGTATTGACGCTATGAAGTGGACTCGAAGAATAGCAGCTCAATGTCACCGTGATCGTCTCGCTATCGCGAGACATTTTCAATCATAGACGCATTAGTCAAAATTGAATAGTCCTATGATTATCGAAGGGATTTGTACCTTCAAAGAAATCACTCGATATCCCTAGGAATTCCTAGCTCGTGCACGGATCGCCAGAAGAGGAACGCCTCGGTAAATCACGATCAAATCCTCAAGTCCTCCATCGAAAAAGCTCACATAAGAGCGAAGTACGGATGTGAGTTGCAGGAAACAAATTTGTCTTTGCAAGTTGCCGCCCAAGTAAGAAAAATTACTAAGTTAGATGTACCGATTCTCCGATCCAAGTCCTATGTTGGTATTTTCGTGCTCTCCCGCATAGTTCGAGTACTTGCCCCACAAACCGACTGCAAAGTCGGGAGAGGAAAATCAAATCAAGGCCGCTACCAAATTCTCCCCGCGACAAGAGAAAATCGTGAGATTCACAAAGAGCCAATGATCGAAGATTTCGGCCTGGCCGAAAGCATTACCTTTATCACGGTAGAGTCTTGTCGAATCCAAGATAATGGTCCGAGAAGCGTATGCAGATCTCGTGGAACCGCTTCGCTTAAGAGGAGCTCCATTATGAGTTTGACCCCATCGCAGGGCGGACCTCTTTTCCGGTATTCCTAAAAGATAAATCAATATCGATTGATATCTCAAGGGATAAAGAGATTCAAGGAGAAAGTACGTAATTTTCTTCATGAGTTGCAACTTCCTCCTCGTCCTCTCCCCAAGTATCTAACTATGAATCTCCCCATCGAACTCGTCCGATTCGTGGGTACGGCGACGCTTTGTGCCCGAAAGCGCTCAACAAATTTTGAGTGTCACGGAAGCTCTTCACCTTCCGGCCAAGGGACTTCACAGAACGAAGCTCACCGGGCGCCAAAAGCCGCTGCAGATAAATATGTCGACTCCAGCCTACGATCAGCACTGGAGGCTAAATTTAGCTGGTACAGCCCGCTATACTCCACAACCACGCCTCGACACCATCGATCAAACCGCCATGAAGTCCGAATCCCCTGCCGTTCCTAACGAAGTTGGTCGTGAACCGAACCGACGCTTAAACGAGAAGGAAATAAGGCTCAATGTAGCACTCGCTTTCACTGAAAATAAGATAACCTCGTCGGATGTTGATCACCAATTAAAGCAGCCAACATCAAGTAAAGTCCTGCTCATCTTAGGTCTCTCCTCATCAATCAAAGACTCGTGAATGACCGTGAGAACCGAGGAAAACATCTAGAGAAGGCCCAACCTTATGAATCAAGAATTGCTTACGGACTCCTAAGAATCACTTTGCCACTTGCATTTCTAAAGATTGAAGGGACAGATGGATCCGCAAGCTTCTGGCCCATCATATCGGTCGATGAAGAACAAACCAGCCATCAAGTAGGTGTACGGAGTTCCACCTTGACATGAGGAATCTCACCGACCGCTTGTTTTTCCTCCGAGTAAAGGCGGTGGTTATTTGACTAAGTCCCCGATGAATGTTAGCCACCATCATCGGAAGAAGAGACAACTCCTTCTTGTGAGCAAGCCGAATCGGCAGATAGAGCACCTCTAACGCAAAGCGCCGCTAGGTCGACATGGCATCACACATTTCTTCAACCAGATGATGAGGAAACCGCTAAGAGAGTCATCGGCCGGATAGGTTTTACCGCATGCCATAAGAAGGTCGAGAATTTGCCCTCGCCGAAAACCATACTCTGCACTACTCGGTATAAGACTTAGCCGACTTTTCTATCAACCCATTAATCTCAAGGAGTAGAAGGAGCCAATTCACACCGCCATCGTAATCGCCCTCCGATGTTTGAACAAATAATTGGCGAACCGCTTCAGCCGATAATCGACTTTTACCGATGGCTCTATTCGTGTTAGGGCGATGTGATAATGGCACGAGGTCCCATAGTGTCAGAACGGCCAGTGGTATCCTTCACCACCTTCTACCAAGGGAAGTATTCTCGATATAGCATCCTTCCCATAGGTAAACCCGACCCGATGCATCTCGCAAAGCCAATCCTAGTTCGCTATGCCCGGTTAAGAATGTGTTCAATCAGATCATAGAGCTCTGATAAAGCTAAGAAGTGGTTGGTACCGATCGAGCCCATACATAGTGGCACTAATCGCTGATATAAACCACAGTTCAAGTTCCTCCCCATCGCCAAGAACGTGACTAGTCAAACGAGTCCACCGTGAGCTTATCCGCAGAATGAACCCACCAAGAATCTATGACCGTGACGCCGCATCTCCCGCCCTAACAAGGCAAGGCGGTTCTTCAAAGTCCGACCAGCTGATTTAAATGCTCATCACGAGGTGAAGAGTCAGTCCCAATATACCGTGGTGCACCGATAACTCGCCTTCGAGTGAACCAGAACCGACATCGATGGGTGATAAACCCGCAATGAATGCCGCCACACCTCGTCAGCGCCACGACATTTCTCGCGGCGACGCCTCGATGCCGCAACTCGGCCAAACAACGGCGACGGAATCCAAGGGAGATATAAGAATCCACCATCATCCTTGTGCCCATTGCTCACTCAATGAAAGCCAGATCCGGTCCTCAACGGAGTCGCCAAACAAATAGTCCCGCCTTGCCCAAAGGAGAAGAACCATCTTTCGAAAGGCCACCATCAATTCAACACACGAGGACCTCCTCCAAGTACTAACTGAAGTCACCTCCGCGATCCGGTCTAAACCGGGCTAAATAAGAATAGTAGGGTCATCGAGGAGGAGAAGTGGTCACCACGACGCCCGGCCAACCGAGATGCGGGAAGCGCACTGAGGGTACTCAACTAAAAAATGATGAAATCGGCGAGTCGTAACCCGAAAACATATATAGGCGCTGAATTCATTTTACGAAATTGAGATAGAGTCACGGCCTTATAACGGAAAATCGATGTCAACACACTACGGATTTATCGGATAATATACCCCGCCACATAAAATGACGGCATTCTATCCATCCACCGTAGTACGCCATGGAATCGCCCCGCCGTCCGCCGAAATATAAGCCGCCGATCCTCATAAGGAGGAATCAAGGCAGCCGATCCTCAAGGAGAAATCAAGGCTATATGAGCTTGTTCCCCACGGGAGGAATCAAGGCCGCAATTCATGAATGCAAGTTGTGAATGAGCAATTTAACATAAAAATCTCACCAAAGAACGATGGTGGTACGCCATCGAGACGAGTAGACGGCTTCAAGCACGCGATCTTCCCGACGACATCGGAAGTCAGAAAACACGACAAAAGTCGACATACGGCTAAAAATCAAGAATACAATAAAGAAGAAGTCCCAGTGGTCGTCGTCGCGACTCATTGGCCACGCCGGGCACCAACGGACGACATGGTCCGACGCGAACACAACCAAACGACCAGCCCGCTTTCGCCGAAGTCGCCATCAGCTTAATGCCCAGCCTGGTCACGACCGAGCCAGCACCGCCGCACTCCCGCCTGCCTCGGTCGCGCGCGGTCGAATCAGCGGCTTCTCGCCACGGCCGCGTTGCCGCCGGCCGTCGCCGGCCGCCACCATCGCCGCCGCCGCACGTGCCGCCGCCACCTATTCATGGCCACGGTTCTCCCTCACATGCATGCATGCAACAAAAAAAGAGAGAAAAGAAGAGAGAGGAAGAGAAAATATACATATAAAATCTCGCCATCTCGTTGTTCGAAGATGGAACACACGAAGCCAGAAGAAAACAAGAAGCGCATGCAGAAGGGGCCGCCTAGGTCAAGAGGAAGGAGGGTTTGTGGGTATTTATAACAATCCCATATGGACCTCAATTCTTTCATAAGGAGTCCTATTTGACAACAAATAGGAATTTTAATTGGAGCCCAATTGGACATCTAAAAGGAGTCCAAATCAGCCTAATAATTCATCCATCCTCTTTCCTAAATATTTAGAAAGATTTTGGAGATGTTACCCACCAATATACCCTAATATTCTCCCACATCGACGCCATCAACACGCCACTAATCCTACTCCAATCGATTTAGTATAAACTATTTCCTAATTTGTCGAGAAGTTCTAAGAATATTTCCATAAAACATTCTTAGGGAACTCGATCGCGGACCACATCGACGCCAATCAACGCTGCCTAACCTACCCAATCAATGATTTACAGTATAAACTATTTCTAATTTGTCGAGAAGTTCCCAAGAATATTTCCATAAAAAATTTTAGGATAACTCGATCGCACACTGACATCGACGCCAATCAACGCATACCTAATCCTACCCAATCGATTATAGTATAAACTATTTCCTAATTTTTCGAAGTTCTAAGAATATTTCCATAAAAATATTCTTAGGATAACTCGATCGCTGGATCACATCGACGCCAATCAACGCTACCTAATCCTACTCCAATCGATTACGAGTATAAACTATTTCCTAATTTGTCAGAAGTTCCCTAAGAATATTCTTGGATAACTCGATCGCATGGATCACATCGACAATCAACGCCGCCTAATCCTACTCCAATCTCGATTACGAGTATAAACTATTTCCTAATTTGTCGGAAGTTCCCAAGAATATTTCCATAAAACATTCTTGATAACTCGATCGTGATGGATCACATCGACGCCACCAACGCCTAATCCTAATAGGACTATGAGTATAAACTATTTCCTAATTTTAGCTAAGTTCGGAGAATATTACCATATTTTAAGGATAACTCGATAACCTCACCGGAGGGATGAATGGATCAACTCGACAAGGCTTATATTGACGACAATGCTTTCTACCTTGAAAGAATCCCTCCCACCGCGGATAATTGTACTCCAACAAGAAATATTACAAGAATAACTAACGATCGCACGGGCGATTCACCGATCAACGGTTCGATCCCCTTAAAATCGACGCCGCATCAACGCTGCACTCACGATTGAAGGCTAAAGTCCACAAAGTTTGGCACCACTAACGCTGCCAAGAGAAGGATTCCCCGATCAACGAGGAATCTCGATGGTCAATTGGACGACAGCTCAACACGAAGTCAATAACAAGGGAATTTAGTCACTACAGCTTGAAATTCCAACAACGGTCAAGCAATAAATGCATCAGAATAACCCCTGCATCCTACAAAGCACCGAGAACCCGAGCGGATTGGAGGAATCAAATATCGAGCTAATCTTAAAAGAAATTCATTTATCGACTTCTGTCAAGGTCTTAACAACGGTCGACAAAAAAATGCAAAGACCGTGAATACAAAGAATCCTACAAAGCACCGGAAAGACCAAGGAGTGGAGAGATCAAACGCCAAGGTCATTCATAAGTCCTATCATGCCAACGAAAGGGTGAAGGGTTTATTCAAAGCATCTCGCACTCATCAAGAATCGTACAGACGCTTTGAGGTATTCCAGGCATAAAAATTGCTTATCACTACCCGAACGAGACTCGCGGACGTGGGTTAACAACCGACCACCCATCCGACAAACGCCGGCGATTGACTATGCCGCGAAAACGATCACGACGTCGAACACATGAAGTGAGCCGGCGATGCATACAAGCCAACGAGGTTGCATAAATGTGGGATAAATCCAACAACAATAAGATTCGCAAACGAGAGCGATTGATTCGAAAGTCAACGAGACCGATTCAAACGAACGACAAGACAAGGATCACCATCATCTAACTCGCCAACGATTGAACCGAATTCGAAGTCGCAGAAAGAAATGAATCGACACGGACTTAGGACGACAATGACGCAGATCGAGACAAAACGCTCAAAAAGTCCGAAACCAACCAAACGACGCTAAACGGCGCTCGTTAAAACCCGACACCGCTTGGTGTCCGCCGCCAAAACCCCCTTTGATTATTTGCCTATAAATAGGCAGAGGGTGTTCAGCTTCTAAAGGTGGGATTTTCTCGATTTTTGGGAGAGAGCTCGCGAGATCTACGAGCCGCCGACGACGCCCGAAAGCACCGCAGCACAAGTTCCGCCGACGCCGATCGATCGCAGGTGTTTAACCGGTCGGCTACGAATAGCGCCAGGATTTCTCCTAGTAGATCTCACCCGCCCGGCCATCCTCTCCTTCGTGAGTGTGATCCCTGAAGGTGATCCTCTCCTTCGTGAGTGTGATCCCCTTAGGCGCTTCGTTTCCTTCGTGAGACGAGCCCTTCACGCCTCAGAAGTTCCGTAACCCGGTTTTCTACCGATCGGAATTGCGTGGTGGTCCATGCATCTAATAAAAAGTCCCCGGCATAGGCGAAGAACCCACACAAGCGAGGATCCCGTATAATAGAGATCCGAGTGTTTGTTCACTTAGGAAGAAGTTGTAATCTTTTGTTTTCATTGTAAGCCTTAAATAAAAGGCAAATTTTCTCTCTTTTGAATTTTGTTGTAGGCCAACGGTTGAAACAAGTTCAACGAGCAATTAATACAAAGTCTACTTTTACCGCACACGATTTCTAAGATTTCCTCGCTTTGAAACTCATTAAGTCTTTCTTTCCGCATTCGGGACTCTATCCTTGATTTTAGAAGGAGAATTTACAAGAGTTTGAACCCAGAATTCATGAAAATCATCTCTCATTCTAATTAGGTTTTGTGTCAAAATATCGAAACTACGACAAAGGTCAAGTCTTCAATTAAGGAATGAACTAATAACATAAAGTTAACCTACTCAAAGGTCGAACATGGAACTGTTGGTTCATATCATTATCCACAATGATAATCATGTCCTTCCTATGCATGAATCAAAAATTTTACTGAAATATCGATAAATAAGGAAAATGACACAAGGAAGAACATGAATTGGTGATATAGATCAAATACATCTGTTAATTTATGAACTTATATACGTAAGAAAAGGATTAAAGACGGAAGATAGCAAGTAGTACATGCCTGAAATTACTCTACCCGATGAAAGATGGTCAGAAAGACTAAAATCTGACGAACGGTTATCGAAAAGCTGATTTTTCTGCTCTCCAACCTTGGCCGGCTAGAATGAACTTTCCAAAGATCTAAAATTCTAACTCCTAGAGTTTAAGTCAGGTTCTCGTAAGGGAATTGGTTTATTAGTTTGTTTTGCAATTTGACCGCTTTTACTTAAAACCCGCTAGCTAAGGCTATTTAACAAAAAAACCCATATAATAATTTGACGAACCTAAACGCTAGAGCTTAGACTGACTTACCACTCAAGAGGATTTTAGTTGATCTTGTCGATGGAAAACCTAACGGCAACGGATATATGGTTGACATTGGAACGATGTGTTACATCCTACCACCTTTAATAAAAATTTCACCCTAGAAACTTCCTGTCTCTACAAGAACTATAGGTAGACGAAGGAGACTCTCAGTGCTCATCTATAATCATTACGGGCGTACTAACGTTTGAGGCCCATTTACAAAAACGAAAATCTTCCAAGTTTAAAACTGTAACAACATTTGTTAAGCAAAAGTTTTAAGAGCAAGAAAGATTTTAAATGCTCTTATAAATTTTGGTGTAAAACCCATAAAACTTATATTGATGATGAAACAAGATTTTCAAAACATAGTTTCCTCAAAATGTTGTAAAACTCATATCATTTCAATTGACAAAAGTATATATAGCTTCCTCAAACTTTGGTGTTAAAATGCAAAAATACATTTCCTTTGAAAATTTTGACTTCAAAATTTTCCTTTAGTGATTAAATCCAAAATGTCAGAATATGAAGCTTCTTAATATATGAAACAATATTTTAAAATAACTCACAATTAACTGTGAGGGTTAAATTTGCACCTTAAAACTCGTGTGTTATAATGCAAAATACTAACAAATCAAAACTTCATGGAGCTAAAAATTTCTCATAATTCCTTTAAAGTAGTAATGAAACAAAGTCCTTTATGGTTGCAAAATTAGTATGAGCTTTTCTACAAAAGATTCTAAAGAAACAAGTTTTGATAATAAGTCTATTGAGTTATGATTTGGTATGTGTTATGGTCATAACCTCTAAAATATGATTAGAAGAAACAATCCCACACGATTGAGCATGATAAACACTTTGTCCCGTCGGCTAACGACAACTCACACCCTATTGCCGAGGCGAGTGGATCTTTCACGTCTTCCATATGAACCTGATCATGTTGGATGACTACCTTCGTGGATGACGCGTAAGGTGGTACTAGTCGTCCCCTCAAACGACTACTCCCCTGGACTACGCGTAAGGCGGTACTGGTCATCCCCTCGAACGACTACTCCCCTGGACGACGCGTAAGGCGGTACTAGTCGTCCCCTCGAACGACTACTCCCTTAGACTACGATAGGCAGATCTGGTCGCCCCTCAAACGACTACTCGACGACGCGTAGCATGACACGGGTCGCCCCTTGAACGACTACTCCCCTGGACGACGTGTAAGGAGGTGCAGGTCGCCCCCATGGACACTTGACCTCCTTCACTCGCCCTAGGTGGCTCCCTCAATATAAACGACGGTTACATGATATCTGACTCCGACAACGCATCAACATCGCATTAAATGCATTGTCAGCTCCTTAATATCTCTATCTTTCACAGTATTTAAGGCACCTCGGACTAATCCGGCTGCGGACGTCGCCGGTCCCATCCCATTAATAAACTCATTAATGACGAAGTAATAGCCCTAACTCTTAAGTCTCCCAAAGCTTGACACCTGTAAAGCCAAGGCCGCCATGGCCGACAGCGAAAGACATCTGTCTAATCACCAATCAACACGTGGAAGGACAGACTGACTCGATTACTAGTTTTCTCATCAGTTGAAAAGACAGAAATACCCTCCTACCCTAGGTATAAATAGCAAAATGTGCAACGAACCAAAGGTAATCTTTTCTTTCTCAGTGAATTCCTTTTTCTTTACTTTTATCATCTCCATATACTGACTTGACCGTCGGAGGGACCACCGGAGATCCCAACTCCGCCCCTTCACAGGTTCATTTTCTATTGTAGGCGCACCACTAACCTGACATCATCATCGCATATTAGAGGAGAAGGCGGACTCCATTCAACTAAAAACTAATCGAGCAGAGTTTAGTGACTGAGATTTCATACATCAACAGTTTGGCGGCCACCGTGGGGCCTACTTTCTTCCTCTTGCAATCATGTCCGGAGGTGATGATCTTTTCAGGTTGGGGAACCTACCAGTGGGCTACGTTACTCAAGCCCAACTCCAAGAATCCACCGAGAAGATCACACAGACCATGCAAGCCTAGCTCAAAGCCTTTGCTGACGAGCTCTTCAACAGCTTCCCCGCTCCCGCAGCACAACAAGCTGCATCGGCCGTAGCACAACAAGCCACTTCGGCCGCAGCTCAATCCTCCGCCAGCCGTCATTCTACCGCTCATGGCGTCCATCAGCTCACCGTAAAGCAAGTACAGGTCCCTGAGACTCCTCTCATTGCCAAACCAAGAAGACAACGGCAAGAGCGCGCCTCTCAACCACTGCAGATGCAGCCGACCCTGTGCGCTAACCCAAGACGTCGTCCTCAGATCTATGATGTTACTGACGAGAGCCCTGGCCCCAATCATCATGAGATGGAACCAGACGTCGAAGCTTCAAGACCTCACACTGCATGTGGTCTCGGCTTCTGTACCCCAATTCGATAGGCGGCTATGATCAAGTGTATCAACCTGTTGCTGACGCTATTGGAGGGAACACTCCTTTCACTGACTCCATTATGAAGGCGCCATCCGAGAAGTTCAAGATGTCGCCGATGGACAAGTATAAAGGAGAAGGAGATCCAACTGAGCATGTACAGAACTACCACGACACTATGATCATGATGCAGGCACCGGAAGAAACCATTTGTCGATGTTCCCCAGTCACCTTGATGGGAAGTGCCAAGCTTTGGTGGAACGCTTTGGAGAAGAAGTCCATCGAAGCTTTGAGGAGCTCAGCCGAAAATTCATCCATCATTTCCTAGCTAACTCCAAACCCAAACTACCGCCCAGTGTGCTCATTCAAACCAGGCAAGAACCAGATGAAGATCTCAGGGCTTACATTAAAAGATTCCTAGCGAAGAGGTTGGAAGTCGAAGATCCAGGGAATAAAGTCGCTATGGCGGCTCTAGTGGCAGGACTACGACCGGGCGACCTATCCAAAGCCCTCAACAAGAAGCCGATCAAGAACTATGAGCACCTGATGGCCAAAGCACATGCCTATATGAATATGGAAGAAGCCGAAGCTTACAAGATAGCAAAAGGGCAGCGTAATCTAGCAGACGATGGCCCCGCTCTCGCAGCAGCCTCGGCCTGCCACCAAGAAACCCTCAACCCACTCAACCGACTCCATCTGTAGCCCCTGCAACGACTCCAGCCGCCTTCCCAACCAAGCCAAGTCAAAATCCACCTCGAAGAGAAGAGCCCATCAATCCCCCAAGGAACTCCTTCCCTAAGAACAACAACCGGAATAGCCGGTTCGACAGAAGGGATGACAGAAGAAACGACGTTCCTCCCCCAATTTTCATAATCCTCAACACATCCCTCTCTGGGGCCCTTGATAGGGCCTAGAAGGAGGGGCTCCTTACTAATCCCCCGCCGCCGATGAGATCAGATCCTCGCTGGAGGGGTGAACAACAGTTCTGTCGATACAATAGAGATCATGGTCATAACACTAGTGACTGTCGTGTCCTCCAGAGAGACATTAAGGATCTCATCAACAGGGGATTCTTGAAGAACCTAGTCCGGAGAGACCCACCTCCCAAGAGAAAAGACAGGAGGTCTCGCTCTAGGTCGCCACCCCCACCTGGCCGTAACCACTGGGAAGGCTCTGGGAGTTATTAACACTATTAGTGGTGGTCCTACCCTTGGAGGAGAGTCCAATAATGCTCGCAAGAGATATGCTAAGCATGCTCTGCGAGTTAATAGTTGTGACAAAAAGCTACGGTTGGATATGCCCATCTCTTTTAGTGATGCCGAACTAGGAGGGGTTGAAGTGCCTCATGACGACCTCATCCTCATCTCGGCCGACATTGATGGCTTTGAAGTAAAGAGAATAATGATAGACACAGGAAGTTCTGTCAATATCTTATTTTTGGACGCATTCAAGCACATGGGTATCGATAAGTCCAAGCTACAGCCATCTTTAGGTCCCTCATCGGCTTCACAGGGCATTCTCAGCTGCCAGAAGGAATGATCACCCTCCCCCTGATAGTCGGACGTCCCCCCTGCCAGTCGACTATCAACATCCAATTTGTGGTGATGGACATAAAGTCGGCACACAATGTTATTCTAGGCCGGACGTCCTTTCATCTCTTGCGAGCTATCCCGTCCACTTATCACCAGATGATCAAGTTCCCAACACCGGGTGGAGTCGGGATAGTCAAGAGCAACCAGCGAGAAGCCAGAGCCTGCTATGTGCTCTCTACTAAGGGGAAGGGAGTAGCCACAGCCATGCCCATTGAGAAGACTAGCCACCAGTTTGAGAAGAAGATGGAGCGAGAGAGAACAACCCCGGTTGAAGATTTACATGAGATCCCCGTAGACGGCGAAGGCAAGAAGACAATCAAGATTGGATCAAACCTCTCGGAGCCGCTGCGAGGAGCACTAATCTCTTTCCTCTTGGCGAACCTTGATGTATTCGCTAGCCGAAGACATGCCGCATCTCCCCAATGTCATTTTCCATAAATCTTTAATCGACCACGCAAGAAGCCGGCTTCGATAAAAGAAAAGACACTTGGGCCCTGAACGACAAAAGACAGCAGCTGAGGAAGTCGAGCGACTCTTGACGGTCGGCTTCATTCGGGAAGTCCAATATCCTGAATGGTTAGCCAATGTGGTGTTAGTGAAGAAAGCCAATAGCAAATGGAGAATGTGCGTGGACTTTACCGACCTCAATAAGGCCTGCCCCAAAGACAGCTACCCCCTCCCACGCATTGATTAATTGGTGGATGAAAGTGCAGGATATCAGCTACTGAGTTTCCTGGATGCTTTTTCTGGCTACAATCAGATCCGCATGGCGGTGCATGATCCGAGAAGACAGCTTTTGTCGCTGACCAAGGAACATTCTGCTACAATGTCATGCCCTTTGGTCTCAAGAATGCTGGAGCCACTTATCAGAGACTTGTGAACAAGATTTTCAGATCTCAAATCGGCCGCAATGTGGAAGCCTATGTAGATGACATCCTAGTGAAGTCGAAGTTAGCTGCTGCCCACATAGCCGACCTTGAAGAAACTTTTTCCACCCTTTGGCGTTATCGCATGAAATTTAACCCGACAAAATGTGCTTTTGGAGTGCAATCAGGAAAGTTTCTAGGGTTCATGATCACCCAGCGAGGCGTTGAGATCAACCCGGAGAAGATAGATGCTAATGAATGATTACCCGAGCCACGTACCATGAAGGACATCCAGAAGCTCAACGGCAAGATAGCCGCCTTGGGACGTTTCCTCTCCAAGTCAGCTGAGAGGAGCCTCCCTTTATTCAAGATACTCAGAGGGACCAAAGACCCCTAAAAAAAGTTAGAATGGACCGAGGAATGCTGCGCCGCCTTCAAAGAACTGAAAGTATACTTAAGCACCAGGCCGCTGTTGAGTCAACCAGTTGAAGGAGAGGCACTGTATCTCTACCTAGCCGTCACCCCCGAGGCCGTCAGCTTAGTTCTAGTTCGAGAGGAGGGATACGTTCAGAAGCCAGTATATTATGTCAGCCGGATCCTCAGAGCAGGAGAGTTGAAATACCCTCTGGTCGAAAAAGCGTCCTTCGCCCTCATTACAACTGCTCGTAGGCTTCGTCCATACTTTCAAGCACATTCCATCATTGTGCGGACGAGCCTGCCCTTGAAGAAAGCTTTGGGGAGTCCGACCACCTCTGGAAGGATGGTAGCGTGGTCAATCGAGCTTAGCGAGTATGACGTGCAGTTTGAGCCTCGAACTACTATCAAAGCCCAAGCTCTGGCCGACTTCCTCATTGAGTCAACCTCGCCAGATGGCGAACCGGCAGAACTTCCTCCCAAGGACCAGCCCTCACAGTCAACAAAGGGAAGCAAGGAGAAACAATCGGCAATACCCCCTGCATTCTCCACGTCCGAGGCCGACTCACCAGAGTTTGCTTCTTGGTGGCGGCTAAGGGTGGATGGATCATCAAATGAAGCTGGTAGCGGGCGGCGTAGTCTTACCTGATCGGATACGCGATGTTGGCGATCCATTGCCTTTGAGTTCTCGGCCTCAAATAATGAAGCCGAGTATGAAGCCCTCATTGCCGGCCTAAAAGCCGCCCTTGCAGTTAAAGCTGAAAGCCTCTACATATTGGCCGACTCTCAACTTGTAGTCCACCAAGTCAAAGGCAAGTATGCAGCCAGAGACAAGAGGATGGCTCAGTACTTGAAGATAGTTAAGGATTTGCTAGCCCAATTCGCCAACTTCAAGATTGCCCAAGTCCCTCGTGCCTACAACGCTTGAGCGGACGCCTTATCAAAGCTTGCTTCAACTAGCTCAGTGAGTAGCCTAGGACCCATCTACACCGACACACTTAGATGCCCTAGCATTGCGGAAGCCTCTTCAGATGTCATGCAGACCGACGCAGCCCCAAAACCCTGCTGGATAGACCCTCTCATCCAGTTCATGACCAACGGAGTCCTACCTACAGACACAGAGGAAGCAAGGAGCTTGCAGAGGAATGCCCACCGCTACCTTATGATCGATAACCAACTCTATCGACTGTCGCATCACAATAGTGGTGTAGGACCTTATCTTCGGTGCCTCCGTCCCGCTGAAGTCGACTATGTTTTAAGGAAAATTCATGAAGGCATCTGTGGAAATCACCCAGGAGCAAGAGCACTTGCTCAGAAGGTCATCCGGCAAGGATATTACTGGCCCATAGTAATAGCCGACTCCAAGAAGCTCATCTCGAAGTGTAAGAGATGCCAAATCTTTGCAGAAATCCCAAGAGCCACTGCTACGGAGCTGACTCCCATCTCCAGCCCTATTCCTTTTGCCCAATGGGGGCTAGATATATTGGGACCTCTCCCTCTTGCTTCAGGGCAGCGCAAGTTCCTAATAGTCGCCATCGATTACTTCACCAAGTGGATTGAAGCCGAACCCCTAGGAAAGATTGGAGAGAGCAACATCACTAGTTTTGCATGGAAATCCATTGTATGCCGGTTCAGCGTTCCCCGCTCGTTCATCACAGACAACGACACCCAATTCGCCAGCAAGGGATTCTAGGATTTTTGTGAAGAATGGGGGATTTGACTCAAGTTCGCCTCAGTGGCTCACCCCAAATGCAATGGACTGGCAGAAACCGCTAACAAGTGTATCCTCCAAGCCCTGAAGAAGAAAGTAGACAATGCTGTCGAAAATTGGGTTGAAGAATTGCCAAGCATACTATGGTCATACCGGACGACTCACAAGAGCTCCACCGAAGAAACTCCTTTCAAATTGGCTTATGGAGCTGAAACAGTGACCCCGGTGGAAGTCGGCATGCCAACCATCCGCCTACAGCAATTCGACGAAGATGTGAATTCTGCAGGGCTTAGGGTCGAGTTAGACCTCATCGATGAAGTTCGGGCAGTAGCATTGCGGCACCAAATTGTCAACCAACAACGAGTCGCCCGATACTATAATAGCAAAGTCCGACCAAGGAGGTTTTGCGTCGGTGATATTGTCCTCAGAAAGGCAGCATTCGACAAGGACACCAAGCGTAGCAAATTGGCGCCCAATTGGGAAGGACCATACACCGTCCTTGAAGAATTGCGACCAGCCACCTACCGGCTTAGAAGCCCAGATGGAAGGATACTACAACATCCGTGGAACATCGAGCACCTTAGGAAGTTCTTTCAATGACCTGCATTGCAAATCTTACTCAAGATATTTCAATATAAATATTCTCTTGCCCCTAACTGCAATTGTCTCTCTTATATTGTGCAAGGAGCGTCTCAACAACCTAGTTTGCTAAAAGACAGCACTTCATTCACCGCAACAGATTAGAAACGTCCGTCTCGCTAAAAACGAGTTGTATAAACCCGATTTCACTTAACGAGTCGAGAAAATCTCTTGGTTAAAACCGAGTACAGGAGACCCTTCCGGTTGGGCCGAGTCAAGGAACCCTTCTCGTCAAAACGAGTCAAGGAACTCTTCTCACCCAGCCGCGATAGGTGATCTAACTCGCTCGGCCAAGAAGACGCACCCACACACTAAGTCAAATCAGGTTGTCCAATCTCATTAAGCCGAGTCGAGACGCTCGTATCTGCTTGACAAGACAAAAAAAAGAGGGAAAAGATCTAGGTGCCACGTAAGTCCTAGTCACCCAACCTACGGGTTGTCAACCACTGAGTCGTCGCACTCGCTGGGGCCGACTCCCAAAAAACAGGCTTGCTCTTTACCTCAAAAATAGAGATCAGCCATGCCGAAAAAGACCTAGGTGCCGCGTGAGTCCTAGGCACCCAACCTACAGGTTGTCAATCACTGAGTCATCGCACCCGCTGGGGTTGACTCCCAAAAAAAATAGGCTTGCTCTTTGCCTCAAAAACAGAGATCGGCCATGCCGAAAAAGACCTAGGCGCCACGTAAGTCCTAGGCACCCAACCTACGGGTTGTCAACCACTGAGTCGTCGCACCCGCTAGGGCTGACTCCCAAAAAATAGATTTGCTCTTTGCCTTAAAAATAGAGATCGGCCATGCCGAAAAAGACCTAGGCGCCACGTAAGCCCTAGGCACCCAACCTACGGGTTGTCAACCACTAAGTCGTCACACCCGCTGGGGTCGACTCCCAAAAAATAGGCTTGCTCTTTGCCTCAAAAACAGAGATCGGCTATGCCAAAAAAAACCCAGGCACAACGTAGGTCCTGGGCATCCGACCTACGGGTCGTCAAATGGCAGAGCCGGCGCTACCACATGAGTCGACTCAAAAAGACCTAAGCAGCACGAGTCCTAGACTTCTAACCAGATGATTCAATATTGAATCGCCAACCCCACTGAGGCCGACACAATTCCAGGCACTTGCTAAAAGCAAGATTGCCCAGCGATTCGTAGGTCATGAATACTAAGATGTCTCTTCGGTTTGTAAACACAAATCAAAGTCATGATTGACGATGCAGTAGCCAAATGCAAGAAAATAGATTAAATGAATCATGATCAACACTGAAAGGCAAAACTTTTCATTGATAATTAAGATATTCAGATCGATTTACAACCGGTCCCAGAGAGTATACAAAAAAAAAGAGAATGGCGCTAGTCCTCGCCATCGGCGTCTTCATCCTCATCTTCTTCCTTGTCTTCATCCTCGTCATCGTCCTCGGCACCTAAATGGACCCCTGGCCCTTCTCTTCAAGACCCTGCAAGATGGGCAGACAGCTTTGTACTCGAGGAGGGTAGGTGAGATCGGAAGGTAGGGGTACCTCAGGAGGAAGTTGGGCCTTTAAGTGGTTGAAGCCAGCCTTGCGGCTAGCGACAACTCAACCTTCCCCATCGGCCCATGCCGATAGGCCTCGATTACCTCCTTTTTCCCCTCCTCCGACGTCACGAACTTGAGGCGTCTTTCAACAGATTGAGCATCAACAATAGCCGCTTGGTGAGCCGACTTCGACTCATCTAACTTAACCTTCAAGTTCTAAAGGACAAGTTGCTCCGAGCGAAGACTCTCTTGAGCCGGCGGCTTTTCAGCTTCGACTTCAATTTGTGTCGTACTCCGCCAGACTCTTCGGTCGACAACCTCCCTTTGGAGCCTTCAACCATTTCCTTAAGCTTCACCTCTTCCCTCAACTTCTTTATAGTGCGGCTTAATGAGTGAAGACCAGCAATCGTGGATTGCTTTGCTTCCAACTCACTACGCCACTTGGCATCTACCCCCTCCTTCTCCGCCTCAAGAACAGCCGCCCTCATCTCAGCTTCTTCTCGAGCCTTTTTCTCTTGGGCAAGTTCCCCCACCAACTCATCGCCGGTCTACATTAAGAGGTCGAGGCGATAAAAAAGCTCCTCCCCAACCAAAGCACCTCGTATATGATAGCTTTGGAGGGCCAACCGCAAGCCATGTGATGGCACCTCCTTCGAAAGATCCAGATCCCTCCGAAGAGAAAATTGTTCGACCGCAGTCAGTTGAGCTCTCCTTGACAAGAAAATCGAGTCCTCCTTGTGGAGAAAACATTTAGGGATAAACTTATCGGCTTCAAGAGGCCCTTCCTTAGGCGAGTATCCCTCTTGAAGTACGCCGACGAGCTTAGATCGGAGCTCCTTCCACCGCGACTTTTTGATCTCGTCAATGCGATGGCAGAAAGGTATGGGCACATCAGAATCCTCAAATAAATAATGGGGAATTGCCCCCACCGTCGTCTCATCCAAATCGGTCGGCTCTTTACCCGATCTTCGAGTCAACCCTGAAGCAACAGCCTCATTGACCCGATCTGCGGGGGCCTCCAGATCAACGACGGAAGCCTCCTGCTCCCGATGACCAAAAGCCTCTCTCTTGCTAGGAGAAGACTCCTCTGCATGGCCAACCTTAGCCAGATGGTTTGCTGGGGAAGTTGACTTTGGGATCGACTCCTCCATGTCGACCGACAAACTCCCCGCGGTCGTCCCGACCGGACCCATGCCGTCTCCCTCGGTTGTCTCCTTGGGAACCGACTTCTTCTTCTTCTTTGCCGGATTGTCGGCTTGAGGGGGAGAAGCTTTTCCCTTCAGCATAGCCGCCATCTGGTCAAAGTTCTTCGTCAATAGGCACTCATCTTTAGCCGACAAGCCTCCCCCTGGCCCTCTTCTGAGGCAATTGAAACTCCACAATTTTGGCCGAACTGGGAGTCAGGATGACTTTTGTAGACCCAAGCACTGCAGTAACTTTCGTCATGTCAGAAACCCTGCCTTTAGGGTTTTTGGTTTGTTCGGGCGACTTTAAGTAGCTTCTGCTCCTCTTCCTTATCAGCCTCTGTCGGCTTGATAAATGATAGCCCCGCCATCCTCAATGAGGCATTGTCAAAGAGATTATGGATCTCGCGAGATTCAGAATAATGTTTGATCTTCTCCAAATCTTGCTGCTTGCTGGGTGAGAGAGGAAGGGGCTTCAACTTCTCCTTCTCGATCTCCGGCCAGTTGCAGCGAACTAAAATTGAATCGGCCCCGAAAACCCAAATGAATTTTACCTTCCAATCTTTAATGGAGTCGGGGACGTTGACGAGCTTGCCACCGGCATAACTGAAGAAGAAATGGGGGTCTTTCTTAGTGGTCTTCATTGTGACCAAGTGGCTGAACGGCTCGACCCCCACTCGGTGACATATCACCAAGAACGTCATGATTGTCGCTATGGCGTTAGGAGCGAACTGCATTGGAGAAACCCCCAGTCGTTCACAAACCTTCTTCACAAATGGAGGAAGGGGAAGGCGCAATCTGTACTCCAGATGGACTAGGTATAGGGGCACCTTATCAATGCTATGCGCATACACGGTGCTGCCCTCCTCCGGCAAAGATAGCTTGAACTCTCTGGGAAGATCATACCTCTCATAGAGCTCCTCCAAATCTTCTTCTCTCACCTTCGAACGCTAAGAATTGAGCATTCCAGCCCTATCAATCGAAGCAGAAGAAGCAGGAGCCATGGCGATGTTTTCTTTTGAAATTCAAAAAGACGGGAGAAAGGGGAAATAAACTCTGCAGAATGCATAAAGAAAAACCTCAATAGGGTTTAAGCATATATATAGCCACTCAAAAAATACGCGTGGCGGCTTTTCAATGGCTTGTTAGCGACAAGATCAGTGGTCGAGATTGATTGCAGAATTCAAATCGCCTTACGAATATCGAGAAGCTCACCGCTTTAAATGTCACCCGTTTCTTCACCCGGAGATCGAAGCGACGTTGGCGGCTAAGGCATGGCTGACGTCATGACGTGTCTGCCACAATTACTTTTCCCTAGTCCTATCTTGGGATCCGAACTCACTTGTTGTCCCAGATACTCAACAAAACTTAGTCGCCCAAACCAACAAACAAAAATTTGAAAAACGTCAATGAATAATAAGTCGACTCTACTGACAACCTATCATGAAAAGGACAACAAAAAATTTTGAAGACGATTTAAGTAAAAATGAGCATCTTTATTCATATTTTCATAAACTTTACACAAGATAAAATGCAAATTACACAGTTCTGGAACCCGAAGTCTAAGTCAGAAGATATCCTTATCGGCCCCAGAAGTAAGAGACAGTGAGACGTTTGTAGTCGGCGGAGGAGTCGGGGAAAGGTCCCGTACCACCTCATCACTCTTCCTCCCGCTCAAGCCCTCACAAACACCCTGACCGGTCTCATCAGCGGAATCGTCAGCCGACGACTCTGTCTCCCCCTCTGATCCCGCCTCGGCATTGCCCCCACCTATATTGTAACCCGCTCCTGCTTCCTCAACCTAGTGGGAAGACTTACATTATTAGCTATGCTCGGAGGATACTTGAGCCGACCGGGAAAATCCTGGTATTCAACAGGAAGTTGCTTCACCACAAAGTCACTACTCGCCTTGCAGGCCAATGCCACCTCAATCTTCCCGATCGAACTGTGGCGAAACTCTTCAATGATGTCAGGTCGACTCTCTGTGATAATTACCGACCGGTAATCGTCCGATTCCAAATATCCGACCTTGCCCTCTGCCTCGCGTAAAGACTCCTTGAGCCGAGCACATTCATCTAACAACTTCTACTTAGCAGATAACTCTACTTCTAATCGCGCCTTAGCATGCTGAGCGACTTGCTTCTCGAGAGCCGCTTGCGTCACAGCCAAGTCTCGTTCTCTCAAAGCTTCCTTGAGGGATTCCAAGCCCTCATTACTACTCTGAGGCCTCTGCTTT
Source organism: Asparagus setaceus (assembly GCA_012295165.1). NCBI lineage: Eukaryota > Viridiplantae > Streptophyta > Magnoliopsida > Asparagales > Asparagaceae > Asparagus > Asparagus setaceus. The sequence goes on along the minus strand of CM022708.1, from coordinate 13,175,212 downwards.
AACTGTCGAACTTTTGCTGACAACTGTACGTTGACCGACTTAAGCTCTGCAATTGTGTGCTCCTTCACTTCCATCTCTCGACGCCAATCATCGAGCTCAGCTTGCTTGGCAGAAAGTTCCTTGACAATGTGGTCGAGCTCATCATCTTCGCTGACCCCTGAGGCTACGTGCTTCTTGCAGAGTTGTTCATAAGCGTGATGGCCCTCGGCCAGCCGACTATATATCTCCTCCCCCACCAAGCACCCTCGAGTCAAATAACTTCAAAGAATCACATGTAGACCCGTCTGGAATTCTCTTCAAAAACTCCTTATCTTCAGGTAGACTAAACTGTTGTACAACCTTAGCCTGCATATATCTGGATTGGAGCACCGATGAGCAAACGTCCAAAAGATTAGTGGGATCATACCGATGCTCTGTGTCGGGTTCTCCCTCGTAGCAGTCGACAAGAGGAAGCGTCCCTATTAATGAATCGCTCGCCTTGTCCCAAACCCCAACCTCGGACTCCGCCATGTAATAGGGAGAGGGCCATCCCGCTAGAACAAAACCCGTCTTTTGGCTTCCGACCAGGCTCCTTGCCATGTTTGCTCGGTACGCTTTCGACACGAGGGCGAAACTTTCACCCAGGCCGCACCTCGCCGCCAAGAGTCGCCTCTGCAGCAATGTTAGACACATTCTCAGTCGACCAGAAGTCATCCCTCTCTTCTGACTCGGATGATCCCGGCTCCATGGGGTTCGCCTTACTTTCCCCTAACCGTCTCCCTCCCCGGGGTCCATGACTCGTCTTCTTTTGCCAAGTCCTTCGAAAGCCAGGAGCGGCTGCTGAGGGGACGCACGCAGTTGCTTCCTTATGACTCGTGATCGGCTCCTCAACCTGCCCCCGAATAGACACAACTCCCGTGGGGACCGACTCCTGCCGTTGTCGTTTAGCTTGCTAAGTCATCACTTTCTCAGGGATCTCCTCATCAAGCTCTTCATCGAAGCCGGCCAGTGCGGCGGTTCTTTGCAGAGCACCCTCAAAAGTTATGTTGTGGGATTTGGCACAGTCCACGAGCACAGGAGAGCGGATGAAATCCAGAAACCATAGACCGAGTTATTAAGTAGAGCAGGCATTGTCCTTGGTCCCGTGTATTTGAGAATCTGCCCCAATTCTCATTGATCTTCAGCCGACAGAGGCTTCGGTTCCAAAGCCTCTCTTCTTATCTCGGGCCAGCTCGAACATCCCAACTTAGAGTCATCCCCCGTTATCCAAACGAATCGGTCCTTCCACCCTTTGTTCGACTTAGGGAGCTCGAGAACAATCTTAAAGTCGCCTGTCACCTGAAGATCGTAATGGGAAGTCTTACGAGTATAACTGCGACCCGGATGGCTGTGCGCTTCGTTTTGGGCGGATTCCCAACCAATAGCAAATAGCGAGGCCCAGGCCAGTAGCGATAGAATTAGGCTTCATTTGCATCGGAGATACTCCCAGCTCCCCAAACACCTTGCGAAGGAATGGGTGTAGTGGCAACCTTAAACCGCATTCCAGGTGCTTGATGTAGAGGGGAGCCCTCCCTCACCATGGCGATATATACGGCGTTGATGTTGGCCTGTTGAATCCCTTAGGGATGTCAAACTCTAAATGAAGAAGACGCATCTGAGCCTGAGTCACTTTGGAGTGGAACTCATCTAGTTGCTTTCGACGATCGGAATCCATGGAGAATACTTGTATAGATGGTAGAAAGATGTGGGAATTCCTTGAGAAAGATCACGAGAGCGAGCTTATCCTCTCTTGATTTACGTACTTATAGAAGGGCCTGGCGATGGATGCACGTGATCAGCGGCCAAGATTAAAACTTCGAACCGGCGTTGTCCGCCGTCGAGAAACCACCCTTTTCACCTCTAACTGGCAAGATATCGGGCCGGGGAAAACAAAGCGTCGGCTGACCCAAAGCTTTTTTTTGACGACACCGATCCATCACAGGAACCTTCGAAACTCTCCCCGAAAAGGCTTCTATTCACCCCGAGTCGTGACATTATTTCATTCGCATTCGTTTCCAACCGACTCCGAATGAAAGGGGCCAACTGTTATGGTCATAACCTCTAAAATATGATTAGAAGAAACAATCCCACACGATTGAGCAAGATAAACACTTTGTCCCGTCGGCTAACGACAACTCACACCCTATGCCGAGCCGAGTGGATCTTTCACGTCTTCCATACGAACCTGATCATGTTGGATGACTACCTTCGTGGACGATGCGTAAGGCGGTACTAGTCGTCCCCTTGAATGCCTACTCCCCCGGGACGACCGTAAGGCGGTACTAGTCATCCTCTCAAATGACTACTCCCCTGGATGACGCGTAAGGCGGTACTAGTCGTCCCCTCGAACGACTACTCCCCTGGACTACGCGTAAGGCAGTACTGGTTGTCCCCTCAAACGACTACTCCCCTGGACAACCCGTAAGGTGGTACTAGTCGTGCCCTCGAATGACTACTCCCCTGGACTACCGCGTAAAGGCGATGCGGTCATCCCCTCGAGCGACTACTCCCACGGATGGCGTAAAGGCGGTACTAGTCGTCCCCTCGAGCGACTACTCCCACGGACAACGTAAGGTGGTACTAGTCGTGCCCTCGAATGACTACTCCCTGGACTACCGTAAAGTGATGCGGTCATCCCCTCGAGCGACTACTCCCACGGATGGCGTAAAGGCGGTACTGGTCGTCCCCTCGAACGACTACTCCCCTGGACAATGCGTAAGGCGGTGCAGGTCGCCCCCATGGACACTTGACCTCCTTCACTCGCCCTAGGTGGCTCCCTCAATATAAACGACGGTTACATGATATCTGACCCCGACAACGCATCAACATCGCATTAAATGCATTGTCAGCTCCTTAATATCTCTATCTCTCCGCGGTATTTCACGGCACCTCGGACTAATCCGGTACGTGGGCGTCGCGGTCCCATCCGTTAATAAACTCATGTGAAATGCTGACCCTAACTCTTAAGTCTCCCAACGCTTGACACCTGTAAAGCCAAGGCCGCCGTGGCCGACAGCGAAAGACATCTGTCTAATCACCAATCAATGTCTAATCACCAATCAATACGTGGAAGGACAGTGACTCGATTACTAGTTTTCTCGTCAGTTAAAAAGATGGAAATACCCTCCTACCCTAGGTATAAATAGCAAACTGTGCAACGAACCAAAGGTAATCTTTTCTTCCTCAGTGAATTTCTTTTTCTTCACTTTTATCATCTCCATATACTGACTTGACCGTCGGAGGGACCATAGGAGATCTGACTCCGCCCTTCAGGTTCATTTTCTATTGTAGGCGCACCACTAACCTGACATCATCATCGGATATTAGAGGAGAAGGCGGACTCCATTCAACTAAAAACTAATCGAGCAGAGTTTAGTGACTGAGATTTCATACATCAACAGTATGTGTGTCTTTATATATTCATGTTTGGATGATAACAAACAATTTCTTGCATGCATAAAATTTCTAATTATTTTAGGAATATGAAGTGATGAGTTTAGAAGTTGTCACTTTGTTGCTACACGCTGAAAAACGTACAAATACAATGAGATGGCACAAGCATCAACAATAAAGGAATAATAATAAATTTGATTGTTCGCGGTGAAAGTCGGGACCTTTTTTATTGCTGAACTCATTCTACCTTTATGGTTTTACAAATGAACTCAAAGAAAATTCGCCTTTTTATAAGGCTGATTACAATGAACAAAGAACAAAAATTATAACTTTTTCACCTAAACAAACGCGGGATCCGTTTATCGGGTCCTCACTTGCGTGGGTTCTTTGCCTGTGCCGGGGACTCTATTCCGTTCGTGGACCGCCGTGTAGGCGTTGAAAAATACTTACAAAATCCCCGAAACCAACTTCGTGGCGAAGTCGTGAATGACAACCCATCGAATGATCTGAGGCGTCGAATCGTTAAGGCGTGAACCTACGGCAAACCACGGCGTCACAAACGCGGTTTAAACGGACTTGAGCGGTGTCGGATTCGGGACCGTTGAGCAAAGCGAACCAGAACTAGTCCGGAATCAAATACAGACAGAACTCAAGCGCGAGAGGTGGCAAGCGGAAAAGCGGAAAATAAGAAAGCGAAGGCCTTGCCCTCGGCAACTTGGCGGAGTACCCTCAGTGGTAGAAGTGGCTCGGCCCGCTTTGGCCGAAATCAACCAGCTTGCAGGGTAGCTCGACCAACTACGGACCTCTCGACCAACAGTAGAGGTGACTTCGACAAGTGGTAGGGTGGCTCGGCTCACCATGGTAGGGAGTGGCTCGGCCAAGTGGCGAGCCCAAACACCACCGATTTGTATATATGAGAGTGCGACTCTTCAAGGGGATTGGGGCCGGGATTTTTGGGGCTTGGACGAGATTTGAGTTGGATTTTAGGCCGGTTGGAGATCTTAGAATTCTTGCGAGATCCATGGCGATCGGCCTTACGGTTAGAGCACGCGAGACAAGTTCATCGGCGTCGATCTACAAGCGAATGGCGAATTGGGTGAACTCTGAGATACCCTCTAGATTAAGCCGTCTTAATCTCGGGGATAAGCTGTGATTTCTCCTAGTAGATCTCACCGCTCCGTGATCCTCTCGCCGTGAGTGTGATCCCGGCGATCCTCTCCTTCGTGAGTGTGATCCCCTCGAGCCGTTTCCTTCGTGAAGCGAGCCCTTCTCGTCTGTAGTTCGAGCAGGGTCTCTACGGATCGAATTAGCGGTGGTCCACGGACACAAAAGTCCGACACGGGCAAAGAACCCGCATGGCGAGGACCTCGATATAGCGAGATCCTCGTGTTTGTTCAAAAGGATAAAAGTTGTAATCTTTTCGATTTTCATTATGCGCCTTAAAATAAAGGCATTTCTCTTTGAATTTTGTTGTAGGCCAAAGAAGCTATAAGCAAGTTCAAATCAATGACAATCATCCCAACTTTTACCGCTAACAAGCCGGGCGCACCACAGTGGGAGCCAACGGTCTCAAGTCGAGATCGCCGTGGTCGTAGCCGCAACAAGCGGACCGCCAAAACTCGCTGTAGGGTGTAATAATAGCAGCTCCAGCGAAGTCAGCGAATCAAGTTGATCCGGGTTCGGCTGTGAGTATCATACTATCGTCCTTGTCAGTTGTCCTCCCCACAAATCGAAGGATCTCGGCTGCAAGAAAGATCCGTTTGTCCTCGGCTCGAAACTTTAAAGGCGAGGATCTTAACTCGCCAAGCGTCGGGTTGCACCAAATGGCATCCTTCCGGCATCAAGATCGCCGGATCTACGCAAAGATCACCGTGATGGCGTGCCGACTCTCGGCGCATGAGTTAGCCAAGGCCACGGAATTAGTCGGCGGTGTCGAAGTCAGGAGAGGTCAAGAACCTCATCAGCGGTACCGGCAACTCCTCCAAGCCGTCAACAAATGATTGGGTCAGCGTCAAGCGGAACCGATCAACACTTGAAGCGTATCGAGGCGCGTGCATTACTCGCACACCACGGGCTCTAGTTCGGGAGGCGGATGTAGAAGAAGGAGAAGTGGACAAGAAGCGCCCGAAAATGCACCAAGTTTGGAGTCGAAATCCGGAACAACGATTCGGACGAAGGCAACGTCGATCAAGAATCGATCACCTCAAACTGATTCGACTAAAGTCGGCCGCCATGGGGTGACTTGATTCAAAGAAGATCACACCTCGTGATCTCATCGAGATCTCCATCGGCTACGTGCTTTCGCCGGTCAATCTGTTGGCGTATCGAGCAAAAGCGGTGTTAAGCGCCTCGACCCATTGCACGATGATCGGTAAAATTTCGATCAAGGATTGTTTGGGCCGAAGAGGCCCGACCAACTCGCGGTGATGGGGTCCTACCCTCTCCGCCATGATAAGAAGATTCCCGCACGCCTCACCGGAATTGATCGGTTCGAGCCCGCCGAAACTCAAGGCCGCAGGCTAACGCTGAGACAGTGACTCTTTGAACCTCGATAATGTGGCTCATCCTCGAAGGAGACATTTTCGTCGACAGCGATGGCGTTATACGAGAAGTCGTACCAACACCACGAGGGTTGCTCAGGCATTCATCTTAGATGAGTAGTACTATCGTCTTTGGGAGTGCAGTAAATCTCGAAATAGAAGTTCCTCCGAATTGGACCGCATTGTCCATGTTCCAAACTAATCGGTGGTGTTGTCGAATGTAAGCGCACCAAGCCGACTCAGAAGAAGCGTCGGTCTTTGATAGGCTTGGCAACAAAATGCAAAACCAAGTCAAGATGCTTGGTGGAAGAAGATCGAGTCTCAAGGCAATAAATTGTCAAGGGTAACCACCAATATGACCAGCAGAGGGTTGGGTTATGTACCTTCTTGAAGGCGAATGTTGCTAATTCATTGACGACCAAGTGTCCGACGCAGGAGACGGACATTCATTGGATTCCTCCACTTGGGATTCAGACACCAGCCTCGGAGAAGCCTTCAAGGCTTTGATGTCAAATATGGCTACGGTCGATCACGCTACTGTTGAAAGTGATGAAGACATGCCAACATGGGAAGACCCATGGATCCATCAACTTCGAGGCGGTTTGGGGATAGATTGAACAAAGAGCCCCCACTAAGGGCGAGGTAGTCGAGGTTAATATGGGTGACGATGAGCATCCTAAGCTCATAAACATCAGCAATACTCTTCCCTTGGAAGAGAAGGAAGAGTTGATTGCCTTAATCAGGGAGTATATCGATGTATTAGCACGGAGCTACGAGGACATGCGGGGACTTCGACCCTAATGTGGCGACACATCGCCTCAACATCAAGGCGGATGTCAAACTGTCAAGCAACGGCAAAGGCGGTTTAGATCCACAAATATTGCGAGGCAATGCGTTGGCGAAGTGAAGAAACTCATAGAATCGGGATTCATCAGGAAATTCAACATCGGTTGGGTGGCGAATATAGTCGATCATGAAGAAGAATGGTTCGATTAGGATGCGTATCGATACTGAGTCTGAGCGGCCTTGCCCAAAAGATGACTTCCCTCTTCACGATGTCATAGTTGAACAATACATGTGGATTTGAAAGAATGTCGTTCATGGATGGTTTCGGGTTACAATCGGATCAAGATGCACCCGATGATGCCAAACACATCACCTTGAGCGCCCATCGGTATATATTGTTACGGTCATGCCGTTCGGCCTAAAAATCTTTGGCGCCCGCATACCCGTGGCGATGGCGACAATCTTCGGGACCATCTCAGAAGCGGTCGAATGCTACGTCGGCGACTTGGTGCGTGAAAAGCGTGACAAAGGAGATCACATCAAAGATCTTAGAGCGGTATTGAGCTCATGCGAACTCATCAACTAAAGATGAACCTGCCAAATCCTTCCTTGGGATGTCGATGGCAAATTCCTTGGCCGTCGTCACCAATAAAGGAATCCATGTCGATCGATAAAGTGAAAGCGATTCAAGATTTACAACCTCAGGAATCGAGAGAACTTCGAGGGCTACAAGAGGCGATTGGCGTACATCCGGCGGTTCATATCGAACCTATCAGGAAGTGCCAACCGTTCTCTAAGTTGAACAAGAAGTGTCATTTATTTGGGGCGATGCTTGTCGAGCGCGTGAAGAGATCAAGTCTTATCTCGCTAAACCTCCTGTTCTTGTTGCACACGGTCGGAAAACCGTTTTGATCTCGTCAAGGCAACGGATCACTCGTTGCTTTACCGCAAGACGACGATACGGTCACTTAACAAAGGTATTACCCGAAATAACATTAGTCGGCGCCGAAGTCTCGATATCCAATGGTCGGAAGCGCTGCCTTGCATTAGTGTTCGCATTCGTAAAATGCGCACTATTTAGCTCCGGATGACGATTTATGTTATCTCTAATGTAAATCCGGTCGAATATTTATGACCCAAACCTCAATGAGTTGGCGTCTGGCGAAATGGGCCTTACTCTTGTCCCAATATGACTTGCACTTCAAACAACGAAGTCGGTCAAAGGACAAGCGATTTAGATCTCTTGGTCGCCACCACAACGATGCAGCTTGAGCTATATGATGATCTTCGGATGAAGTTCAAGAAGTCAACACTACATCGCACCAACAAATATGGCGATTGTATTTTGTGAGCCTCTCGAGCTACCAATGTGGCAAGTGCCCCGGATGTTCTAAGATTTCCGAGCTCCGATTGTCTTAGTTTCCAGGAATCATGTCATGCCCGTGCTTATTCACTCGAACCTTGCTCTAATAGCGTAGCTGAATACAATGCGCTACTTATTGGACTTAGTTCGCCAAGGAGCTGGGGTCGAATATCTCGAAGCGTATGGAGATTCTGGCCCGATAGTTAAGCGGTCGTGGTGACTACGAAGTTAGGAACCACGATCAGTCCCTTATCATCGGTAGCGGTGGAAATGGCGGACTCGTTAAAAGAATTCTTCATCGAATATATCCCGCCAGAACGCCATGCGGACGCGATCAAGGGCGTAATGTCGCTAGCACAACCCCCGACCGAAAGCAATTAGTTACCGGCCAGACTCACCAACTCTTCGCACTCAATATATGATGGGGTACAAGAAGACAAAGGATAGTTACCAAAGAGGTAAATGCAACCCAAACCAAGTTGGAGCCGAGATTGGCTTTCCTATCATCGATTCGTCTTACATGGTATGCGGTGAAAGAGTCAATCCGGCGAAGATCCAAGATTCTTTTACGACCTGAAACCCGGATGCTATATCGTAGGAGTGCGATGGTCTTTACTCGATGCCTCTCAAACAAAGAGAAAGGGTCGCCGGGGAAGCACGCGAAGGTGAATGTGAGTGCACACCGGCTGGTCCCAAGCTCTGATCGAATCGGAGAATGGGCTACTTTGGCGCGATGATTAATGGCGGTCGATGCGGCTCGAAAATGCCGCAGCGTGTCAAATTCCGCGAATTATATGTCGACCTCTGGCGATTGCATCCTTACCGCATCGGCCATTGAGACATGGGGAATGGGCGTTGTAGGTCCCATTTTCCTCCGTCGATCAAAGCGTCGGTTTATTCTAGCGATCACAGTTACTTCTCAAGTGAAATGAAGCAATCCGCTAAAAGAAGTAAAATGATAAGTGTCAAATTTATCAAACACCATGTCATCTATCGACATGGTGTCCCGGATCGTGCATGACATGGTCCCCGATTCATCGGCAATTCCTTCATCGGGTTTTGCGAGAAATTCAAGATACAAGATGTCTCGTCGGCGGACCTATAATCCGGCAAATGGATTAGCAGGCATTCAACAAGACGATCATCAAAATTACATCAAAGCTTGTGAAGGTAACAAAGGCGGATGATCGCTTCGGGAGAAGCACTTCTGGCATATCGCTGCCTGACGATACATGCCGTACCAGAGGACCCGTATTCTACGGTCACGGGTGTGAAGCAGTTCTCCCTTGGAAATCGAGATTCGTCGCTTAGCGCCAGCCCTTTCCGCGAGATGGCGGCCGAAGAACAACATCAAGCGTCTCGAAGAGCAGATATTAGATGAAGCGTCACGGAAGCTCAACAGCGTATTGAGTTCTACCAAGCTAGGATGTCGAGAGCTTTCAATAAGAAAGTCGACGACGGAGTTTCAAAGAAGGAGATTTGGTCCTCATTTGCTTTCGGCGGTAGATAATCCTCACTTCAAAAAGGTAAATTCGAACCTAAATGGGAGGTCCGTTTGTAATAGAAGCGGTCTACTCTAATGGTGCATATCGCCTAATTACCCAAAATGGCGGCCAGGCAATTAATCTTAGATAAATGGGAAGTTCTGAAGAAATACTACCTTAGTATCTTGGGATAACCCGTTCGGCGGGAAGTTCCGTGGGATGTTTCCACCCGAGGATAACCCTAGATTTATCCTCCATCATAATTTCCCCATAGATCAAATTCCTTGGCGGTGGGCCTACAATACATGGTACATTGCCAAATCTCCTCTTGATTCCTTCTATGAACAAGAGGCCCAATCAAAATCCCTTTTCTGTGGAGATAGAATATAAAATTCTTCCTCTCCAGCATCAAATCCCTTTAAGTGATAAGCGGAGGAGGGTTCTTTCCATCTCTCCCTAGGTAGCGCCCGGTGAAGGTATCTTGTAGGGATTTTCGGACCGGGTTGTCCGAAGGTGCTTTGAGTCTTTCGGTTCTCGGAGTGGAGATCCTCTTAGTTCCATCTCTCTCTAGGTAGCGGTGGAAATGGCGGACTTCGTTCGAAGAATTCTTCATCGAATATATCCAGCCTCCGAAGCGCTCATCTTGGGCCTTGGCGTTAGGCAATGTCGTTACATCCCGAGACCGAGCAATTGTTGCGGTGAGAACTCACCGGCTCTTAGTACCAATATATGATGGGGTACAAGAGACAAAGGGATAGTTACCAAAGAGGTAAATGCAACCCAAACCAAGTTGGAGCCGAGGATTGGCGCTTTCCTATCATCGATTCGTCTTACATGATACGCGGAAGGCGTGAAGAAGAGTCAATCGGCGAAGAGCTCAAAGATTCTTTTACGACACAGAAACCCGATGCTATATGTAGCGAGTGCGATGGTCTTTACTCGATGCCTCTCAAACAAAGAAGCGAAGAGGTCCCGGGGAAGCACACAAGGTGAATGTGGTGCTTCAGCCTGGTCCCAAGCTCGATCAAATGGGAGAATGGGCTACTTTTGGCCCATGATGATTAATGGCGCGTCGAAATGCATTTCGAAAATGCCGCAGCGTGTCAAATTCCGCGAATTATATGCATCGACCTCTGGCGGTTGCATCCTTGAGCCACATCACGGCCATTGAGACATAGGGAATGGGCGTTGTAGGTCCCATTTTTCCTCCGTCGGTCAAAGGCGTCGGTTCATTCTAGCGATCACCGGTGCTTCTCCAAGTGAATTTGGCAATCCGCTAAAAAGTAAAAGCGAAATGCAAGTCGTCAAATTTATCAAACACCATGTCATCTATCGACATGGTGTCCGAAAACGGATCGTGCATGACAATGGTCCCCAATTCATCGACAATTCCTTCATCGGGTTTTCACGAAATTCAAGATACAAGATGTCATCGTGACCTATAATCGGCCGGCGAATGGATTAGCGAGGCATTCAACAAGACAATCATCAAAATTACTGTCAAAGCTTGTGAAGGGTAACAAGCGAGGCTGGGATGATAAGCTTCGGAGAAGCACTACAGGGCGTATCGCGTAATGATGCGCCGCGGCTGAAGAGACCATTATGGTCTACGGGTGTGAAGCAGTTCTCCCATTGGAAATCGATTCGTCCGCCGCGCCGCCCTTTCCAGAGAGATGGCGAAGAACAACATCAAAAGCGTCTGAAGAGCTTGAGATATTAGATGAGAAGCGTCACGGAAGCTCAACAATGTATTGAGTTCTACCAAGCTAGGATGTGAGGCTTTCAATAAGAAAGTCACGACAGCGGAGTTTCAAAGAAAGGGATTTGGTCCTCATTTGCTCGGCGACCGATAATCCTCACTTCAAAAGAAAGGTAAATTGAACCTAAATGGGAGGTCCGTTTGTAATAAAGCGGTCTACTCTAATGGTGCATACGCCTAATTACCCAAAATGGTGGCCAAACAATATCTTAGATAAATGGGAAGTTCTGAAGAAATACTACCCTTAGTCTTCGGGATAACCCGTTCGGCGGGAAGTTCCTCGTGGGATGTGTTACACCGAGGATAGCCCTAGATTTATCCTCCATCGAGGTTTTCCCCACCGATCAAATCCTTGGCGGTGGGCCTACAAACTATGGTACATTGCCATAATCTCCTCTTGATTCCTTCTATGAACAAGAGGCCCATCAAAATCCCTTTTCTGTTGGAGATAGAATATAAAATTCTTCCTCTCCAAGCATCGGATCCTTTAAGTGATAAGCGGAGGGTTCTTAGTCCATCTCTCTAGGTAGCGCCGGTGAAGGTATCTTGGGATTTTCGGACCGGGTTGTCCGGTGAAGGTGCTGGAGTCTTTTAGGTTCTCGGTGGAGATCCACTCTTAGTTCCATCTCTCTCCTAGGTAGCGTGAAGGTATGGTGGGATTTTCGGACGGGTTGTCGGTGAAGGTCGCTGAGTCTTCGGTTCTCGGGAAGATCCTCTTAGTTCCATCTTCATCTTGGGTAGCGGTGAAGGTATCGTAGGGATTTTCAGAACGGTTTGTCGCTGAAGGTCACACGAGTCTCTTCGGTTCTCGGTGGAGATCCCTCTTGGTTCCATCTTCATCTTAGGTAGCGCCGGTGAAGGTATCTTGTAGAGATTTTCGACGGGTTGTCCGGTGAAGGTCGCTGAGTCTTTTAGGTTCTCCGGTGGAGATCCCTCTTAGTTCCATCTCTCTCCTAGGTAGCGCCGGTGAAGGTATGGGTGGGATTTTCGGACAGGTTGTCGGTGAAGGTCGCTGAGTCTTCGGTTCTCGGTGGAGATCCCACTCTTAGTTCCATCTTCATCTTGGGTAGCGCCGGTGAAGGTATCGCCGAGGTTTTCGAACGGGTTGTCGCTGAAGGTCACGAGTCTCTTCGGTTCTCAGGTGGAGATCCCACTCTTGGTTCCATCTTCATCTTAGGTAGCGGTGAAGGTATCTTGTAGAGATTTTCGACGGGTTGTCCGGTGAAGGTCGCTGAGTCTTTCGGTTCTCGGTGGAGATCCTCTTAGTTCCATCTCTCTCAGGTAGCGCCGGTGAAGGTATCGTCGGGATTTTTAGACCAGGTTGTCCGTGAAGGTCACGAGTCTGGAGTGGAGATCCACTCTTAGTTCCATCTTCATCTTAGGTAGCGGTGAAGGTATCTTGTAGAGATTTTCGACGGGTTGTCCGGTGAAGGTGCTGAGTCTTTTAGGTTCTCAGTAGAGATCCCACTTTCTTCTTTTCCCACCTCAATCAATCTTATTCGGTTCGGTCATTCTCGGTCAAAGAGGACACCAAGATTCATCTTGGGGTATTTTATCGAAGCCTAAGAAGGGATAAAGCCAGCGCCTCCTGCAGCGTTGCGGTTTAGTCTTTAGATTGAAGAAGACACGAGTTGATTAGGGTATTTTATCCGAAGCCTAAGAAGGGATAAAGCCAGCCTCACAGCGTTGCGGTTTAGTCTTTCTCGATTGAAGAAGACACGAGTTGATTACGGGGTATTTTATCCGAAGCCTAAGAAGGGATAAAGCCAGCGCCTCACCGCAGCGTTGCGGTTTGAGTCTTTCTCCGATTGAAGAAGACACGAGTTGATTAAGGGTATTTTATCCGAAGCCTAAGAAGGGATAAAGCCAGCGCCTCCTGCAGCGTTGCGGTTTAGTCTTTCTCCGATTGAAGAAGACACGAGTTAGATTAAGGGCATTTTATCCGAAGCCTAAGAAGGGATAAAGCCAGCGCCTACCAGCGTTCTTTGGGTTAGTCTTCGAGTGAAAAAAGGCGAAGTCATTATTCAACATCGTAGCATTAAGTCTAGAAGAGTTTCATTCTTTTAGCACAACGTCGTGTGTAGAGCGGTTTAGATAATCTACATGCTAGCCCAACTCAAGCGGTAGTTGGTAAAGGCTCATCAAACCCGTTGAAGGTGGAGGTTGGCCAATAACCCTAAAGTCAGCGCCTCACCGCAGCGTTCGGTTTAGTCTTTCTCCGATTGAAGAAGACACGAGTTGATTACGGGTATTTCATCCGAAGCCTAAGAATGGATAAAGCCAGCGCCTCACCGCAGCGTTGCGGTTTAGTCTTTTCAGATTGAAGAAGACACGAGTTCGATTACGGGTATTTCATCCGAAGCCTAAGAGGGATTAAGCCAGCGCCTCTGCAGCGTTGCGGGTGATCTCTTGCGTAAAGAGTATAAAACCTATGTATTCAATATCATAACAACAAGTCTAGAAGAGTTTCATTCTTTTAGCACAGCGTCCGCGTCTTGAGCGGATGTGGACAATCCATACGCTAGCCCAACTCAAGCGGTAGTTGGTAAAGGCTAATCAAACCCGTTGATGGTGAGGATTTGCCAAAATCCTATAAGTATTATGGTTAATTATTTGAATGAAATAAAAGAATCATAATAAGCAATGAAAGGAATAAATCTTATTCATTTGAAGCAAATATAAAAGGAGCTACAATTGTCGAGACAATCGATTCAAACAAAGTTGTGATAATCCTCTAAATAAAATCAAAAAGCAGAGAAGCCTCAAGACCAAAGCAACACGTCGGACTTCATTGGCGCAATCTAGTAATGTGAAGGAAGCGAGGTCGGCTTTGGCGGTGGCTAATTTTTCCTCTGGTTACGCTCGAACCCGAGCTTTAGCTTCCTTCTCAAGTTCCTCTTGAGAGTTAGCCTTGCGGCCGCATGTTCCGGCGCTCGCCTCGAGGACTTGCTTCTCCGTTCGATGACATCACGGACTACGGTGCACTCAGCGTGAAATTCTTAAGCGTCTTCTCCCCTTGAGCAGTCGATTCTGTGCGTTTGACATGGGTGTGGTACAAGTTTATCGGCGCAGCGTGCTTGCGCTCATATGAGTTCGCAAAATGACCTCTTGCTCGATATTCTCCTCTCGCGAAAGGTGCGTTCACGAGAAGCCTTGATCAGAGCCTCGCCGATGAGTCGTATCACCTCATTGCATGATTCAAAAGGCTAAACTCTCCACATGCGCTTAAGAGTTAGCCGGCTAGTGAGCTTTGCTCTAGCGATTAGCGAGTTGAGGGCCACCAACATCTTTGAATTTCCTCCAAGCTACTCAATATGAATGGAAGAAGACCATAAAGATTAAGCCCATCTAACCTCGATAATAGAGATCGCTGTTTCAAACCATTCTCCAACGGTGAAGGAGACCCATCCAGAGCTGAGTCGGGGAGCAGCGATTTTGGCCGGGGCAATCTCGGCGATAGGTTGAATCCGTGGAAGTGGTCGTCAAGATTAACACAGGGGCCTCCACGCTATACTCGAAGGGTCGGAAATCTGGTTCGGCCAGTAATGAAAGGCGGATCGGATGATGGAGCGATCCCTCAAACTTCGTCATCGAAATTATGATGGTAGGCTTAGGCTTATTTGGTTTCTTCTGCGGGTGTTAAGCCTGTTGCGGTTAAGCTTCTCGGTGGAAAGAGGTGTTCTCGGATGACCTTAAGAATCGAGACTTGACATTTGGAGCCTTGAAATAGGCGAATAATCGCCAGACATCCGCCTACCACAAAGAACAAAGGGTTAGAGATCATTTAGGAGAATATCTTGAAAAAGGAAGCGGCATAAAGTAGAACTCTTCTCGAAACCCATGAGATTGAGTCCGACCTTATAGCGGGTATGGCGATTTCACCGTGTCGAATACGGGAGAGCGATAAATATAGTCAGCGTAAACCAAGCGGCAATATATTCCGTTCTGAGCAAAGTGCGGTATGAAATCGCTCCGTTAAAGACATCGAGGCGGGTGATGACCAAGCAAAACCAATCGTGAAGCGTCGGTCCCCACAAGGAGGATTCGGCTCTTCCCAATCGCCTCACAAAGGAGAAACGAAGCGGGGTCATAGCAGTGTACACAATCTGAAGCGTCGGTCCCCACGAAGGAGGATTCGGCTCATCAATCGCTTCACAAAGGAGAAGCGGCGGGGATACGCGTGTATATCTGAAGATGTCTTATTGGCCTTCCTGAAGGCGTGCATTCCACCTTCGGGGGTTGAGGTGAGGTGGGATGTGAGTTAAATCGCTCTATAGCGAAATCCCGACCAAATTGATACGTAGCTGTATACAACCACTTCCCTAACGAACGTAACCGCAATCCAGCATCGCCAGAAATTTCAACTTCTAACCGAACGCCGCCGCTGGTGTTACGGCCATGCGCCGCTGGCCATGTGATCATGCCATGGCCCTTTGTTAGTTTCTGGCGCTGTCTGCCCTAAAGAAAGAAAAAAGAAAAGAAAGAAAAAGAAAGAAAAATTTACAAAACCCTCGTGCACATACCTCGTTGATCGAGAGGCGAGGCGGTATGAAGGAGAAAAACAAGAGGAAAGCCGCAGTGGCCTAGATCAAAGAAAAGTGATTTATGGGTATTTATAACAACCCATATGGACCCAATCCTCTTTGAACAAGGACTCTATTTGGCAAGAAGTAGGAATTCTAATTGGAGCCCAAATCAATTCTAATTAGGACTCTAATCAGCTAATTAGGAGTCCTAGTGGAACCTCATCAGGATGTCAAAATAGTGCCAAATCAGTCCGTTGATTGGCTCCTACTCCCTCGCCAAGTTTGGAAAGATTAGAAGATTTATTGAGAATAACACCTCTGAAGCCCCCATCGTTACCGATCAGCGTGGCCCAATCCTACTCAACTAGGATTACAGTATAAAGCTGTTTCCTAATTTGTGAGAAGTTCAGGAAGAATATTCTCACAAAAATATTCTTAGGGATAACTTCGATCATCTTGGGGATTACATCGGCTAAAATCAGCGTGCGCATCATATGAGTTACAAAAGCGACCTCTTGCTCGATATTCTCCTCTCGCGAAGGTGCGTTCGAAGCCTTGATCGAGCCTGCAGATGAGTCGTATCACCTCATTGCATGATTCAAAAGGCTAAACTCTCCACGCGATGCGCAAGAGTTAGCCGGCTAGTGAGCTTTGCTCTAGCGATTAACTAGTTGAGGGCCACCAACATGCTGAATTTCCTCCAAGCTACTCAATATGAATGGGCGAGAAGACAAAGGTGGCCCATCTAACCTCGATAATAGAGATCGCTGTTTCAAACCATTCTCCAACGGTGAAGGAGACCCATCCACAGAGCGAGTCAGAGCGGCAGATTTTTGGCGGGGCAATCTCGTGATAGGTTGAATCCGTGGAAGTGGTCCGTCAAGATTAACAGGGGCCTCCACAGGCCTATACTTTCGAAGGGTGGAAATCGTTTCGGCCAAAGTACATAGAAAATGGATCGGATGATGAGCGATCCCTCAAACTTCGTCATCGAAATTATGATGGTAGGCTCGAGCATTTGGTTTCTTCTGGTGTTAAGCCTGGCTGCGGTTAACCCTCGGTGGAAAGAGGTGTTCTCGGGATGACCTTAAGAATCGAGACTTGACATTTGGAGCCTTGAAATAGGCGAATAATCGCCAGACATCCGCCTACAAAGAGAACAAAGGGTTAACGATCATTTAGGAGAATATATCTTGAAAAGAAGCGGCATAAAGGTAGAACTCTCTTCGAAACCCATGAGATTGAGTCACGACCTTATAGCGAATATGACGATTTCACCGTATCGAATACGGGAGAGCGATAAATATAGTCAGCGTAAACCAAGCGGCAATATATTCCGTTCTCTGAGCAAGAATGCGGTATGAAATCGCTCCGTTAAAGACATCGAGGCGGGTGATGACCAAGCAAAACCAATCGTGAAGCGTCGGTCCCCACAAAGGAGGATTCGGCTCTTCCCAATCGCCTCACAAAGGAGAAACGAAGCGGGGTCATAGCGAGTGTACACAATCTGAAGCGTCGGTCCCCACGAAGGAGGATTCGGCTCATCAATCAGCTTCAAGGCGAGGATACAAGATGTATATCGAAGATAAATACTTGGCGCACCACGAAAAGGCGTGCATTCCGCCTTCGCGGCGGTGTCGACCTTAGACATGAGATCTTGGCGACGCCGGAAAGCGCAAAAGGACAAAATAAAGTCGGATATGCGGTTGGAAAATCAACAAATACTGCTTGGCGAAGTCCGGGTTAAGGTCAGTCGTGGCACCGTTAGCCCGCGACAAAGCCTGACAGACGTACGGTCATGTCGCCGAACTGGCTCTTAGAACGGTGTTAGAAACGCCGCCCAACTGGCCAGCTGCCCGTACATGCCGTGCCGCGACCCTTTTATTCAGCGGCTGCTGCCTAAAAGAAAAGAAAAAAAAAGAAGAAGAAAAGAAAGAAAAAGAATTTACAAAACCCTCGTGCACATACCTCGTTGATCGAGAGGCGAGGCGGTATGAAGGAGAAAAACAAGAGGAAAGCACGAGAGGGGGCTGGCCTAGATCAAGAAAAGTGATTTATGGGTATTTATAACAACCCATATGGACCCAATCCTCTTTGAACAAGGACTCTATTTGGCAAGAAGTAGGAATTCTAATTGGAGCCCAAATCAATTCTAATTAGGACTCTAATCAGCCCCTAATTAGGAGTCCTAGTGGAACCTCATCAGGATGTCAAAATAGTGCCAAATCAGTCCGTTGATTGGCTCCTACTCCCTCCGCCAAGTTTGGAAAGATTAGAAGATTTATTAGTGAGCACCTGTGAGCCCCATCGGCGCCGATCAGCGTCGCCCAATCCTACTCAACTAGGATTACAGTATAAGCTGTTTCCTAATTTGTGAGAAGTTCAGGAAGAATATTCTCACAGAAATATTCTTAGGGATAACTTCGATCGTCTTGGATGCATCGGCCAGATCAGCGTCGCCCAATCCTACTCAACTAGGATTACGGTATAAAGCTGTTTCCCAATTTGTGAAGTTCGGGAAGAATATTCTCACAAGAAATATTCTTAGGGATAACTTCGATCGTCGCGGATTGCATCGGCCCGATCAGCGTCGCCAATCCTACTCAACTAGGATTACAGTATAAAGCTGTTTCCTAATTTGTTAGAAGTTCGGAAGAATATTCTCACAAGAAATATTCTTAGGGATAACTTCGATCGTGCGGATTGCACCGGCCTTAAATCAGCGTCACCTAATCCTACTCCAACTAGGATTACGAGTATAAACCGCTTCCCAATTTGTCGAGAAGTTCCTAAGAATATTCTCACAAGAAATATTCTTAGGATAACTTCGATCGTGCGGATTGCATCGGCCGATCAGCGTCGCCAATCCTACTCAACTAGGATTACGAGTATAAACCGCTTCCCAATTTGTCGAGAAGTTCCTAAGAATATTCTCACAAGAAATATTCTTAGGATAACTTCGATCGTGCGGATTGCATCGGCCAGATCAGCGTCGCTAATCCTACTCCAACTAGGATTACGAGTATAAACCGCCTCCTAATTTGTCGAGAAGTTCCTAAGAATATTCTCACAAGAAATATTCTTAGGATAACTTCGATCGTGCGGATTGCATCGGCCGATCAGCAGCGTCGCCCAATCCTACTCCAACTAGGATTACGAGTATAAACCGCTTCCCAATTTGTCGAGAAGTTCCTAAGAATATTCTCACAAGAAATATTCTTAGGGATAACTTCGATCATGCGGATTGCACCGGCCTTAAATCAGCGTCACCTAATCCTACTCCAACTAGGATTACGAG
The DNA here is from genome assembly GCA_012295165.1 of Asparagus setaceus. Taxonomy (NCBI): domain Eukaryota; kingdom Viridiplantae; phylum Streptophyta; class Magnoliopsida; order Asparagales; family Asparagaceae; genus Asparagus; species Asparagus setaceus. The sequence goes on along the minus strand of CM022708.1, from coordinate 13,156,045 downwards.
TATAAACCGCTTCCCAATTTGTCGAAGTTCGGGAAGAATATTCTCACAAGAAATATTCTTAGGGATAACTTCGATCATGCGGATTGCACCGGCCTTAAATCAGCGTCACCTAATCCTACTCCAACTAGGATTACGAGTATAAACCGCTTCCCAATTTGTCGAAGTTCGGAAGAATATTCTCACAAGAAATATTCTTAGGGATAACTTCGATCATGCGGATTGCATCGGCCGATCAGCGTGGCCCAATCCTACTCAACTAGGATTCAGTATAAAGCTGTCTCTAATTTGTCGAGAAGTTCTAAGAATATTCTCACAAGAAATATTCTTAGGATAACTTCGATCGTGCGGATTGCATCGGCCGATCAGCAGCGTCGCCCAATCCTACTCAACTAGGATTACGAGTATAAACCGCCTCCTAATTTGTCGAGAAGTTCCTAAGAATATTCTCACAAGAAATATTCTTAGGATAACTTCGATCGATGCGGATTGCATCGGCCGATCAGCGTCGCCAATCCTACTCAACTAGGATTACGAGTATAAACCGCTTCCCAATTTGTCGAGAAGTTCCTAAGAATATTCTCACAAGAAATATTCTTAGGATAACTTCGATCGTGCGGATTGCATCGGCCGATCAGCGTGGCCCAATCCTACTCAACTAGGATTACGGTATAAACTATTTCCCAATTTGTCGAGAAGTTCCTAAGAATATTCTCACAAGAAATATTCTTAGGGATAACTCGATCGTGCGGATTGCATCGACGCCGATCAACTCGATGACCCTTAATTTCCTCCCACCATAATACCCAAGAGAGGAATAATCTGACGAGGCGTGGAAGTCATGTTGACACCGAACAACGTGTCCAGTCCCGAAGAAACTCCTCCCACTGCGGATAATCATATCCCAACAAAGGCCAAAGTGTCACATTCGCCGACCGAAGGCCAGCACGATGGTTGAAAGCCAAATGGTCTCTTGTTTCAACAAGGAATCCTTGGAGGATATCTCCATGAAGAGATTAGTCCTCCCGCTGTGGTTAAACCAACAACACACGTGATGATGGAAGAAATAGTCGACTGAAGGTTATGAAATTCCATGTACTCGACACAACCAACGTGTCGCCAACAAGGAGTTCGCCGACATACGGATAAGTCAAAAGTCGATGGTTAGTCAAACAACAACCAACCGACGAGTTACAAACAAAACTCACCCACCGGCTTGAATCAAGATTTTAACAAGCGGTCGGACAATAAATGCGGCAAGTGATCTTATCGAAATCCTACAAAGAAGCTGGATGGTGCGAAAGAATCGAAGACTTGAAGCTATCTTTTGGGACCCTCGGCCGGTGAGCGGGAACCATCATGTCAAAGCATCGGACTCATCAAGAATCGAGGCGAGGCGGCTTTGGAGAATATCTGTAAGCGTTGAAAAATACTTACAAAATTCCGAAACCAACTTCGTGGCGGTGTCGGCGAATGACAACCCATCGAATGATCTGAGGCGTCGAATCGTTAAGGCGTGAACCTTCACGGCAAACCAGCGGCGTCACAAGCACGGTTTAAGCGGACTTGAGCAGACGATCGGTTGAGGACCGTTGAGCGGAGCGAATCAAGAACTAGTCGGAATCAAATCTGGTGAGAACTCAAGCTGAAGGTGGCGGAAAAGCGCGGAAAGCGGCGGAAGCGGCGAAGCGGCGAGAAGCTGGCCACCTGGCGCTGAACCACCTCGGCCAACTTGGCGAGGAAGTGGCTTCGACCAAATGGCTGAGAATGCTCGGCTCCCCGATTTGTATAAATGGGGGTGGAAACTCTTCAAGGGGATTGGACGGGGATTTTTGGGGCTTGGACGAGATTCGGGTTGGATTTTAAAGCTTGGTTGGAGATCTTGAGGAATTCTTGAGATCCAGCAGTCGGCGGTTCGAGCACCGGCGAGCACAAGTTCGATCGATGTCGATCTACAAGGAGAAGGCGTTGGGTGAACTCTGAGATACCCTCTAGATTAAGCCGTCTTAATCTGGGGGATAGCTGTGATTTCTCCTAGTAGATCTCACCGCTCGTGATCCTCTCCTTCGTGAGTGTGATCCCGAAGGCGATCCTCTCCTTCGTGAGTGTGATCCCCTCGGTAACCGTTTCCTTCGTGAAGCGAGTCCCTCGTCGTAGTTCGAGAACCGGGTCTCTACGGATCGAATTGCTTGGTGGTCCACGGACACAAAAGTCCCGACGCGGGCAAAGAACCCATGGCGAGGACCTCGATATAGAGATCCCGTGTTTGTTCAAAAGGATAAAAGTTGTAATCTTTTCGATTTTCATTATGCGCCTTAAAATAAAGGCATTTCTCTTTGAATTTTATTGTAGGCCAAAGAAGCGTAAGCAAGTTCAAATCAATGACAATCATCCCAACTTTTACGCGAACCGCGTAGCGTGATCGATCCGATGAAAGATCTACGGTAAAAGGGTTATTTCCACGAAGGAAATAATAGCCCAGCGAATAAATCGACCAAAGCGAAATCAAAGCTCTTCTCGAGATCAAAACAAAGTTTAATCTCGAGGAAACACGTGTAGATCTGAGATTCGATCTCTCGAACTTGCTAAGGGGATTATGTCACGAAGGAGGATAATAGCCCGAAGGGTTCGCCAAGATCTAGATCTGGTTGTCGAAGAAGATGATCGTCGAAAGTCTCCCCCTTGGCGTGCAAAAGTTAAATCTCGATCTGGCAGAACTTCGGCTTTTTCTCCAAAATTTGGATCCATGCAAATGAGCACCCCCTCCCTTATTTATAGGATTTGAAAGTGGATGCAGGTCAAAACTGGGCCCAAAGGCCCGCTCAGATCTGGGAGGTGGCTCGGCCACCTTAGGGTGGTTCGGCCAACGAGCCACCCTGAAGTGGCTCGGCATTGGCCGAGCCACCCTCGGGTGATTCGGATTTCGCCGAGCCCTTAAAGGCGGTTCCGGATCTGATTTTCTGATTTTCCAGTGTATTTGTGAGTCTGATTCTATTGATCCGAGTCTGATTTGGTTCGGAGTTGTCGGTTTCGTTGATTCGGAGCTTCGCGGTTGGGTTTATTCCGTCATTCACACGCGATTTGCCGCTTTGCTTATTTGGACGCTTCGCCGACTCACTTTATGTGTTTTGTCGACTCGCTTTGTTGACTCGGACGCCTCGTCAACTCACTTTATGTGTTTCATCGACTCGCTTTATGGGTTTGCGTTGCGGTCACTCGTCGTTACGTCATTGGACGGCTCGTCAATTATCAACTCCTTATCACGAGCTAGGTTTGGGGATTTATAGGAAATTTTCAATGCCTACAGATACCTTTTATAGAAGAAGCCGAAATATTTTGGATATGATAGGCCCAAACCTTCAGTCAGTATAACAGGACCTGCAAATGGTTTCGAATCTTGACTTCTCCAATTCTTTCGGACTATCCAGTGCTTTATAGGATGACTTAAAGTGTCGCGGTGCTACATTTATTGTCTGACCGCTGTCGAAATCTTGACCCGAAGCTGATGAATGAATTTTTTTTGCTTTAACTCGTGTTGGTGAGTTATCGTCGAACTGGCCATCCAACTTCTTGAATTTTAACCTTGAATCGGTAAATTCTCCATTGCGTCGCGTGTCGTAGAACTGACCACAGCGGGAGGAATTTTTGAGATTCATCCCTTAATCGGTGAATTCTTTATCGTGACACGTTGACCGGCATCAGCAATTTTTTCTTGAAATCCAACCTTCAATCGACGATTTTTCACTGTGACGCGTTGTCCGGCGTCGTAAAACTGAACACAGTGGGAGTAAATTGGGGGTTGTCAAGTTATCCTTAAGAATATTTTAAAAAATATTCTCTAGAAACTTCTCAACAAACATAGGAAATAGTTTATACTCATATACCTTTTTGGAGTTGTCGAGTTATCCTTAAAATATAAAATATTTTTCAGGAACTTCTTGACCAAAATAGGAAATAGTTTATACTAATATACCTTTTTAGAGTTATTAGGAAGTTCGAATAAGCTGAACCGGGTGAAAATTGACCCTTAATGGGTGATAATCCCGTTGAATAAATATCTAGGGCCCCTCTAGAGTTAGCCAAGGCAATTGCTGATGATCTTAATCGCACAGGCTGAAGCTTGAAGTTCGGGGGTTCTGGCGATAGGTGCTTCTTAAGTATGTAGGCGTCGGGTGGAGACTTGTCAGGGAGCATGGCCTTGAACCTTGAGTTTTCTTGGACTCAAGATTGAATCTGGAGGCGGGTAGACCAGGTTAAGATCACTATTGCCGAGAAGTCAACGTCCCTGAGTGTCTTGGAGCTGACACGGGTGAATGAAGAGGAAGCTCGCACCGCCATATCTAAGAAGCTGGAGTTCTCGGAACAGAAGCTAGCTGAAGTCGAGGAAGAAACTGCAAAGACATTGAACGCCGACGAGGAGTCTTTCATGGTTGAATTGCAGGTGAAGCTCCAAAAAGCTTACAACGATGAGTTGTCCCAGTCGAATAAATCGACTAAACTTCTATCCTCCTTGTTCATTATGATTTCTTATTTCATTTGAAATAATCAACCACAATACTCATAGGATTTTTGGCAAACCCTCAGCCATCAACGGATTTGATGAGTCTTTACCGATTACCGTTTGAATCGGGCTAGGATGCAGATTATCTAAACCCGTTCCGCACGTGACGTTGTACTAAAAGAATAAAACACTTTTAGTCTTAATGCTACGATGTCGAATACGTAGACTTTGTCATCTTTTATGGACAAGAGACTAACCGGCAACGCGTGTTAGGCGTTGAATTTAGGGTTATTGGCTAACCCCCAGCCATTAACGGATTTGATGAGTCTTTACCGACTACCGTTTGAATCGGGCTAGCATGCGGTTAACTGAACCCGTTCCGCACGTGATGTTGTGCTAAAAGAATGAGACTCTTTTAGGCTTTTATGCTATGATGTTGAATACATAGGCTTCGTCTTTCTTACGGAAAAAGACTAATCCGGCAACGCGTGTTAAGCGTAGACTTATCCCTACTTAGGTTTCGGGATAGAATTTCCCAAGATGAGACTTGGTGTTTTCTTCAATAGGAGAAAAGACTAAACCGACAACGCGTGTTAGGCGTTGGCTTTATCCCTTCTTAGGCTTCGGGATAAAATTCCCCAAGATGAGACTTGGTGTCTTCTTCAATCGGAGAAAAGACTAAACCGGCAACGCTTGTCAGACGTAGACTTATCCCTACTTAGGCTTCGGGATAAAATTTCCCAAGATGAGGCTTGGTGTCTTCTTCAATCGGAGAAAAGACTAAACTGGCAACGCCTGTTAGGCGTAGACTTATCCCTATTTAGGCTTCGGGATAGAATTTCTCAAGATGAGACTTGGTGTCTTCTTCAATCAGAGAAAAGACTAAACCGGCAACGCGTGTTAGGCGTTGGCTTTATCCCTTCTTAGGCTTCGGGATAAAATTCCCCAAGATGAGACTTGGTGTCTTCTTCAATCGGAGAAAAGACTAAATTGGCAACGCCTGTTAGGCGTAGACTTATCCCTACTTAGGCTTCAGGATAAAATTCCCCAGACTTGGATTCTGGTGTCTTCTTCAATTGGAGAAAAGACTAAACCGGCAATCGAAAGATGGAATCGATGTGGGAAAGGAAGAATTTTATATTCTGTTTCTCGACGGTGGAGAGGAAGGATTTTATATCCTGTCTCCACGTCTTCTTTTTAGGGTAAAGATGAACTCAAAACATGAGAAGAAGAATTTTATATCCTATCTCTTGCCCCTGGAGAGGAAAAATTTTATATTCTATCTCTAGGAAAAAGGAAACTAAAAGTGGGATCTCCCTTGAGAATGTGAGATGAAACTAAGAGTGGGATCTCCACTCAGAATCGAAAAGATTCGGTAACTTTACTTTATAGGATTAGTTACGTGCGGAAGTGAATTTCTCGTTTATCGAGATGAAATTTTAACTTCAGCCCTAACCTTGGAAAGGCGTGACTGAAGAGGAAAGGATGGAATCCTTCTGTTTATCAGAAGGGGATCTCAATATTGAAAGTGGACCTCTTGTTCATGGAAGGAATCAAGAGGAGATTTTGCTGGTGGATTGGACCAGAAAGATTTTTTTTGGACTCACCGCCAATGAATTTGATCAGTGAGGGAACTTATGGTGGAGGACAGATTTAGAATTATCCTCGAGGACAATGGGTGAAATATTTCACGAGGAACTTTCCGTTAAAATGGGTTATCCCAAATATACTAAGGATAGTACTTTTTTGGGAACTTCCCATTTATTAATAATTACTTTGTCGCCATTTAGGCGATATGGACCGTTTGAATAGAACATTGTCTATCACAAGCGGTCCTTCATTGAGTTCAAACTTATCCTTTTCTTTGGGCGGCTTTGGGATAATGACCCCTACATCGATTAAGGCCTGGATCTTATCCTTGAGATGGTAGCACGATTTCGTTAGGTGGTGAACCGCCCTGTGGAATGCGTAGTACTTCGGATCTGTAACCTTCTTTGCCTCCTCCTGATTCACGATCGGTGGCAACTGGATCTTATTGTTCTCCAGGAGGTATTTGAAAATACCGGGAACCTCGTCTTCCTTGAAAGAATAGACTTTGAGGAACCTTGGTTCTGACGACTTCTATTTTTGAGGTCGTTGCTGCCATTGGGGCTGCGATTGCTGCGGCGCTCGCTGTTGCTGTTGTTGCCGTGGCTGTAGCTGGAACGTTTGGTTTGCGTCCACTGCCTTGTGAGCATTTTCCGTTTGCTGGCCTCTTTCTGTCTTTTTCCTTTTGAGGAATCGCTGGGCTTGCTCCCCGTGCACCTTCAAGTCCTTCCATGTTTTGGACGGCGCTGTTCCCATTGCTTCCAGCACATCCAATGAAAGGTTATTGTGGCAAGTCTGGAGGATGAATTTCTCAGTTATCTGGTCCCGACAATTTATTGCCTTACTTCGGAACCGTTTGACGAAGCTATCCACAGTTTCTCCGTCTTTTCACTTTTCGTCCAACAAAGTTTCGATGGATATCTCGGTATCGTCATCGAAGAAGTTAGCAAGGAACATAGTCTCCATGTCATCCCAGCTGTTAACGCTTCCTGGTTTGAGACGGTGGTACCAATCGAAGGTAGTTCCACGAAGGGTGCCAACGAATGACCGAACCATCAGGGGCTCGTTACCGGAAATAACCCCCAGGTGGGACTTGAAGTAGATCAGGTGCTGAGTGGGGGAACCCTTCCCGTCAAACGGCGTAAAGTTTATTAGATTGAACTTTGCCGAATAAGGGATTGATTCCCATTCCCTTGGGTACGGACATGGTATACCCGTCTTCCTTACCTCTTGGGCGGAAATCAGAGTATTGATCTTACTCTCGAGGTCCTTTATCTTCTCATTCTCACCTACGTCTCCGTTCTGGTGATTTTGAGGAGGGCGGTACATGTTTCCAGCGTTACGATCCTGAGGGATTATCGACGTTACGGCCTTCATCCCTGTCTGTGTCGCTGTCTGTTAGGTTGACGTTATTGCGACGACTTGATTCACCTTAGCGATTCATTATTGCTTGGATTTGTTGGTCATGCATCACTCTCATCTGCTGCATGGCCAGCTCCATCTCAAACTTAAAGTTTTCCTTTTGCTTGGTTAGTGCCTCTTCAAGCATTTTAGATACTTGTTCTGCACTGATCATGAGCGCTTCACGGGGTCATCCTTCGCTGGAAACTATATTATCGGAAGCAACTACAGAACCAGCATCCGACACTTCATCGTCTGAAGGTAATCCCCTCTGCACTTTGTGATAATTTGGTCGTCTGATAGTCCCGGACCGCAATCGAGTCATTCGTTGCGATGCCCCAAGAATGGCACGTGATGACTTCCCTCTGCTGGTCATATCGAGTCATCGTCTTGAGGCAACGCTCTTCTTTTGCGGAGGTGCCTTGACTTGGGTTCTGGCCTTCTGGTGCCAAGCCTATCGAAGACTGACACCTTCTCCGGAGCCCCTTTGGTGCAGCTACGCTCTGACAACACAGCTCTGATCAATCTGGAACATGGGCAATGTGTGCTAGATTCCGGGAGACTTCTCTTTCGAGATCTACTTGTACCCCTAGTATGATAGTATAACTCATCGGTATGGATACCAGAGCAACCCATCGTGTGCTGGCACGACTTCTCAGGTATAACGCTTTCGTCGTCAGACGAAAACGTCTCCTTCTGAGGATGAATTGCCTTACTAGGACTTTCAAAAGTCACTCGCCGCGACGTACACTTTCGTGAGTGTGAATCTTTGACGGGCTCTTGGACTTCAATCCATAGCGGTCGCGGCGGCTTCTGGGGAGTTTTCTGTCACGGTTGAGTGGGTACTACCCGCACTAGGAGTGACGGGGCTTCCTCGACAACTGATCATTCTTTGATGGCGAATTTTACCACGATCATCATTGTAGAGAATCATTTTCCACAATTAATTAAAATATATATAGAAACTCAAGGTTTATAATTGAAGTTTATGAGGATCATTTAATTGAAGATATTGGGGTTTTATATGCATTTATTTCCAACATCGGATCGGAACTCAAAAGCGAAAACCTATATCACGTGACAAAATCTCTCATATCCTCTATAGGCATAAAAATTGCTTATCGATGCGAGCGAAACTTCGTGGCGATTGGGTTGGTGATGATCCATTCGACAAACCCGGCGTGCATAAAGCGGCGTCCGCAGCAAAAGCAGCGTGGCCCGGTCGGCGAGCACATGAAGTGAGTCGGCAAGGCGTGCGAACCAATGAAGCGGCGATGAGTTGACTAAACTCAGCGTTGGCGAGTGAGGAATCAACGTGCCAGATCAAGATCAATGCAAGCGGGCGCTTAAGCTCGAAAGTTGATCGAGACGCGGACTCAAACACAAGCAGCGACATTACGAACAAAACTAAGCGCCGGAAGGCCAGAAAGAATCGTGAAGAATCGTGAGCTTGACCCAGCTTATTGAGCAGCCATAAGGCGGCATGACAAACCTCGGAAGTGGCCAGGTGGCTCCGACCACTTTGGTAGAGCCACCTCGTGGCAGCCCGAGTGCCTCGGCAAATGTGCATGCCTCGGCCACCATGGCCAGTGGCTTCGGCAATGAAGCCCAGGAAACACCAAGGTGGCACCACCCCTCCATGTATAAATAGGGGGTCTTGGTTTCGGCGGTCGGAAGGGCCGGTTAGAGAGGACCGGGCTTGAGATTTTGGAGGATTTGGCTGGGCTTGGCGGATTTTGGAGGATTTACGTGAAGAGTTCTCGCGAGATCCACGAGCCGTCGGCCTTGCCGTTCGAGCACGGCAAGCACAAGTCTAGTCGACGTCGATCTACAAGCGGAAGTGGCTGGTCGGGGTCGAACTTCTGAATACCCTCTAGGTTAAGCTTAGTCTTAACCTCGGGGGATAGTTGTGATTTCTCTAGTAGATCTCACCGCTCGTCCTCTCGCTTCGTGAGTGTGATCCCTGACGATCCTCTCGCCGTGAGTGTGATGATCCCCGGTAACCGTTCCTGCGTGAAGCAGGCCTTTACATCTGTAGTTCGGAACCGGGTCTCACGGTTGGATTGCGGTGGTTCCGCGGACACAAAAGTCCGGCGAGGGCAAAGAACCCGCATAGCGGATCGATATAGCGAGAGATCCTCGTGTTTGTTCCTAAGGATAAAAGTTGTAATCTTTTTGATCTTCATTATGCGCCTTAAAATAAAGGCATTTCTTGAATTTGTTGTAGGCCAAAGAAGGAAGCCTTAAGCAAGTTCAAATCAATGACAATCATCCCAACTTTACCTTGAACAATGCGACCACAGTGGGACAGCGAAGCTTCTGCGTGGTGTAATGCAGCTCCGTGAAGTCAGCGAATCAAGTTGATCAGGGTTCATTGTGAGTATCATACTATCGTCCTCGTCAGGATCGTTCTCAGCCTAAAGGTTAAGTTCACGGATGCTTGACTTTACAGTCGATATCTCAAGCGGAAGGAATTGGGCAAAATGGCGAGCAAACCCGAACCCTTCGGGTGGGTTTGGTTGGCTCCGTCTGCGTCGAGATAGGCGATTTTTATATCTAGTGCGTCCAATTCCATTGTCGCGATTTGAAAAGTTCACGACACGTCGCCGTGGCATATGAGGAAGTTAAGCCAGCGTGGCTCTCCATTCGATCGAGGTTAAGCGAGTAAGCGAAACCCTTCATCGGGCGAGGTTAAGCCAAAGCTCTCCATTGATCGAGGTTAGAGCGAAGCAAGCGAAACCCTTCATCGAGGCGAGGTTCGCCAGCGTGATGAGCCTCGACATTCAACCGGATAAACTACGGTGAGCCTCAACGAGGCAACGAGGTTAGCCTTCCGTAGTAAGTCGACATTCAACGGGCGCAAGCCCACAATGTCAAAGATTGGCCGAGGTTAAGCCCATCAAAGTTGGGCGAGCTGCGCCCGCGGCATCAAAGTTTGTGAGAGCTCGCCCGGCATCAAAAGTTTGTGGCTTCGCCCACAACATCAAAATTTGGCGAGCTAGGTATGCAAACTTTAAAGAGACTTGCTCGAAGGCGAGCTCAACCTGTCTGAGGTTAGCATGTGGAAGCCGGAGTTCGAGCAAACCACGAGGTTACGCCTTGCGAGAAGCGAAGCTCCTTGATCATGTGATGAGGTTTGCCTACAGCGGTGAATTACGGCGGCTTCGCCTATGATGGTCTATGAAGTTAGCCTGGCAGTGATTTCCACTTTCATCAAGGGTTCACAGAGGGCCCGAAGCTCGACATTATCAAAGGCCCGGACTTTAATCTTAGGCGAGGTTAAGCCCACTTATGCTTCGACTTTCATCACGAGGTTAAGCCTACAGCGTGGCTTCGCTATCAACCAAAATGCATAAATGCATTCATTTGAAGTTAAGCCCAGCAATGAAACTAGTCATATAATTTGATTCATCCATGGCGGACCTCGTTATGCAATCAAGATTTGCCCGAGGCAGCGAAGTTGAAGAAGCGAGAAGCTCGTTATACGAGGGCTCGGCCTTCGCCCTCGGTCGAATCCCCAATTTCTGCGTGGATTAAGTAGTGGGCATCGGTTAACCCGTTTTCTAATTTTTGCATGGCGGTGGTAGCCATTGGGGAAGCTTTGGAACTTTTGGAGATCAACACTTGCGCGGGGAAAAGAATCAAGCTTTTCATGGCAATCTCATCAATCATCGGCAACATTGTTTGTCGTCAGCGAGCGGATCTCAAAGGCCGCCCCAATATCGATTCCACCTCGGCCATCGCATCAAGTTGCCATCCACCTCGGTGCATCCGGTCGAGCTTCATTTGGAGCTTCGAAGCAAGAAAAGGGCTTTGGAGCACCTCGGCTCATTGCATGATGATCGGTAAAATTCGATCAAAGAAGCGATTGGGCCCGTTAAGAAGTCGGGTCCTCTCTGATGCGGGGTCGCACCCACCTCAGCCGTGATAAGAAGATTCTGTGGCTGCTCTCCTTTGGAATTGGATCGAAGTTAGAGCCGTCGAAACTTCCGGCTTCGCAAAGCGAGCGTTGAGATTAGTGACTCTTGGAACCTCGATAATGTGACTCATCCTCGAGAAGGAGGCGTTTTCATCGGCGGCGATGGCGTTATACGAGAAGTCATACCAACACGAAGGGTTGCTCGGCATTCATGCAGATGAGTTGTACTATCGTCTTTGAGTGCAGTAAATCTCGAAGAAATTCCCGAATTGAACGCGCATTGTCCGTGTTCTCAAACTATCGGTGGTGTTGTCGAATGTAAGCGCACGAAGCCGACTCGGCGTTAAGCTCTTTGATAGGCTTGGCAACAAAATGCCAAGAAGATCCGGTCTCAAAGGCGATATGACCATGAGAGGGTTGGGATACGAATCCTCCTCGAAGATGAATGCTCGTGGTGATTGATAATAATCCACGGTAGAGACGGACATTAATGCGATTCTTCGGCTTGGGATTGACACGGACTTCGGAGAAGCTTTCAAGGCTTTGATGTCAAATATGGCTTGATTGATCACACTCTTGTTGAGAGTGATGAACATGCCAACATGGGAAGACCCATGGATCCATCAACTCCAAGCGGTTTGGGGATAGGTTGAACAAAGAACCCCCACTAAGATGAGTAGTCGAGGTTAATATGGGTGATGAAGAGCATCCTAAGCTCATAAACATCACAATACTCTTCCCTCGGAAGAAAGGAAGAGTTGATTGCCTTAATCGGGGGTATATCGATGTATTAGCACGGAGTTACGAGGACATGCGAGGACTTCGACCCTAATGTGGCGACACATCGCCTCAACATCAAGATGGATGTCAAACTGTCAAGCAACGCCAAAGGCGGTTTAGATCCACAAATATTGGAGGCAATTGTTGGCGAGTGAAGAAACTCATAGAATGGGATTCATCGAGGAAATTCAACATCGGATTGGGTGGCGAATATAGTCGGTCATGAAGAAGAATGGGTCGATTAGGATGCGTATGAGCTCTGAGAGACTCAGCGGCGGCTTGCGAATGACTTTCCTCTTCCAATCACGATGTCATAGTTGACAATACGTGTGGATTTGAAAGAATGTCCTTTATGGATGGCTTTTAGGGTATAATCAAATCAAGATGCACCCGATGGCGCCAAACACCACGTTGAGCAGCCCATCGGCATATATTGCTACGGTCATGCCGTTCGGCCTCAAAAATCTGCGCAACATACCGGCGAGCAATGGCGGAGATTTTCGGGATCATCTTGGAGCGGTCGAATGCTCGTCGGCGATTTGGTGCGTGAAAGCGTGACAAAGGAGATCACATCAAAGATCTTAGAGCGGTATTGAACTCATGCGGACTCATCGGCTAAAGATGAACCACTGAAATCCTTCCTTGGGATGTCGATGGCAAGTTCCTTGGCCGTCGTCACCGACAAAGGAATCCACGTCGATCGACAAAGTGAAGGCGATTCAAAATTGCAACCTCAGAAATCGAGAACTTCGAGGGGTTACAAGAGGCGATTGGCGTACATCCAGCGGTTCATATCGAACCTATCGGAAGTGCCAACCGTTCTCAAAGTTGAACAAGAAGTGTCATATATTTGGGGCGGCCTTTGCCGAAGGTTTGAAGAGATCAAGTCTTATCTCGCTAAACCTCTGTTCTTGTTGCCACGGTCCGGAAAACCGTTTTGATCACGTCAAGGCAGCGGATCACTTTCGTTAAGCTTTACTGGCGCAAGGCGGCGGCGGCTGATCCTGAGCGGTGTATTACTGAGCGAACATTAGTGGTCTGAGTCTCGATATCCAATGGTGAAGCGGTGCCTTGCATTAGTGTTGCGATTGAAAAAATCGGCACTATTTAGTCGGACGAGGCGATTTATGTTATCTCTGCGTAAATCCGGTCGGATATTTATGACTTGACCGGCCTCGATGAGTTGGCGTTTGAAATGGGCCTTGCTCTTGTCCCAATATGACTTGTATTTCAAACAACAGTCGGTCAAAGGACAAGCGATTTGTGATCTCTTGGTACCCGGCCCGACAGCGGATCTTGATTGAGCTATATGATGATCTTAGGATGAAGTTCAGAAGTCAACACTACATCGCACCAACAAATATGGCGATTGTATTTTGTGAGCCTCTCGAGCTACCAATGTGGCAAGTGCCCGGATGTTCTAAGATTTCCTTGGTCGGGGTTGTCTTAGTTTCCCGGGGAATCATGTCATGCCCGTGCTTATTCACTCGAACCTTGCTCTAATAGCGTAGCTGAATACAATCGCTACTTATTGGACTTAGTTTCGCCAAGGCTGGGGTCGAATATCTCGAAGCGTCTGGCGATTAATTGATAGTTAGCGGAGTTAGTGGTGACTCTGAAGTCGAGAATCGGATCTAATCCTATCATCGGATAGCTATTGAAATGGCGGACTCATTGAAGAATTCTTCATCGAATATATCGCCTCAAAAGCTTATCTTGGATGCTGCTGGCGGCGTTAGGCATGTCGGCAGCACAACCTTAGAGGCGGAGCAATTAATTACGGTCGGGACTCACCAACTCTTACGTTACCAATATGATGGGGTACAAGAAGACAAATGGGTAGTTACCAAAGAAGTACATACAACCCAAACCAAGTTGGAGCCAGAGATTGGCTTTCCTATCATCGACTTCGTCTTGCAAGGTATTGCAGGGAGGCGTGAAGGAAGAAGTCAATCGGCGAAGCTCAAGATTCTTCTATCTGGAGACCCGGATGCTATATTAGATGCGATGGTCTTTACTCGATGCCTCTCAAAGAAAGAAAGGTCCGCCGGGAAGCACGAAGGTGAATGTGCGCACCGGCTGGTCCCAAGCTCTGATCGAATCGAGGAGAATGGGCTACTTTTGCCCACGATGATCAATGGCGGTCGAATATTTCGAAATGCCGCGTGTCAAATTCCGCGAATTATATGCATCGACCTCGGGCGATTGCATCGCCGACCATCACGGCCATTGAGACATGGGGAATGGGCGTCGTAGGTCCCATTTTCCTCCGTCGGTCAAAGCGTCGGTTTATTCTAGCGATCACCGATTACTTCTCCAAGTGGGCGAAGCAATCCGCTAAAAGAAGTCAAAGGCGAAATGCGTCGTCAAATTTATCAAACACCATGTCATCTATCGACGGTGTTCCAAGCCGGATCGTGCATGACAGCGGTCCCCAATTCATCGGCAATTCCTTCATCGGGTTTTGTGAAAATTCAAAATACAAGATGTCAAATCGGCGACCTATAATCCGGCAGCAAATGGATTAGCGAGGCATTCAACAAGGCGATTATCAAAATTACGTCAAAGCTTGTGAAGAATAACAAGCGAGGCTGGGGCGATAAACTTCGGAGAAGCACTACGGGCATATCGCGCTGCATGCGCGCCATGCTGGGCGACCCGTACTCCACGGTTTCTGGTGCGGCGATTCTCCGTTGGAAATCGATTCGTCGCCGCGCCAGCCCTTTCAGCGAGATGGCGACCGAAGAACAACATCAAAAGCGTCTCGAAGAGCTTGAGATGTTAGATGAGCGCTGGAGGCTCAACAATGCATTGAGTTCTACCAAGCTAGGATGTCGAGGGCTTTCAACAAGAAAGTTCGACGAGAGAACCTTTAGAGAAGGAGATTTGGTCCTCATTTGCTCGGCGGTAGATAATCCTCACTTCCAAAAGAAAGGTAAATTCGAACCTAAATGGGAGGGTCCGTTTGTAATAGAAGCGGTTTACTCCAATGGTGCGTATCGCCTAATTACCCAAAGTGGCGGCCAGGCAATTAATCTTAGATAAATGGGAAGTTCCTGAAGAAATACTACCCTTAGTATCTTCGGGATAACCCGTTTCGACGGGAAGTTCCTCGTGGGATATTTCACCCACTTTTCTTGAGGATAACCCTAGATTTGTCCTCCATCATAATTTCCCCCACCGATCAAATTCCTTGACGGTAGGTCTACAAATTTTACGGTACATTACCAAAATCCCTCTTGATTCCTTCTATGAACAAGAGGCCCACTCAAAATTCCTTTCTTGTAGGAGATAGAATATAAAATTCTTCCTCTCCAAGCGTAAAATCCTTCGTGTCAAGCGGAGGGTCCCATCTCTTATCTTAGGTAGCGCCGGTGAAGGTATCTTGTAGGGATTTTCGAACCGGGTTGTCCGTGAAGGTCACGAGTCTCTTCGGTTCTCAGTGGAGATCCACTCTTAGTTCCATCTCTCTCTCTAGGTAGCCCGGTGAAGGTATCGTAGGGATTTTCGAGACCGGGTTGTCGCTGAAGGTCACGAGTCTCTTCGGTTCTCGAGTGGAGATCCACTCTTAGTTCCATCTCTCTCTCTAGGTAGCCCGTGAAGGTATCTTGTAGGGATTTTCAGACCGGGTTGTCCTTTGAAGGTCACTGAGTCTCGGTTCTCGAGTGGAGATCCACTCTTAGTTCCATCTCTCTCTCTAGGTAGCCCGGTGAAGGTATCTTGGGATTTTCAGACCAGGTTGTCGCTGAAGGTCACTGAGTCTCTTCGGTTCTCAGTGGAGATCCACTCTTAGTTCCATCTCTCTCTAGGTAGCCCGGTGAAGGTATCTTGTAGGGATTTTCAGAACCGGGTTGTCCTGAAGGTCACTGAGTCTCGGTTCTCGAGTGGAGATCCACTCTTAGTTCCATCTCTCTCTAGGTAGCCCGTGAAGGTATCTTGGGATTTTCGAACCGGGTTGTCCTGAAGGTCACGAGTCTCTTCGGTTCTCGAGTGGAGATCCACTCTTAGTTCCATCTCTCTCTCTAGGTAGCCCGTGAAGGTATCTTGTAGGGATTTTCAGACCAGGTTGTCGCTGAAGGTCACGAGTCTCTTCGGTTCTCAGTGGAGATCCACTCTTAGTTCCATCTCTCTCCTAGGTAGCGCCGGTGAAGGTATCTTGTAGGGATTTTCAGAACCGGGTTGTCCTTTGAAGGTCACAGAGTCTCTTCGGTTCTCGAGTGGAGATCCACTCTTAGTTCCATCTCTCTCCTAGGTAGCGCCGGTGAAGGTATCTTGTGGGATTTTCAGACCGGGTTGTCCTTTGAAGGTCACGAAGTCTTTTCAATTCCTGTGAGCCCACGCTATTGGTTTCATTAGAAATAGAACATAAAGTTCCTCCTCTCACCAATTTAATCATATCAATCAAAACTCCTCAATCCAAGATTCTTCTTGGGGTATTTTATCCGAAGCCTAAGAAGGGATAAAGTCAGCATTGCTACTAGCGTTAGGTTTGATCTAGATTGAAGAAGACACGAGTTGATTAAGGGTATTTTATCCGAAGCCTAAGAGGGATAAAGCCAGCGCCTCACCGCAGCGTTCTTTGGTTTAGTCTTTTCGATTGAAGAAGACACGAGTTGATTAAGGGTATTTTATCCGAAGCCTAAGAAGGGATAAAGCCAGCGCCTCCTGCAGCGTTCGGTTTAGTCTTTCAGATTGAAGAAGACACGAGTTCGATTCAGGGGTATTTTATCGAAGCCTAAGAAGGGATAAAGCCAGCGCTAACAGCGTTGCGGTTTAGTCTTTTCGATTGAAGACACGAGTTGATTACGGGGTATTTTATCCGAAGCCTAAGAAGGGATAAAGCCAGCGTCTAACACCGTTGCGGTTTAGTCTTTCTCCGATTGAAGAAGACACGAGTTGATTAAGGGGCATTTTATCCGAAGCCTAAGAAGGGATAAAGCCAGCGCCTCCTGCAGCGTTGCGGTTTAGTCTTTCTCCGATTGAAGAAGACACGAGTTCGATTACGGGGTATTTTATCGAAGCCTAAGAAGGGATAAAGCCAGCGCCTACCGCAGCGTTGCGGGTTAGTCTTCGATGAAAAAGGCGAAGCCCTACGTTATTCAACATCGTAGCATTAAGTCTAAGAGAGTTTCATTCTTTTAGCACAACGTTGTGTGTAGAACAGTTTAGATAATCTACATGCTAGCCCAACTCAAGCGGTAGTTGGTAAAGGCTCATCAAACCCGTTGAGGGCGGGGTTGGCCAATAACCCTAAAATAGCGCCTCACCTAGCGTTGCGGTTTAGTCTTTTCGATTGAAGAAGACACGAGTTGATTAAGGGTATTTT
Organism: Asparagus setaceus; assembly: GCA_012295165.1. Taxonomy (NCBI): domain Eukaryota; kingdom Viridiplantae; phylum Streptophyta; class Magnoliopsida; order Asparagales; family Asparagaceae; genus Asparagus; species Asparagus setaceus. The sequence continues at coordinate 13,138,534 of CM022708.1, read as the reverse complement.
ATCCGAAGCCTAAGAAGGGATAAAGCCAGCGCCTAACACTGCGTTGCGGTTTAGTCTTTCTCAGATTGAAGAAGACACGAGAGATCGATTACGGGGTATTTTATCCGAAGCCTAAGAAGGGATGAGTCGACGTAACACAGCGTTGCCGGGTGGTCTCTTGCGGTAAAGAGTCGAGTCTATGTATTCAATATCATAGCTTGAGTCTAGAAGAGTTTCATTCTTCTAGCACAGCGTCCGCGTCTTGGGCGGATCGGATAATCATACGCTAGACTCAAGCGGTAGTTGGTAAAGGCTAATCAAACCCGTTGATGGTGAGGGTTTGCCAAAAATCCTATAAGTATTATGGTTAATTATTTGAGGCGAAATAAAAGAATCATAATAAGCAATGAAAGGAATAGTCTTATTCATTTGAAGCAAATATAAAAGGAGCTACAATTGTCGAGACAATTGATTCAAGCAAAGTTATGATAATACATCTAAATAAAAATGCGTAACACACGGTTGAACAAAGAAGCCTCATGACACGTGGACTTCATTGGCGCAATCGGTAATGTGAAGGAAGCAAGGTCGGCCTTGGCGGCGGCTAGTTCTTCCTCTGTTTAGCTCGAACCGAGCCTTGGCTTCCTTCTCAAGTTCCTCTTGAGTTAGCGGCAATAGCGGCGCGTGTTCCCGGCCTTGTCGCCTCGAGGACTTCGCTTCTCACATCAGGACTCGGTGCACTCCGTGTGAAATTCTTCAACGTCTTCTCCCCTTGAGCAGTCGATTCACATGCGTTCGACATGGGTGTGGTACAAGTTTATCGGCTTTGCAAGCGTGCTTGTCGCTCATATGAGTTGAAAAAATGATCTCTTGCTCGATATTTTCCTCTGTAGTTCACGAAGCCTTGATCCGAGCCGTTGATGAGTCGTATCACCTCATCGCATGATTCAAAAGGCTAAATTCTCCACAGTGCATGAGAGTTAGCCCGACTAGTGAGCTTTGCTCTAGCGATTAACTGGTGAGGGCCACCAACTGAATTTCCTCCAAGATACTCAATATGAATGGGCGAGACCATAAAGGTTAGCCCATCTAACCTCGATAATAGAGATCGCTGTTTCAAACCATTCTCCAACGGTGAAGGAGACCCATCAGGCTGGAGTCGGAGGCAGTTTTGGCGGGGCAATCTGGCGATAGGTTGAATCCGTGGAAGTGGTCCGTCAAGATTAACACAGGGCCTCCACCGGCCTATACTCGAAGGGTGGAAATCTGGTTTCGGCCAAAGTTTGTAAGAGGCCGGATGATGGGCGATCCCTCAAACTTCGTCATCGAAATTATGATAGTAGGCTCGGGCTTAGCGGTTTCTTCTATGCGGGTGTTAGCCTGTGCGGTTCGCTTCCTCGGTGGAAAGAGATCTTCTCGGATGACCTTAAGAATCGAGACTTGACATTTGGAGCCTTGAAATAGGCGAATAATCGCCAGACATCCGCCTACCACAAGAGAACAAAGGGTTAACAGATCATTTAGGAGGAATATCTTGAAAAAGGAGCGGTATAGGCGTAGAACTCTTCGAAACCCGAGATTGAGTCACGACCTTATAGCAGTCTGACGATTTCATCGTGTCGGATACGGGAGAGCGATAAATATAGCAGCGTAAACCAAGCGGCAATATATTCCGTTCTGGCAGTCTGATGTGAAATCGCTCCGTTAAAATATCGAGGCGGGTGATCTTTGAAGCCTCAATCCTCCACGAAGGAGAATCTCGGCTCTTCCCAATCGCCTCACAAAGGAGAACGGCGGGGTCATAGCGAGCGTGCACAATCGGCGTCGGTCCCCACAAAGGAGGATTTGGCTCTTCCCAATCGCCTCACAAAGGAAACGGCGGGGATACAAGCGCATATATATGCGAGAATATGATGTATTTGGCGCACCACGAAGAAGGCGTGCATTCCGCAGCGGCCGAGTTGATCGACTCCTCGGAACATGAGATCTTAGCGGCGACATCGAAGCGCAAAAGAAGACAAATAAAGTCAGATATGCGATCAAAAATCAACAAAAAGGCATCAAGAAAAGGCCGTGACCCTAGCCGGTTACAACAACCCGGCCTTACCGGCAGACGGAAACTCGCCGGGCAGCGCCCGAGACGCGGGCAATGCGCCGAGGCGCGCCAGAACTTCGGCTTGGCGACAGTGCGCCGAGGAACGCGCCGAGCTTCGGCGCCGAGCGCTGGCACCTGATAACGCCGAGGCCAGCGCCAGACTCGACCAGTACAACTGTAGCGCCGAACCAGCTGGTACTGGTGCCAGACGCGCCAGGCCAACCTGGCGCCAGCGCCCGGCCGCCGCGATAGCCGCATGGCGCCGTCGCCGCCAGCGCCTGCGACCGCGGCCTGGATCCTTCTCCCCTCGTGGTTTTCATCACGCCAAAGAAAAGAGAAAAGATGAAAAAGACCTTGTAAAACTCGTGTGCATCCAGTGTTGATCGAGAAGAAGATCTGAGGCGAGAAGCGAGTGAAAACAAAGAGAAACATAGGGGCCCTAGGTCGAGGAAAAGAAAAGGAGGATTATGGGTATTTATAACAACCCCATATGGACCCAATCCTCTTTGAACAAGGACTCCTATTTGGCAAGAAGTAGGAATTCTAATGGAGCCCAAATCAATTCTAATTAGGACTCTAATCAGCCCTAATTAGGAGTCCTAGTGGAACCTTATCAGGATATCAAAGCGATTGCCAAATCAGTCCGTTGATTGGCTCCTAATTCCTCCGCTATATTGGGAAAGATTAGAAGGTGTATTCGTGAGGATAACACCTCTGAATTCCTCGGCGCCGATCAGCGTGGCCAATCCTACTCAACTAGGATTACGGTATAAGCTGTTTCCTAATTTGTAGAAGTTCAGGAAGAATATTCTCACAAAAATATTCTTAGGGATAACTTCGATCGTCTTGGATTGCATCGGCGTAGCCAGCGTCGCCTAATCCTACTCAACTAGGATTACAGTATAAACTGTTTCCTAATTTTAGAAGTTCGGAAGAATATTCTCACAAAAATATTCTTAGGGATAACTTCGATCGTCTTGGTTACATCGGCCCGATCAGCGTAAGCCTAATCCTACTCAACTAGGATTACAGTATAAAGCCTAATTTGTCGAAGTTCGGAAGAATATTCTCACAAAAATATTCTTAGGGATAACTTCGATCGTCTTGATTACCGGCCCCGTCAATGGCGTCGCCTAATCCTACTCAACTAGGATTACGGTATAAAGCTGTTTCCTAATTTGTAGAAGTTCAGGAGAATATTCTCACAGAAATATTCTTAGGGATAACTTCGATCGTCATTACGCAGAAGCATAAAATCAGCAGCGTCGCCTAATCCTACTCAACTAGGATTACGGTATAAAGCTGTTTCCTAATTTGTAGAAGTTCAGGAAGAATATTCTCACAAGAAATATTCTTAGGGATAACTTCGATCGTCTTGGTTACTGCAAGCGCCGTCGCGTAGCTAATCTACTCAAGGATTACGGTATAAAGCTGTTTCCTAATTTGTGAAGTTCAGGAGAATATTCTCACAAGAAATATTCTTAGGGATAACTTCGATCGTGCGGATTACTGCAGCATAAAATCAGCGTCGCCTAATCCTACCCAACTAGGATTACAGTATAAGCTGTTTCCTAATTTGTCGAGAAGTTCAGGAGAATATTCTCACAAGAAATATTCTTAGGGATAACTCGATCGTATGGATTGCACCGACGAAATCAACGCTCGCCTAATCCTACTCAACTAGGATTACGGTATAAACTGTTTCCTAATTTGTCGAAGTTCAGGAAGAATATTCTCACAAGAAATATTCTTAGGGATAACTTCGATCGTCGCGGATTACCCAGGCGCATGAAATCAGCGCGTCATGATCCTACTCAACTAGGATTACAGTATAAACTGTTTCCTAATTTATTGAGAAGTTCGGAAGAATATTCTCACAAAAATATTCTTAGGGATAACTTCGATCGTCGCGGATTGCATCGACGCCAATCAACGCTACGCCTAATCCTACTCCAACTAGGATTACAGTATAAACTATTTCCTAATTTGTCGAGAAGTTCAGGAAGAATATTCTCACAGAAATATTCTTAAGGATAACTTCGATAACCCTTAATTTCCTCCACCATAATATCCAAGAGAGGAATAATCGGCCAGTGAAAGTCATGGCGACAGGACAGCGTGTCGATCAGAAGAAACTTCTCCCCGTGGATAATCATATCCCAACAACGGTCAAGGAATTGCACTTTCGCGATTGAAGGCTAGGGCGATGGTTGAAAGCCAAATGGTCTCTTGTTTCGACAAAGAATCCTTGGAGGATATCTCCATGAAAAGATTAGTCCTCGGCGTATGGTTAAACCAACAACACTGCGTGATGATGGAAGAAATAGCCGGTGAGGGTTATGAAATTCCATGTACTCGACACAACCAACATGTAAGCCAACAAGGAGTTCGCCGACATACGGATAAGTCAAAAGTCGATGGTTAGTCAAACAACAACCAGCGACCACGAGTTACAAACAAAACTCACCCACCGGCTTGAATCAAGATTTCAACAAGCGGTCGGACAATAAATGCAGCACCGTGATCTTATCGAGGAATCCTACAAAGCTGGATGATCTGAAAGAATCGAAGACTTGAAGCTATCTTTGGGACCCTCGGCCGGAAGGCGGGAACCATCATGTCCAAAGCATCGGACTCATCAAGAATCGAGGCGAGGCGGCTTTGGAGAATATCTGTAGGCATAAAAATTGCTTATCGGTGCCAGCGAAACTTCGTGGACGGTGGGTTGGCAGCTGGCGATCCATTCGACAAGCCGGCGTCGCCAAAGCGTCCGCAGCGCTAAGCAGCGTGAAGCGGTCGGCGAGCACATGAAGTGAGTCGGCAAGGCGTGCGACCAATGAAGCGGCGTCGCGAGTTGACTAAACTCAAGCGTTGGCGAGGCGGAATCAAGCGTGCTAGTCCGTCAATGCAAGCGGGCCGCAAGCTCACGAAAGTTGATCGGGCCGCGGACTCAAACACTTGGCGACGCAGACAAAACTAAGCGGGAAGATGAAAGAATCGGCGAAGAATCGGAACGGCGAAAGCGGCGAGCCTTAAGGCAATGCCTTGTCGACCCTCGGCAAAGTGGCCAAGGTGGCTCGACCACTGGCCAGAACCACCTCGACTGGCTGTGCGAGTGCTCGACAAGTGGTAAGTGGCTCGACAACTGGGTAGGAGTGAAAGCTCGGCAGTGGTAGAAACCACCAAGTGGCCGACACACCTCCATTGTATAAATAGGGGTGTCTTGGACCCGGTGATCGGGAAAAGGGCCGGATTAGAGAGGACTTCGGGCTTGAGATTTTGGAGGATTTGGCTTTTGGGCTTGGCCTTGGATTTTGGAGGATTTTACGAAGAGTTCTCCACGAGATCCACGAGCCGTCGGCCTTACCGTTCAGAACATGAGCACAAGTCTAGTCGGCGTCGATCTACAAGCGGAAGATGGCGAATTGGTCGAACTCTGAGATACCCTCTAGGTTAAGCCGTCTTAATCTCGGGGATAGCTGTGATTTCTCCTAGTAGATCTCACCCGCTCGTGATCCTCTCGCCGTGAGTGTGATCCCATGAGCGATCCTCTCGCCGTGAGTGTGATCCCCTCGGTAGCCGTTTCCCGTGAAGCGAGCCTATCTGTAGTTCGAACCGGGTCTCTACGGGATTGAATTGCGGTGGTCCACGGACACAAAAGTCCGACGCGGGCAAAGAACCCATAGCGAGGATCCGATATAACGAGATCCTCGTGTTTGTTCAAAGGATAAAAGTTGTAATCTTTTTGATTTTCATTGTAAGCCTTAAAATAAAAGGCATATTTTTGAATTTTGTTGTAGGCCAAAGAAACATAAAGCAAGTTCAAATCAATGACAATCATCCCAACTTTTACGCGAACATCCTCATACACAAAAACAAAAGAAAAAGGAAGAAGAAGTTTGAGATCGAGAGAAAGGAAGAAATGTTGAGAACCAAAGAAGGAAGAGGGCGAAGAAGAAGCTTGTAAAGAGGAGTTATTTTGTTTTGGTTAGAAACATTAAACCTTTACACCGGTCACGGCGTCACCTCGGCAATGTCCGGTGATCTCTGGTCATTTCTTGGACGGATCTTCGCCGGTGGTACCCACAACCTCGAGACAATTTAAGTTGATGGGTTACGGAGCCTCAAGGAGGCGAGACATGAGGAAGAAGAAAAGGAAAAATTCTTATTGGACCCTCGTAATATGGAAACTAGTTTTGGGTTCAAAACCTATAAAGAGATGTAACATGAAATCTATTTAATGGAAAATTTTCCTTTTGACCCATTAAACTAGAAAAGTTTCTGATAGCCCAAGTTACGTTTAAAAGAGTAGAAATAAATTTTAGAAAACCCCTAACAACTAGAAATATTAATTTTATATCCAAAATAGTTTGAATGGGGAATCTTTAGTATTAGAAATTTATATGCTTGTATGCTTATAGGTTTGATCGAGGAGTAGGTTCTTGGATGCGGTTCTTTAAATTGTTATCAGTTTTACGAAGGTGAGTAGATTTCTTCTCATTAGTTATTTTAATCTATTATATATTATTTAAATGATAATTTATTTTACGTAGAAATTGTGGATCGGACATGTTATTTTGCTCATTTAACGTAATTGTTAACAAATTTGAATTGATAGCTATTTATCTTTTGCAAGATAAATATTATTTAGTATATGAGATTAGTGAAAATATGTCATTTCAAATTCTTGTTCAAATGCATTTATTGAACAGTTCTATTTGAAAAGAAAATGATTTATTTGTTTAAATTCATGAATATTCTATTTTCATGAAATTGACATGAGAAAAGTTTGCAAAAGTGTTTAAGCATGTATATTGCTTTTAGTACAAATGGAAATTACAAGTGATACTTTGAGTGAAAAGAAAAGTGTTTTAAATTCTAAAATCCTCGAAGTCCACTATGGAGTGAAGTGATTTGTTTAAGCCTATCATATGGTATAGAATGTATCGACCGGTGTTAAAGTGGCCTTTTGGGCAAAAGTGAAGTGGCCGGGCAACCTATGATAGTGCTAGGTACATTCTATCCAGGGTTGATATAAAGTGATTCGATCGTATTCTCATGCTCTTGGGCTATAATTTTATTAGTCTTAGTGTGACAAGCTGAAATTTTGCAAAGCTTGGTTTCTGATTTAAAATATATAGTTCATATTAAGTATTGTTTCTTAAATTTGTGAATATTCTTTTATGATAATGTCACATACAATTCTTGAAAAATTTCTCTTATTCAAAATATTAGGTGTTTCTCAACCGTTCTGTTTGACAATAGCTTATCTAAATTTAGTAGTGATAATTTCGTAAACTTGTCTGATCCGCTAATGATAAGTTATCTGCTCACTGAGTGTAAACTCACCCCGTTGTTTTTCAATCTTTTTGAGATGAAAATTAGATAGCTTTATCTGTACCTCGGAGCTTTGGAACATGAGAAAGATCTTTTAGAGTGTTTGATGCTGAAAGTTATAGTTATACTAGTCATGCTGCTATGCTTATGTAATAAGAGTCTTTCGACTCAATTGAGTGAACTTGTTATGATGTAATTTTTGCTCTAGACTTCTATTTGTCAATAAAGTTTCTTTTAAGTGAAATTTGTTTGTAATATAGAAGTGCACCACAGGGTTAGCATGTGCTTTTCGCACGTGTTGCCGTTGTCATGCATCTCAAAATAAGCTGCGCAATTTGGGGGCGTGACAATTTGGGGTGTGACAATTTGTGGTATCAGAGCCTAGGTTTAGAAGCCCTAGGCTTAGAAGTTTACAGTTAGTAGCATTTAGAAATAAGTTTTAGAATTGCTTTTAGTGATTATTGACATATTATTTGTTTGCTTATAACTAGATGGCTAGGAACAACACGAACACTCCTTCAACTCGAGAAAGTGATTTACACCAGACTTTGGGGCAAATGTTTGGTGGTAGAAATGCACTTGGATCTGGTTCTGGAGGTAGTCAATTAGATGCAAATGCTATGCTGCAGATGTTGCAAAATATCACTACTGTGATGCAAAATCAGCAGCAACAAATTAACCAACAACAAGAATCTCGAGACAATGATCATCCTCGACTACGAAGCGGTATGACGGAGTTTAAGAGGTTGACATCACCTACTTTTGAAGGAAGTGTTGATCCTATGATAGTGAAAGCGGATCCAGAGATAGAAAGTCTTTACTTATATGAAGTGTCACGATAGAAAAAGGTGGCTTATGCAATCTATATGTTAAAAGGGCGTGCATATGGTGGTGGCAAATCAGTGAGAATTGCAGGAGATGGTCTGTCGAGATATCTTGGGAAGAGTTTAAGAAAATATTCTATGAGAAATACTTTCCAAAGACTGTTCGCCAGCAAAAAGAGTAGGAGTTCCGTGAGCTGAAGCAAAATGATAAGACTGTGGCTTAGTATGAGGAGGAATTTACTTATTTATTCAAGTTTGCACCCTAGTTTGTTGCAACTGAAGAAGATAGACCGTCATTTTGAGGAGGTGCGCAACCGAGAGATAAGGTTTCAAGTGAGCTCATTTGAACTCTCCACTTATGCGGCGGTATTGAAGAAAGCTTTAGTGATTGAAAAGGAGCGAAAAGAAATTTTCTCAGTTGATGAACGCAAGAATGATGATATGAAGAGGAGGTTCAGATCGGACGGACGTGGAGGTCATAACAAGAACTGGCAAAACAAGAGACAAAATGTGGATTCAAAAGGAAAGCAGACTATGAGCCAGAAGTCGATGAGATGCACCATATGTGACAAGCCTAATCATAAGGCGAAGAATTGTTGGAGGGTTGCAGGTGCTTGCCTGAGGTGTGGTCAAAAGGATCACAAGATTACAGATTGTCCCAAGTTGAATGAAACTCTAGCTAATAAGGCACCTCAACGTGATCAGCATCCTCAAGCGAAAGCTCGAGTTTACTCTTTAACCGAGCAGGAGGCTCAGGCAAATAATGATGTGGTGTCAGGTACTATACCTATATTTTCTACTTTTGCTCGAGTACTATTTGATTCTGGAGCATCGCATTCTTTTATTGCTGCACAATTTGTTAGAGAGCAAGAGTTGCCATGTGATACTCTAAAGCATGAAATGTATGTTAGCACACCAGGAGATAGCATACTGATATCTAATAAGTATTGCAAATGTATGATAAAGATAGTGGATAGGGACCTTCCAGCAGAATTGATCATCCTTAATATGCATGATTATGATATCATTCTAGGGATGGATTGGTTATCTAGAAATCATGCATCTATTTTGTGTCGAGAGAAGAAAGTGATGTTTAGAATTCCTGATCAATCGGAGTTTTGCTTTGAGGGTAGTAAGGTGCAAAAGCCTATGCGCATTATATCAACCCTTCAAGCTCATCGCATGATGAGAAGTGGGTGCACTGGTTTTCTAGCATCAGTGCAAGTCTTAAGCCAGAAAGAAGTTAGTCTGGATCAAATTCCTATCGTGTGTGAATTTCTAGATGTCTTTCCAAAAGATCTCCCCGGAATACCACCCGATAGGGAAATAGAATTTTCTATTGAGCTAGTTCCAGACACAAATCCAATCTCAAAGGCTCCTTATAGAATGGCTCCAGCAGAACTAAAAGAACTTAAGGAGAAGTTGCAAGAACTTTTGGATAAAGGGTTTATTAGACCCAGTGTTTCACCTTGGGGCGCACCAGTGTTATTTGTGAAGAAGAAAGATGGTAGCATGCGGTTTTGTATTGATTATCGGGAGCTCAATAAGGTGACTATACAGAATAAATATCCGTTACCAAGGATTGACGATTTGTTCGACCAATTGCAAGGAGCTCAGGTGTTTTCTAAGATTGATCTACGATCGGGCTATCATCAATTAAAGATTAAGGCTGAAGACATTCCAAAGACTGCATTTCGTACCCGTTATGGTCATTACGAATTTCTTGTGTTACCATTAGGTTAACGAATACTGCATTTTCATGGACCTCATGAATAGGGTGTTCAAACCCTTCTTAGATCATTTTGTGGTGATATTTATAGATGATATCTTGATATATTCAAAGAACCAGAAGGAGCATGAGTAACACCTACGGTGTGTGCTTGGTGTTTTGAGAAAGGAAAAGCTCTATGCAAAATTTAAGAAGTGTGAATTCTGGTTGGATAATGTATCTTTTCTAGGACATGTTATTTTAGGGAATGGAGTCTCGGTGGATCCAACAAAAATTGAAGCAGTTGTGAATTGGAAAAGACCAACAAATGTTCATGAAATCCGTAGTTTTCTTGGCATGGCGGGTTATTATTGGAGATTTGTAGAGGGGTTTTCTCGTATTGCCTCACCTTTGACCCGTTTGACTCAGAAGAGAATCAAATTTGTTTGGTCTGAAGAATGCAAAAGGAGTTTTCAAGAGTTAAAGAACCGACTAGTATCTGCACCAGTTCTCACTATACCAATCGCAGGAGAAGATTTTACTATTTATAGTGATGCCTCTCATAAAGGTTTGGGATGTGTGCTCATGCAAAATGGAAAGGTGGTAGCTTATGGTTCTCGACAATTGAAACTTTATGAGCAAAATTATCCAACACATGATTTAGCGTTGGCGGCAGTTATTTTTGCCTTGAAAATTTGGAGACATTATCTCTATGGAGTGCATTGTGAGATCTATACCGATCACAAGAGTTTAAAATATATTTTTACTCAAAAAGAGTTGAACATGAGGCAAAGGAGATGGTTGGAACTACTTAAAGATTATGATGTTAGTATTAATTATCACCCAGGGAAAGCAAATGTAGTTGCTGACGCCCTTAGTCGGAAGAATAATATAGCTTGTCTCATAACTCAACAAAGGCATATATTAGAAGATTTGGATCGGTTGAGAATTGAGATCTGGTGTCAACAATCATCGGCCGAATTGAACAACATATAGGTACAACCAGCTCTGATTGATGAGATTAAGATTACTCAAAAAGATGACTCGGAATTGAAACCATTTGGAAAGGAGTCAAGGATGGTAAACAACCAGATTTTGTAATACATGGTGATGGATCTCTTAGGTTCAGAAGTCGACTTTGTGTTCCGAATAATCCAGAGTTGAAGAAGAAGATTTTGAAGGAGGCTCATCGTTCTGGATATATAATGCATCCTAGTGGAACAAAAATGTACAAAGATTTGAAGGAGATATACTGGTGGAATAATATGAAGAGGGATATTAGCAAATTTGTCTCAGAGTGTGAGATATGTCAGCAAGTAAAAGCAGAGCATCAAAAACCAGCAAGATTAACTCAAATCTAGACATACCGATGTGGAAGTGGGAGAAAATTTTAATGGATTTTGTCACAGGGTTACCAAGATCTGCTAGAGGTAACAATGCCATATGGGTCATAGTGGACCGTCTGACTAAGTCGGCTCACTTCTTACCAATCAATATGAAGTTTTCCTTGGAGAAGCTTGCGGAGTTGTATATTACTGAAATTGTCAGACTTCATGGTGTACCAGTGGAGATAGTATCCGATAGGGATCCTAGATTTGTATCAGAGTACTGGAAAGGTGTGCACAAAGTTCTTCAAAGTAAACTCTGTTTTAGCTCAGCATATCATCCACAAACGGATGGTCAATCAGAGAGAACAATTCAAACTCTCGAGGATATGTTAAGATGTTGTATCCTTGATTTGAAAGGATCATGGGAGGAGCATTTACCATTGGCAGAGTTTGCATATAATAATAGTTACCAGTCAAGCATTAAGATGGCACCGTATGAAGCTCTATATGGAAGGAAGTGTCGATCGCCTATACATTGGGACGATGTTGGAAAAAGAAAACTTCTTGGACCTGAGTTAGTGCAACAAGCTATAGACAAGATTTACTTGGTAAGAGAGCATATTCGAAATGCACAAAGTAGAAAGAAGAGTTATCTTGTCCTTGGAAGAAGAGACCTAGAATTTCAAGAAGGTGATCATGTATTTTTAAAGGTGTCTCCTAGAAGAGGTGTGAAGAGATTTGGAATTCGAGGGAAGCTAAGTCCAAGATTTGTGGGACCATTCCAAATTCTTCAGCGTGTTGGTGAAGTCGCTTATAGGCTTGCTTTACCACCTACTTTGGTTGGAGTCCACAATGTGTTTCATGTATCGATGCTGAGGAAATTTGTTCGAGATCCAGATCAAGTTATTGAATTGGAACCTATTGAGCTCAAAGAAGACTTAACTTATGAGGAGCAACCGGAAAACATTGTAGATCAAAAGGAACAAGTGCTTAGGCGACGTACAATTCGATATGTGAAGGTTCAATGGAAGAATCATTCAGAAAGAGAAGCAACTTGGGAGCTTGAAGATGAGATGCGGCAGCAGTACCCTCAACTCTTTGAAAACCAAGGTATGTAAAGTTTTGAGGACGAAACTTTATTTAAGGTGGGGAGGATGTAGAGAATCATTTTTCACAATTAATTAAAAAAATAAATAGAAACTCAAAGGTTTATAATTGAAGTTTATGAGGATCATTTAATTGAGATATTGGGGGTTTTATATGCATTTATTTCCAACATCAGATCAGAACTCAAAAGCCACTGAAAACCTATATAAGTGACCAAAATCTCTCATATCCTCATACACAAAAACAAAAGAAAAAGGAAGAAGAAGTTTGAGATCAGAGAAAGGAAGAAATGTTGAGAACCAAAGAAGGAAGAGGACGAAGACAAGCTTGTAAGAGGTCAGTTATTTTGTTTTGGTTAGAAACATTAAAAAAATACCTTTTAGGTCACCGGCGTCACCTCCGGCAATGTCCGGTGATCTCTGGTCATTTCTTGGACCGGATCTTCGCCGGTGGTACCCACCCTAACCTCCGAACCCAATTTAAGTTGATGGGTTCTGGAGCATCAAGGGAGCAGAGACATGAGGAAGAAGAAAAGGAAAAATTCTTATTGGACCCTCAGTAATATGGAAACTAGTTTTGGGTTCAAAAACCTATAAAGAGATGTAACATGAAATCTATTTAATGGAAAATTTTCCTTTTGACCCATTAAACTAGAAAAGTTTCTGTTAGGCCCAAGTTCTGTTTAAAAAGAGTAGAAATAAATTTTAGAAAACCCCCTAACAACTAGAAATATTAATTTTATATCCAAAATAGTTTGAATGGGGAATCTTTAGTATTAGAAATTTATATGCTTGTATGCTTATAGGTTTGATCGAGGAGTAGGTTCTTGGAGTACGGTTCTTTAAATTGTTATCAGATTTTCTGAAGGTGAGTAGATTTCTTCTCATTAGTTATTTTAATCTATTATATATTATTTAAATGATAATTTATTTTCGTAGAGAAATTGTGGATCGGACATGTTATTTTGCTCATTTAACGTAATTGTTAACAAATTTGAATTCGATAGCTATTTATCTTTTGCAAGATAAATATTATTTAGTATATGAGATTAGTGAAAATATGTCATTTCAAATTCTTGTTCAAATGCATTTATTGAGCAGTTCTATTTGAAAAGAAAATGATTTATTTGTTTAAATTCATGAATATTCTATTTTCATGAAATTGACATGAGAAAAGTTTGCAAAAGTGTTTAAGCATGTATATTGCTTTTCGTACAAATGGAAATTACAAGTGATACTTTGAGTGAAAAGAAAAGTGTTTTAAATTCTAAAAATCCTCAGAAGTCCACTATGGAGTGAAGTGATTTGTTTAAGCCTATCATATGGTATAGAATGTATCGACCAATATTAAAGTGGCCTTTTGGGCAAAAGTGAAGTGGCCTTCGGGCAACCTATGATAGTGCTAGGTACATTCTATCCCCGGGTTGATATAAAGTGATTCGATGCGTATTCTCATGCTACTGGGCTATAATTTTCGTAGTCTTAGTGTGACAACTGAGGAAATTTTGCAAAGCTTGGTTTTACAGTTTAAAAATATATAGTTCATATTCGTATTGTTTCTTAAATTTGTGAATATTCTTTTATGATAATGTCACATACAATTCTTGAAAAATTTCTCTTATTCAAAATATTAGGTGTTTCTCAACCGTTCTGTTTGACAATAGCTTATCTAAATTTAGTAGTGATAATTTCGTAAACTTGTCTGATTCGCTAATGATAAGTTATCTGCTCACTGAGTGTAAACTCACCCCGTTGTTTTTCAATCTTTTTGAGATGAAAATTAGATAGCTTTATCTGTACCTCGGAGCTTTGGAACATGAGAAAGATCTTTTAGAGTGTTTGATGCTGAAAGTTATAGTTATACTAGTCATGCTGCTATGCTTATGTAATAAGAGTATTTCGACTCAATTGAGTGAACTTGTTATGATGTAATTTTTGCTCTGAGACTTCTATTTGTCAATAAAGTTTCTTTTAAGCGAAATTTGTTAGTAATATAGAAGTGCACCACATGTTTAGCATGTGCTTTTTGCATGTGTTGCCGTTGTCATGCATCTCAAAATAAGCTGCGCAATTTGGGGGCGTGACAATCATGTAATGGGCCGAGGCGCTTCAAGGCCGTTTTCTTACTTCGGGAGGAGCGGGCAGGATCGATCGAAGCGGGAATTGAGGTGGACGGCGATTTGGATGTGATCGCCGGAAGTGGAATTGGTGATGAGGCAGATTTCCCTTGGCGGAGATCATCCCAGGGTGGCCAAGCTTTTATAGAATCAGCTTGGGGTAGCTGATCCTTAGTTGATACTTCGGCCTTGGCCTGAACCGTTGTTCCGGGTTTCGGCCTCCACACTGGGCGCGTCCTTGGCGACTTCTTGGCGACTTCTTCCTTGACATCTGGCCTCACGTGGGCGATGCGCGCAAGCTAACGCGGCGCTTCGTATCGCTCTGGAGTGTTGAACGGTTCCGTTTGACTTGGACCCATTCGCTTGCTGATGACTTAGAGGAGCCGCTAGCCACCTATTTTTGAGGCTTTCCGCCTTTTCTTGATTTGAGATCCGCCTCGTAGCGGATCCCGTCCACCGACTCCATAGCCTTGGCGAATCGGCATGCCAAATTTTAGCGTCGTCGCTGGCGGGCTCTCTTCAAAAGAATTAGCGCGCCATCGGTGGTCAACTCCTGCACGGAGGAGTTCAGATCTTCATCTTCGATCGTCTTGGATGCCGGAGGGATGCTGCTTGCTGCAACTTCGGCAGCGGTGGGATCAGAATCCTCGCCTTGGGATTTTAGGTCCGAGGACCAACGGATCCTCCTTGCAGCGGAGATCCTTTTGGATTTGCGGGAGGAGGACGATCTGGACGAGGATGAAAGGTATTCCTCAAACTTCTGATGGTCGAACTCGTATTCGACCTCTTCTTCGATCGGGATCTGGATCTGCGGTTGCGACACGACGATCTCAGATCTGAGACCGTTGGCTCCCACTGTGGTCGCCAGCTTGTTCGCGGTAAAAGTCGGGACCTTTTTCATTACTGAACTCATTCTACCTTTATGGTTTTACAAATGAACTCAAAGAAAATTCGCCTTTTTATAAGGCTGATTACAATGAAAAAAGAACAAAAATTATAACTTTTTCACCTAAACAAACGCGGGATCCATTTATCGAGTCCTCGCTTGCGTGGGTTCTTTGCCTGTGTCGGGGACTCTATTCCGTCTGTGGACCGCCGCGTGATCCGATCCGATGAAAGATCTACATGGTAGAAAGGGGTTATTTCACGAAGGAAATAATAGCCCAAGCAAATGAAATCGACCAAGCGAAATCAAAGCTCTTCTCGAGATCAAAACAAAGTTTAATCTCGAGGAAACATGTGTAGATCTGAGATCCAATCTCTCAAACTTGCTAAGGGGATTATCTCACGAAGGAGGATAATAGCCCGAAGGGTTCGCCAAGATCTAGATCTGGTTGTCGAAGAAGATGATCGTCGAAAGTCTCCCCCTTGGCGTGCAAAAGTTAGATCTCGATCCGGCAGAGCTTCGGCTTTTTCTCCAAAATTTTGGATCCATGCAAATGAGCACCCCCTCCCTTATTTATAGGATTTGAAAGCGGATGCGGGTCAAAACTGGGCCCAAAGTCCCGCTCAGATCTGGGAGGTGGCTCGGCCAGCCCCCTAGGTGGCTAGGCCTTGGCCGAGCCACTAGGAGGTGGCTCGGCCACCTCCCAGGGTGACTCGACATTGGGTGGCTCTACCACCGAGCCACCCATGGGTGGCTCGGTTTTGGTCGAGCCACCCTCGGGTGGTTCACATTTCGCCGAGCCCCTAAGGGCGGTTTCGGGTCCGGTTTTCCGATTTTTCGGTATATTTCTGAGTCCGATTCTGTTGATCCGAGTCTGATTTGGTTCGGAGTTGTCAGTTTCGTTGATTCGGAGCTTCGCGGTTGGG
The DNA here is from genome assembly GCA_012295165.1 of Asparagus setaceus. Lineage (NCBI taxonomy): Eukaryota > Viridiplantae > Streptophyta > Magnoliopsida > Asparagales > Asparagaceae > Asparagus > Asparagus setaceus. Next base: position 13,122,228 of record CM022708.1, on the reverse strand, counting down.
TTTATTTCATCGTTCACACACGATTTGTCGCTTCGCTGATTTGGAGGCTTCACCGACTCACTTTATGTGTTTCGTCGACTCGCTTTGTTGACTTGGACGCCTCGTCGACTCACTTTATGTGTTTCGTCGACTCGCTTTGTTGACTTGGGCCTCGTCGACTCACTTTATGTGTTTCGCCGACTCGCTTTGTTGACTTGGGCCTCGTCGACTCACTTTATGTGTTTCGTCGACTCGCTTTGTTGACTTGGGCCTCGTCGACTCACTTTATGTGTTTCGTCGACTCGCTTTGTTGACTTGGGCCTCGTCGACTCACTTTATGTGTTTCGTCGACTCGCTTTGTTGACTTGGGCCTCGTCGACTCACTTTATGTGTTTCGTCGACTCGCTTTGTTGACTTGGGCCTCGTCGACTCACTTTATGTGTTTCGTCGACTCGCTTTGTTGACTTGGGCCTCGTCGACTCACTTTATGTGTTTCGTCGACTCGCTTTGTTGACTTGGGCCTCGTCGACTCACTTTATGTGTTTCGTCGACTCGCTTTGTTGACTTGGGCCTCGTCGACTCACTTTATGTGTTTCGTCGACTCGCTTTGTTGACTTGGGCCTCGTCGACTCACTTTATGTGTTTCGTCGACTCGCTTTGTTGACTTGGGCCTCGTCGACTCACTTTATGTGTTTCGTCGACTCGCTTTGTTGACTTGGGCCTCGTCGACTCACTTTATGTGTTTCGTCGACTCGCTTTGTTGACTTGGGCCTCGTCGACTCACTTTATGTGTTTCGTCGACTCGCTTTGTTGACTTGGGCCTCGTCGACTCACTTTATGTGTTTCGTCGACTCGCTTTGTTGACTTGGGCCTCGTCGACTCACTTTATGTGTTTCGTCGACTCGCTTTGTTGACTTGGGCCTCGTCGACTCACTTTATGTGTTTCGTCGACTCGCTTTGTTGACTTGGGCCTCGTCGACTCACTTTATGTGTTTCGTCGACTCGCTTTGTTGACTTGGGCCTCGTCGACTCACTTTATGTGTTTCGTCGACTCGCTTTGTTGACTTGGGCCTCGTCGACTCACTTTATGTGTTTCGTCGACTCGCTTTGTTGACTTGGGCCTCGTCGACTCACTTTATGTGTTTCGTCGACTCGCTTTGTTGACTTGGGCCTCGTCGACTCACTTTATGTGTTTCGTCGACTCGCTTTGTTGACTTGGGCCTCGTCGACTCACTTTATGTGTTTCGTCGACTCGCTTTGTTGACTTGGGCCTCGTCGACTCACTTTATGTGTTTCGTCGACTCGCTTTGTTGACTTGGGCCTCGTCGACTCACTTTATGTGTTTCGTCGACTCGCTTTGTTGACTTGGGCCTCGTCGACTCACTTTATGTGTTTCGTCGACTCGCTTTGTTGACTTGGGCCTCGTCGACTCACTTTATGTGTTTCGTCGACTCGCTTTGTTGACTTGGGCCTCGTCGACTCACTTTATGTGTTTCGTCGACTCGCTTTGTTGACTTGGGCCTCGTCGACTCACTTTATGTGTTTCGTCGACTCGCTTTGTTGACTTGGGCCTCGTCGACTCACTTTATGTGTTTCGTCGACTCGCTTTGTTGACTTGGGCCTCGTCGACTCACTTTATGTGTTTCGTCGACTCGCTTTGTTGACTTGGGCCTCGTCGACTCACTTTATGTGTTTCGTCGACTCGCTTTGTTGACTTGGGCCTCGTCGACTCACTTTATGTGTTTCGTCGACTCGCTTTGTTGACTTGGGCCTCGTCGACTCACTTTATGTGTTTCGTCGACTCGCTTTGTTGACTTGGGCCTCGTCGACTCACTTTATGTGTTTCGTCGACTCGCTTTGTTGACTTGGGCCTCGTCGACTCACTTTATGTGTTTCGTCGACTCGCTTTGTTGACTTGGGCCTCGTCGACTCACTTTATGTGTTTCGTCGACTCGCTTTGTTGACTTGGGCCTCGTCGACTCACTTTATGTGTTTCGTCGACTCGCTTTGTTGACTTGGGCCTCGTCGACTCACTTTATGTGTTTCGTCGACTCGCTTTGTTGACTTGGGCCTCGTCGACTCACTTTATGTGTTTCGTCGACTCGCTTTGTTGACTTGGGCCTCGTCGACTCACTTTATGTGTTTCGTCGACTCGCTTTGTTGACTTGGGCCTCGTCGACTCACTTTATGTGTTTCGTCGACTCGCTTTGTTGACTTGGGCCTCGTCGACTCACTTTATGTGTTTCGTCGACTCGCTTTGTTGACTTGGGCCTCGTCGACTCACTTTATGTGTTTCGTCGACTCGCTTTGTTGACTTGGGCCTCGTCGACTCACTTTATGTGTTTCGTCGACTCGCTTTGTTGACTTGGGCCTCGTCGACTCACTTTATGTGTTTCGTCGACTCGCTTTGTTGACTTGGGCCTCGTCGACTCACTTTATGTGTTTCGTCGACTCGCTTTGTTGACTTGGGCCTCGTCGACTCACTTTATGTGTTTCGTCGACTCGCTTTGTTGACTTGGGCCTCGTCGACTCACTTTATGTGTTTCGTCGACTCGCTTTGTTGACTTGGGCCTCGTCGACTCACTTTATGTGTTTCGCCGACTCGCTTTGTTGACTTGGGCCTCGTCGACTCACTTCAAGAGAGAAAATTCTCATACATTTTCAACTTCTTGAGTTTATAATTCTATTCTTTTTGAGAGATAAATTACTACAATATTCTTTAGCCATCTTGAGCTACAATGTTTAATTCATTTGTGATCTTTCCGGTGAGAAAAGAGCAAGCTTTCAATATCAAAATTTCATCTTTTTAGATCCGATTTCTAGCTAAATTTTCTCTAACCAATTCTATTATTCTTTGATTTATATGTATCTATGAGAATTAGATATTGATTAGAGAATCGTTTTAACCTAGAAAGTCACGAGCTTTATTAAATCACATTTAGAGTGTTGTGCTTCTATTCGTGATTTATATTTGTTTTGCAGAAGTATAGTATATATTGTGCCTAATGAAATCTATCTATTTAAAGAGATATTATCTTGTGATTTTATCTCCTAGGTGTTATCAGATTGGGTTTTGATCTCTAAGGTAGTAGAGATCGAAGGCTAGCTCCCTTACGTGTAGAGGGGCAGAGAATGGATTGACTTGACTAGGGGTGGAAACGAACCAAATAATTAATAAACAGTTCGGTTATTATTCGTCCAGATATTCGGTCATATTCGATTCGGTAGTTCATTTAATAATAAATGAATATTTTTAGTATTCGGTGCATAAACGAATAGAATTTGACCAAAGGTATATTCGATTCGTTTGATTATTAAATATTCGTTTATGTTTTTCTACTTCTAGATTATTATATTGTGTTATCTTTTATGTGTGCATAATTTTATAAATATTGCTATTTATAAGTATTATATTAATAATTTATAAACGTACACTATAATAATTCTTATATTGAAATATCATAATAGCAATTAAGTAAAACATTATAGAAAATAAATAAGAAAAGACTTCAAACATAGAATTTGAAGTCAACACCTCATGGTTGAGGATCTTGTGACTTAACAAGTGTGCTATTGAGATATTCTTGAACATTTGATAAATATTCGTCTAATTAACGAACCAAATTTGAACACCCTTTCCCTATTCGACACGAATTCGAGTTCGACTTCAAATTCATGAAAATTCACCGAATACGAATATGAATACCATGGTATTCGATCCGATTCGGTTCATTTCCACCCCTAGACTTGACTCTTGTAAGATCAAGTTGGTACTCGGTCTCTTATTTGAACAGAAGTGCGTTAAACAAAAAAATTTGACTCTTGTAAGATCGAGGTGTAAGGAGTCCTTGAATCCTACAATATAAGGAGTATCCCATATTTCAAGTTTGAGCAATATTTAGTGGAATCCCAAATAAATAGAGCAAAATTAGAAAAGTGGATGTCAGCTAATTGCCGAACTACTATAAATCTACGGGTTCATGGTTGTGATTCTCTATGGTAATCTCTTAGCTGGCATCTTTATATTTCCGCACTTATTATTATTTTTGTAGCAAGTAATTCAGAGATTGAGAAATAAATTATTTTGCTTAAAAGAAAAATTGTTTAACTTATTTAATTAAAAATACAACACCTGTTAGGAAAAACAATTAATTAAACAAGAAAAAGTATAGTTTTGTCAATAGTCACCATCTCACCCTATTCAGCCCCCCCCCCGCCACCCCCCACCCCCCCAAACTAGTTGGGTGATTTTCGAATAGTATCAGAGCGGGTGCTTATAGTTTAGACTTAACCATCTAGATCTAGACTTGTGGCAACACAAATGACAACAACCACTACATCTCTCTTTATAGAGGGTGTGAATGTCACAAGACCTCCACTATTAGATGTGAGTATGTATACACTTTGGAAGACCAAGATGTCAATATTTTTTAGAGCATAAGGTAGTGATTCTTGGAAGTCAGTTCAAAAAAATATGAACCACCAATGGAAATTGGTGAAACAAAATAGACTCCAAAAAATATTGACATCTAATTCATTTGGAGTATCTATCATAGCAGATACTTCATTCATACTTCTCGTTGTGAATGAGGCTTTACTTAGCAGAAGATTATCAACCAATCTAGAAATGAACCATATTACGCTTTTCCTTGTACCTACCGTTTATACTAAATTGATTGGAATTTCATCTAAATGGGATACCATCCATACAATCGAATTGCTTGGCTCTTTTCTTTTATTCATTTTCTGCTTCTTTGTTGTACAAAAATATAACCTTTTTGGGATAGTATTCCACAACGGTCTGTAGTTTAAATGTACAACAACAACAATAAAACCTTATCCCACATTTATGGTCGGCTACATGAATCTTACCCTTCCACTTTGTTATGTTTAGGGTCGTAGTTTAAATATAATTACAGAAAATTAAACCTAATGCTTTAGTGGTCAAGATGTCACCCTTCTGTGCTTATTCCTCTAGCTGGTTCCTGATGACCTGCGTATGTTATGTGAAGCTAAAGGTAGTTATCTCATCCTAATGTGTGTATTTTCGTCAAATGGATTCATGTACGTTGTTGCTTTCTTGTATTGATGTCCTATAATTGTTCTTTGCTCTTGCATTGCAACTTGTACACATAAAATTTAGTTTTATGCCTTTTAGGTATTTTTGTAATTGATTTGATGATTTTCCCTCTTTTACCTTTTCTCTCCCCAGATGCAAGTCGTATGAGCGAGCAAAAAAGAAGCTGACCATATTGGAGGCTCCAAATGTCCTCACCATTGCTCTAAAAAGATTTCAGGTGACTAAGAACTTCATTATTATGTCCTGCAAAGCTGATTAACATCGAGTTGTATTCTCGCACTTTTAGTTTCTTAACCCTTAAAGTGTTCCACAGTCGGGTAAATTTGGTCTTACATTTGACAGCAGCATTCACCAGGTCATTCCTGCAACCTTAAGATGAGGAGGCTCAGTCGTAGTTATTGACTTAAACATATCCTATTACACGGTCATTTATCCTTGAATTAATCTTTCTGTAACTTCGATTAATTTGCTGGGGATCAACTAACCTGACTTAACATAGTTATTTGCGGTTATTGTTCTTGTATTATCAGTTACAAGTGTTAAGCCCGTGCTCGCACAGGTGGATTTTTTTTTTTTGTGGCTAAAGTTAAGTGAGGGATAAATTTGAGGAATTAAAATAATTTGGAGGAAATTTTATAATTATCATGACTTGCAGGTAAATTTAAAAATGCATACAATTTGGGGTTATGTATAGAAAAAATTCAAAACTAAAATATGAGAAAATTTTAGTAAATCCCAAATTAGTTCTGGTGTTTTTGGGACAAAATCTCCAATATCTTTGAAACTCTGAATAAGCCCTAATATCTTTTGGCAAAAATCCTCAAAATTAACATCATTAATTTATGCAGTTAAATGACCAAAATACCCCAATACATTTTGGAGGAAACTCCAATAAGTTTTATGCTTTGTCACTTAATCCCCAATAACTTATGGCAGAAAACTCCTAATAATTGATGTTTATAATTTTTAAAAATTTTTGAGAGGTTTGTTCTTAATATTTATATTTTTAAGTGGTTGTTTATAAATTTTAAATTTTAAAGGGTGTGTTTGTAAATTTAGATTTTTGGGGGTTGCTTGTAACTTTTAAAATTTTAGGTTTTGGGTTCTTTGTATTTTTTTAATTTAAAGGGTCTATTTGCAAATTATTTATTTTTTAGGCTGCTATTTATAATTTCAGATTTTTCATTATGTTATTAGTCATTTGTTACTTTTATGGGTTTTATAATTCTCATATTTTTAGGTGTTTGTTTTAGCTTTTCAATTTTAGAGTCGTTTGTAATTTTTAGAGTTTTCTAGGGTGTTTGTAGTTTTCATTTTTTCCTCTGAGTTATTTGTAATTTATAAATTTTTGGGGTCATGTATAATTTTAGAATTTTTAGGGTCTTTTGCAATATTTACATATTTAGGGTTTTGTTTTTAATTTTAGATTTCCTAGGGGCTATATATAATTTTTAAATTTGTAAGGGTTTGTTTGTGATATTCTAATTTGTTCGGAGTTTTATAATTTTAGTAATTCAAAAGAAATTGTTTGTATCTTTCAAATTTTTCGACGTATTGTTTGTGATGTTAGATTTTTAGGAAGCTATTTGTAATTTTTATATTTTTAATAATTATTTATTGTTTTATGGGTTAACATGCAAATACAAATGATTTGAGGGGTATATAATGGTCTTGAGAGTTAATTTTGTCAATAAAAAATATAAGATAACCCCATTTATGGAGATTAAGTGCAAACAAAATTAAATATTTTGGGGGTTTTCGTGAGTTTCAAATATTTTGGAGATTTAGTGCTAAATCCATAAAAGATATGGCGGTTTATTGAATTCACTCTTTAAAAATTAAGAAGGGCTCTATGACAAATTTTTAAAATTTTTAATTATAAATTGTTATGACTTGATTAGAATTAACAAAGATTTGATATTTAGAGTTTTCTAATTTTATGGGTAAAATTTTCTAATTATGAGCATGAATAGTTTTAATTTGATATGAATTCTTCAAAAGATGAAATTAGTTGTACACGTGTCATTTTCTAATAGGATAGAGGAATATATAATATTTTTTATTAGGGATTTAACACTTGGCACGTTTTATACACATGGCATTTTATGGTGCATCTAGGGATAGTTTACCAATTTCTCTTTACTATATAAAGGAGGATTGTAAATTTGCTTTGTGTGAAATAGAAATTAAAATGCTTCTTATGAATAATCATTAGTATAATAGTTACCAATTGTGGATGTTGAAGTTACTCCTTGTTTATAGAAGTCCCTCCTTGTTGAGTTGCCTGATCTGGATCTCTAACTCAATGTCACTTCAAAAGTCTCTAGTTGTTTTTAGCCGTTTGAATTTACCAACTACACTACAATAAAAGTCATATTTATCCACACTTATTTTATGATACATATAAAAGTGTCATTTTATTTGCATAAGATTAAACAATAGTGACACAAATAAAAAGTGTAACAAATCACGACACATATTTGTGTCATTAGATATACAATTAAAAATAATTGAAAAAGCTAATATTTTAACATGGATTGTGAGAAGATCTATTAATAGGTTTAAATAATAAATCTTAGATTTTAATTATAATGATGATTAAACATTTATGATAGTGTATAAGCTAAAAAGCTCTATAGTTAATTGTGCTTTGGTGAGAGTAATCCTAAGATGGGTGACCTTCTGGGAAGTTATAGTGTTGAATAATGAAAAGTAATGGTATAGACATAACTATGTGTCACCACTCTTGACACGTATATGTGTCACGAGTTTTGTGACACTTGTATGTGTCACCACTCTTGACACGTATATGTGTCACGAGTTTTGTGACACTTGTATGTGTCACCATGCTCGACATATATATGTGTTGTGACTTTGTGACACATTCGTACATGTGTAGAAAGACGCTCTCCACACATGCTCTAACCACACTTTTGTTATGTGTCGCGTTCTATTTGTGCGACACATAAATGTGTCGCTTAGAGATAAAAAAAATGTATCATAATTTACAATATTTGTTGTAGTGCTAGCTTGATTCTTTTGACCGTGAAATTCATTCCAATGAAAATGCTTTAATGCTGAAAGTGACAATGATAATAATACCTTGTCTGAACCTTCTCTGATATATTTTCTTTCTTTGTTTTTTCCACAGGTAAAGCCTGTGGAGCTTGCAAGTGTCTTAACCAAAAACGCATACATACTCTTTTATGCAAGGTAACTCTATTATCCAAAGACCCTGAAAGGCTATAGATGTCCATTCTAGGACTATGCATTACCTTTATAGTGCTTTGTTATCCACCAAGTTGAATCACACTCTTCCTTGTGAGACCGCTTATGACATATGATGCTAGAAATTTCACATGAGGGCATTACAAGTTAAAGATGCTATGATAGATTTGCTAAACAATAAATATTAAAATGTTAAAATGAAGCTGATGAAAGTACTAATCAAATATTTACTTACTTTAGTGAAATTGTTAATGGTTTAGCCTGTCTTGGCAAGATTTATATTGAAAATGATAAGGTGCGAAAGTGCTTCGTTTTCTTCATTGAAAATGGAAAGCTAAAGTTATTACCTATAAGAAGCACAATAATGTGAATAAAACAACGTATTAGGAACTTTAAGGAAAGCTCAAAATTATGAGATGGAGATTCAAGCAATGAATGAGGATGAATACCAAGAAAAAGAAAAGTTTAAATCGATTATGCTAAAGGTGACATAAGAATTAGATGATGATGGTAGATGAAGATATTGCTTTGATTACATGAATATTCTGCGATAAGCTTACAATGCAAAGGGAGTTCAAGAAAGCAAAGAAAGCCTCCAGAAGTGAAGTAGTCATTTGCTACAATTGCAAGAAACTCGAACACTTCAAATCGCAATGCCTATTGATAAAAAGAATAGATTCAACAACAAAGGCAAGAAGGCGTTAGTTGCTGGCACATGGTCAGAGGATGATAGCTCAGATTCTAAATCTAAACAAGAAACTGCTAGTCTCTACTTTAAGTTAAAAGATAATGAGGTATAATCTTGTAACAAATCTGAAGTTATTACATTTGATCAATTGCATAAAGCATTCTTAGAATTGCAAAATGATTTTAATGACATTTGTCATGCACCACGGCCTAATCAGAATGCAACGAGGCTAGCTCACACTACTCCAACGACGACTACATCGCAATAATATGTTAGGCCTATATTATTGCTACTCATTTTCATTTACTTATCAAAATACGTCAAATTAAAAAAAAATTTAGAAAAAGGAACAAACATTAAAAACTATTTAGTAAACCAACAATAAAACATATCCCTGACCATTTATGTTCTCAACCAATCCCTTACTCACAATTCGGTTCACATGATCATCACATTTTATTACACTTTTATACCCTCATTTTCTATTTTATTTTTGACTAATGATGATTTTTTTACCTTAATTTGCAGGTAATGGAGAATTACGTCTCGTTTGGTATGCGGGAATAAGTGGGAATGGAATGCAATTCCCATTCTTTATTCATGCCTACCAAACACGATGCATTTTAGATGCTAGAATTGCTATTCCCACTTCTTATCAATTCCCACTTTATGTGGGAATTGTCATTCCCAACCATTTAACAAGGAATTAATATTCTCACTTAAGTGGGAATGAAAATAATCAAATAATTCCGATTATACCCTCCTTAAAAGATACGAATAGATATAAATTCCCATATGAAAAATTATTTTTATAGAAAAAATATTATTAGATGCTCGTACAAATATACAAATAGATATAAAATATTTAAACACTTGTTCGACCTTGCTCGTATTATTTTGCTCAGATTATTTTATGGATTTTTGATTAGAATTTGGATATTTCTAATAATCTGTTGAATGTGATATGCATATAAAATTTTAAACTATAGATACTATAGTTTATATTAATTTTGGACATGGGCATTATTAGAAAACTGAATTTTATTCTCACTTGTGAATAAATGATACCAAGCGTAGACATGAGAATAAGATTGTCATTCCCGTTTCATTCTCTAAACGTGCCCAAACATGAGAATGAGAATTAGCATTCCATTCCCACATCTATTCCATTTCATTCCCACCTTCTTTCCATTCTCACTTGACTCCATTCCCGCGTACCAAACGAGACGTTAATGAATAAAAGCCCAAAAGAACCAAATTTTCTCAATTTTATACCATTTGTTGAAGTCCAAGATAATGCTAGGTGGAGGCCCACAAAAGCTCAAGAGATCAAGAAAATATCGGGTCAAGAAATTAATAAAGAATCAAATTCTGTTAGAAACCAATCGATTGGCCAACTGATTGGTTCGTAATAGAATCAGTTAATGGCTGAGATTTATTTTTTCAAGCTTAAGGCTAATTTAATAACTCTTGTTGATTGCAGTAGGCTAAATAGAGGTAGAGAGTGAGGGGTTTGGGTGTGAAAATTTTTGTAAACTCTATTTGGAGAGGAGAGTTACTTTTAATTGAGAAGACCTTTCAAAAATTATAAACTTTTACTTATGATATATAATATTTTTTTCCTATTTTTAAATTTTCTTCTTCTTTGATGATGAAGATGAAGATTTATCTTCAAGAGGCCAACCCTTGCAATGTCAGTTTTATTTTCTCTTTTATTTTTTATTTTAGAATGCATGATTTAGTATTTTATTTTCTTGTTATTATGTTTGGTAGATTAGATTTATTTTATACTTATAGTGTAGATTTATTCATGCTTTGTAGAGTAGATTTACATATTCTTACTCTTTTATTGCTTTTATTGGTCTTTTCTTGCTTATTTCTATTTTCTTGTGTTTCTTTTATGCCTTAGTTTCTTTTTGTTCTTAATATGTGTAAATTCTTTAGGAGATCTAGGATTATATGAAACTAGTGTAATTTCTTTTATGGTTTATGGATTGGTTTATTTATGCTTAAAATGATCATAGGATAATTAATTAGAGAGCTAATTGACAAATTAAGAATTTGATAATCTATATTTATCTTGAGTGATTTGATAGGTTATGCTTATTAATTCTAGAATTACTATTTAGTTGTTTATTCTTTTCATGAATGGAAATTTTTCTTTGATGATAATTTGATAGATTATGCTTTCTTTAAGTTGCTTGATAATCTATATTTAGTAAATTTTAATTAAAATATGATAAAAAGATAACGGTTCATAAATCCTAATGTAAATTAAGTAGTGGATTTAATTCTATATCCCTAAGTTTCTCTACTTATTTTCCCCTCAATCCTTCTTGATTTTAATTTTCTCATCTCTTGATTTCTATCTTCCTGATTTTCTCTTGTTCATTTTCTCTTCTTCTTACTTCCTTCTCTTCTCTTATTTTTTATTCTTTTTTCTTCCTTTTTTATTCTTTTATTGGCATCTTTCTTTTTTTTCTTCTCCCCTCTTGTTTTTACTTTTGATTTTTATGATAAATCAACTCTCTCTACATTTTACACATTTTATTTCAGTCCTTGTTGTCTACACTCTTCCATGACTAATTTTAGAAATTTTCATAACACACACTTTCCTTATGGGTTTGATATCTATACTATACTATAACTTAATAGTTGTTCTCTTGTAACTTTACATAAATATTTTTATGCCCTATCAAGTTTTGGCACCTCTACCAGAAAGGTGCTTTTAATTAGATTTTTCATTTTAGTTCTTTGATTTGCGTGTTTCCTTGTAAAGGACTAAACTAGAAGATTGAAGATTAAAAATTAAAGAATGAAGATGAAAATTTGCTTGAAATGGTGAGTCCTTTTTCTAATATTTTCAATTCCACCCTATACTTAGGCTTTTCACATTAGAGAAAACTAGGAACTAAAAATAAAATTTTCTCTTACCAACCCTAATAAAATCCATCCTCCACTTAAACAACTACTAACAAGATAATAAAACTAAACATAAGCTCACATTCTCACTCTGTTTGATTGTTGACCCAAATTAAAAAATAAAAAGATTTTCTTTTTGCATGCCTTTGTAGTTGTTTTCAATTCCGAGGGTTGTATTGCATATAGTTTGTAGGAATTTACCAAAGTGATTTGAGCATATGTGAAAACTTTTATAGAAATCCCCACTCTTAAGCCAATCTAGCCTAAACTTTTGCTGGTAGAAGCTCATCTCTGCAGAAGCAAGTTTCAGATACATATGTGAAAACTCCTTCTCCTTTTTAATCAAATTTGCATCAGTAGGAGAAGGCTGCAAGAAGCATTGAATATTCTCAAGTATACTCCTACAATTCTGAACTTTTTGACTTATATGACCAAAATGAATTTGATTAAACTCTTTCTATCTCATCTTAACTTTCTTTTGCTTGCAATAATTCTCGACATAGTAGAACCAGAAGTATAAATATGCTAACAATCTTGAATAGTAGGGGGAAATTCCACATGATTAGCCTACATAGAGAAGAACCCAAAAGGTTTCTTACCAATTAGAGTTTCCTTAAAAATATAAATAGATCCAGGAGAGTGATCAGAAATATTTGCAATTAATAAATCCACCTGACTAACCTCATATCTATGCAGCCAATGATCACTTACAAATAAGGTTTTAAATGTCAGATGTCGGGTTCATCTCGGATAGCTAAAATTCATGTCGGATAGCGAAAATCGGGGATATGTCGGGGGACATATACTAAATATCGGATTGCCATATCGGATGGATTTATATTTAATTTTGGTCACCAAGATGGAATGCACTTGTCATGTTAATAGTTTATCCTACTTGAGTTGAGTATTCATCATCAAGACATGAGTTGTTTTCCATTTCTTGAAGGGAAATATTAAAATATTATGCCAACAAATAAATAAAATACATATTGTCAAACCAGAACTTTCGAATTGCCTTGCATACACTTAACATAAAGTAAAGTACTTTGCATAAAATTGACATAAAGTGTTGGACTTTGGATTGATTTCAAGCTGCGGTTCAAACTTATTGTTTACATCATGCTTTTATGAATACACAATTTCAATTTGTAGAGATGAAGATGAACGAGAGGAGATTGCGGCGGAAAAGAGAGCGATATTTTTTTTATTTGCCCTAATTTATATTATATGCTATCGGACTACTATGGGAACAAAAGGCTAAAAAAAGGAATTAATCAGGTTTGGATTTTGAGGACTAAACCCAAACCCCAATAGTTATCAACTCAAAAAAAAAAAATTTGGCCGATTTCCCATTTTTCAAGGTTAAATATCGGCCGATATGTCCGCAATATCCCCCGACATGTCCGACATGGACCTCGAAAACGATATCCGACATGAAATGGCCATATCCGTGTCGCTTTAGGTTCTAATCCGACATGTCGGCCGACATTTAAAACCATGCTTACAAACACGTTATTTATAAGAGACCACACTTTGTGTTGAGCATCCTATTTTTATTAGTCTGTGTGAACCAACAACCAAGGCTCCTCATGTACACCAGGCCAAGAGAATCAACCATGTCTACCAATCCTTGAACTTCAACAGTAGTAACTGGATGTACAGAAAGCGTCTCAAATTGAGCCATCATATTATTAAAATCTCACATAAGCATCCAAGGCACATTGATACTATAACTCTTCAATAGATTCCATAACTCTTACCTTTGAATGGCACAATTAGAAGCATAGATGACTGACACTTCAAAGCTATTAATATCAACATCATAAACCCTACAGTGAATGAGCCGATTTATGCATTGCAATATATTAACTGAAGCCAGCTTAGGATTCTAGAACAACTATATCCTCCTATTGACAGCATATTGATAATTATTCACCCAACCCCACTCCTTAAACCATCTACCAACTACAATCCTAGCATTAATACACTTTACTCTAGTCTCTAGAAGTGTAAAAGAACAAATGTACTTCTATGTACAAATCTACTCCCTAACTTTTGTTTAAGAGGCGGCTTATAAAGCCCCCTAACATTCCAAAACTCCACCTCCGTGATAAACTAGCCAAGGATTTTTCCAGGTAAACTCATAGTCCATGCCCACATAACTAGGCAAGTCCTCTTCTAAACTATCGCTGTCCAAATTATCATCGTTTAGCAAAGAGATAAAAAAAATTGAAAAATTCATACCATTTCTCATAGAGAATTTCCCACTAGCAGCACCACCAGATTTCCTTACAAAATTTGTACTCTTAGGCTTTCAAGAATTAACAACCACAGGAGTTCCCCCCTTAGATCTTCTTTCTCTTTATCAACTACACTCTCATTTGGCTCATTTATAGTGTTATCATTAGCCTTCTCCCCCTCCATCCTCTTTTTGGATTTATTTCATAGTATTCTTCTTCTTACCATAACGTACCACATCATCCCCAAGCCGTTTACAATAACTACACCATCTAGGATAGAATTCATACACAACCATTTGTTGAATAATCCTCCCTTTAGGACCTCTAATTTCAATGGATTTAGGCAAACTTTAGACAATGTCACCTTCACCAGGACCCTTGCATAAGATAATCTCTCCTTCGTCCCAGTTTATTTCTTAGTGGCTATAGGTCTTCCTACCCTACTAGCAATCCTTGATAAAAGAGTATCATTCCATAAATTCAAGCTCAATAAAGGGAATTGGATCCAAATGGGAAATGTGCGCACATCAAACCTATCAATATCAAGATCATCCGACCAAGGCCTCATCAAAAATGGCCTGCTCCCATAAAACCAAGGGCCACTAGATAAAATAGTATCCATGTCTTTCTCATATTCAAAATTGAACAAAAATATACCATATTTGAGAAGCACTACCTTAGGATAGAAATCTTCTTCCAATTCATTTCTACATGGTGTACCATCCCTATATATTTGATATCCATACCAAGAACATGTTCAATCATCAAAGAACACCAAGGTTTATTAGCCTCTTCCTCCCATTCTTCATCATTAATTGTAACAAAATCTGAGGAAATAGGTGGATTAAACTTCAATTTCATACCATTTTTACGAGTTCGATTGTCAAGAAAAAGGTTTCGCCAGTCCTTATTATGCTCCACTTGTGGCTTCCTCACCCCCTCTCTCTTCACCAGTTCACCCACAACATCTTCTACCTCTTTTGTATCAGCCTATTTGGATGGTTTTGCTGAACCCCCCAATGGCAAAAATTCTTGCTCCCCAAGATCCAGTTGCTCAACTTGGGCATCATCAAAACTCTGATCCTAATCAATGACTCCTCTTGGACTAGGACAGGTTCAGATTGACCAATAAGAGTTGTATTAGCCAAGATCTCCTCCATTAACACCCTTTTCTGAGCTCTCAAAGGACCAATACTACCCAAAGATTGGACTCTCAAACTAGCATCATCTTCAACAAAAAGACCATCCTCAAGCTTGGCAGAAACAAGAGATCTTCGATCTAAACTCCTACTACTCGATTCCTCTATTTTCTTTGATGAATCCTTATATTTTTTTCCTCATTTTATCAGCAGAGCGTATGCTAGCAAACTCGCCTAAACATGCACCGGAGGAGCCGCCTTACTACGCGACGTACCCCTTTTTAGGTATTTGAAACTATCCCCTTTAATAATTGGTGTGTGGTTATTTTATAGTTTTGCCCTTATGTATAGTTTAACAGTTGAGAGTCCCACCACGCTATTTAGTTTATAGTTTTATTGCCCAGTTTTAGTATAGTTTAACCAGATGTTAACTTTTATTAATTTTTCCTATCTCAGCTGCTTAATTACTATTTTACCCTTATTCAGCAATAGTTTAAACAAATGAGGCTTAAGTATGCGCATGAGGACCCGTTTGACCCGGTTCTCATGTACATATTGCCGACTGAGTCGCTTGCCCCTATTTGTATTTGGGACACTAGGCGTGATGCATTAGTTCCAATCATGTTACATAAACTATGTGTAGTAATGCTCCATCATATAAAGAGCCTAAACTACATGTAATTCTCCAATTGCTTTAAGATCATAAACGGCAAACAACTCACTTCATATCTCAGGAGTATAAATTGGGCAAATTAACTTCGAAGAGTATTCGAGTATAAATTGAATCCTTGAATAATCACATCCTACTCTTATGAGTATACGAGTGTAAACTGAATTCTCACTTCCACATCCATCTCCTAAGAGCTTATAAGAATAAACTGAATTCGCAATCATTCCTTTGACTCCAATAAGTACATGAGTATAAACTAAATTCTCTTTCTAAAAGCAACCCTTTTGAACTCCTATGAGTATATGAGTATAAACTGAATTCTCTTTTCCGTACATTATACCTTTGACTCCAACCAATATATGAATATAAACTGAATCCTTCAAAACACTGACCAATATACGACTATAAATTAATTTTTCTTCCTTCAAACTCTGATGGGTATGCAAGTATAAATGCAATTCTCTTCTCACACTTTCTACTCCGATGGGTATACGAGTGTAAACTGAATTCTCTTCGTCACTCTAACTCCCACCAATATATGAATTTAAACTGAGTCGTTTCCTCCAAAGTCACACATTTCCACACAAGCCACTATCCTTTTGTAGTCTATTGAAGCAGCACAGATGCTCAATAGTACAATACTGTGTGCTTTGACTTGTGATGAGCATTACATCATTATAGAGCCCTCATCTACTTGTAGTACCAGCGTTACAAGTTTCGATAGCGTGCTACGGCGCTTAGCTAGCATTCTCAGTCTTGAACTTTTTCACAGCCTTAACACTGAACAAAAATGTTAGAAAGGTACACCTCTACTCGACATTGTTGTTACTTTATTTGGTTCTACATGAATTAGCTTAACTTTCATTTGTATGTGAAACCAAACAAGGGGAAATCTGTAGACACGGGAATATGCTAAGGCAATTATATACCGACGACATATACGAACTATAGTATAGCGAGCATCACACGCTACCTCATAGTTTCTTCATAGAAGCTAACCACGTGCAAATGTATCATTCGGATAATATCATCGCATTATGGTCATTCAAACACCGATGTCGTAGTTACCCTCACACGTCAAAAGGCTCATCATCACCATCATAGCTTGTCAATGCTACAGATCATTACTATTATCGTTGATGAGCTGTTGGAAAAATGTTTAGAGAAAAGCTTGAGTTTCTTTTTTGGTTGCTTTTAATTATTTGATTTATTATTCTTTATTATTATGTCTTAAGTTGGTGTTTTTAATGTCATAATGAATTATGTTTATTGTATAATATTTATTATATGTTTAGTGGCCAATTTGTAATGGTCAACATTAATCCTATTACTAAATAGGGGTTTTTGTCTTTTAACCCAAAGTTTTACTCTAACTTATTTAAAAATCCACCCATTCTTAAAACCACTCATACACCAAATAATCCCCACCTAACTTATTTTTAAACCCAAAGTATCAAATACAAGGCATTTGTACTCTGTATTTACCAAAAAAATTTAAAATTCCAAAAATACCCTCTTGTCTTTCTCATTATCCCCTCCCCTCAACTCAGTTCTCAATGAACTCTTGTCCTCTCTTCTCCCTCCTCCTCTAGTGGGATAACACCTCCTCTTGCTCCACCACTTCCCCTCTAATACTCGACACTGCTAAACCCACACCCACACCACCTCCCTCAAAATTAAACTTGTCACCTATGAACCGGATGACACCCTCTTCACTCTTAACTCAACTCATAACCTGTTAGCCAATATCCCTCAATGAAAGAAGGTTCTCTCACTACAACCAAACAATAACATCAAATACTACTCTTAGCAATGGGTCTATGTCATCTCTGCTTTCTTCTTCGTGCTCATGAATAAAATCTAACCCAATGAAGTTTTGGGCTTTGGGATACAGAGACATTCAGAACAATTCTGTTCAGACATATCAAAGTTTTTGCTGACGAGCTTGATGTATGGAAGTTGTTTGATGGAATGACAAAGAGTGATAAAGTCATTTGGACCATAATGATTAGTGCTTATGTGAGGTCAGGGTTGGTTGATGAGGCCCTACAGGTGTTTGATGAAATGTCTAAGAAGAGATTGGTATTGGTTTTGTGGAATGTGGTGATTGCGAGTTATGTATAATAAAATGGGTGACCATGTGTATAATATGTTTGCTTATTGACAGATTGACTATTGTTAAGATAAAATCTGAGCAAAGTGTAGCACTTTATGCCAAAGCGTAGCACTTGATTTGAAAAGTGTAGCTCCTTACTCATTTGTATAGTTCTTAATAGCAGAAGTGTAGCTCTTTATGGCTAAAGTATAGAAAATGTAAAAATAAATCGAGTCAGTAATTTATTGGTCAACAAAAATTGGTGACCATGTATGTAGTGTGTTGTTTGTTCAATTCATTATAACTGACAGGTTCACTCTCGTTTACATAATGTCTGAAAAATTAGAGCATTTTATGCCAAAGCGTAGCACCTTATTTGCAAAGCGTAGCTCCTTATTCAGTTGTATAGCTCTTTATAGCAAAAAGTTTAGCTATTTATGGCTAAAGGATAGTTCTTTATTGCCTCTAAAAATGCAGAAAAAAATTGAGTGTAATTTTCTGATCAATGAAAATGGGTAACCATGTATATATAGTCTCATTTGCTCAATTCGTTATAACTGATAGGTTCACTCTTGTTTATACAATGTTTAAGCAAATTGTAGCACTTTATTCCAAATCTTAGCACCTTATTTACAAATTGTAGCTCCTTGTTTAGTTGTATAGCTCTTTATAGCAAAAGTATAGTTCTTTATGGCTAAAGTATAGCTCTTTATTATCTTTGAAAGTGTAGAAAATAAATCGAGTTAGTAATTTTTGATCAATGAAAATGGACGACCATGTATATAGTTATTTGTTCAATTCTTTATAACTGTCAGTTGCACTCTCGTTTATACAATGTCTAAGCAAACTGTAGCACTTTATACAAAAACATAGTACCTTATTTGCAAAGTCTAGCTCCTTATACAATTGCATAGCTCTTTATAGTAGACGTGTAGCTCTTTATTCTAAAGTATAACTTTTTATTGTATTTAGAAATGCAGAAAATAAATCAAGTCACTAATGTTTTGATCAATAAAAATGAATGACCATGCATATAGTGTGTTGTTTGTTCAATTCTTTGTAACTGACAGGTTCACTCTCATTTATACAACGTCTGACCAAAGTATAGCACTATATGCTAAAACATAGCACCTTATTCGCAAAGAGTAGCTTCTCATACAATTGTATAACTCTTTATAACGGAAGTATAGCTCTTTATCACTAAGTATAGCTCTTTATTATCTCCGAAATGCGTAAAATAAATCAAGTCAATAATTTTTTGATCAATAAAAATGGCTAACCGTGTAAATAGTGTGTTGTTTGTTTGTTCAATTCTTTATAACTGACATGTTCACTCTCATTTATACAATTTCTAAGCAAAGTATAGCACTTTATGCCAAAGCGTAGCACCTTATTCATAAAAGTGTAGCTCCTTCTATAATTATATAGCTCTTTATAGCAGAAGTGTAGCTCTTTATTGCTAAAGTATAGCTCTTTATTATCTCTGCAAATATAGAAAATATATCAAGTCTGTAATTTTTCTATCATATTAGAGCTCTACAATAGAAGTACTTATAGTTTTCCTATGTCAACACATCGACCCGTATACATAAAGCATAACATCTGATACCGAAGCATAACATCTGATACTGCGAAACCTCACACATGTGACATATATAAACTGTTACGCATCAACCAAATATCACAAATTATCGAATAGCACTAGTTTTGGAATAGAACAATACCACAAAATATGATTGATACATATTCGATACAAAATACAAGATCTGCAA
This sequence comes from Asparagus setaceus, assembly GCA_012295165.1. Classification (NCBI taxonomy): domain Eukaryota; kingdom Viridiplantae; phylum Streptophyta; class Magnoliopsida; order Asparagales; family Asparagaceae; genus Asparagus; species Asparagus setaceus. The sequence continues at coordinate 13,102,415 of CM022708.1, read as the reverse complement.
TAAATTTCATGCACATTTAACCATTTGTGACCCATATAATGTCACACCCCCAGGATCCAAGTGAAATTTGAACCCGAGGTTGCGACGAAATAGTGTAGTCAAATCATCAAATCTCCAGAGCCATTACTCAGTATTTACATTCTTTCGCGACTTCTACCAAAACATCAAATCAATATACAGTCCAACACTCAACCTCTTCAAATTTATTTCTAGACTACTAATATCATAAATTATCAAATCCTAAAAACGCGAGAATTCAGAACAGTTAGTCGTCCAATTTCTAGAGTAATAACTCAATATTCAAATTCTTATGCAACTTGGACGAGTATAAAAATAAACATAATACTTAAGAACTTTCTTATATATTTCTAAAATACTAGTGCCACAATTTCTATAATGTCTTTGTACTAAAAGATACTAGACATATCAAAACCTTCTCTAACCAATATGTAAATATATACAAATGCAAATAAAGGATTTTACCCATCATCTCAGTTGCCTAAATTCCCTTCAAAACTTGATCCTTCAAACATGTATGAACTTTATCCGGTGATTTACTCAAAAGAAATTATAAGGAATGTGAAGAGTACGATGACTCGATAAGTAACCCATTCACTCGTTAAATTCTAGATTTGTAGAAAATACTATTATAACATCAATAAAACAATTTCCATCTATAAATCAAAATAGAATAGAATATAGTTCAGAAAGTACCGAATCCGTCTTAACTTTTAAGTTCAATAACCATAAAATTCAATTTAAGTGAAAATGGGACTTACAGAAATCAAACAAAACAATTTCCGATTTTCCGGCGAATATCAAATACTTCATTTAAAATTTTGTAACAAATTCATAGTATTTTATGAAATCCATTGTCTTTCGAGTTGATAGTTTTCACAAACTATTCTTATTTTATGCTCAATAACCAAAATAATCACTATACTTGACATCGGATTTACAAATAAATCAAACCAATCAATGTAAAATTTTCATCTTTTACCTTCTTTATTTTCATCTTTATTCTTAATTTTCTTTTCTTGATTTTATTGTCCTTTACTTCTCACTCTCTCTCGCTTATTTTGAATTATTCGCACATATTCACATTCACTCTTTACCTTCCCACTTTAAATCTCATTTTACTTTTATTTATATTTTATCACTTTCACACTCTTAATCTCTTCACACTCACTTTCATTCTCATTTTATTTTTATTTGTACTCAATCACAACACTCTCTAATCTCTCCACAACCACTTTCATCATGTTTCTCTCCTAATTGTCAGACACAACATAAGAACCGAATTTAAATAACTACTACAAGCACCTTTCTCGTGGGATCAATAACTTTTTATACGATAACTTGATGGTTGTATACTTGCAACTTTAGGTTCACATTATTTACCTATCAAGTTTTTGGTATGATTATCAAATACTTTAGTTAAAAGTCTATATCAAATTTCACAATTGACAATTCTCACAGTTATTCTTATATTACCTTCCAAGCCAAGGTTCCAGAATCCCTGATGGTGTTACCCAACAGGTCCAGAAATAGTACAGTAATTATCTAGTAAGCACCTTGACTTCAGTAATTTTGACGGATGTCCCAATTTTAAAACCCCTTAGAATGACTCCGAAGGGTCCAGATAAAACCCCCTTGATCGACTCCAAGGGGTCCAGACAAATACCCACCCAAACGTCTCCGGGTGGTCCAAACAAATCTCATGTGCAATATCCTCAAATTATATCAATAACCCACTTATTTTCTTGAGTGGGTGCAGAACAGTAACAGTAATCCCCAGTGGCTAGAAGCTTTATTTTACAATTCTATTCAGTGGTGATCTTTACAATTCTATTCAGTGGCCAGAAGCTAACTTGACTATATCACTCCTACGGGCATCCGTGGGTTCTCTCGGCACCTTCGGGCTTCACATCGAACTTTATTTGTTTTTTTTAAATTACTTGGACCATAACCTTAGGCTCTAATACCATTTGTTAGGGGAGAAATCGGGCCCAATCTAGAGTTGATGGGCCTTAAACAGAAGCTATAGCTATTAGGTATTGACCCAAACTCTTATTTAAATTCATCACTCTTTCTTATCTTATCCGATGTGGGACTATACTCACATATTAATTACCTCAACAATTACAAACAAAATAGATGTCCTAGGATCCCATTCCTAAACATTATTGCTCTAATACCATACTTGTCAAGCACCCAGGATCCAAGTGAAATTTGAACCCGAGGTTGCGACGAAATAGTGCAGGTGAAATCATCAAATCTCCAGAGTCATTACTCAGTATTTACATTCTTTCGCAACTTCTACCAAAACATCAAATCAATATACAGTCCAACACTCAATCTCTTCAAATTTATTTCTAGACTGCTAATATCATAAATTATCAAATCCTGAAAACGCGACAATTCAAAACAGTTAGTCGTCCAATTTCCAGAGTAATAACTCAATATTCAAATTCTTATGCAACTTCGGACCGAGTATAAAAATCAACATAATACTTAAGAACTTTCTTATATATTTCTAAAATACTAGTGCCACAATTTCTATAACGTCTTTGTACTAAAAGATACTAGACATATCAAACCTTCTCTAACCAATATGTAAATATATACAAATACAAATAAAGGATTTTACCCATCATCGCAGTTGCCCAAATTCCCCTTCAAAACTCGATCCTTCAAACGTGTATGATCTTTATTTGGTGATTTAATCTGAAAAGAAATTATAAGGAATGGGGTGAGTATGACGACTCAGTAAGTAACCCATTCACCCCCTAAATTCTAGATTTGCAGAAAATACGATTATAACATCAATAAAACAATTTCCATCTATAAATCAAAATAGAATTGAAAATAGTTTAGAAAGTACCTGAATCCGTCTTAACTTTTAAGTTCAATAACCATCATAATTCAATTTCAGTGAAAATGGGACTTACAAGAAATCAAACAAAACAATTTTCAATTTTTCGGACAAATATCAAATACTTCATTTCAAAGTCTGTAACAAAGTCATAGTATTACATGAAATCCATTGTCTTTCAGAGTTGATAGTTTTCACAAACTATTCTTATTTTATGCTCAATAACCAAAATAATCAGCTGTACTCGACATCGGATTTACAAATAAATCAAACCAATCAATATAAAATTTTTCATACGATTATCAAATACTTTAGTTAAAAGTCTATATCAAATTTCACAGTTGACAATTTTCACAGTTATTCTTATATTACCTTCCAAGCCAAGGGTCCAGAATCCCTGATGGTGTCACCCAATAGGTCCAGAAATAGTGCAGTAATTATCCAGTAAGCACCATGAGTTCATTAATTTCGACGGACGTCCCAATTTTAAAATCCCTTTGAATGCCTTCAAAGGGTCTAGACAAAACCCCCTTAAACGTCTCCAAGGAGTCAGACAAATACCCACCCGAACGTCCCCGGGTGGTCCAAACAAATCTCATGTGTAATATCCACAAATCATATGAATAACCCACTTATTTTCTTGAGTGGGTGCAGAACAGTAACAGTAATCCCCAGTGGCTAGAAGCTTTATTTTACAATTCAATTCAGTGGTGATCTTTAGTAAAACCTTTTTAATCAAATGACCTTAAATTTCTCTAGTTTTGTCCACATCAAAATTTTCAAGGGAAAATGACCTTAATGAAGTTCTTATATGTGCAACTACGTTATAAGATATCCATTATACAATAATATTTCAATGTTTTTCATCTAAAAATAGTTATCTCATAAATCTTGTAGAAACAACAACGGAGAAGTCCCTGGTTAGGCTATATAAAAATATCAAATATAATACTAAAATAGAACCATTTATTTTCTATAGAAATAATGGGATAATTGCACTGTAATTCATATAGAGCCGTGAGTTTCTCTCAGTTAATATCCACAAATCATATAGAATTTAAAGAGAGGATGAAAATTACTTACCTGAAATTGTGATATTTATAACTTGCATTCTTCTCTCCTTTCCACTTCTCGATGAAGCATAAATGAGTAGTAACTCAAGAAATGTTAATTTCTTCTGATAAAATCTCTGACTGGAACCCCTTGTTGTTATCAATCATACACTCATTATAATTTTATAAAGTACATGAACCTTGAACTATCACTTACTAACTTCCATATAATTTATACATCCTCTATAGATAGCCACACCTGTGAACCGACTACTCGAAGTCGGTGATTGCCCCAAGTTCCGAAGCCGATTGGTACTATCTTAATTGGGAAAAGTTGACTTGCTTGCTTGCAACTACGTGTTGTAGCCTAAGGCATTCAAGCTCCTCATGCTAACACATACTTTGATGGAGCATGTTATGTTGGACACATAATCTTTCTAAGCCTCCTGCATTACCACCTCATTTACTTCTTTATTTCCAATTTATTTCATGACAGTTTATCAAATAGTAAATTATTTTGTTATATGTCATGCTATTTATAGATGCAAGTCTGTATATTATTGTAGAGATGCAAATCCACATACTCTCTAAATATTTTTAATTAATATCAACAAATTCTTAGGATATTATTTGAAATATCTCCCATTTAGATCTAACAAAATATGATAATAAAATCAACTTCTTACGATCAAAAGTAACTCTCACTTTATGTTATGTGAATTCCCAATATTCTATACTTAACTTTTGATTAGTCGGGATGTTACATATAACATGCTTCCAAAACAAAAATATCTAATATAATATACTTCTAGATGAGGGGCATCGAAGATTCCTATTTGAAGAAAAACCATAAAATTTATAAAATCCTTCACAAAATGCGATACACCCAAATGACCATATAGCCAAAACACTTATATAGGTGTAAATACATTATAACAAAATAGAAATTACAAAGAAATATGAGATTCATATTAAAAAGCTAAATAAGATAATCCTTTCGCATAGCTTTGGGTGAGTTGGGGGTGGGGAGGGAGGAGGGAATGTACTTGACCCTTCTCCGACATTCTACCTACACATAAACCGCAATCATTGCATTTCACAAAACCTAACCGCTCTTAGACATTTCATCGAACACCTACATCGCCTCGTCAACCAACCCTTCCACGCATAACTGCTAATCATTGTATTCCAAATAATTATATTCTTCTTTGTCATTTCATCAAATACCTTTCGTGCATCAACCTCTCACCAAAACTCAGATACTTGTGAATAAAATTTTTCGAACTTTACACTAAACCCCAATCTTTATCACATCATCATGCACCTAGTGACCAAATTCAACTTTGTTTCATTGTCAATCAATTGAGGAAGCAATGTTGCCCAGAGGAGACTTTGAGAGAGCATGTAGGAGTAGAATCGAGGAAGAGAGAGGATGATGGTATTGAAGATGAGAGGTTTGGTTGTTGAGGGAGGGCGGAAGAGAGCGAGAGAGTAGTTGGGGTCATCGGAGGGGGAAAGGGCGAATAATTGATGAGCTGCAACTCAATTTGAAGGTGGTGAGGCTTGGAGGAGAAGGAGAATGTGAAGAGGAGGTGGATTTGAGTCTTGAGGATTAGCTCTTTGGGTTTGTGAAACGGAGGAAAGAGAGAAAATTGCTAGTAATATTTGGGGAAGAAGGGCACTTTTAGAATTTTAGATTTATAGGGGAAATACAATATAAAAAATGAGGGTACTGTACAGGTGGGTTTCAAAATAAATGGCATGGAGTATTTTGGGTTTATGAGTGTTTATGAAAGTGGATGAGCTTTTAAATAAGTGAGAGTTAAACTTTGGGTTAAAAGATAAAAAAACCCTACTAAATATAGGGGCTCTCCACATCTATATAATCATGTTCTCAGTATGTTGTTGATATAGGAGGGAAAAAAATTTAAGCAAAAAAGAAAAATCTTTTTATTTCTACTATTTTCTTAGTTTTATCTTTATGTTTTCGGGCAATGCATCTATTGAGCAAGAGGCTTGAGATTCACAGTAACCTCAAGTGTCGGCTACCTCAAGGGAGCTTTTACCGCTAGTTCACAGTTGCATTGATACGTCTCTGCGAAGGCGGCAACTGTTGTTCTAGGACAGTGACATCGCGACTGCCCCTTTACTAGACAAATTCTTTCTCTATATTTATTATTTTAAATGATTTATATAATATCTTATTTGATATTTGATACAAAATATCTAACAATCTAGAAAAACAGTTGAGCTTGCCATGTTATAGATATCATCTTAGATGTTGGTTATATTGTTCCATGGTAATGCGTAATATCAGTTATCATCTATGAGAAGAAATGATATTTCCTTTTAGTGCTTATTTATTTCACTTGCTGAACATTTACCTCGGTACGTTTTTATGCAGTTTAAGTATAACATGTGAATGTGGGTTTTCGAAGTTTATTTCTTCATTCCCTTTATCGGGTTTTATAAGTTTATTTCTTCATTCCCTTTATCATTAGTACCTAATAAAGAAAATCAAAATTCCAATGCAGCAATCCAGTTGCAATTCCAGCTCTTTATCTTCTCTATAGGTGAAGATACATAATCTTTCTCGTTTATGCAACCAACCCGACCCACCAACATTATGATATAGGATATATTATCTATATATGATGAATTTGGCCTTGGTTTTTTCATTAACAAGCCTTTGCTTCTCATATTACAGATCAGACTTTTGCTGCATGTTTTTCTTTGATTCAAGCGTTTTTGAATGGGAGGCTCAATTCTAGTGATTCAGTGAAAGGAAAGAAGTACAAATATAAAATAATTGTCATATCCTCTCCCTTGGAAAGAGCTCAAGTCAAACATGTATTTTTTATTTTTATTTTTCACATGTTCCATACAAACACATGTTAGAATATTTTCAATACTTTTCTTATTATTTTATTGTTTCCTTTCACGTGATATATGGATGATTTATTTAATTATGTTTTATTGCATCCGTTATAAACCATGATACAATTAATATCAAAAGTATGTGTTATGACAAACCCCAGAATAAACTATAATCAATCACACGAAAGCACGAAAATATCGAGAACACACAAACACAAACATATACGTGGTGTTAGGATTTTTAGATCTCGCAAAAACCCTGAAAACCACCAAACGCAGCAACTAGAATCACACAAGATTTAACGTGGAAACCCCTCAACAGGAAAAAACCACGGGATCGAAAACAATCCACTATCACCTCCAAATTACAATCTTTTACACGGACAAAGACTGTCAAACCCTCTCTCTCACAATACTCTTGAACCCGGTTCCACCCTCTGTTAAACCCTGATTACAAGAATATTATCTCTCTCCCTCTCTCTACTTTAAAACCCTAGAATAGGACGTCTTATTCCTGACTTGCACACCAAGTTAACTTCGTCTCTAAGAAAACTACTAGGACTGAGCCTAGCATTCATATCCGCATCCAACTTGGAGTTTAAGTCGGTACCCAACATATCCTCCCTCGACGAAAAATGTCCAAGTGTCTCAACTGCTCCAGAAAAACTCACTCTCTTCTTCTTGTTCTTCACCTCTCCCTTGTGGACAAGAGTCTGAGAAGAATCATCTACACCATAAACAGATCGCCCATCTAAATAGCAAATATTGTTGCTATTCTTTCTCCCTCGCAAAATCAAATCACCATCTTTATACACTTTGCACCACTCTCCTTCACCCACATACTTATACCCACGCGATGCCATTCACCCAATGAAATTAAATTAGCACCACATGACGGCACATATCTCACATGACGAAGTATTCCAACCTTCCCAGTGTGAAGCTTGAGGCGAACACTCCCAACGCCTTCAACCTTCATCTTCTCGTTATTTCCAACGATCACGTCGCCAAATTCTTCATCCATCTTCAATGTGTCAAAATAATTTTTATTATTGTAAATGTGCATAGAGGCTGCAGAATCTAACACCGAAGTGTTACTCGCATCAGTACCCGTATTCTCCATCAATAACACCACATCTTCATCACACACAACTACCAAGGAGTCCACATTCTTCCCATTTTCTTGAAGCTTCATCTCTCTAATACTCTTCAAATCATCTCGCATCTAGGAACATCTGAACTGAATGTGACCCTTCTCTCCGCAATAATAGCACTCCCTTTCATTGCCGTTCGCCCGACTTTGACCTTCCTCGATAATTGTCACATCTCCCCTTACTCCTCCCTCGATTAGAACCTTCAAAAGCTAGTGCACTCTCACCACCATTAGATGCGCTCTTCTTCCCCATCATTCTTTCATTCTCACGTAGGAGTGCTGTCACATCGTCGAACTTCAAAGTCTGCTTCCCTGCAATTATCGTCTGAACTAACGGCTTGTACGACTTCGGCAAGGAAGACAGTAGGAGTAGCGCCTGCTCTTCTTCTTTAATCTCTTCAACAATATTCTTAAGTTGGCAAACTAGCTGATTAAAGGCATTGATGTGGTCTTGAATTACAGTACCTTCTTCCATCTTCAATGAATAAAGCTCCATCCTCAAACACAATCGTTTGGTCATCGACTTCGACGCATAAATCCCCTCGAGCTTTTCCCACAACCCCCTTGGCATGGTCTCCTGCATAACGTGTACTTGATCTCGGGGGCGAGTGCCAAATGAATTGTGCTAACCGCCCTCTTTTTTATGGAACTCCATTCAGCATCCTTCATCCCTTCAGGTTTCTTCTCCTCCAAAGCTTGATCAACACCCTGCTGCACAAGAATATCTTGAACCGTGCATTGCCACACTGCAAAATTTGTCTTGCCGTTGAATAGCGGAATATCAAACTTCGGACCTGCAGAAGTCATCATCCTCTAACCACAGTTAAAATTCAAATCAGTCACTAAAGAGATTGAATTTCACAGAACCGATTTAAAAAACGAACTCAGCACGTCGAAAAACCCTAGGATCGACTCCTAGATCACCAAAATCCTCCTCTAAACCCTTGATAAGAAGACTAATCAATCTGCACCGTCGGATTTGATTTAATAACTTTAACCAAACTCTAACCCGCGTGAGCGGTGTTACGCCTCTCTGATACTTTTGCGCTCACGGTACTTCGCGCTCTGATACTTCGCCTTCTGATACTTCCCCGATGATTGTCCGGTCTCTTGTTCGCTCGATGTTGATCACCGTGCCTCGATCACTAATGCCTTCACCAATTGCACACCACTCGAACCTCCACGAACCGTCGAACCCCGCTCTGATACCACTTGTTAGGATTTCTAGATCTCACAAAAACCCCGAAAACCACCAAACGTAGCAAATAGAATCACACAAGATTTAACGTGGAAAACCCTCAACAGGGAAAAATCACGGGATCGAAAACAATCCACTATCACCTCCAAATTACAATCTTTTGCACGGACAAAGACTGTCAAACCCTCTCTCTCACAATACCATTGAACCCGATTACACCCTCTGTTAAACCCTGATTATAAGAATATTGTCTCTCTCCCTCTCTCTACTTTAAAACCCTAGAATAAGACGTCTTATTTAAAGACACCCCTGACTTGCCCACCAAGTTAACTTCGTCTCTAAGAAAACTACTAGGACTGGGCCTAGCCTTCATATCCGCATCCAACTTGGAGTTTAGGTCGGTACCCAACACGTGGTTTGGCTTGTAGCCTACGTCCACAGGCGAAGGAGGAGAATAGCTTTACTAAGTTGTGAGGAATACAATGTAGAGATCTCTCAATCACACAATCCCTAATAAAACCCTAAAAGCTTAATACAACTCTCTCAAAGATCAAAAGAGAAAAAATATCAAATAGGCTTCACAAAATAACTCTCTTCTTGATTGGTGCTTTGTAGATTGATGATGATCCATAATAGAACTTGTCAGGCCTTCTTTTATAGGAGCTTCTCCAAGTTGTTGGCTAATAGGAAACGGAGTCCACATGTCCTAAAACCCAACAAAAGTCCAAGTAGAAATAAACTTCTAATATGATTGGTTGTGCAAAGTCTAATGTAAGTAGGACTCTTGATCAAAATAAACCAAGTCAAAAAAGAATACCCAAAGCAATATGGATTTAAGGATTTGAGGCAACTTATAACAGTATGGAGTAGGAATCCCACGAGAATATGGCCTATAATTAAACCTATGCAGGCTCATACATTTACTGCCACGTGTAAAATAGTAAAAATGAAAAGGACGGGCTTTTCTCTCTCTCCATTCAACCTAAAACCCAGTCCTTGAATCTCCGACGAGATCCACTCCACTAACACTTGCACCGGTGTACACCTCGTCATTCGCCGGTGTCCATCACCGGCGTTATTCTCCGGCGTCATTCTTTCACATCATCTGAACTAAGTAAACTATCACTTTCTCTTGCATACTCCATCTGAATCATGTAAACTTCACCGTCTCCTACATACCCCATCATTAGTGCCACGAAGTTATCCCTCTCCACTTTTGATGGTTCTGGTTTCAAGGTTTGTAAGCCATTGCAAATTTCTCAGTTACCCCAATTTCCCAACATATTTTGATACAAAAACCAACAATCCAAGAACCCTAAAATCTAATGATGGGTTCTCTGATGGTATCCCTAGCTAATCGGATCGATATAACATTGCAATATATATACTGTTATGGTTTTCGATGCAACCTTTGCTGCTATAAAGCATTTACAGATTAATTAATTATATCGTTTATTGTTATCGACTTATTTCCCATATACATTTTTATTACAATGGTACATTATATTATTTCCCTGTTATTGGAGGACCCTGCCACTTACTGGTAAATAATTGTACCAATTTTAGAAGGATTTTCTTGATTACTTTTATATACTAGTTAGATTGCACGTGTAATGCACGTGGTAAAATTTTTTAGATTTATTTTAACATGATAATTTTATTTACAGAATGTTTTTTAAAAAAATTATTTAATGTAACCAATGGATCAAACATACTTACAAAAGCAAAAAATTCACAATATTTGAACAATAAAATTACATTTATGGATCAATTGGGCGATAGTACTGTGGGTGCATCCTCAACAATAGAAAACAATGAAGAATTACATGCAAGAATGGGATGTTATATACAGGTTTGAGTTGCAAATTTTAGCTGATAACAAAGCAAGTATAATAAAATTCATTAGTTGGAACACACATGCATTGCACGTGATTAAATTTTATTAATTTTTTTAAATTTAATTAAAAGATATAGCTAAACAGCAAAATTTTGTGTTATTTTAACATTTTTGTGTAATAATATGATTGAAGACAAACCTTGCAATTTACATACCTTGCCAAAATGACTTTTTGAACAATGCCATTGAGGGTTTTTATTGCAAGTTCGATTGCACATCAGTGAAAGGCGCACACGGAGGAAGCCAAGGATTGGGGCGACGAGATATAACGAATGGAGGGATCCTATTTAAGGATTGTAAGGGAGTACAATAATAACAGCTCTCGTGGTATTCGAGGCAAGATAAAACGCTGTCGGATCAGCAAGCAGGCAAAGGCAGCAGCGGTGCAAGCTGATGATTTACTAGGCATAAAGCAAATGTTGTTGGGCACGCTTCGATTCGAAACAGAGTGCCTTGTAAGAGCAAAGCAACGGTTAAGTATTGTTGCTGCCTAGTAGTATTTTCTTTCGTATCAATGCTATTTATGCTTCCTGCATGTGTTCCTGAAATAAAGCAAGTTTATTTATTTTGGTAACAATTTGTTTGGCTGCCTATTCTACTGTCTTCCATAATATTTGTAATACAATAATTCTTATTATCATTATTTTTCAGTGCTAATTCTGGTTGTGGCTTATTCTTTTGGCATATCAATATGTTTGATGCATTGTTAAAGTAAAATGCTTGGAAAAGTTCAGAAATGTATCCCTAGCAAATATAAGTTTCTTGCTTGTTACTTCTTATGTCCCCGTAGGTTATATTTTCTACCACCCATAAGTAAACACTGAATACTGAGAATATAATTATTCACTATGTGCAATAAACTATGAACGAAACCCTAGTCACATCTATTCATTGTTTATGTTAACATGGAGTTCTATTGGAAAACTCTTGAAAGCTGGGTTAGTGTTTTAGATTAGGGTTTGATGGAGAAGATTGAGGGGTGGAATACTCTTAACTAGCAACCATGGAAAGAGAATTACTCAAAAGATAATTACTCAAACGTGGTTGCTAGTTAATAGCTTTTAAATCACAGCTCTGATCCTTAAATGTTCCATGTTAAAAGTTAAAAATAATGTAAACCAAAAGGTAAACTTATCAATCTTTGTCTGTTGATATGAAAGTTTGTGATATTTTTCTTTAATAAAAAGGTTGTTAATAAAAATAATGTAAACCAAAAGGTAAACTTATCAATCTTAGAAACGTGTCTGATAGGGATACCTGTTTAAAGTTAAAAATAATGTAAACCAAAAGCTAAACTTATCAATCTTTGTCTGTTGATATGAAAGTTTGTGATATTTTTCTTTAATAAAAAGGTTGTTAATATTTTTGTACAAAATCACTAATAGTTCATGCATACTTTCGTGAAATTTACTGTTACTTTCCGTTTACATTATTTTCAACTTTCTTTTTTCTTCTTTGTAGTATTGGGAAATCATGATTATAGAGGCAATGTGCTTGCACAATCTGACCCATTCCTTTGAACAATTGATAGCCCATGGCTCTGCATGAGATCCTTCATTGTTGACACAGGTGAAAGTCTTGTAGATTTAAAGATTGTTATTTTAAATTTTAAATATGAAATAAATTAATTATAGGCCTATATATCAAGATAACGAGTGCAGATTCTATTAGAACACCTCATACAAATAGGGTGATCTATACCATACACGGGTGGTTGAGGGGTTAGTTTGGAAATTTTAGCAATCCTATCTATGGTTAAAACCACCTCATTCTTATATGGATGGTTCTGATAGGATCCTTAGTGCAAGATAACAAGAAAATTCCATTTGAGGATTGGAGGTTTTTGAGTAATTCTCTTTCCATGGTTGCTAGTTAAGAGTTTTCCACCCCTTAATGGTTCCGATGATACCCAAATCAAAGGAGTACCAAACATTTAAGTCCAATATCGGATGAAGAAATTAAACGTGTCCGAACTCCTGGGGACTTCGGACCTGTGAGAATTCTTAGAACTACTTGATTTGGGTGGTAGAATCTCTTCTTTAGTTAGTGGGTTCCAGGGACTTCGGGCGAGTGAGAATACGTAGAGCTACTTAATTTGGGTGGTAGAATCTCTTCTTTAGTTAGTGGGTTCTATATACGACATCTTAAAAAGCATTAGTTGATGATGTCTTCATTAAGTAATATAAACAATGAATAGATGTGACTAGGGTTTCGTTCATAGTTTATTGCACATAGTGAATAATTATTTTCTCAGTATTCAGTGTTTACTTATGGGTGGTAGAAAATATAACCTACGGGGACATAAGAAATAACAAGGAAGAAACTTATATTTGCTAGGGATACATTTCTGAACTTTTCCAAACATTTTACATTAACAATGCAGCAAACAAATTGATATGCCAAAAGAGTAAGTCACAACTAGAATTAGCACTGAAAAATAATGATAATAAGAATTATTGTATTACAAATATTATGGAAGACAGTAGAATAGGCAGCCAAACAAATTGTTACCAAAACAAATAAACTTGCTTTAGTTCAGGAACACATGCAGGAAGCATAAATAGCATTAACTCGAGAGAAAATATTACCAGGCAGCAACAATACTTAACTGTTGCTTTGCTCTTACAATGCACTCTGTTTTGAATCGAAGCGTGCCCAGCAGCATTTGCTTTATGCCTAGTAAGTCATCAGCTTCCGCCGCTGCTGCCTTTGCCTGCTTGCTGATCCGCCAGAGTTTTATCGTGCCCCGAATACCACGAGAGCTTATTATTGTACTCCCTTACAATCCTTAAACAGGATCCCTCCATTCGGTATATCTCGCGCCCCAATCCTTGGCTTCCTCTGTGTGCGCCTCTCTGTTGGTTACTGCCGTCGCGATGTAAATTTGTTGACTTATAACATTTCTGGTGAGCGTCAGCAAGCCTCCTCATGTATACGTCCACGTTCAGGACATAATCGGTCGCTTGGTAGTAGGATACGATAAGATAGATGATGAGGATGCCCATCAGAATCATGATAATAATTTCTGAGACTTAGATCGAAAGGGAAGGGTGTAAGTGAGATATCCATGATTGATGGTTCCTCCTCCGACTCGAAAGAGGAGTTTTATTTATTTATTTATTTTCATTTAAGGAATAGAAAGAGAGATAGAGAGAGATGTTGAGGGGCTATTTATAGGGTATACAGGCTGTTAAGACCTCCTCTAATAGAGGATCGGAATGTGGAATTAGCTTAATTTGCCTGCTAATGAAAACTAACTAGGACTAATTCTTTCAACTCATCAATGGAGAGAAATCATTAATGATAACTAACAAAGGCTCATTCTTTTCTTTAGATTTAGTGTACCGATTTGTAAATAATTTGAACGTATGTGAAAGGAAGAACAATATTTGACAATCATTTTGGATAAATTTAAATGAATTTTTGTATTATATCTTAGATGATCAGGGGTAATTTTCAATTCTATCTCATTTAAAATTCTAAATAGATAAGAAGATTGATAAGTTTAGCTTTTCTTTCCTTTCAATTATCTGTATGAATAAAAATAATCATATTCCACATACTTTTCTTCTTGTTCTTTCAAATTTATAAAAGTATTTTATACATAATACATTCAATATTTGAGTCTTTCACTTTATCAGTGGAATCTTTTACGATGCTAGTTAGTGTCAAGTTCTACCTCGCTTGCACTTTTGGGCTAGTGAGAACTAGACTATTCCTCCCAAAATAATCCCACATCATACAAGAGAAAACTGGAAGGTCCCTCCTCTTTCATTTTTTCATTTTCATTTTTTTTTTCTTTTTCACAATTGATAACTCATCAAACGAGTTCACACCGAATCCCACATATAGTGTAGAAGCAGTTAACAAGCGAAGCGAATAGCCTAGTTAGTAGTTCGCACTATTATAATATTAAACTTTCACCTAACTCGTTTATGGAGAAGTAGTAATAATTTAAGATTTGTTCAGAAATGTTCCATGTTGTGAAGCAGGCAGTGACATGAGAAATAAATAACTTACATCATAGCATCAATCTCATGGACTACTCTACTTCTTTTCTTCTTCTTCTACTTACGTAATTAACCTTACTAGTAGTCCGGCACCCGAGGAAGGCAAAGGTCTACACAAGTGAGAAACATTTTACTTCCTTTCTTGTAAGACCAGCAGGGTAACATATTCATACATCCTAAAAGCTTATTGCCCTATACAACCAAAAAAAACATTAGTAAAATGGTTGAGTTCTTCCCTCTCTACTCGTAGAAGACCTCCTGGTTAATACAATGGGCTCCTGTTCATTTACCCGTCTACCTCTAAAATCTCTAGTTAGTTTCCTACACTCACTACTTGAATCCTCAGAATACAAAAACTGAGGGCTCTCCCTACCCTCTACCTCTCTCCTCTCCCAACCCAACCTCTCTCCATAACTTAATCCATCACTTTCCCCGGCGAAATTATGCCTCGATACCAAGGGGACGACATGAAACCATCAGAATCCTCAGAGAACACTGAAGAGTTCATATTGAACCGACCTGAGCCTCCAAAAATGTACCCAGAGAGCTCCTCTGTAGTGCTGCTGGTGGACTCTCGAGTACTGTCGGTGCTGCATGAACCTTCATCTGAGCCACTGAGAAGGTAAGTCTTCTTCCATTGAAGATATCGGATGGCTGGAAGCTTGACAGGTGGCGGGTGTTTGATCAATAAGGAGGAGGATGATCGTAGCTCCTTTGTTAAGCGTGATTGATTGTGAGCCTTTGGTTCTCTTGCTCTTTGAAGGGTCATGAGATACAGTGCTTCTGATCAAGCTGGGGGCTCGGGGTGAGCACCTGAAAAGGCAGAGACTTGTTTGTTCCAACAAAAGTGCAGACTAATGAAATTAACTTCAGG
The DNA here is from genome assembly GCA_012295165.1 of Asparagus setaceus. Classification (NCBI taxonomy): domain Eukaryota; kingdom Viridiplantae; phylum Streptophyta; class Magnoliopsida; order Asparagales; family Asparagaceae; genus Asparagus; species Asparagus setaceus. Next base: position 13,086,479 of record CM022708.1, on the reverse strand, counting down.
GTCTTTGGATAGTAGAGTTACCTTGCATAAAAGAGTATGTATGCGTTTTTGGTTAAGACACTTGCAAGCTCCACAGGCTTTACCTGTGGAAAAAAACAAAGAAAGAAAATATATCAGAGAAGGTAAAGACAAGGTATTATTATCATTGTCACTTTCAGCATTAAAGCATTTTCATTGGAATGAATTTCACAGTTGAATACAAAAGAATCAAGCTAGCTGGTAAATTCAAACGGCCAAAAACAACTAGAGACTTTTAAAGTGATATTGAGTTAGAGATCCGGATCAAGGCAACTCAACAAGGAGGGACTTCTATAAACAAGGAGTAACTTCAACATCCACAATTGGTAACTATTATACTAATGATTATTCGTAAGAAGCAGTTTAATTTCTATTTCACACAAAGCAAATTTACAATAACTGATAATACAAGAACAATAACCGCAAATAACTATGTTAAGTCATGTTAGTTGATCCCCAGCAAATTAATCGAAGTTACAGAAAGATTAATTCAAGGATAAATGACCGTGTAATAGGATATGTTTAAGTCAATAACTACAAGTGAGCCTCCTCATCTTAAGGTTGCAGGAATGCCCAGGTGAATGCTGCTGTAAAATGTAAGACCAGCCTGAAATGTGCTACTACCACACATTAAAAATTGAAATAAAAAAACTAAACAATGAGGGAAAAATATATCAAAGACATAAAACAAAAATACAGAAGCTTCAGAGATCAATGAATAAGGAGCATACCTTGCTGTCGTCAGTCTTGTACCACTTCCCTTGCGTGCTCTTAACATAACATATATAGTGGCCAGAGAATGCAGCATTCATGATATCCTGGTGAACAACTACAGCATAGAGGCTATATACCGGGGACTTATCATCTGTCTCGCTCATGTAAGGAGCTAAATCCAGGATCTCAGGAAATCGAACTGCTTTGTTGAGTTTACCAAATTTACCCGACTGTGGAACACTTTAAGGGTTAAGAAACTAAAAGTGCGAGAATACAACTCGATGTTAATCAGCTTTGCAGTACATAATAATGAAGTTCTTAGTCACCTGAAATCGTTTTAGAGCAATGGTGAGGACATTTGGAGCCTCCAATATGGTCAGCTTCTTTTTTGCCCGCTCATACGACTTGCATCTGGGGAGAGAAAAGGTAAAAGAGGGAAAATCATCAAATCGATTACAAAAATACCTAAAAGGCATAAAACTAAATTTTATGTGTACAAGTTGCAATGCAAGAGCAAAGAACAATTATAGGACATCAATACAAGAAAGCAACAACGTACATGAATCCATTTGACCAAAATACACACATTAGGATGCGATAACTACCTTTAGCTTCACATAACATACGCAGGTCATCGGGAACCAGCTAGTGGAATAAGCACAGAAGGGTGACATCTTGACCACTAAAGCATTAGGTTTAATTTTCTGTAATTATATTTAAACTACGACCCTAAACTTAACAAAGTGGAAGAGTAAGATTCATGTAGCCGACCATAAATGTGGGATAAGGTTTTATTGTTGTTGTTGTACATTTAAACTACAGACCGTTGTGGAATACTATCCCAAAAAGGTTATATTTTTGTACTACAAAGAAGCAGGAAATGAATAAAAGAAAAGAGCCAAGCAATTCGATTGTATGGATGGTATCCCATTTAGATGAAATTCCAATCAATTTAGAATAAACGGTAGGTACAGGAAAACCGTAATATGGTTCATTTCTAGATTGGTTGATAATCTTCTGCTAAGTAAAGCCTCATTCACAATGAGAAGTATGAATGGAGTATCTGCTGAGTGGTTATTAGTGTTACCTAATGAATAAAAGGCTGATGTTTAGAGAATATAAAACTCATATTTGATAAAAATAAAAAAGAAGGATGTAATTGTAGGCATCAAAAATTGCTGAAGAACCCCAGATGTGACTTAATCATGAGAAGATCGAAGGACGACCTCGTCAAAGTCTTAGGAAATCAATCACAGGGTCAAACCAATGATCGGGATACCTATAGTGTCTCGCTATTGGCGCGACACCTTGTTGTGTCTCGCCATTGGCGAGACACTTTCTTGTGTCGGGCTATTGGTAGCGACACTTTGTTGTGTCTCGCCATTGGCGAACACTTGCAATGTCGGCTTGACCGAGACACCAGAAAGCTCTGCGTGCTCTTGAAACGTTCAAATTAATGCTTATGGGGCCCACTTGACTTTTTCAACATAAAGAGATGTTCAACCACGATTAATGGGCGGTTACACGCTGAATATACGCCCACTAAGCGTGAAATTAGGGCATTTAATCGGGCTTAAAATGGAGGAAAGCCGTTACAACAGCGGGGGACATCTCCTTTTAGGGCGCGGCGATCAATCTTGTCAGCGCCCGACATCTGTAACAGATTCTATCTTGTGGCTGATCAACAACTGTCAGCGCCCATTACAGATTTTGGACACTTGACGATTTGTGTTCTTTTCAGATGTGACGCCTCCCAAAGGCTATAAATACCCCCCTACGTCCACTTGGGCGGGGGATGAAGATTGGAGATCAGAGTCTTGGAGATCAAGAATTTCTTAAGCTAAGGGCCTTGTGTAGAGAGAGAGAGAGAAAAGGAGATTTCAAGCTTCAAGTATTCAAGAACATCATCCACGTGGAAATTCCTCGAGTTTAAGCTTAGACTTATTCTTGGGAAGAGTAGATATCTTACCTTGCTAAGATATTTGCTTAAGTTCTTGTTTCCTTTGCGAAGCATCAACTCAACCCCGTTAATTCGACGATTGTTGCTTAGGTGGTCCACGGATTACGCATCCCGCGGGCAAAAACCCGCATAGCGGGGAGATCAACATGTGTAGTGTCTTCTGCTCGTGTTTGTGAGAAAGCGAGTTAAATCACTTTGTAATTGAGAGATATACACGTGTAATCTTTCACTTGTTTTCACTTTGAAACGTTTTGAAATGGAAACTGCAAAGAAACCAGCTTTTGACCGAAACACGATGGCGACCACAGTGGGAGCCAATAGTCTCAACGTTGAGGCGTAGGTGTCGCTGACCTTGCAGCGATCAAGTCGACCTCATGGTCGATGGGTTGGATTACATCTTCGACCAAGCCAAGTTTGAAGAATATCTCTCCTCCTCATCATCGAAGTCCTCCTCGCCCCGCAAACAACGGAGGATCTCGTCTCCAAAGAGGGAGGTTCGTTCTGTCGTGGTGCGCAATGAGTCTCGCACACTTGCGACGGAGGCGGTTCCCCCTCACAACAACACCCCGGCAAATCTCAAAGCCGGAAGCTCTGCTCATGGTGGCTCTATTTAGAAGGAGTCATCTTACAAAGTCTCCACCGCTCTGACGAAGAGGGCTCGTCAGAGACAGCGTCAGAAGTTGGCCCGTCAGTTTGCTAAGGCTATGGAGTCAACGGACGGAGTTCACTATCACAAGAACTCACGTGATCAGAGGCGTCAACATACTACAGTGCCTCAGTCTCATCCCGTTAGCACTCATGCTAAGGAAGAATGGGTCCTTGTCAAGAGAACTCGTTTGACGAAGAAAGAACACGCCCAAAAGCGTCGCGCGCGTGTCGCTCGTACACGTGCCATTGTTCGCAAGGCACAAGAGTCGAAATCAATCAAGGGGTCGACTCAAAGTTGCCAAGTCACGGGCGAAATCGCGGCGGTGCAAATTGTCTCGGCGTAGCGGCAGTCGGTACTGGCGCCCGGTAGCGAAAGGCGATCCTAAGGCGCTGACCGGCGACGCTTGATGCTGTCGCCAAAGGCCACAGGACGAGACACTCCCAAGCTGTCTCGGCCAGGGGTTCTCATCGCCTCTTACGCCCACTTCTCTGTTGATATACCAACAAGCGATCCTTCAACCTCGGTGTTGGTCGCCTTGGTCCACGGTGAGAAGCAAAGTCAAGGCATCGGTGATAGAACGGACTGAAGGTTGTACCCAGACTCCAACTGATGTTCAGAAGCATTCCGATCAATCGGGGACATCGCAAGCCTCAAGAGTTCCTATTGCCTCTCATTTGATCTTCCCTCAGGGGGTCCGCGGGTCTGCTGAGAAGTTGAAGTATGTGACTCGCAAAGTCACGAGAGATGACCAGACCCTGGTGATTCATACAGGAGCAACTTCATATGACGAAGCCAAGCGACGGAAGTTGTCTCCCAAGTCAAATGGCCGACACCCCCAAAAGAAGGCGTGTCCTCCAATTAAGGACAACGTTACACTTGGGGGTGGAAATGCAATCTGTGGTAAACCACACCAACCACACCATCAGGCTGGGGGTACCAACACACGAAAAAGAGCAATCGATAAAATAGGTTGTTCTTGCTCGTGTGCGCAACTGATTAGGAAATTGCTATCAGGATGTGCCTGCTCTGAGTCAAACGCTCAGTCACAAAGAGCTTCAGTATTCGAGAGGCTTTCCCTGCCAGCAATGGAAGATTCAAAGCCGAATTCAAGACGTTTCCGAAGAGGAGGAAGATCCACCATTCAGCAGGATGAATTCCCTGAAGTCATCATTAATATGGTGAACAAAGGAAAAGGGCCAGCAATGGATGCGGACCCTGACTTCATTCCTGCAGGAAAAGTCAGCACCCGAGTTTCCCAGAAGATGTCTCGATTACAATTGCGAGCAACAAGACGCATAGATTATATAAGGATGCATGAAAGAGACTCATCTGAAGACGAGACTTCTGATGCATGCTCAGCAGTGGAGTCCGATGACACAATGTCAAGCGTGGGTCATCAGGCTAGAGAGGCTTATACCATTACTCCTGAGACTTTGGCCCAAATGCTACAAGAAGCCTTAGCTAAGCAGAGAGAAGAGCTTAAAGTGAGATGAAAATGGAGATGGAGCTAGCCATGCGGCCGGATGAGGGAGTTACAAACCCGAAAGGCTGCGGCCGAGTCCGATCAACAAAGGGGATCCGATCACCGTGTAAGCCCACGATATAGAAGATAGCGTCTGAAAGTGGGCGAACACATCCTTGTTGACCAACCTCGAAAAACTCAATGGGCTGAAGCGAGATGGCCTAACCCATCCCGGAAATAATCAAAGCAAGGGGAGGACGACGGCGAAAAAATGAAGGAGCTTGAAGGCAAGATCAATGCTCTAATGTCCATACAAGAAGTCAAGAAGACCGGTATCCCGTGTCCATACCCGAGAGAGTGGGACTCAATTCCTTACCCGCCGAAATTCAATTTAATCAACTTTACGCCATTCGATGGAAGAGGCTCGCCCACACAACACTTGATCTATTTCAAGTCGCATTTAGGGGTGATCTCGGGGAATGAGCCTTTGATGGTTCGATCATTCGTCGGCACCCTTCGCGGGGCTGCCTTCAATTGGTATCGAAGACTCAAAGCTGGGAGCATTAACTGCTGGGATGACATGAAAAATTCTTTTCTCAATAACTTTTTCGATGATGATACGGAGGTTTCGATAAGAACCCTCTTAGATGAGAAACAAAAGAACAGAGAGACGGTGGACGCCTTCGTCAAGCGTTTCCGTAACAAAGCTGTGAACTGCAGGGACCCAGTCACTGAAGAATTCATACTGTAAACATGTCATAGTAATCTTTCTCTGGACTTGTTGGAAGTCATGGGGGTTGTCGCACCGACTACATGGAAAGATTTGAAACTCCACGGAGAACAAGTTGAACGGTTCCTCAAGAGGAAGAAGAGCGAGAGAGGCGAGCCAACGGTGCCTCCTGCAAAGTCAAACTTTGTGCCTCGTGGCAAAGGGAAGACGCCAGCTACTGCTGTTAATGCAAACCAGACGTTCCAGCAGCAACACCCGCAATCGCCACAACAGCAACAACCCCAATTGAGGTTTCAACAAAAATCTCAAGAATCTCAGAAGGTTCCAGATGCTAGGTTCTTGAGAACCTACGCCTTCAAGGAAGATGAAGTTCCGGTCCTCTTCAAATATCTCTTGGATAATAACAAGATCAAGTTACCTCCAATCACAAATCAAGAGGAGGCTAACAAGACTTCGGACCCCAAATATTTTGCATATCACAGGAGGGTCCATCATCCTACCAAGAACTGCTTTGTACTCAAGGACAAGATCCAGGCTTTGATCGATGCCGGCATCATCACAGCGAAGAAAGAGAAGAAAGTGGGCTCGAATATGGTGGCTATCAACTGGATCCATGCCACCTATGCTATATCGGCGAAGATTGTTCGGAAGTTGAAATTAAGGCGATTAATGATGATCCACATGGGCAACGCCAGAAGGGGTTAATATCATATACAGCCTCTAATGGCGAAATACTTTGGGTTCATCCAGACCTTCTCCAAGACAAGCAGTGGACCGGAACGTCCTCAGCACGAGGATCTAGGCGCAAAGGCAAGTCGTGTGGTCACATTTCAGCAATTGCAGAGGAAAGTGACGAAAAAGTCCCAACTCTTTCGTCGTCTGAAAATGAACATGAAGTTCTTGCGACAGAAGGAAATCCGGTTTATGCCACTAGGAGCGGACACGAGTTCAGTTACAAATATCCTGAAGTCTCCAATCCAAACGCCAAAACGTTAGCGGAGGTAGGGGTGACGCTAACTCCACCTGCGAGACTTGAAAAGTCACAGCAGCAGGAGGTAGCCAAAGAAGATATGACTAAACGAAAGGACAAGCAACCCCAAGAGGTTCAAGCCTCGAGGCAGTCCCGATTCAATCGTCCGATTGTAAGGGATAAACCGGGAAATTCAAGCTCCTCATACCGCTTCGATGTCATGGCTCAATTGGCCAACATTCCTGCAAGAATAACTCTTTACGAGTTGCTACGTCTTTCTAAGGAAACCAGAGAGGCTCTACAGGAAGTTTTGGCTGACTCAGAAGCTTTCATCACACAAGTCAAGCAGGTTCCAGAAAAGCCCGAACACTGCAATTTGGCAGCCACACAATTTCCATGCATAACTTTCACCCGAGATGATATGCAAGTGAGAAATTCGAAGCACGACAGACCCTTATATTTTACTGGATATATTGGCTCGGTCGCTGTCAACCGAATTCAAGTTGATCCAGTGCGATCGACATCATGCCACTCCGACTGATGTATCATCTCGGAATTCCGGCAAGCAAATTGGCTTCTACAGGCACTGTTATTTACGGGTTCAATACCAGCGGGTCCAGACCTTTGGGTAAAATCCGAATAAAGTGCCAGCTCGGAGATCTCAAGTCCGAAGTCACGTGTTATGTCATCGACGCAGAGACTTCGTACAATCTACTATTGGGTCGACCTTGGATCCATGGCAGCCTTATAGTCCCATCCACGTTACATCAGTGTTTGAAGTATGTCGACACTGATAATGTGGTCAAGACGGTGGTCGCGGATAAGCAGCCATTTAAGGGGTTAGAAAATTATTTTACTGACTCTCTTTTGTACGGCGCTGAATCCGATACTGAACCATCGGCCCGAGTGCGGACGGCGGAGCGAAGGCGTGCGGTGGGCACCGATTACGATAAACTTTGTACTTAATGACATTGAACCCCTTATAATCGATCTTGGCGGATCGAATCGTCGGGAGGAAGTTATGGCAGCAACTTGCCGATGAACATATAATAAATGGCGATTTAGAGTATGTACCTAGTATTGATACTATAATGCAGGTATTGTATAAGGATCATGGTGCCCACGTACCACTCCTATCATCAAACCAGGTGAAGAAATGCCTTCAGAGTTCGATTGGATCAACTTTCATTCTCCCTTCAAAAGGCGCAAAACAAACAATCTTTGGGAAAGGGAGAGTATCTCCACCGCGAGACCCTTGTTGGGAATCTGATGATAGCAATGAAGGTCCTTGCAAATATTTTTTCAACTATAGTCCGCAAGTGCACTATTATATGGAGAAATGGGGTGCGATCTTAGCATGGACCAGGCCTTTGTTTCGGACGCGGGGTCCGGGTCCCACCTAGACCTTCTTATGTCCCGAAAGGGAAACCCGATCGCTATTACGAGCACAAGAGAGGTCTGGGTTACGCCTCTTCATCTTCCGACGAGTTCTGTTGGCAAATCGATGATCGTGACGATTCATCAGATTCTTCAGCATGGGATTCGGACGTTAGTCTCGGTGAATTGTTCAAAGGACTAATGTCTAATATGGCCACAGTAAACCGGGTAGAACCTGAAGAGGACAATCACTCACCAACTTGGGAAGACCCTTGGACTTATCATTTGAACATCCAATACGGTGACAAGTTTGAACAGAGAGAACCGCCGACTGAAGATGTAGTGGTTCAAGTCAATATGGGCGACGAAGCCAATCCGAAGCCCATATTCATGAGTGGCGATCTTCCTCAGGAGGAAGAGAATTGGTTGCTCTGGTCCAGGAGTATATCGATGTTTTCGCTTGGAATTACGAAGATATGCCAGGGCTCGACCCAGATGTGGCAGTACATCGTCTTAATATTAAATCAGAAGCTAAACTCGTAAAACAACAACAGCGACGGTTTCGTCCACAAATTAGGGAAGCGATTGTAACTGAAGTAAAGAAACTCATACAATCGGGTTTCATCAGGGAAGAACAACATCCAGATTGGGTGGCAAATATTGTCCCTATTCTAAAAAAGAATGGGACAATTAGAATCTGCATTGACTTCAGAGATCTGAACCTTGCATGCCCAAAGGATGATTTTCCACTACCCATCACAGATGTCATTATAGACAATACCGTGGGTTTGAAAGAATGTCGTTTATGGGCGGATTTTGGATACAATCAAATTAAGATGCATCCGGCGATGAAAAGCACACCTCATTTCGGACACCTCTAGGCATCTTTTGCTACTGCTTGTCATGCCCTTCGGCGAAGAGCGGCTTCGTATCAGCGAGCAATGACGAAGATCTTTCAAGAGCATCTCCGAAAGACCGTGGAGTGTTACGTCGATGACTTAGTGGTAAAAAGCCGCAACAAAAGTAGTCATATTAAAGATCTCAGAACGGTATTTGACCTCATGCGGAGTCATCAATTGAAGATGAATCCAACTAAATCCTTCCTAGGAATGGCTAGTGGCAAATTCCTTGGTTTCGTCGTTACATCAAAGGGAATCCATATTGATCCTGACAAAGTAAAGGCAATCAATGAATTACAGCCCCCGAATAATCTCAAAGAACTCAGGGGGTTGCAAGGAAGATTGGCTTATATTAGAAGGTTCATTTCAAACCTTGCAGGCAAATGTCAACCGTTCTCCAAGCTTGCAAAAAAGGGCGTCTCGTTCGCATGGGATGATGCTTGCCAAAAGGCTTTTGATGATATTAAAGCATATTTATCAAATCCTCCTGTTCTCGTTGCACCGAAATCGGGGAAACCGTTCTTGATTTACGTCAGAGCGACCAATCATTCACTAAGTGCATTGTTGGCACAGGATGATGATAACGGTCATGAACAGGCAATCTATTATCTGAGTCGGACGATGGTGGGTGCCGAATCCCGATATCCAGATATTGAAAAGGAATGCTTGGCCTTGGTGTTCGCGGTCCAGAAAATGCGCCATTATCTGGTTGGACAGACGATACATGTCATCTCGGATGTTAACCCAATTCGAGTATTTATGACGCAACCGGCCTCTTTGAACTGGCGATTAGCAAGATGGGCATTACTCCTTTCACAGTACGACATTCACTTTAAGCAGCAGAAGTCGGTGAAAGGATAGGCAATATGTGATCTTCTAGCAGTCCGACCCAGCAAGGACAAAACTATACTGCATGAAGATTTACCTGACGAAACCTACGAGGTCAACCACACTTCCCACGAACGCGTGTGGCAATTGTATTTTGACGGCGCCTCGCGCGCAACCAATGTGGCAAGTGCTCCTGGATGTTCTAAGATTTCTGCAGGAGCCGGGGTAGTCTTAGTTTCCCCAGAAAAGCATGTGATGCCTCGGGCCTATTCGTTGACCGAACCGTGCTCCAATAATGTGGCTGAATACAACGCACTACTTATTGGGCTCAGTTTTGCCAAAGAGCTGGGGGTCAAATACCTCGAAGCCTTCGGAGACTCTCAACTCATAGTTAGGCAGATCCGCGGAGACTACGAAGTCAGAAATCCGGATTTGGTCCCATATCATGAAGCTGCAATAGAGATGGCGGAATCATTTAAAAATTTCTTCATCGAATATATACCACGTCTCGAGCGCCCTCGAGTCTTATTGGCGGCATTAAACTGTTTCATTGGCGCAACCCCCAAAGCGGGCGGTTCATTCTTGTGAGGGCGCATCGACTCTTCATCTTAGAATCTGTGGACATCAAAGAAATACATGCCACTTTAACCAGACTCGAGCCCCGAGATTGGCGATTTCCCATCATAGATTACGTTTTACACGGTATTCTACCAGAAGATGTGAAAGAAAGAGAGTCAGTCCGAAGAAGGGCACCGAGATTTTACTATAATGCCACGTCCCAAACACTCTATCGTCGTACGTACGATGGGTTGCTACTCCGCTATCTTTCAACTGAGGAAGCAGAGGAGGCCCTCAGGGAAGCACATGATGGTACTTGCGGTGCACATCAGCCAGGTCCTATGTTAGGAGATAGGCTGAGAAGAATGGGTTATTATTGGCCGGCTATGATCAAAGATGCAGTTGAATACGCGAGACGTTGTCACGCATGCCAAATACATGCTAACTACAGGCATCAGCCGCCAGAAGATCTACATCCGTCAGCTACTTCTTGGCCGTTTGAGACCTGAGGAATGGATGTGGTAGGACCCATCTTTCCCCCGTCAGCAAAAGGTGACCGTTTTATTTTAGCGATCACCGATTACTTCTCTAAATGGGCTGAAGCAATTCCGCTCAAAGAAGTCAAGGCAAGTAATGTTATCAAATTCATTAAACACCATATCATCTATCGATACGGTGTCCCGAGACGAATTGTGCATGACAACGGCCCTCAATTCGTCAGCAACGCCTTTGTCAGATTCTGCAGCAAGTTCAGAATCCAAGATATTTCATCTACAGCTTATAATCCCACTGCAAATGATTTAGCTGAAGCCTTTAACAAGACTATCATCAAGATCTTGGCAAAGCTAGTAAGGATCAATAAACGGGACTGGGACGACAAGCTTGGGGACGCTCTTTGGGCTTATCGCACCACAATCCGAACACCTACCGGGGCCACCCCGTATTCCTTGGTATACGGATGTGAAGCCGTCCTTCCATTGGAAATACAAATTCCGTCCCTTCGTGTCGCACTTGCGACGAGAATGACGGATGACGAGCAATATCAGAAACGTCTTGAAGAGCTTGAGATGTTAGATGAAAAACGCTTGGAAGCTCAACAGCAAATTGAGTTATACCAGGCAAGAATTTCTAAAGCCTTTAATAAGAAAGTCCGACATCTAGTTTTCAAGGAGGGAGACTTGGTGCTCGCCGTTCGGTGACCAATGATCCTTAATTCTAAGAAGAAAGGCAAATTTCAGCCCAAATGGGAAGGGCCGTTCGTAATCGATACAGTCTACTCAAATGGAGCTTATCGCTTGATCACTCAAGACGGCGATAAGTTAATGATGCCAATCAACGGGAAGTTCCTGAAGAAATATTACCCCTAGTATACTCAGGATAACCCGTTCCTATAGTTTTAGATTATCAAACTTCCGAATAGTCACATTTACTAAACTCCCATTTGACCAAACCTTTGAACAGTCAGGGTCATTTCAAATCTCCACTCCCACTTGGCCAAAATTCACAACAGTTGAGGCCACCAATAAAATCAAAATCGTTCTCGATTTCTTTTATGAGGAGAGTTCCACTCCAATCTTGGGTTCATCTCGCCCCAAGAAGGATAAATTTGAGTAATCAAACCCGTAGGTTTCTCTAACTTTTACCTTTCACTCACGAGTTAAAAGGTCCCCTGTTTTATCTACGAGTCAAAGCCATTGGCGACTCAATGTGATTCTCGAAGTGGAGATCCCACTTTGAGTTTCTTTATAGATTCTCGGTGCGTGCATCGGGAATTCTTCAACTCTCAATTCCGTGAGCGAAGAGTCATCGGTTGAAGCGGAGATAAGAAAATACTTTCTTCTTCTTGACTGCGGGTTCGTCTTTGCCCCAAGAACCGTTAGTCTTTGCCCCAAGAGAAGACACAACGGGTTCGTCTTTGCCCCAAGAGAAGACACAACGGGTTCGTCTTTGCCCCAAGAGAAGACACAACGGGTTCGTCTTTGCCCCGAAGACACAACGGGTTCGTCTTTGCCCCAAGAAGACACAATGGGTTCGTCTTTGCCCCGAAGACACAGCGGGTTCGTCTTTGCCCCAAGAAGACACAATGGGTTCGTCTTTGCCCCAGAAGACACAACGGGTTCGTCTTTGCCCCAAGAAGACACAACGGGTTCGTCTTTGCCCCAAGAAGACACAAAAATAACAAATAAAGTCTATGTATTCAATATATAGCGGTCTCATTCTTGACTTAATGATGCATTAAATCTACGCCTATTTATGCGTAGTAGGTGTTATTCTGTCCTTAAATCGGGAATAAGTCGATCTAACACCGCCGTAGGTGTCGGTTCGTGATAATTGATCAAACTTACGTATTCAATATCGTAGCATAAAGTCTAAGAGAATTCACTCTTTTAGCGCAACGTTATATGTAGAACGGACTTAAACAATCTACATGCTAGCCCAATTCAAACGGTAGTTGGTAAAGGCATATCAAATCCGTTGATGGCTGAGGGTTTGCCAAAAATCCTATTGAGATTATATCCTTTCATGCAAAGCAGAATAAAGAACGTGATAAAAGTCAACAAAAGTAAATTTTATTTCATAAATGATGGAATATAAAATACATTGTCGACTAAACAAAAAAAAAATCAAGAGTGTCCTATGAGGAAAATTGGCCGGATCCGTTCTTCGACTCGAGCTCGGCTGATATTCTTGTTCTAATTCCTTCTCGAGGAGGACTCTGGAAGCATCGTTAAGAGTTAGAAGCTGAATAATCTTCTGATCCAGTTCAGCAGATCTTTCATCAGATGCTTTCAATTGCTCTGCCAGTTTAGAGCGAGTCTTCTCTGAACTAGCAAGATCAATTTTCAGGAGAGCACGTGCTTCTTCAGCGTCTTCGAGAGCTTTCTTCAGGCGGACGATCTCGAGGTCGTGAGTCTCGATGGAGCGGACCAAGTCAGCATTGGCGTCATCTCGTGTATTTAAACTTGTCCTTAGACGCACGGATTGAGCTTGCACTTGCTATAGTTCTTCTTCAACAGCTCTTCGCTTGGCTTCCCTAGCTCGTGCGATAGACTCAACTCGAGAAGAGATATAAGAAGAAGTACCCTCGGACTAAAGTCTCTGAAGTTCACCCAGTTCTTGTTCTAGCTGAACAAGATCTTCTGTAATGGAGTCAGCCAAGTCAGGAAAACCTTCTTCTCTTATGATATTTACATGTCGATCGAGGAGCCGTTTCGCTGAACTGAAGGAAGAACCTTTATTCACGATCTTTTCAATCAATTTATTGAGAAGGAACGTGAAACCCTCAAGCTCTGCACTGATGACCATCTTTTCTGGGTCTTCATCCGCCATCAAAGCTCTAATTGTGTTGTACAACACGGAAGGAGCTGCTGTGAAAGAGGAAGTGTAAGTTTCTGAAGACTTCAAATTCTAAAACTCTCAGAAGAAATTAGGAGGCATACCAGTGTGGTTAGAAGATCCCCCAGCTGAAGTTGTCTCCCCCGTGCTCGTCGATATAGCCTCGGGAATCACTGGAGCTGATTCAGGCTCAGTTTGAGTAGCCGATGGTCCAGGTTGAACGAGAGCACTATCAGCTAGAGTCGAGACAATGATGGAATCAGTTGGGAGAACAAGAGGTTGAATCTCTGAGCGCGGAACCGCCGGAGCTTGCTCTACAATAGTAGTAACGGGTTCTGCAGGTGAAAATACCATCAAGTATTAACTATCGGCTAAAAGATTGAGAAGATCTAAACAATAAGACACGTACCGACAGAAGAGCTAGCTTCTACAATAGATCCCCTTTGAGTATGTTCCAATAACATCTCAGAAATTAGATGCTGGTCGAACTCAGAGAAAGAGATCATCTGAGCGAAGCTTTGTTCAGACGACTCCTCGAAACCCTCTTCATGTGCAGGCTCTGTTTGCATCTAGCTTTCCTCTGCGACATCGATAATATGCTCTGGGTGTTAGTTTATATATACCTACATATGTGAGAATCCTAATAACATATATGTGCATACCGAGAGCCGGTTCCGTGGGTTCAGTAGACTTATCGAGCGTCCCGCCTGAAGCTGCCTCTCCTTGCTCCTCCATCACTACAGCTACAATGTGTTAGCTCTTCAATACAATGAAGGGAGAATAAAAGTAAAGTTCGGACTTCATCACAGAGACTTCGGCTCAGCAGCTAACACTTGCCCATTTCTTGAAATTTTTCTAAAAGAATATGAAGCGCATTAGCGATTAGCGGGGGAACAAAGTCGGACTCTTTCAATACTTGGAGTCGCCATCCAGAAGAGGTATTCATACCTGTGATGACAGTTTTGGGAACATGAGGCATGCCAACATCCGTGTCGATGCGATATCTAGGGCACCCTCATCCATAGTCTCGGTACTTGCGTGTGGCCGAATCTTCATAAACAAGCGGCGGAGGAGAAGGTTCAGCCGAATCTCACCTTCCTCGAGGGAGCCGAAGAGAGAGTGAAGTAATAAACATCGATTAAGTGCGGAATAATGAAGTTTAAGTTAACAAAATTTTACTTTCTCCCCAAGTGGAAAATCGGTACCGCCACCTCGGGAGTTGGAGAAATTGGGCCGAGGCCTATGTGCGAGCTTCTTTGTCACTAACAAGCTCGACATTGGGCGTTGGGGAAGAGCGATTGTCGACATCGCGGACTCTTTTCCTCGAGAATGAGATCTGAAGCCTCCTCTTCCTCTTCTTCCTCTTCTTCCTCTTCCCTGTCTCAACAGTCATCTTGTTGGGATAAGAAAAACGACCTTCTTTGAGGCCGTTTTAAGGGCGTTTGGGAGGAGATGGGACACGAGGGAAGCTCGGCTGGTGCATCCGTCGAGTTGGAGAACGGCGAGGAGGAGTATTACTACTTCACTCGTATTGGACCCCTTGTAAGCGTTAAAATTGCTTATCGGTGCGAGCGAAACTTCGTGGCGGTGGGTTAACAACCAACAACCCATCGGACAAGCGCCGGCGATTAACTATGCGCCAAATCGTAAAGCGGGTCCTTGAGCAGCGTGAAGTGGGTTAGCAAAGGCGTCGCGAATCACGAGGCTACGTGTTATGGAATGAAACCAACAAAGCGAAGCTTATGAGATCAATCGGTTGAGCGTCAGCGAGATCGGTTTGAACATCGACCGATCGTCGCTTAAACCGTTGGCGGGATTAAACCGATCAAGTGAACCAAGCGCAGTTTAGAGCGGCGGCGACAAAGCGGAGCGAGCGTCGCGGAAAAGTCGGAAAACAATCGAACTTGGGCAAAAGCGGCGGTAGAGAACTTCGGACAGAAGTGTCAGGGCTTGGCCGGACACCGTTGGTGTCGGCCATAGCGGACACCAAATGGTGTCGGGCTTGGCGGACACTGTTGGGTGAAAGTTGATTCCATTTGTAAAACTAGAAAATTACACTTTTGGTTCTCGGTTACAATGAAAATTAAATAACTCTCTCACAAACTCGAACAAGAGACACTACAAGTGTAAATCTCTTGTTTTTGTGGGACTTTACTGTCTTGGGGATCGTAATCAGTGGACCACCGGCGGCGATCGTCGAATCGGCGGGGTTTAGTTAGTTAGTGCCAAAGAAAACAAGAACTTCAGCAAATATCTTAGCAAGGTAAGATATCTACTCTTCTCAAGAATAAGGCAAGGCTTAAACTTCGAGGAATCTCGCGTGGATCGTGTTCTTGAACTCAGGAAGCTTGGATTTCGATTTTTCCCTTCGATGGCCGACCCCACACTTGAAGTGGGCGTAGGAGGGTATTTATAGTCTTTGGGAAGCGTGCCCTCTTGAAACACAAGTGTCATAAGTCGCAGGGAATTTTGGGATTAAGCGGCTTCAGGTACCTCGCCAAGCTTTACCGCTCGCTGGCGTGTCGGCTACCATTTGGCCCCGGCGGTATGTTTGCCTCATTGTGGCGGCGATGTCGTCGCCGGTTTGTTATGCGGTTTTTGCTTTTAAACGCGATTAAATGCCCTAAAATCACGCCTAGTGGGCGTATTTTCGGCGTGTAACCGCCCATTAAAATATCTGAGCGTCTCTGCGTTGATAAAGTCAAGTGGGCCCCATCGGCATTGATTTAGACCCTTCAAGAGCTCGTTTGGGTATTACGGGTGTCGCCTTTGGCGAACACAAATGAACCTGCGCCTATAGCGAGACACATCAAGGTGTCTCGCTTCGTCGCGAGCACACACAAATCTGCATCTTGGCGAGACACATCAAATGTCGCTTCGTGCGAGGCACACCTGAAATCTGCTTTATTGAGATTTTTCTAAAAGAATATGAAGCGCGTGGCGATTAGCGAGGAACAAAGTCGGACTCTTTCAATACTTGGAGTCGCCATCCAGAAGAGGTATTCATACCTGTGATGACAGTTTTGGGAACATGAGGCATGCCAACATCCGTGTCAGTAGCAGTATCTAGGGCACCCTCATCCATAGTCTCAGGTACTTGCGTCGCGAAGCCCGAATCTTCATAAACAAACGCTGGCGGAGGAGAAGGTTCAGCCCGAATCTCACCTTCCTCAGAGGGAGCTGAGAAGAGAGAGTGAAGTAATAAACATCGGTCGTAAACGGAATAATGAAGTTTAAGTTAACAAAATTTTACTTTCTCCCCCAAGTGGAAAATCAGTACCCGCCACCTCAGGAGTTGGAGAAATTGGACGCCGAGGCCTATGTGCGAGCTTCTTTGTCACTTAACAGCTCGACATTGGGCGTTGGGGAAGAGCGATTGTCGACATGCGGACTCTTTTCCTCAGAATGAGATCTGAAGCCTCCTCTTCCTCTTCTTCCTCTTCTTCCTCTTCCCCTGTCTCAACAGTCATCTTGTTGGGATAAGAAAGAACGACCTTCTTTCGAGGCCGTTTTAAAGGACGTTTGGGAGGAGATGGGACACGAGGGGAAGCTCTGACTGGTGCATCCCGTCGAGTTGGAGAACGACGAGGAGGAGGTATTACTACTTCACTCCGTATTCGGACCCCTTGTAGGCGTTAAAAATTGCTTATCGGTGCGAGCGAAACTTCGTGGCGGTGGGTTAACAACCAACAACCCATCGGACAAGCGCCGGCGATTAACTATGCGCCGTCGTACGAAGCGCAGGCAGCGTGAAGTGGGTTAGCAAAGGCGTCGCGAATCTGAGCTTCGTGTTATGGAATGAAACCAACAAAGCGAAGCTTCAGCGAGATCAATCGGTTGAGCGTCAGCGAGATCGGTTTGAACATCGACCGATCGTCGCTTAAGCCGTTGGCGGGATTAAACCGATCAAGTGAACCAAGCGCAGTTTAGAGCGGCGGCGACAAAGCGGAGCGAGCGTCGCGGAAAAGTCCGGAAAACAATCGAACTTGGGCAAAAGCGGCGACCGGCGAGAACTTCGGACGAATAATAGGGCTTGGCGGAACCTGCTGGTGTCGACCATAGCGGGACACCAAATGTCCGGGCTTGGCCGGTTTGTTGAAGGTCAAAGTTGATTCCATTTGTAAAACTAGAAAATTACACTTTTGGTTCTCGGTTACAATGAAAATTAAATAACTCTCTCACAAACTTCGAACAAGAGACACTACAAGTGTAAATCTCTTGTTTTTGTGGGACTTTACTGTCTTGGGGATCGTAATCCGTGGACCACCGGCGGCGATCGTCGAATCGGCGGGGTTTAGTTAGTGCCGCCGAAAACAAGAACTTGACAAATATCTTAGCAAGGTAAGATATCTACTCTTCTCAAGAATAAGGCAAGGCTTAAACTTCGAGGAATCTCGCGTGGATCGTGTTCTTGAACTCAGGAAGCTTGGATTTGATTTTTCCCTTCGATGGCCGACCCCACCTTGAGTGGGCGTAGGAGGGTATTTATAGTCTTTGGGAAGCGTGCCCTCTTGAAACACAAGTGTCATAAGTGCGAGGAATTTTGCGATTAAGCGGGCGGCTCGACGCCCTGGCATGCCCCTCGCTCCTTGCGGCGGTGTCGGCTACCATTTGGAGGCGGCGGTATGGGCTGCCTCGCTATTGGCGGCGATGTCGTCCGCCTTTGTTTATGCGCGGTTTTATTGCTTTAAGGCGCGATTAAATGCCCTAAAATCACGCCTAGTGGGCGTATTTTCGCGATGTAACCGCCCATTAAAATATCGAGCGTCTCTGCGTTGATAAAGTCAAGTGGGCCCCATCGGCATTGATTTAGACCCTTCAAGAGCTCGTTTGGTATTACGGGTGTCTGCGCCTTTGGCGAGACACAAATGAATGCCTCGCTATAGCGAGACACATCAAGGTGTCTGCTTCGTCGCGAGCACACACAAATGTCTGCGCTAACAGCGAGACACATCAAAGTGTCGCTTC
This sequence comes from Asparagus setaceus, assembly GCA_012295165.1. Lineage (NCBI taxonomy): Eukaryota > Viridiplantae > Streptophyta > Magnoliopsida > Asparagales > Asparagaceae > Asparagus > Asparagus setaceus. The sequence goes on along the minus strand of CM022708.1, from coordinate 13,068,010 downwards.
GTCGCGAGACACACAAAATGTCGCTACTGGCGAGACACATCAAATGTCCGCTTCGTCGCGAGCACACACCTGAATGTCTGCATGCTGGCGAGACACAAACAAAATGTTTAACTCGTGGCGAGACACAACCAAGTGTCTGCGTAGCGTAGCGAGACATAATATCTCCATGTGTTGACTTCTTGAGATTTGGCGGCGTTGTCCTTGATCTTCTCATGATTTAGTCATATTTGAGGTTCTTGGCAATTTTGATGCCTCTGAGATACCCCTCCAAAGTTTTGGACTCCTCGTATTTTATCGAAGGTGCGGAATACTTTGGATAAGATGTCTGCTTGCTACGTTCAGCGTTGAACTTTGTAGAAGAGGCCCATGTTTTGCTTCGATTTCTTGAATCACGGCTCTGGCGTCGCGACCATATTTTGGGATCAATAGGCATTTGCATTTGTATTTGGATTGATTGAAATGTCGAAGTCGATTTTGGACTAATCATCTTCATCTTGAAAGTTACCACTTGGGTTATAATTGAAATGCCTTGAGAATCATTGAGGAAAAGCGTCGTCACGGTTTTGAATATCAGATTCGAGGAAAGCTTCTATATGTAATATCTGGAATTGTCCCACTTGAAGAAACGGCGGGGCAATGCGTCTCGCTCAAAGGGCCCATGAGTCATGCGAGCATGCTTGAGCTTCGGAGGCGATGTAATGGCACATTTGCATTAGCAATGAGTTACAAAGTGCATTAAAATCACGGTAGGATAAAGTGCTTGACCCGTGAGGAAGAGTGAACCATTTGTCTCAAGTTATTGCTTGTATGATAGATATAGGATTTTTGGCAAACCCTCGACCATCAGCAGTTTGATGAGCCTTTACCAACTACCGTTTGAGTTGGGCTAGCATGTAGATTATCTAAGTCCGTTCTACATGTTACGTTGTGCTAAAGAGTGAATTCTCTTAGACTTTATGCTACGATATTGAATCGTGAAACTCGGTCAATTATCACGGGGATTGATTACCCGGCGGCATGTGTTAGATGCGGACTTATCTCGATAAGGGGCGAGATAATCCATGCATGAAGGCATAGTTTAGGTGTCATTAGGTAATGACATCTATGCTCACGATATTGAATCGTGAAGCGATCAATTATCACGGAATTGATTACCCGGCGTGTGTTAGGCGTGACTTATCTCGATAAGGGGAGAGATAACATCTATGCATGAAAGCATAGTTTAGGTGTCATTAGGTAATGACATCTATGCTCGATTTTGAATCGTAGGCTTGTGGAATTTGTGTTCTCTTGGGGTAGCGAACCGTTGTGTCTTCTCTTGGGGTAGCGAACCGGTGTTTTCTCTTGGAGCAGCGACCACATTGCAGGTAGACCTCTCATAAAAGGAATCGAGAGGGATTTTGGCCGTGGTCCTAAGCGTAGGAAGGTTTGACCAAGTGGGAGTGAAAATTAAAAATGATCCTAGGCTGTAGGAAGGTTTGATCGGGATAGGAGTTTTGAGACAATCCTAGCTGTCGGAAGGTTTGATCGCTCAATCTGAAATGGACCTCGTTCATGGAAGGAATCAAAAGGATTTTGACCATGGTCCTAGCGTAGGAAGGTTTGACCGGGCTAGGAATTTTGAGACAATCTAAGCGTAGGAAGGTTTGATTGCTCAATGTGGAAGTGGACCTCTAGTTCATGGAAAGAATCGAGAGGGATTTTGGTAGTGGTCCTGCGTAGGAAGGTTTGACGAGGATAGAAATTTTGAGAGACAATCCTAACTCAATGTGGAAGTGGACCTCGTTCATGGATTATCCACCTCGGCTTTCTTACATAAGAATTGGTCTTATTGAATGGAGGAAGGCGTTTATACTGACCATTAAGTCTTGAGGGCGGTTTATAGTATACAGTAGGAGTCGGAGGGATCATACTTTCGTATACAGTCAGTCAAGTTTGATTCAGCTTATTCGTTAAGGCGAGGCTTCAACCAAGGCTTGGATGATGGCCTTGAGAGCTAAGCAATCCTTTGTAGGATGGAGGATCCTCGTGAGTGCCTACGGTATTTAGGGTCAGAAGTTTTGTTAACCTCCTCTTGATTTGTAATTGGAGGCAACTTGATTTTGTTGTTATCAAGGAGGTGTTTGAAGATGATTGGAACTTCTTAGGTCCTTGAAGAGTATGTCCTATGGAATTACGATTTAGAAGCTTTTGGCTGGCCGTTGTTGCGACGTTTGACCAGGCGATCCTGAGATGCCTTTCCTCTATTACGAGAGGAGAAATTTATACGAGGTCGGCCATCTTTTAGCTTCTTCGGCTTTCTTCCTTCGAGCGTTCGGCTTGTTCTCCTCATTTTTTGGGTCTTTCCACGTGGTTGGTGGGGCGACCCCATGACTTCGGCAATTCTATAGAAAGATTGTTGTGGCAAGTCTTCAATATGAACTCTTCGATGGTGGATCCTGCAATTCATAGCCTTATTAGATAAACTTAGCGAAGGTGTCGATTGTCTCCCCACCTTTTACGCTTTTAGGTCTAGGAGAGTTCCAATTGAGACTTGGTTAGTCGTCATCGAAAAGTTCTTTGAAAAAGAACTTTCCATGTCCTCCCAGTTAATACTCGGCCTTGAGTCTTGATACCATGAGAAGGCGACTCATGAAATGCAAGGCGAATGGCCGAACCATCGAGAGGCTCGTTTCGAGATTACCCCAAATGTGATTTGAAGTAAATCGGTGTTGTGAAGGTGACCCTCTCCCGTCAAATGGCGTGAAGTTGATCAAATTGAATTTTGGCGGGTAAGAATTGAATCCACTCCCTAGGATCTGGACCGCGGGATGCGATCCTTTTGACTTCTGTCACGGACATCAAAGCATTGATTTTATTTTCAAGCTCTTTCATCCTTTCGCCATCATCCTCCCCTTGTTTTGGATTGCTTCCAATAGGAAGAATTGGACCATTTCCACCTTGGCGGCGGATGCGGCTTTCTTTGGAGGTTGATCGGCGTAAATGTGTTCATCAATCTCGAATCACTTGTCTTCAACATTATGGTGGGTTACTCCACCTTGTTGGTGGATTGGTATTGTTGGACCCGGGTTGTGCAACCGTTTGGGTTTGCAATTCCCTAATCTGTTGCATGGCTAGCTCCATCTCTGTTCTCATTTCGGACCTTAAGCTCTTCTCTTTGCTTAGCTAAGGCTTCTTGTAACATTTGAGCGGGACATCGGGAGTAATGGTAAAAGCTTCTGGGATGGGGACCAACACTTGACATTGTGTCATCGGGAGCTATCGCGAATTCTTTGTCGGAAGCTTCATCTTGGATGACTCTCCCTCATGCATCCTTCTATAATCGATCGTTGGGTAGCTCGCAATTATGCTTAGAGACATCTGGCTGGGAAACTTCGGTCGACTTTTCCTCGAGTGAAGTCGGGATCGCATCCATCGCCGATCCTTTTCCTTTGTTCACCATGTTAATAGTAACCCGGAAGTTCATCTGTTCGAATGGTGGATCTTCTCTTTCTTGAGTCGCCTTGACTCGTCTTCAAATCTTCCATTCTTTGGCGGGGAAAGCCTCTCGAATCTGAAGCTCTTTGTGGTTGGCGTTTGACTCGGAGCAGGCACATCGACAACAACGTCTTGATTAGTTGTGCACGCGAGCAAGAACAATTTATTTCATCGATCGTCCTCTTTAGGTGTGTTGCCACTGACGATGGTGTGGTTGGTGTGGTTTATCACAGTGCACTTCCACCCCAAGTGTAGCGTTGTCCTTAGTGGAGGACCGTCTTCTTTAGGGGCGTCGACTCTTTGACTTGAGAGACAACCCGTCGCTTGGCCGTCATCACGAAGTTGCTTGTATGAATCCGCGAGTGCAGTTATCTCCGTGATTTTCGCGAGTCACTTGCCTCAACTTCTTCTTCTCGGCGACTTCGTGGACCCCTTGTGGGATGCTCAAGCGAGGCATATGAGAAATTCTTCGGTTTGAGCTGCGTCGGATGGCTCGACACATTCGAACATTACTTGGAATTTGGGTCTGACCCCACACTTCGTTGTTTATGGATCAGGTGACGTTCCATTCTTGGTGTTTTGACTTTGGTTCTCAATTGTGGACCAAGCGTGAACACGAAGTTGTTGATTTCGGACTTAACGGTTGATACCTCAGTAGGAAAAGTGGAAAAGGCGGAAAAGCCCATTTTTGTCAAGGCATGGAAAGGCTGCCTCCTGTGGCGGCGATTCAGCTGTCACTGGCGAGAGCGGTTTACTACCTGTTGTTGGCGGCGGCTCGAACTGTCTCGCTGGCGAGGCGGCTTCAGCTATCTCGGTGAAGAATTACGGCGGACTCTTGAAACCAATTTTGGCGTTGACTTGGGACCCAAACTTGGCGATTTTGAGCCGTTCTTTGGGTTGATTTAGACTCCTGCACCTTGCGAACAATAGCGCGTGCATGAGCAGCGTGCCACGGTGTTTTGGCGCTCCTTCTTTGTCAATCGGGTCCTTTTGGCGAGAACCCATTCTTCCTTGGGAGGAGTCTTGTGGATTGAGAATTGCGGTTTGTTGATGCCTTTGATCACGTGAGTTCGATAGTGAACTCCATCCGTTGACTCGGGGCCTTGGTGAACGGGGCCATCTTTTGGCGTCGTCTTTGGCGAGCTCTCTTTGTCAAAGAGCTCTCGGCTTTGAGATCCAGGAATTATTCAGAGAGAAATCGCCCTCTGTCATAGCGAAGCAGAGCGAACCTCCCTCTTAAGAGATGATATCCTCCAATGTTTGCGGGGTGAGGAGGACTTCAATGTGGAAGAGGAGATACTCTTGAATTTGGCTTGATCGAAGAAGTAGTCTATTCCATCAACCATGAGGTCATTTGACGGTCATTTGCAAGGTTGACACAGCGATCTCGGGCTCGAGACCGTTGGCTCCCATTGTGTCACCATCGTGTTTGGGTCGAAAGTTGATTCCATTTGTAAAACTAGAAAATTACACTTTTGGTTCGGTTACAATGAAAATTAAATAACTCTCTCACAAACTTCGAACAAGAGACACTACAAGTGTAAATCTCTTGTTTTGTGGGACTTTACTGTCTGGGGGGCCGTAATCCGTGGACCACGGCGGCGTGATCGTCGAATCGGCGGGGTTTAGTTAGTGCTTACATAGGAAACAAGAACCCGGCAAATATCTTAGCAAGGTAAGATATCTACTCTTCTCAAGAATAAGGCAAGGCTTAAGCTTCGAGGAATCTCGCGTGGATCGTGTTCTTGAACTCCGGAAGCTTGGATTTCGATTTTTCCCTTTTCGATGGCCGACCCTGCCCAAGTGGGCGTGGAGGGTATAGTCTTTGGGAAGCGTGCCCTCTTGAAACACAAGTGTCATAAGTCGCGGGGAATTATGCGATTAAGCGGCGGCTTCGGCTGCCTGTAAAACTGCCTAAGCTCACTGGCGGGCGGTGTCGGCCCTCGCTGGAAGCGGCGGTATAGACTGCCGGCTATTGGCGGCAGTGTCGTCCCTTCAGCTGTTGTAGCGGTTTGTTGGCTTTAAGGCGCGATTAAATGCCTAAAATCACGCCTAGTGAATATTTTCGGCGATGTAACCGCCCATTAAAATATCTGAGCGTCTCTGCGTTGATAAAGTCAAGTGGGCTATCGGCATTGATTTAGACCCTTCAAGAGCTGCGTTTCAGGTATTAAGGTGTGTGCTGGCGAGACACAAATGAATACCTCGCTTTATGGCGAGACACATCAGGTGTCACCGCTCGATGCGAGGCACACACCAATCTCTGCTAACGGCGAGAGACACATCAAGTGTCGCTCGTGCGAGGCACAAGTGTCTCGCTAACGGCGAGAACACAAACAAGTGTTTAAATCGTAGCGAGACACAACCAAGTGTCTGCGCAGCGACATAATATCTCCATGTGTTGACTTCTTGAGATTTCGGCGGCGTTGTCCTTCGATCTTCTCATGATTTAGTCATATTTGAGGTTCTTGATAATTTTGATGCCTACAGACACCAAAGTGGGGCCATGACCGGACACAAAAGGTGTCGAGCTTGGCGGACAAAAGTGTCAGGCCATGTTGAACACCTAAAGTGTCGGGCCTTCACACAAAAGTGTCCGACAGAGCTATACCCTTTCTTGTTTTCCTATAAATAGTGGGGTGTGCTTCATTTTGAGCCAGATTTTGGGTTGGATTAGGCTGGATTTTTGGAGATGGATTTTACGATATTCTTGAGAGCCCTCGCGAGATCCACGAGCGTCGACTTCTGATCAGAGCTGCCGGCGAGCCGTCACATCTACAAACCGCGAGTAAGGCAATTTCGAGTGGAAGCTCTGGTGTGTGATTTCTCCTAGTAGATCTCACAGCTCGGTGATCCTCTCCTTTGAGTCACGATCCCGAAGATCCTCTCCGTGAGTGTGATCCCTCGGTCGCGTCGTTTCGCCGTGAAGCGAGCCCCTTCCGTCTGTAGTTCGAGAACAGGGTTTCACACGGATCGAATTAGCGGTGGTCCGCGGACGAATAAAAAGTCCCGTACGGGCAAAGAACCCGCATGGCGAGGATCAGTAAAATAGAGATCCTCGTGTTTGTTCTAAAAGGAAGAAGTTGTAATTTTTGTTTTCATTATGCGCCCAAAATAAAAGGCATTTCTTTTGTTTGAATTTTGTTGTAAGCCAGCGAATTTTGTAAACAAGTTCAAGCGAGCAATGAATAACAAGTCTCACTTTTACCACGAACAAAATGGCGACCACGATTAGGGAGCCACGACCTCGAATCAGTGTCGTCGATGCATGACCGTATGATTCTATCGGTGGAAGAAGAGGTCGGTTGAGTTCGACCCGAGAAGTTCGAGTACCTATCCTCACCCTCCTCAGATCGTTCCCCGCCCGCTCAAGAAGGTCTCGTTCGGAGGAGCGATGGGCCTCAGATATAGAGCCCGGACGGCGAGTCAACCCGTGCGCTGGTGCGAAAATCCCCGGCGCCCGAAGTCGGATGGTGCGAGAGATGAGCGTCGATGGCCGCACTCTCAGAGAGCGCCAAAGGCGGCAGACGAGCATGTGGCATAGCAAACCATGAGCCATGCAATCCACGGATGGGGTCGCTATGAAGCGGATCTAAGATCGAACTCGCGAGAGCTCCAACCTCAAGAATGCGGCGATCCATCCATCGCGTCAACAGCGAGTGGGTCGTGTCCAGCGGCAGCTCCGCGCTTTCGAGGCGTATCGAGGCGTCATGCACTCCTTGCACAAGCGAGCATTGGTGCGGCGGGCTCGTGAATAAAGAGGAAGTGGCAAAGAAGCCACCAGCGTCTGCCCGAGGATTGGAGGCTCAAGTCTAATGGTGCCCCAACCTCGATCGCCCACACTCCCGTCGGCGCTTAAAGCGAGAAGGATACGGCGTTGCAAATCAGCCAAAGTCAAAATGATGGTGCCTCAAAGCGTCGCATACGAATGGTGGTGAAGCCAACTCAGTCACCACCACCAAACCAACTATCAGGATCGTCGGTCCTCGAAGAGAATCGCGGGTCCTCCTCATCATGCGGGAGGTCGCACCCGTTCCAACAGGACAAGAAGATTCCTGCGGCCTCTCTATCGGATTGAAAATCGGTCAGAGAGTCTGAGACTTCAGCCCACATCGGTGAGTCTAGGCGAGTCACTCTCGGAAGTTCGATGGATTGACCGTCCTCGAAGAAGGCGTTTTCATCGGCGATGAGGGCGTTATACGAAAGATCCAGCCGACATCGGCGAGGTTGCTCGGTACACACCGATGAGTACATTCTACAGTGCAGAGAGCACGAGAAATCTCAAAGGATTCCCCAAATTGGCAGTCATGCTTGTGCTCAAGCTCATTAAGGCGATGCTCGGTGCAATTGCCATCAAGAAGATCGAAAGGGTGTCGGTCTTCGAGAGACTCACCGCGGAGATCTTAGAGACCTAGGTCAAAGCGATTAATAAGAGGATGACCTCGAGAGGGTGAGTTGCGAAGGTCACTAATAATATGACCAGCAAAGAACCATCGTCACGGGCTATTCAGCGCGCCATAGCGGCTAACTTCGTTTGCGGTCAGGGACTATCAAACGGTCGAGATATGATAAACCGAAGGGATACCCAGCGGAGGATGATCGTCGGATATTGGCTCCGCAATGCATCATCTAATCATCGTATCTGAAGAAGCCCCAAAGCGCTTATGATCGATCTGAATCAAGTGGCCAAAATGCTAGGCAGCGTTGAATAAACAGGGAAAACTTCAAGCTAGAAATGGAGTTAGCCATGCGGCGATGAGAGAAATGCGACCAACAGATCAAGCCACGACAAAACATCAAGGTGAATCAGTCGGTAGCGTCAATGTCGATGAAGATGATAGCGATTGGTCGGGGAGGAAGCACAAGAAGATGATAACCCTCACGAACCCATAGCGGGCAAAACATAGATGTGGTTGCTTTCGAGGCCGAAGATCAAAGACTTGGAGAGCAAAATCAACTCATTGATTTCCGCTCAAGAAGTAAAAACGGTATTCCTTGCCCATACAGGGGAGTGGGAATCAATCCGTACCGTGAAGTTTAACTTAATAAACTTCACACCTTTTGGCGAAAGGTTCCCAGCGCCAACGCCGATTTATTTCAAGTCACACCTGAGTTATTTACGACAGCGAACCCACGATGGTTCGGTCATTCGTCGGCACCGCCGTGGGGCTGCCTTGAATGGTACCGCCGTCTCAAGCGGGGAGCATTCCAATTTGGGGCGACATGGAGTCTAGCTTCCTTACCAATTTCTTTGATGGCGATACCGAGGTATCGATCGGGGATTAACTTTCGGCGAGAAGCGAAAAGGCGGAAAGCGTGGATATCTTTGTCAAGCGATTCGGAACAAGGCAATGAGCTGTCGGGATCAATAGCGGAGAGTTCATCCTCAAACCTGCCACAATTTGTCGATAGATGTGCTTGAAGCAATGGGTACAGCACCATCGATAGCGATGGAAGGACACGAAGGTTCGTGGAAACAAGCAGAGGTTCCTCAAAAGGAAAAAGCGAGAGAGAGTCAGCCAGACAGGCTCCGGCGTAACTTTGTCATGCGCGGCAAAGGGAAAGAAACAAGCAAAGGCGGCGTTCGCGAACAGCGTTCAACTCAACCCGGCGGCCCGCGGCAACGCCCGCCATAGCGCACAATCAGCGTGGCAACTGGGCCACAAAAGCGAAGGCCTTAGAGCGAGATTCAAGTCCTATTCCTTTAGGGACGGCGAGATTCCGTCTCTTCAAATATCTTGTGGAAAATAACAAGATCAAGCTCCCTCAGGTCGAGAATCAAGAGGAGGCGATGAACACGAATGACCAAGATCATGCGTACCGCAAGGCGGTTCATCACCCACTAAATCTGTTTCAGCCTTAAGGACAAAATCGAGGCTTTAATTGATGTAGGGTCATTACTATGGCCGTCCAAAGAAAGAAGGTCGGAGGCGAATCACGGTATCCATAAGTTTGGTCGGTGCGTTGACATGGTTTGAACTGAACCGGTGGTCAAAGTTGCGGTGAAGGCGGTGAATGGCGACCCACAAACAGCGCCGAGGACTTGTATGGTATCACCCAGAATGGCGAAGTCTTGTGGTCCTGAACTTACGCGAAGATGAGCAATGGGTAGCCTCTTCTTCGTTGAAGAAAAAGCGAGGAAAGGGAAAGGCATGCCATGTACTTCGCCATGCGGAGGGAAGCGATGAGCGGTGGTAACATTCAATGTCAGAAGGAACACGAAGCCAGCATACCGAGGGGTGGACCGCAGTACAAATACAAGTACCGAAGTCCCGACCCTAATGCGAAGGCGCTCTCGAGCTAGGGTACCAACAAATCCCTCACTCGCCGGAAGCATAGCGGCAAGTGGTACCAAAGAAGCTCTGACAAAGCGGCCATGAAGTTCAACTCGAAGCGATCGATTCAATCGCGATTGGAAGAGATAAGCAGGAACCGAACTCTCCATGCAGCCGGCGTCATGGCCCAATTAGCGATATCCCTACAGGATCACTCTCTATGAGTTCTTTGCGGTTATCAAAGAGCGAGCTCTTCAAAAAGCTCGCCGATTGAGAAGTCTTCCTCACCCAGTTAGGCGAGTCGAAGAGTCGGTAACAATCTAATCTTAGCGACTAAACACTTCCGCATCACTTTTACAAGGAGGATATGCGGGCGAATTCAAACGATAGGCCTCTATACTTCACAGGGTATATTGGTTCTAGCGAAGTTAACGGATCAAGTCGATCCGGGTTCATTGTGAGCATCATGCCCTAGCCTCATGTATCATCTTGGAATTCTGCCCGGCAAGCTAGCATCAAGCGGCACAATGATCTATGGGTTTAACACCGGGTCTCGGCGCTTGGTAAGATCAGGATAAAGTGCCAAATGGGAATTTAAAGTCGAAGTCACACTGCTATGTGATTGGCGAGACTTCCTATAACTTATTGTTGGGTGACCTTGGATCCGGTAGCGTTATAGTCCCATCTACTCTTCATCGATGTCTCAAATATGTAGACACAAATAATGAGTCAAGGCGGTGGTGTAACTGGCCGTTTAAGGGGTGGAGAATTATTTTCGCGATTCTCTCCTCTACGGTAATGAGTCAGCGAATCATCGGCCCAAAGACGCGGTGAAGTGGCGATTCGAAGCTAGGCTTGATTATAGTGGTGGTTTTGTTTTAAAGACATTGTACCTTGTAATCAATCTTGGCGATGAAGAATCGTCATGAACATTGTGGTGGCAAATTGCCGATGAATCAATAAATGGCGATTTAGAGTACCCTTTGTCTTTGAATGATGTAATGGCGGGTTTATACAACGATCGAGTTGCACACTTTCGGTCTTCTTGCTTTACACAAAAGCAATTCCGGGACTCCTTTGGGACAACACGTCATCGAAGATCAAGTAGTGAAAAAGACTTGGTTCTGAGGAAAAGGAGATGCGGTTCAACGCCGAATCATTTCTTTGAAGAAGATGAAGATGACAATGGGCCTATCCTCCACACATTCGGTATAGTCGAATCATGGGTATCATGAAGAGATGGGGTATGACTTGACGAGGGGAAGGTCTATGTTTTGGGCGAGGTCCTCGAGTCCCTCCCGAGCATATGTCCCAAAGAGGCCGGATAATACTATGCATTTAGAAGGGGATTGGGATCTGAATCCTCCTCGAAGATGAATGCTCATAGGCGATTGATAATAATCCACCGGTGAGGCGGACCGTCGACTCTTGGCTTGGATTACGACACCAGCCTGGGGCTTTCAAGGCTTTAATGTCAAATATGGCTACGATCGATCCTACTACTGTGAGAGTGATGAACATGCCACATGGGAAGACCCATGGATCCATCCTTCGAGGCGGTTTGGGGATAGGTTGAACAAAGAGACCCCCACTAAGGGCGAGGTAGTCGGGTTAATATGGGTGATGAAGAGCATCTAAGCTCATAAACATCAGCAATACTCTTCCCTCGGAAGAGAAAGAAGAGTTGATCGCCCTAATCGGGGAGTATATCGATGTATTAAGCTTGGAGTTATGAGGACATGCGAGGACTTCGACCCTAATGTGGCGACACATCGCCTCAACATCAAGGTGGATGTCAAACTGTCAAGCAACCACAAAGGCGGTTTAGTCCACAAATCTTGCGAGCAATGTCGTGACGAAGTGAAGAAACTCATAGAATCGGGATTCATCGAGGAAATTCAACATCCGGTTGGGTGGCGAATATAGTCGGTCATGAAGAAGAATGGTTGATCGGGATGCATTATGCGACTCTGAGAGATCTGAGCGGCTGCTTGCCCAGAGCGACTTCCCTCTTCCAATCACCGATGTCATAGTCGACAATACGTGTGGATTTGAAAGAATGTCGATCCATGGATGGTTTCGGGGTATAATCAAATCAAGATGCACCCGATGGCGTAAACACCAGCGTTGAGAAGCATGTCGGTATATTTTGCTACGGTCATGCCGTTTGGCTTAAAAAACGCCCGGCATAACATACCGGAGAGAGCAATAGCGGAGACTTTCCAAGATCATCTCGGGAAAGCGGTCGAATGCTACGTCGGCGACTTAGTCGTAAAAGTGACAAAGGAGATCACATCAAAGATCTTAGAGCGGTATTGAGCTCATGCGAACTCATCAACTAAAGATGAATCTGCCAAATCCTTCCTTGGAATGTCGGATGGCAAGTTCCTCGGTTTCGTCGTCGCAGACAAAGGAATCCCGTCGTACGACAAAGTAAAGGCGATTCAAAATTGCGACCTCAGAAATGCGAGAGAACTTCGGGGGTTACAAGGGCGATTGGTACATCCGGCGGTTCATATCGAACTTATGCGGGAAGTGCCAACCGTTCAAATTGAATAAGAAGGGTGTCATATATTTGGGGCGGCGCATGTCGGCGTTTGAAGAGAAAAATCATTATCGCTAAACCTCTGTTCTTATTGCACCTTGATCCGGAAAACCGTTCTGATCTCGTCAAGGCGCGGATCACTCGTTAAGCGCTTTTTCGCGAGGGCGGCGGCGGCGGTCCACGACAGCGATGTATTACAAGGGAACATTGAAATTGAGTCTCGATACCCAATGGTGAAGCGTTGCCCATTAGTGTTCGCAATTCAAAAATGCGCACTATTTAGTCGGGACGAGGCGATTTATGTTATCTCTAACGTAAATCCGGTCAGAATATTATATTAGTAGGCTTCAATGAGTTGGCGTTTGGCGAAATAGGCCTTGCTCTTGTCCCAATATGACTTGCACTTCAAACAACAAAAGTCGGTCAAAGGACAAGCGTTTGCGATCTCTTGAACTTGACGGAGCAGGACCCTTGATGAAGCTATATGATGATCTCGGGATGAAGTTAGGAAGTCAACACTACATCGCACCAACAAATATGGCGATTGTATTTTGGCGGAGCTTCGGGCCACTAATGTGGCAAGTACCCGGATGTTCTAAAATCTCATTTGGAGTCGGAGTTGTCTTGATTTCCCAGGAATCATGTCATGCCCGTGCTTATTCACTCACGAACCTTGTTCCAATAGCGTAGCGAATACAGCGTTACTTATCGGACTTAGCTTCGCCAAAGTGGGGTCGAATATCTCGAAGCATCGGCGATTCACAACTGATAGTTAAGCGGGTTAAGTGGTGACTCTGGTCGAGGAATCGGATCTAATCCCTATCATCGGATAGGCTGTTGAAATGGCGGACTCATTGAAGAATTCTTCATCGAATATCCACGCCTCCAAAAGCGCTCCAGCGAGTCTGCGGCGGCGTTAGGCGTATCGTTGCACAACCTTAGAGACCGAGCAACTAGTTACGGTCGGGGACTCACACTCTTCATTACCATTATACGATGAGGCACAAGAAGGTAAGGGGTAGTTACCAAAAGAACATGCAACCCAAACCAAGTTGGAGCCGAGATTGGCTTTCCTATCATCGATTCGTCTTACATGGTATTCTACCAGAAGGCGTGAAGGAAAAAGTCAATCGTGAAAACTCAAGATTCTTTACGACGAAACCCGGATGCTATATGCGTCGAGTGCGATGGTCTTTACTCGATGCCTCTCAAACAAAGAGCGAGAAGAGGTCCCGGGAAACACGAAGGTGAATGTAGTGCGCACCGGCTGGTCCCAAGCTCTGGCGAATCGAGGAGAATGGGCTACTTTTTACGATGATTAATAGCCTTGATTGAATGCGGCTCGGAAATGCCATGCGTGTCAAATTCCGCGAATTATATGCATCGGCCTCTGGCGGTTGCATCCTTGACCACATCACGGCCATTGAGACATGGGGAATGGGCGTAGTAGGTCCCATTTTCCTCCGTCGGTTAAAGGAGATCGGTTTATTCTAGCGATCGCAGACTACTTCTCCAAGTGGTGAAGCAATCCCACTAAAAGAGGTCAAAGCGTCACGAGTCGTCGATTCATCAAACACCATGTCATCTATCGACATGGTGTCCCAAACGGATCGTGCATGACAGCGGTCCCAATTTATCGGCAATTCCTTCATCGGGTTTTGCGAAAAATTCAAGATACAAGATGTCACCGTCGGCGACCTATAATCCGGCGGTTAGGTTGGCGTTCAACAAGGCGATAATCAAGATTTTGTCAAAGCTTGTGAAGAATAACAAGCGAGGCTGGGGCGATAAACTTCGGAGAAGCACTACGGGCATATCGCTGCTTGATGCATAGCAGGAGCTACCGTACTCTACGGTCTCGGGTGTGAAGCAATTCTCCGTTGGAAATCGATTCCGTCACCGGCGTAAGCCCTTGCGAGATGGCGGCCGAACAACATCAAAAGCGTCTCGAAGAGCTTGAGATGTTAGATGAGAAGCTGGAGGCTCAACAATGCATTGAGTTCTATCAAGCTAGGATGTGAAGGCTTTCAACAAGAAAGTTCGACAGAGAACCTTTAAGGAGGAGATCTCATCCTCGCTGCTTTCGGCGACGATAATCCTCACCTCTAAAAGAAAGGTAAATTTGAACCCAAATGGAAGGACCGTTTGTAATGACCTGATCTATTCAAGCGGGCATATCGCCTCATCACCGAGAATGGCGACGGCAATTAATGCCGATAAATGGGAAGTTCTTGAAGAAATACTACCCTTAGTATCTTAGGGATAACCCATTGTTCGGAGAGTTCCTCGAGAATATTTCACTCATTTCTTGAGGATAACCCTAATTTGTTGTGTTTTCCTCCAAAATTCTCTCACCGATCAAATTCATTGGCGGTGGGCCCACTAAAATCTCTACGGTCCAACCACGGCCAAAATCCTCTCGATTCCTCTCTGACGAGAGGTCCACCTCAAATTTGGTTGCTGCAATCCTATAAAAGCGAAAGCTATCTGTACCCTTCCAAGATTCTGAGTGGAGACCCTCTTGGTTTCTCATCGAGAAATAGAATACATTCTTCATTTCCCACATTCACTGGAGATGGGACACATCCTTCCTCTTGAGAAGCAAGAGATAGAATACATTCTTCCTCTCTTGTCTTGATTCTCAGTGGAGATCCCTCTTAGTTTAGCCTTTCAAGATTCTCGAAGTGGAGATTCCACTTTTAGTTTCCTTTGGAAGCAGGGACAAAAATCCTTCCTTTCGGACCAGGATAGGAGACAAGATCCTCCTTCCTCTCCATCAATAGAGATAGGATACAAAACCTTCCTCTCTTGTTCATCATTTCACCAGGAGATAGGAGCAAAGATCCTCCTTCCTCTCCACCTTCGGAAATAGAACACATTCTTCCCTTTCCCTTTTCACTTGGAGATAGAATACATTCTTCCTCTCCGGAAGCAAGAGATAGGATACAAAACCTTCCTCTCTTGTTCATCCTTCAGGGAGATAAGAGACAAGATCCTCCTTCCTCTCCATCAATAAGAATGGATACAAAACCTTCCTCTCTTGTTCCTCATTTCACCCGAGAATGGGAGACAAGATCCTCCTTCCTCTCCACCTTAGGAAATAGAATACCTTCTTCCTTTCCCACCTCAATCAATCTTAAAGCAGGTTCGATCAGGTCTCCGGTCAAAGGCGACACCAAGATTCATCTTGGGGTATTTTATCGAAGCCTAGAAGGGATAAAGCCAGCATACTCACCGCGTTGCGGTTTGAGTCTTTCTCCGTCGAAGAGAAGACACGAGTTCGATTACGGGGTATTTTATCCGAAGCCTAAGAAGGGATAAAGCCAGCGCCTACGCAGCGTTGCCGGGTAGTCTATTCGTGATAAAAGCGAAGCCTCGTATTCAACATCGTAGCATTAAGTCTAGAGAGTTTCATTCTTTTAGCACAACGTTGTGTAAAGCAGTTTAGATAATCTACATGCTAGCCAACTCAAGCGGTAGTTGGTAAAGGCTCATCAAACCCGTTGAAGGCTGGGGGTTGGCCAATAACCGTAAAGTCAACGCCTCACGCAGCGTTGCGGTTTAGTCTTTTCGATTAAAGACACGAGTCGATTAGGGTACTTCATCCGAGAAACCTAAGAAGGGATTAAGCCCAGCATACTGCGTTGCCGATCTCTTGCGGTAAAAATTACCAAGCCTATGTATTCAATATCATAGCAACAAGTCTAGAAGAGTTTCATTCTTCGGCCTAGCGTCACGTCTTGGAGCGGATCTAGATAATCCAGCTAGCCAATTCAAACGGTAGTTGGTAAAGGCTAATCAAATCCGTTGATGGCTGAGGGTTTGCCAAAAATCCTATAAGTATTATGGTTAATTATTTCTGACGAAATAAAAGAATCATAATAAAACATAAAAGAGGATGGAAATATGTTTTATTGATAAACAACTGAAGTTACACAAATTCTCTAAACATCAAATTTGTAACAGCAAATTTGCTGCTTTAGCTCAGATACTTTATTGTGGAAAGCTTGTTGGAGTTCCTCCTGGAGCTCGGCCCTGAAAGTCTCCTCGCTGCTATTAAGGGTCTTTGCGGTCTCCTCCTCGACTTCGACCAGCTTCCGCTTTGAGAACTCAAGCTTCTCGGACATGAGTGCAAGAGTCTCCTCCTTGTTGGCCTTCGTCAGCTTCAAGATGATCAGACTCTCCCTCGCGGCAAGTTCTGTTCGAGCTCTACTATTCTCGCTTCTCGGCGTGACACAAGGTGAAAATGTCCCGGAAGATGAAATTTCAGCGGCAATGATCTCAAATGATCGCTGGTCTGGCATGCCCGAACCGAGTCGATAAGCGGGCATCAGCCAAGCTGTCGGCGAGCCTGTCTGTCTCCACATATGAGGAAAGCGGCTGCCTCAAAATCTTGCGGACCTTGGGCTTAACCTCCAAATGGTCAAGGTCATCGGCAATAGCACGGGCCTTCTGAATAACCGCCTCTCGTATCGTGGTTACCCTAGGATCGAGGAATGGTGGGCCCGTGAAGAAAGCACGAGTGCCGAGAAGTGTGTCTATGGCCAAATAGGAAAAAAGAGCGAAGGAATTTCCACGGGATAATAAGCGAGATGGATGCGTCGTCGGACATCAAAGCTCTCACTAAGTCCGCGAAGAGTCGTGGCGGGCCTGAAAGGAAGAAAAGGTTAAAACCCCCAAAACAAAATCAACATGAGTATTGGCGGCGGAAGGGATCATACACAGTAAGGCGGCTCCGCTACCCTAATAAAGCCGTGCAATGGCGGTCGGTGGCGCATCGCGATCTCAATCGGTATCTCAACACACGTCGACATATCAGCGGTTGCGGACTACTCTGGAGGAATAATAGCCTCAATGTCACGGGGCGAGTCTCTGTTATCAAGCGGGAGATATTTTCAATCATAGGCGTACTATTTAAAATTGAATAGTCCTATGATTATCGGGAGAGGAGTTTACCTTCAAAGGAATGCGCCGATATCCTTAGAATTCCTAACTCAAGCTTCGGTATCGCCGGGAGGAGGAAGATGCATCGGCATCAAATCTCGAAGTCCTCCATCGAAAAGGCATAAGAGTGTGAAGTATAGATGAGAACTGCGAAACAAATTTGTGTCTTTGCAAGTCGTAGGGTAAAAAATACCAATGTTAGGCAGACGGTTTTCCAATCCTGGTCCTATGTTGGTATTCGGGCTCTCGATCCATGGCTCAGTACTTGCTCCACAAGGCTGGGCCAGCGGCAAAGTCGAGGAAGAAGATCCAAATTGACATCCCCACCAAATTCTCACGCGGGGAGAAATCGTGAGATTCATAAAGAAACGGATAATCATAAGGTTATGGGTTAGCCAACATTACCCCATCACCGTGAGTCTTGGCTTGTCGAATCGAGGTTAATGCGAGGCGTGAGAGATCTATGGACAAGCCTCTTTAAGCTTAGAGGAACTCCATTCTTGGAGTTTGTCCCCATCGCAGGCGGACCGCATCCACTGTCGATCACTGAAAAGATAGATCAGTCGGACTAGGATACTATCGAGGGAATAATAAGAGTAAAGGAGAGTACGAGTCCTCTTCATGAGTTACAATCTCCTCACGGTCATCTCACGAAGTATCGACCCGGAACTATGAATTTCCCCATCGGACACATGCGATTCGCGAGTCTGGCGGCAGCTTCTTACGGCTCGGCGGCTTCTGAGCGGCTGAGTGTCATTTCGGGAAGCCTCTTCGACCTTGATTCGTCAGGGACTTCCACGGGAGCGAGTTCTCTGGCGGCCAAAGCCAAGCTGCGGTATAAATATGTCGAGCTCCAACTTGCGATCGGTACGGGAGGCTAAACTTAGCATCGGTACAACCAGCTATACTCCACGTACGCGGGACACCATCGATCAAGCCATTGCGGTCAGGAGCTCGATTCGGGTTCCCAAATAAAATTTGGTAAATGCTTAAGGCCCGTGGCCCGAAGCGAGAAGGGAAATAAGGCTCAATGTAGCTTTTCGTTTCTCACTTTCGAGAAATAAGATAACCGTCGGATGTTGGTCGACCAATTAAAGCGATAGCGTCAAGTAAAGTCGGTTCATTTTATGTCTCTCCTCATCAATCAAGGCCTCCCGTCTTGGCCAGGAGAAGCAGAGGAAAACACCTCTGAGAAGATCCAACCCTTGTGGATTTCACGGTGCCAAGTACGCTAAAATCGCCTTACCATTACATTTCTCTAAGGTGGATAAAGGGGACGGGCGGATCACAAGCCCGTATTGTCATCATGTCGGTCGATGAAGGGCGAGGAAGCCATCTAGTAGGTGTCTGGCGGTTCCACCTTGACATGAGAATCTCACTGCGGTTTGCTTTTCCTCACGAGTAAAGCGTGGCTATTTGCGAAGTCCCGATGAATGTTAGCCACCATCAGGAAGAAGAGCGGCTCCTTCTTATGAGCATTTGAGCTGCGGATAGAGT
This sequence comes from Asparagus setaceus, assembly GCA_012295165.1. Lineage (NCBI taxonomy): Eukaryota > Viridiplantae > Streptophyta > Magnoliopsida > Asparagales > Asparagaceae > Asparagus > Asparagus setaceus. The sequence goes on along the minus strand of CM022708.1, from coordinate 13,049,272 downwards.
ACCTCTAGCGGCAAAGCGTCGCTAAGGCGACCACGGCATCACACATTTCTTCAACCCGGATGGCGAGGAAGCCGTGAAGTCATCGGTAGGATCGTTTTCTTGCATGCCGTAAGAAGGTCGAGAACGGTCCTCTGGAAAACCATACTCCGTACTACTCGGGGTATATGACTTAAGCGCCGGACTTTTCAATTAACTCATTAACCTACGAAGGGGTAGAAGGAACGGCTCACAATCATCGCTCGAGATGCGTCCTCGGATGTTTGAACAAATAATTGGCCCGCTGTTTCGGGCTTATAATCGACTTCCTCTTCTTGTGGCTCTATCATTGCTAGAGCAATGTGATAATGTACGTGAGGTCCCACGAGTGTCATGCCTTTCGAGCAAAGTAGATCGGCCGGTCCCAGCCCGAAGAAATATTCACGATAGAGCATCCTTCCATAGGCAAACACGAGACCGGTGCATCTCGTGCAAAGCGTCCAAGTTAGCCATGCAGGTTAAGAATGTGTTGAATCGGGATCATAAAGCTCCGATAAAGCGAAGAAGTGGTTGGTACTGATCGGGAGCCCATACATGGTGTACGAACAGCGACATATAAACCGACCGCGAAGGTCCTCGCCCCATCGGCGTGACGGTCGAGCGAGTCCACAAAAGCTTATCGCAGAATGAACCGGTAGAATCTATGACCGGATCACGGCATCTCCGTCAACAAGGCAAAGCGATTCTTCAAAGTCGACCCGGTGGCAGAAATGCTCATCACGGCGGAGAGTCGATCCCAATATACCGAGTGCGTCAATGCTTCGGCCTCGAGTGAACGAGGCAGAGCGATGGGTGACAAACCCGCAATGAATCTTTGTCGCAGCTCCTCAATCGGGCACCGACATTTTAGTGCGGCATACGATGGCGCTTCGGTCAAACAAGTGCGAGGAACCCGGGAGATATAGAATCCACCATCATCCTTGTGCGACCATTGCTCACTCTCAATGAAAGTAGTATCGGGTCCTCGGAATTATCAAATAAATAGTCCGTCTTACCCAAAGGTGAGAAGAACGGTAATCTTCTCGAGTGGCGTCGATCATCGACCTCAACATCACGAAATTTCCCCAAGTACCAAGCGGGTCACCTCATGATATCGGTCTAAAGGCGAAATAAGAATAGCGCGGTCATCGGAGGAGGAAGCTGGTCACCACGGCGTCCGATCAGCGCATCGCGAAGGAAGCGCGAGGATACTCAGCGAAAAGATAAAATCCGGAATGAGTCGATTACCGGCAAACATATATATAAGGCGTTGAATTCATCTCCGAAATTCGTGAGATAGAGTCCAGACCTTATAATGGGAAGATCAATCTAGAACACACTACGGATGAATTCGATAATATACCCGTCACATAAAATAGCGGCGTATTCTATCCATCGATCGTAGTGCGCCCGGAATCGCTCCCCATCGTCGGTAGAAATATAGCGTCGACCCCACAAAGGAGGAGTCAAGAGTACATGCGAGCATCGATTCTCACAAAGGAGAAATCAAGGCTATATGGAGTCGTTCCCCACGAAGGAGGAATCAAGGCCATGCAATTTATAAATACAAGTTGTGAATGAGCAATTTAACATGAAAACCTCACGGCGAATGAGGGTGGTGGCGTCATCAGCGAGGAGCCGAGTGGACGGTCGGCTCCTCGGGGCGTGATCTTCAAGCGACATCGGCTACAAAATCTGACGAAAAGTCAAATACACAATTGAAAATCAACAAATAAAGTGTCGAGAAAAAGAAATTTGGACACCGATGGGCAAATCGGCCAGACGAAGCATTGGCCTTGGCCCCATGAAGCGCCGTATGTATGAAGTATTGCCACAATGGCCCTTGCGGCCAGCCGTATGGCCTTAACCGCCAGCCAGCGCGGCCAAACAATGTACGCCTGGCTGACGGCCAGCGAACAGCCTCCGATTTCAGTCTTTAGCCGTGCCAACGACGCCGTCGCCATAAGCGCCTCGTCCTCCTCTCCTCCGCGGAGTCCTGTCCTACCGCCTAAAGAAAAAAAAAAAAAAGAAAGAAAAGAAAAGAAAAAAAAAGGGGCATATACCTCGTTGTTGGGGACGAGATGAGGCTGCGAAGCAAAGAGGGAAAACAAGAGAGAAACCAGGGGGCCGGCCTAGGTCGAGGAAGAGTAGGAGGGTATGGGTATTTATAACAACTCCTAATGGGCCCAAACCAATTCTAGTGGGACTCTAATCAGCTAATTAGGAGTCCTAGTTGGAACCTTATCAGGATGTCAAAATAAGTGCCAAATTAGTCAGTTGATTGGCTCCTACCACCTCCGCTATATTTGGAAAGATTAGAAGATTTATGTGAATAACACCCGCGGATAAGCGTCGTAATCAGCAGCGTTAATCCTACTCAACTAGGATTATGAGTATAAAGCTGTTTCCTAATTTGTCGAAGTTCGGAAGAATATTTTCAAAAAATATTCTTAGGGATAACTTCGATCGTGCGGATTGCATAAATGCGTAATCAGCGATCGCCCGATCTACTCGTAGGATTCAGTATAAACTGTTTCCTAATTTGTCAGAAGTTCGGAAGAATATTTTCACAAAAATATATTCTTAGGGATAACTTCGATAAATGCGGTTGCATCGGCAATCAGCAGCGTCGCTAATCCTACTCCAACTAGGATTATGAGTATAAAGCTGTTTCCTAATTTGTAGAAGTTCAGGAAGAATATTTTCACAAAAATATATTCTTAGGGATAACTTCGATAAATGCGGATGCATCTTAAGCCAATCAGCGATGCCCAATCCTACTCCAACTAGGATTAGTATATTTGTTTCCTAATTTGTAGAAGTTCAGGAAGAATATTTTTCAAAAAATATATTCTTAGGGATAACTTCGATAAATGCGGATTACATCGGCCAATCAGCGTCGCCTAATCCTACTCCACTAGGATTACAGTATAAGCTGTTTCCTAATTTGCTCGAGTTCAGGAAGAATATTTTCACAAAAAAAAAATATATTCTTAGGGATAACTTCGATAAATGCGGATCGCATCGGCCTTGATGCAGCGTCGCCTAATCCTACTCAACTAGGATTATGAGTATAAACCGTTTCCCAATTTAGCGAAGTTCTGGAGAATATTACCATGTTCTTAAGGATAACTTCGATAATCTTCAATTTCCTCGGCGTGGAAAAAGTTAATGAATCTGAGACTTATATGAGCCCGAACAGCAGCTCTACCTTGAAAAAACCCCCTTGTATCGGTGCCGATTAGATGCGTGCGCTAGAGGCCTACCAGCAACAATGGGACTGGAACAAATCCCGGAAGAATACCTTCCACCGTGGATGAATACACTCCAGCGAGGAGTATCTGATGGCGGCAGCAACCGGCGTCGTCGTGAAAGGATTCACCGATCGCGGTTCGGATCACGTAAGATCGCGCGTCGATCAGCGCGTTATACTCGTAGATTGAAGGCCAAAACCCATATAGTTTGAAGTCAATTAGCAGCGTCGTAGTGAAGAATTCCCGATCAATGGAGGAATCTCGATGGTCAATTGGGCGACAATTCACCGACCACGAGTCAACAACAAATGAACTCAATTAGCTCTGATTCGAAATTCCAACAACGGTCAAGCAATAACGGACACCAAAGATGTCGAGCTTAGCGGACACCAAGTGTCGGCCATGACCGGACACCTAAAGTGTCGGCTTGGCCGGACACCATTGGTGTCGGCATAGCGACACCAAATGGTGTCCGGGCTTGGACACCAAAGTAGTCGGCCGTAGAGCATACCCCCTTGTTTTCCTATAAATAGTGGGGGTGCTCATTGAGGCGGATTTTGGGTTGGATTGAGGCTGGATTTTTGGAGATTGGATTTTCGATATTCTTGAGAGCCCTCGCGAGATCCACGAGCCGTCGACACGGTCCAGAGCACCCGGCACGTCGAGATCTACAAACCCGAGTAAGCGAACTTCGGGTTGACTCTGGTCAGTATTGTGATTTCTCCTAGTAGATCTCACGCTCGGTGATCCTCTCCTTCGTGAGTCGATCCCCGCGATCCTCTCGCCGTGAGTGTGATCCCCTCGGTCGTCGTTTCGCCGTGAAGCGAGCCTTCCGCGTCTGTAGTTCGAGGCAGGGTTTCCACGGATCGAATTGCAGCGGTGGTCCGCGGACCGAATAAAAGTCCCGACGCAGGCAAAGTACCCGCATGGCGAGGATCGTAAAATAGGGATCCTCGTGTTTGTTCTAAAAGGAAGAAGTTGTAATTTTTGTTTTCATTATGCGCCTAAAATAAAAGGCATTTCTTTTGTTTTGAATTTTGTTGTAGGCAGCGAGAAGCGTAAACAAGTTCAAGCGAGCAATGAATAACAAGTCTACTTTTACCACGAACACCCCTGTAGGACGAACAGTCTCTTCTCTTTCCTCTTCGGAAGTTCGAATTTTGTCGTCAAAATCTTCTTCCTCAATCTCCTCTCGAACAGCCTTCTTCTTGCCTTTAGATTTCATCGTTGGTTGAGCTCGCGGAGGAGAAGCACGAGTTGGTGTAGCTTCTCTTGTCCCCGCCCGATGGGAGCGTTAGCTGATGAGCCATTTATCTGAAGCGTTGTTTGAAGCTTAGGCTGTGGCGAGGCGAATTTGGCATTGGTGCAGCCGATATTTAATACGGTAGCGCGTCAATAAGGCCTCCATGAGTCTTCATACCCTATTCAGTTCGACATAGATCGATCGTATCTGAATTGGCGAAAACCGGCATGGAAGATAAGGCTCAATGTCATACGAGTTCTTAACTTCGGAGGAAGGCGAGTATGCCAGAATATTTATCAACCACCGGAAGCAGCCAAGGTCCAGGATAGTACGGCTTCCGTTAGGCTCAGCAGCATCAATGAGAACGTCATCGTAATGACCCGAGAAGTTCGGGAAACACTTGAAGAATTCTCAACTCTTGGCGATCTTGAATTGACGAGACGCCTCAGAAAATTGTCTTGCTCCCCACTTACAGTTCTCCAAATTTTGCAATAATGGAACCGGTGTTTCTTGCCGGCGCCCGTCATCAAGTCAGGACGATGGAGTATGAGCCAAGCCATCAAATAGGTATATGGTAGCTCCACCTTTACGGCCGGAATCTCGTCAGAGGACCCTTTGCTTTTCTGGACGAAGCCAGTGAATAAGCGTCGAAGCCCACAATGGATATCTGCTACCATCGTAGAGGAGAGTCGACGACCGACGACTAGCTTCGGCGGTAGGAAAAGTACTTCCATAGGCATGGCGTCACGAAGATTGATCGCGGAACCCGCATTTCTTGATAAATTGCTAGGTAGCACGCCAAAGAGTTTGTGGCTTGATGCATTGCACTTGCCACAAGAAAGTCTCAAACTTGGTGCCCTTGGGAATCTTGCCCTCGGCAAATGGAGTAGTAAAAGATTGGGCATTTGTCTTAGAATCAAATTATTGATGGCGGAAGGAGTTAGAGCTCAATTTTTCCACCTCATTGCTACTCTCAAGTTCTTGAGCGGATAGTCGACAAATTGCTTTAAACTAACTTGTGGACTTTTCCTAGCTTTCCACGTCGGTAGGCGCTATTGCTTCTACGGTAGTGGCAGGTCAATTCCCAAAGGACCTCATAAACACGACCCTTTTCCTTCATCTCCTTGGTCGGCGATTAGTGGGGAAGTACTCTGATGCAGGCATCACCCATTGGAAGACCGGACACTTTCATCATCTCATGGGCGGTAACTCCCCATTCTTTGTCGAGAAAAGTATTGGTATCCGGGTTATAAATCTCCAAAAGTGTGAGAAGTGATGCACACTAATGGGAATCCCATACATGCTAGCGGATAGGAACATATAAGCCAATTTCTTGTAGCTCCACGATTCCGTGAGCGTGCTTGGTCATCGGCGTCCACCATCGATTAGTCGGTAGAATGGACCCAACCAAAGCATCGGTGAGACTTCTTAGGAGGTAATGCCCTTCCTATTACGGCGACGATTCTTCACGGTGTCGGCTTTGACCAACAACTCATTGTGGTGGTTGTCTTGACCTATGATCCGGGAATAGTGCGGACATAATCCTTATCACTTGAGCACGGGGTAGCGTCTGGCCAACATACCCGCAGTGGATCGTTCACGGTCCTCAATGGAGTCTCCAAGGCATGCTCCTCTTGGCCAGGCAGTTGCGTAGGTGCACCAATGAATGATGGCGAGCAAAGAGGGCAAGTGAAGGCGGGGCCGTCACCTTCATCTGACCAAACCTCGATGCGGGAAGATAGAATCACCGGATCAGCAACGGAGTCCTCGAACAAGTAGCTGGATTTCCTTATGACCTCAGTAGAGCCAGCACTTTTCATCGGTAGGCGTCGGTTATCATTCTCCGCCAAATCCGCGATCCCCATGCTCCATAACTCCGGTAACTGGGAGGCATTTGGTGAGAGGAGCGATCACCGGTAGCGCCTCCGCGAGGCGAGGCACGTACTATGTAGCCCACTCGACTCGTGATCGTGACGCCCGAAGAATTCAACTACAAGACCACGGAAGATGCGTCGAATAAACCCAGAGAGCAACACTAGGTGTGAAAAAAAAACACTTCGCTAAAATTAAAATATGAGAAAGCGTCTGTGGCCGAGGCGGCCTAAGCTGTCGCGCCCGGTGCCGAGCGGTGTAAAAGCTATCTCGCCGCCCGCGAGCGGTTCATATCTCGCCCGGCGAGGCAATCAAACGATCTGCATGGCGCGGCGGTTCGAATTATCTATTAGCGGCGAGAGCAGCCCGACTGCCGCGCAAGCGCACCGGACAGTCGAGAATCTCATACTTTTGATTTGGCGAGTGTTTTGACAATGCAAAACACTTTCGTTTAAGCAGATCCTCGCAAAAGGAGAACCTCGACTCTTCGAATGCCTGCATAAAGGAGAACAAGCGAGGATTTTGTACAAAAGTATCACTTTTCACAAAACAAATACACACACCTAAGTCTTACCCCATAAGCGAGGCGGTAGTTCTTCACCCTCGGTGCTTGAGAACAGATTTGCCCTTGGGAACCGAGATCTCTTAGGAGACATGGTTAAAAATGTGATTTTTGAGAAAAAACTAGGGTTTTGATGAAAATCGAAGCAAAAGGCTAAAAACCTAGGGTTTGTCAAGGGTGGCCGGATCGATAGAGGAGCAAGAAGAGGCCGATTTTGTGAAAAATCGGCCAAAACCGAAAAATTCAAGAAAACCGAAAACCCTAGATCAAAGAGGTTTTCGAACAAATTGAAGGCTTGAGAGATTAAAGGGTTTGCTAAGGATGGGGAAGAAAGAAGGTTTTGGGAGAGTTTTGAAGTCAAAAGGCGGGATTTTAGATGTCGACAAAACCCTAAGTATCGGGTTTATATAAGCATCTGCCTCTTGGTGACGGTCATGCTTACTGCGCTTATGCTCCCGGCCAGCCGGTTAACTGCCCCCGCTTCAAACCGACACCTTTATTGCCGCGAAGAGATACCAAAGCTGTCTCGGTAACTCCAAAGCTTCGATGATTACCCTCCGCGAGATTGAAGCATTATATTCAAGACCAATTAGTCCCATATTACATTTGGAAGCTTTCAGAAAGTCGACAGCGAACAACTTATGTTCGGATGTTGATAAGTCGGGCGACACTTCTTCTTGATTCTTACTGAAGAAGAATCATACACCATCCCCACTATGATGAAACAACATGGTTCTCAAGATACTCAATTCGACCCAGTGGTGACTTTCAAGATGAAGATGATCGAGTTCAAATTGACTTAGTCATTTCAACCAATCCAAATGCAGGATTGTTGATCCCAAAATATGGTCACGTGACGTCGTAGCCGGGGTTAGTGAAACAAGATATAGACCCCTTCTATAAAGTTTAGCGTTGAGCGAGTAAAGTATCTTATCCAAAGTATTCGGACCCTCGACAAAATCTGAGAGGAATCACGAAAACTTTGGAGGGTATCTGTAGGCATCAAAATTCGAAGAACCCGGATGTGACTTAATCATGAGAAGATCGAAGGGCGACCTTGTCAAAGTCTCGGAAATCAATCACGGGGTCAAACCAATGATCGGGATACATAGTGTCTGCGCTATTGGTAGCGACACCTTGTTGTGTCGCCATTGGCGAACACTTTCTTGTGTCAGCTATTGGCGCGACACTGTTATCTGCGCCATTGGCGAACACTGCAATGTCGGCGCCCGGTGAGACACCAGAAAGTCTAACTGCGTGCTCTTGAAGCGTTCAAATTAATGCTTATGGGGCCACTTGACTTTTCAACATAAAGAGGCGTTGACCACGATTAATGGGCGGTTACCGCTGAAAATCGCCCACTAAAGCGTGAAATTAGGAGCATTGTCGGGCCTAAAATGGAGGAAAGCCGTTACAGCGGGGACATCTCCTTTTAGTAGCGACGATCAATCTTGTCGCGCCCGACATCTTGCCGGCATGGCGGCAGTTCTATGCGTGGCGATCAACCTTGTCGCCCATTCTGATTTTGGACACTTGCGATTTGTGTTCTTTTGGATGTGGCGCCTCCCAAGGCTATAAATACCCCCTCGTCCACTTGGGCGGGGATGAAGATTGGAGATCGAGTCTTGGAGATCAAGAATTTCTTAAGCTAAGAGCCTTGTGTAGAGAGAGAAAAGGAGATTTCAAGCTTCAAGTATTCAAGAACATCATCCACGTAGAAATTCCTCGAGTTTAAGCTTAGACTTATTCTTGGGAAGAGTAGATATCTTACCTTGCTAAGATATTTGCTTAAGTTCTTATTTCCTTTGAGAAGCATCAACTCAACCCCGTTAATTCGACGATCGTTGCTTAGGTGGTCCACGGATTACGCATCACAGCGCAGGCAAAAACCATAGCGGGGAGATCAACCGTGTAGTGTCTTACGCTTCGTGTTTGTGAGCGAGTTAAATCACTTTGTAATTGAGAGATATACACGTGTAATCTTTCACTTGTTTTCACTTTGAAACGTTTTGAAATGGAAACTGCAAAGAAACCAGCTTTCGACCGAAACAGTAATAAGGATACGCGTGGAAAAAAGAGATGTGTATGAAACAGAAAAAAGATCAAATCCATAAATAAACATTGAATACTAAGAATATAATTATTCACTATGTACAATAAACTATGAACGAAATCCGAGTCACATCTATTCATTGTTAATGTTACTTAATGAAGACATCATCAACTAACGCTTTTTAAGGTGTCGTATATGGAACCCACTAACTAAAGAAGAGATTCTACCAAATCAAGTAGTTCTAAGTATTCTCACTCGTCAGAAGTCCCTAGGAGTTCGGACACGTTTAATTTCTTCATCCGATATTGGGCTTAAATGTTTGGTACTCCTTTGATTTGGGTATCATCGGAACCATTGAGGGGTGGAAAACTCTTAACCAGCAACCATGGAAAGAGAATTACTCAAAAACCTCCAATGCTCAAATGGAATTTTCTTGTTATCTTCATATATAGGCCTATAATTAATTTATTTCATATTTAAAATTTAAAATAACAATCTTTAAATCTACAAGACTTTCACCTGTGTCAACAATGAAGGATCATGCAGAGCCATCGGCTATCAATTGTTCGAAGGAATGGGTCTAATTGTGCAAGCACATTGCCTCTATAATCATGATTTCCCAATTCTAAAAAGATAAGAACATTTCAATGAATTCTTGGGCAGATCCGAAGTCCCTAGCCTAGTTCAAAAGGGTTCCTTTTGGAAAGAGAATTTAGTTTATACTCATGTACTCATTGGAGTCAAAGGAATAATTGCGGGTTCAGTTTATTCTTATAAGCTCATAGGAGATGGATGTGGAAGTGAGAATTCAGTTTAGACTCATATAATCCAAAGAGTAGGATGTGATTATTCAAGGATTCAATTTATACTCGAATACTCTTCGGAGTTAATTTGCCCAGTTTATACTCCTGAGATATGAAGTTAGTTGTTTGCCGTTTATGATCTTAAAGCAGTCAGAGAATTACATGTAGTTTAGGCTCTTTATATGATGTAGCATTACTACACATAGTTTATGTAACATGATTGGATCTAATGCGTCACGCTTAGTGTCCCAGATACAAATAGGGGCAAGCGACTCAGTTGGCATTATGTACATGAGAACCGTGTCAAACGGGTCTTCATGCACAAACTTAAGCCTCATTTTTGCCATTATGTGTTACGATTGCCTTTAAACCCCTAGGTTATCCTAGAGGACGAGTTGTAGTCTCGTGATGGTTTACAGTGAATATACCCACAAAATTCAATTAATTTGCCAATTCAATGAAGTTAGTGAATAATTAATTTACTTGATATATTTAAACATTCTAATTGAAGCTAGTTTTTATTCAAGAGAGCGTTTTTATGAATAACTCCAAAGTAAATCTCTTAGAAAATCTTTTCATTATAGTTATACAAAACCAAGTAGATCAATTATGCATTAACTTCGATTAAATTGGCAATTTTTAATACTAACTAAAAACTAAGAAAAACAAAAGGAAAATTTCTAGCTAAATAAAATTGAAAAGCTACTAAAAACAAAAGGAAAATTCTAACTAGAAAAATAAAGCAAAATAAAAGCTAAATAAAGCAAAATAAAAGCTACTAGTTCCCCACCCCCATACCTAGACTTTGCATTGTCCTCAAGGCAAATACTAGCAATAATAAACATCATAGTATATAGGTACATGCCAAAATAAAAGTCAAATACTGGGTGAAAGAAAATGAAAACATCCCTCACTACTCATCACCGGACTAATCATCATCCTCATCATCAGACCCTGTAGCATCTATGTCCTCATCCTCTCACGTTTTAGTGTTCAAACTACAATTTTCTATTTTCTGGCCACCAATCGGTTGGCCAACCAATTGGTTCATCACTGGGCGAACCAATCAGTAGATTTTTACACTGATTCCTTGTACAAAGTTGTTTACAAATGGTTCTAAACATCATCTAATAACATTCCAGCCAGTTCTCACAACCAATTTCACCATATAACGAAGAAAATTGGAGAAATTGAGAAGCTAGGGTTTCGGGTTTATACCTTCGATTTGATTAGATTTGAGTGAAGAAACTTTGGAAGGATGTGTTCGATCGGACCCTAATCCCCTTAGATACAACTTAGAGGTGGAAATCGACGAAGAATTTAGGGTTTTGGGGTGAATTGGAGAGAAGGAGAACTGGGTTTTCTCTTTTTTTTCTTTGCTCCAGCTGGTTGGCCAATCGGTTGGCCAACCGGTTGGAGGTTTTTGATTTTTTTTCTTCTTTTTTTTCTTTTTTTTTTCAAGGCTGGCCCTAATGGGCTTCGAAATTTGTTTTTAACATGAGGCCTTAGCTGAGTGGGTTTTAGCTAAAAACATTTTTTAATTATTTTTTTAGAGTGCCTCTATTAGTGAGCCAAGAGAGAAATATGTATAAAATAGGCCCTTTAACAAAAATATATATACCTTTATATATATATATATATATATATATATATATATATATATATATATATATATATATATATATATATATATATATATATATATAGAGCAATGCTCCTATGAACTTAAGTTCATAATGAATAGTGGTGCACCAACTTTTCTAACCACTCATCTTGCTTTGGGATCAGTGAAAGATATAAGGGTCACTTTGAGATTTGTGCATCACAAATCTCAAGGCAAGATGAGTGGATAAAGTTGGTGCATCTATTCATTATGAACAAGTTCATAGGAGACTTGCTCTATATATATGAGCAATGCTCCTATGAACTTAAGTTCATAATGAATAGTGGTGCACCAACTTTTCTAACCACTCATCTTGCTTTGGGATCCGTGAAAGATATAAGGGTCACTTTGAGATTTGTGCATCACAAATCTCAAGGCAAGATGAGTGGATAAAAAAGTTGGTACATCACTATTCATTATGAACTTAAGTTCATAGGAGACTTGCTCTATATATATGAGCAATGCTCCTATGAACTTAAGTTCATAATGAATAGTGGTGCACCAACTTTTCTAACCACTCATCTTGCTTTGGGATCCGTGAAAGATATAAGGGTCACTTATATATATATATATATATATATATATATATATACACACACACACACACACACTCTTTTATTATATGGACTAACAAAATGAGGATAAATCTTTTTTCTTCCTTTTTTCTTTTTTATTTACAAATAGTGTGGTTCATGAAGAACCAACACCTCCTCTTCTCCGAGAGTAGAAAATTCTAAAAATAGTTTTAAACGTTGAATATTAACCTTGAGAATATCACCACTTTTAGGATTTTCTATCTCGATAGCCCCATGTGAGAAAACTTGATTAACAATATACGGACCCAACCATCTTGATCTTAATTTTCGGGAAAAAAGATGCAATCTTGAGTTGTAAAGTAAAACTTTTTGTCCCGGTGGGAAATTCTTTCGTAAAATTGAATTATCATGAAAAATCTTAGTTTTCTCTTTGTAAATTTTTGAGTTTATATATGCATCGTTTCGAATTTCTTCTAACTCATTCAATTGGAGAATTCTTATTTTTCCTGCCGAGTCTAAATCAAGATTCAACTGTTTAATAGCCCACATCGCTCGGTGTTCCAGCTCAACTGGTAAATGACAAGCTTTTCCAAACACAAGCCTGTACGGTGACATCTCCAAATTGGTTTTGAAGGCTGTACGATATGCCCATAGAGCATCACACAATTTAACTGAATAATCTTTTCTATTATGATTAACGGTTTTTTCTAAGATTTGTTTGATTTGTCTGTTCGTGACTTCTACTTGACCACTGGTTTGGGGGTGATAAGGAGTCGATAATTTGTGTGTGATCGAATATTTTCTCATCAAAGCCTCAAAAGAACGGTTATAAAAATGTGTACCATTATCACTAATGATTGCTCGGGGCACTCCAAACGGGGCAAAAATATTCTCCTTCAAAAACCTGACAACAACCTTGTTGTTATTAGTCTTGCAAGCAACCGCTTCAACCCATTTTGACATGTACTCTACGGCTACTAGAATGTAGATATTTCCAAAAGAATTTAGAAATGATCCCATGAAATCTATACCCCACAAATCAAAAAGCTCAACAGCTAAAATGGGTTGTAAAGGCATCATATTTCTTCTAGTGATTTTTTCTAAGAGTTGACAACGGTAACAGATTTTGCAAAACTCATAAGAGTCTTTGAACAGAGTGGGCCAATATAGCCCACAGTGGAGAATTTTCTCAGCTATTTTTCTTGGGCCAAAGTGGCCCTCACATGCTTGCTCGTGATAAAAAGATAGAACACTCCTAGTTTCTTTACTTGGAATACACCTCCTAAAGATCTGATCATGACAATACTTAAACAGATATAGATCATCCCAGTAGAAGTATTTCACCTGGGAGAGGAAACAGGATCTATCCTGTTTAGACCAATGAGAGGGAATCTGTTTCGTGACTAAGTAATTTACAATATCTGCAAACCACGGAACAGATTGGATTTGTAGGAGTTGTTCATCTGGAAAATATTCATTGATTGGGACATTAGATGCCGGTGCATTCGGAAGTCTAGAAAGATGATCTGCTACGGGGTTTTCTACTCCTTTTCTGTCAAGAATTTGGATGTCAAACTCTTGAAGCAGGAGGATCCATCTAATGAGCCGTGCTTTGGTATCTTTCTTGGTCAAAAATTTGATAGGTAAATAGATGTGAACCTAAAGTTGCAAGTATACAAGTATCAAGTTATAGTATAAAAAGTTATCGATCCGACGAGGAAGGTGTTGTAAGAGTTAATCAAGAATGGTTCTTATGTTGTGTGTGTGACAATTAAGAGTGATATAGATGTGATTGTGGAGAGAAGAGGAATGGTTGTGAATATGTGCTAATAAAAACAAAACAAGGTTGAGAGAGAAGAAAGAATGATAGAGAAAATGAAGGCAAATAAAACAAACAAATGAAAATCAAGAATAAAGAGGAAAATCAAAAAGTAAAGAATGAGGATTCAATTAAAGATATGAGGAATCTAGAATTGAATCCACTATTCAATTTCACTTATAAAATATGAACTATTCTCTTATTATCACATTTTACTTTAGATTTATTAAGCATAGACTATCAAACCACTTAAGGAAAGGATAACCTATCAAATTACCATCCAAGCAAAATTAATACTCATGAAAAGAATAACAAATAGATGATAATTCTAGAATTCATAAGCATAACCTATCAAATCACATAAGATAAGCGTAGATTATCAAATTCTTCTTCTACCAATTAGTTCTCTAGTTGATTATCCTAAACATGATCATTTTAAGCTCAAGAGAATAATCCACAAATTATAAAAGAGGTTAGACTAGTTTCATACAATACTAGAATTCCTACAAAATTTTAGTTCCACATTATTGAATTAAAAACAAAGTAAAAACTAGAGAGAATGAAAGAGAAACTAATTACAAAAATGAAAAATAAGAACAAAGAAATAAAATTTAAACTACTGAACATAAAAATAAATCTAAATTATAAAAGTAAAAGAACATAAAAGTAAATCTAACTATGCAAGAAAATAAATCTATACTACAAAATAAAAATGCAAGAAAGTAAAGACATGAAAGTAAATCTATTCTACAAGGCATCAAAATAAATCTAATTAAAAGAAAAAGAAAAAAATACTACAAGAAAAATAAAAGATAAAAGAGAAAACTTACATTCCAAGAGGGTTATAGCCTCTTGATGAAGGCAAATCTTCATCTTGATCTTCATCTTCATCTTCATCAAGAATAAAGAGAAGAAAAGAAAAATATAAAGATATGAAAAAATTCTTTTATTAATTGCAATGAAAAGTTACAAATTTGGAAGGTCTTCTCAATTAAGAGTAACCCTCCTCTCCAAATAAAATTTTTATAAAATTTTTCACACTCAAACCCCTCACTCTACCTCTCTATTTATAGCCTACTGCAATGAAGGAGAACCCTTGGATGAAACCTGGCAACAAATGAATAAAATCCAACCACAAATCTGAGTCTACCGTTCACCAATCGGTTGGCAAATCAGTTGGCCGACCGATTGGCCAATCGGTTGGCCGACCGATTGGTTAGCGGCAGATTGATTTTTTTTATTGATTTCTTGACCCGATTTCTTCATGGATCCTTGTCTCTTCTTGGGCCTTCTTTTGTCTTCATATTTGGGCTTCAATAAATGGTAAAAAATTAGGGAGTTTTGAGTCTTTTGGGCTTTTATTCATTATTTCTTTATTAACCTGCAAATTAAGATAAAACTAGTTTATTAGTGACATTTTTATTTAAATAAAATAGATAATGAAGTTATAAAATGCAATAAAAATGTGATTATCAAATTACAAGTGGATCTATTTCCAAAACCAAGTCATCGTTGGGATCTGGCTCATTGTCTTTCATTAGCACTCTCCTAATCATTAGGAAGACAATCTCAATTGTATGATTTTCATCGTACAAGAGAGAGTCGGTAAAGTAATTCTCTACTCCTTTAAAAGTATGCTTTTCAGCTTCAACTCTTTGTTGGACCCTATGCCCATCAATGTATTTGAAGCACTGGTGAAGTGTTGAGGGGATGAGCATGTTGGAACGGATCCATGGTCGTTCGAGTAGAAAGTTGTAAGGTGTTTCGACGTCAATGACATAGCAAGTCACTTCCGTCTTCAAATCACCAATCTGATATTTGAGTCGGATCTTCCCAAGAGATCAACTACTACTGGATTTGAAGCCGAATATGGTGGCAGAAGTCTTCGAGAGCTTGTGAAGGAAAATACCCAGAAAGCTCAAGAGTCTCCACGGAATTATGCTCAATGTAGAGCCTGAATCGATGTGAATCCTCTTGACCTTCGCTGACCCTACATACCTAGTATAGTAAAGAGGTCGGTTGTGATGATGATCATTGATGAGCATGTCCTCTGGAGTGAAAGTGATAAAAGGCGCTTGTGGTTAGCATTGATAGCACTGCTTGTGTTCTTCGTCCTGAGGACGCTCAATCATGTGGGCGAGGAACACCTTACTGTCATTCAAAACTTCTTATAAAGCTTCTCTCGTCTCCTTAGACAAATGTAAAAGTTCGGAAGGTTATATGAGCTGAGATATTGGCTAATTGAGCCATGATATCATACCAGAATGGGGCTTTGGGTTCATTTGTGGGACGCTACAAAGCCTTGTCAAATCAAGTCTCTTTTTGCTTGATCGGTTCAGGTTGTTTGGGAGGTCCTGGCTAATCATAGTTCTTCAAATAATCTCAGCCTGATCTCATCCCTATCATGGCGACTTTTTCCTTGTCTGAATTAGTGAGTGAAGTGACTTGTAGAGATTCCTCTCCAACAATTGCGGGGATGGCGTTGCAGGACTTCATCTTGCGCTTGTTCATGGACTTCTGAAGAGTACTCCAATGATCATCTTGGAGAAGATTGGGATGTACCCATATTATTTCTCCTCTTGTTGTTGTAAGAGGGACCAAACCTTGACTTTGTCAGTTTTGTTGGTCATAATTGACCACTTCCATTCTTGCAGTAGGAATGGGGACAACACCGTTTTGGGCTTTGATTTCCGGCATGGAACCGAATTAAAGAGTCACCATGTTGTTAGTGACTTTCTTTTGCTCAGGCTTGAGGTTGAGGATTCCTGACTCGACGAAGGTATGGATTTTATCCTTGAGGATGTAGCAATTCTTCGTCGAGTGTCCTAACATTTTGTGATAAAGATAGTAGTTGGGGTCGTTGGTCCTTTCGACTTCCTCAGGGCGCCAAGCTTCAGAAAGTTTAAACCGATTACCCTTTGTGGAGAACATGAAAGATGGCCACTGTATGTTCGTCTTTGAATGAATAATTGTGCTGAACATTCTTTCTTGATTCCCTTTTCTGGTTGTTGGGATTTTGAACCCCAATTGCGAAAGTCTCTTTAGCTTTCGGCTGAGAGGTCTACCCTTGTTTGGTGGGACTCAAATTTGTTGAAATTTTCTGATGATTTTTCCGCTATCTCAGCTTGTTCCATCATATCCTTCCATGTGTGGGTAGTAACGACACCCATGTGAACTTTTATCCGCCCCACAAAATTGTATCGACAGGTTTGAAGTAACATCGGTAGAGGCATATCTCGACATTGTAATGTCAGATTGCGGCATTTTTCGATGAATTCCTAACCATCTCATTTTCTTTTTGCTTTTCAGAAAGGAGTTTGGCAATTGTAACATCAGATTTTTCCTCGTAAAATTATGAGCGGAACTTTGATTCTAGATCTGTCCATGATTTGATTGATCCTTCAGGCAAATTCTGGAACCAATCGAAAGCTACCCCCTAGAGGGTGCCAATGAAAAGTCACACCTTAATGGCGTCGTTACCTACTACATTCCCTAATTTGCTGGTAAAAGTGATAGATATGTTGGTTTGGAGAACCTTTGCTATCAAACGTGTGCAACGTTGGTGGCTTGAATTTTATTGGATAGAGAACCATGTCCCGCTCGATGGGATAAGGTTGGGTAATTCTAACCTTCTTGAGCTTAGTTCGTTGAGAAAGAATGTTGAGCTATTATTGGATGTCCTCCAGGGTCTTTTCCTCCTTGCTCGGCTTTGAAGGTACTGTGACGTCTGATCCTACATGTTTAGAATCTGCGTCATCTTAATGCTCTTAATCTGCTTCTGGGGAGGATTCGCCCATTAGTTTTTTCCCCTTTAAAGAACTTGGTTGAGGTTGAGATGCTAACAGGAATTGTCCAATCATCTTCTCCAAACATTTGATCTGCTCATCTGAATCTTTATTTTGAGCCGCCATGTGAGCAAGAAGATCTTCTCGGTCCATCACATCTACCTCCCATTATCATTCTTGACATGAACTACGGGTTGCATTTAATGCTATGGCGAAGTTGGCATCGCTATAAGCAGGTTGATTCACTTGAGACGTAGTCTGGGCTACTCGTGGTTGAAAAGAGGAGTAGTTGAAAGGAATGGCAGCTATCTACATCAGTCTGGTGTGACGATACACACCATCAACCTCCGAAAAAATTCCTCCGATACCAAGAGAGTATGATGGGTCAAAAGAGTTCTCTACACTTTCTTCCTCATCTCTAGTAGTTACACTAGTCATGTTGACAGTGAATTCTTGGGTTTTACCCTTTCAGGTATGTCATCGTCGCTTAGTCTGAACCTCTGAAGCCTCAGGTCCATGTTTACGATGGCTGAAAACTAATTCCTTTTCAGGAATAGCTTTGCATTGGCAATTATTCTGAATCGCCGTGACTACTTCTCTGAGGGTTGCACAATGTTAATATTGGTGAGCTCTCTTCAGAGATAGGAACTCTATTAAGTCACTAGTAGTTCCAAGTTGATGGCACTTTTCAGCGCTAACTTCGCTGACTTTAGCCTTGGAGTGTGAACGTCGTTTATGGCGACGCTAGCTAGGCTTTTGTTTAGCGAAATCATCATTAATGATGTTATTCCCTTGCGAGAATTTAGATGAAGGGTTACCCCCATTCTTAGCTTCTATCGAGGAAGCATAGCGAGCATCGCGAGATGCTTTGAATCGAACTCCTAACAGAGTTGTGGACTGATGTCCGAGATCAAAGATGTAGTAACGCTTTGACCTTCGCTCGAGACGAGGGTTGAGTTTTCTTCGCACTAGGCAAAGTTCGTTTGGCTTCCAGCTAAGCTCAAACTGTCTTTGGCGAAGGTCGCCTTTACACATGCGGGGGTCATTTTAGACCCGAGATTCGCACTGTAGTGAATTTTACAACAACTACGTATAGTTGTCGTTGATGAAGATTGGTTTGTGGAAATGAATTTCTCGAACTTTGCTTGGTCAAATTCAATGACCAATGATTCAACAAAAGACCCGAGGGTCTTAGTGTCGGTGTGAGACATGATTTTCTCGTCGGAGGAGAAAGAAGTATGCAGCGGATTCACCATCCTATTTTGGATCTTTTAAAATGTGTGAGACACGATTTTCTCGTCAGAGGAGAAAGAATTCCCCAGCGGAGTCACCATCCTATTTCGGATCTCTTAAAATTGCAATTAACTCAGATTATAATTGGAAGACTCACAATGAAATTAAGGAAAAATTTATATTTCCTAGGTTTTTTTTATATTTCCTAGGGTTTTTTTCTATGTGACAATGGAACATCGATCTTGTATTCCGTTGACGCATCGACTAAGACGATGAGTCATTTACTAGTGATGAGAACTTAGTTGCTTGAAAGATAGCTCAGTCTTCTCTTAGCAGCTTTGCTCAATAAAATAGCGAGTACAAGATTAGTAATCTCTTTTATGCGTGTGTTGATCTCTCTATGATCTGATCGGGGCTAAAAAATGAGCAATCTCCTCTCCTTTTATAGGCTAAAAGAGAGAGTTTATGGCCTTTAATTGTGAATTAAGTGGCCATCAAAATTGAAGGTAGTAGGGAGCGGTTATTCCCTTAAAAGTAGCCCTCAAACGGTTGTTTGGCTAGATTCGCTGATTTGGCGAAGTTCGCTAAAAATATTTTGGGCGAACCTCGCTTGGACGTGGATGGGCCTTCTTTGAAACTGTGGATGACATAGCCCACTTGGGTTGCTATGTGAGTTCAAATTTAACATAGAATTTGACTCATGATTTGCTGACTAATGACACCTTTTGACTCAACCTGGGGCGTGAGTTGGGAGTCGACCCGCGCTTGACTTGATCGGGTCAAGTCGAGATGAGCTGCATGATGAGGTCCATTACGTGGTGAGGTCCGCTATAGCTATAGCAAGGTTGACCTGTTCTTGACTTGGCCGGGTCGAGTCGGGGTGGGCTACATGGCGAGGTTCGCATGTTTTGTTAAGTGACCTTCGCTATAGCTTTGTTGTGGGCTCGGTTTTGTGCCTGTTCAAAGTGTTTAGCCCATTGGGCGTTCACTTCTTTGATCCAAGCTAAAACATTGGCCTGAGTATGAATATATATTCTAACCGTCAATAATATCCACATACCCATAGGGAGCAAATTTGCACCTCTTGTGCCCACCACCATCTCATCTAAAAGGCTACCACATTGATCGAGAAAAACATATGATATTTAAACTCCTAATTCATATGGGTTGCACGTAAAATCATAAAAAGATAAAAATATCATTATCCATAATTGAACCATTTTCATAAGAATCATCATAATTTATAACCCATATAATCGCAAAGAAGTTCATTTCCATATTGTTTACAACTCTGTTTAGTTTGGCTAAAGACTCAAATTCAAAGAAAATTGTATTTTCAAACTTTTAGTTTATCCAGATAACTACCAAAATATAATTCAAAAACACCAAATAAAATGTTTAACACACTCAAAACACCTTACCAAAGGTGTTCACAAAGTTTCATCTTCAACAAAATTCATACGAAAAAGTTATGGAGTCAAACGACTCATAAAATAAAAGAAAATAGGATATGCACATTTTTAGGCATCTGTATTATCTCACCTTACGTCTGAATTGCGGATCAAACGTCTGACCGCCTGAACAAGAAGTCTAATCTTTGAATCACAGAGACTCAACTTTCAAAAAATACTTTAGAGAAATAATACAGAGATGTTTGAAGTTTTGCCTTGACATTTGAAATTTCACCTAGATGTCTTATACATGAGGACAAACGTCTGAATTTGGATTTTTAACAGATTTTGTTTTCAAATTCCAAATTAGTGTTTTATTGTATCTTTACTGTATCAACCTTAGGGATGCTTTTCTATACTTTTTCAACACGAAAAGATGAATCTATATATTTAGAACACATATCATGGTCATAGACTCGCGAAAAATTTTCTGTTACATAAACATATATCATGACATCATCAAAGCTTGTATACTCATGTAACACAAATTTCGGCACATAATATCACCAAAACTAACATATACAAACATGGTCTACTGATTTCTAGCAGTTTTCTATAACTCTACGGTAGAAAATACATGCGTGCATGGTTTTTTATTGAAAACATCGATATAGACTCGAATATACATCAAAGAAAAGATAACAATTAATTGTGATCAACCAAAATATGTTTACACAAAGAAATTAAATGTATTTATGAATCAAAGGTAGAAAGAAGTAGGTCGGTACTTGCCTGAGGGTTTTTCTACCGAAAGAATGATATGGAAGCTTACGAACATATGTTGAAAATCTCCACTTCCTCCTCCATGCCTGGCAAGTCCTGTGAGTATTAGAAACCTAAAAATTCTAATCTCTAGAGTTAACTAGGCCTTACATAAGTTTTTTTGGCTTAACAGTTTAACTAACAAGTTGACTGCTTTTGACTTAAGACCCATTTAGGCTTTGTAGCACATAAGCCCTTGTAAAAATCTCTATTCTGATAACTAAAAAGTAGATATTTCTTTAAACTAATAAATAAAAGATTTTATCTAATCTGCCACCAGCAAAAATTTGATTACGGAACTAATGTCCGATCTCAACGACACGAGGTGTTACACCCTACCAACCTTAAGAAAGTTTCACCCTCGAAAATTCTCATTGTATACACCCAAACGTGATTGAAAGTGTCGATTCACCAACTATTAAAATTCAAAGTTATCTAAAACTAAGAATGTTAAACAATCCTTCAAATTAAATCATTGAAAGACTCTAAAATGTTTAAAATTCTTTCAACGTCATAAAATTCCTTATTCAAACTTTTCGTTCAACTCAAACATCAAAAATACATCTTTTGAAGTTCAGGTTGTTAAATGTAAAACTTTCTCATTGTCAAAACTAAAATTCCAAATGATAATTCATTCAAACCTTTGAATCAACCACTAATAATGATAATTGTATAAATCAAACACAATTCCATCAAGACAAATCTTGAGTTCTTAAAAATTCATCAAAATTTAAGCTCACGTCTAAAGTACAAAATCTTTAAATAACAAAATTCTTCATAAAAAATCATCAAAAGTTTCTTCAAATTATGTTAGAAAGCTAAAGAACTTCATATGAGTAAGATCATACTAAGAAAATTTGGGTCAATTTCAAAATCTAGTCAACTGGGTTCTAAATTGCAAAAATATTTCTTCACAACTATTTTCTAAACTTCAAGATAAGAAGTTTATTAATCAAAATAGAGAAATTAATTTAAAATCCTTTTTATAAAATCCAAATAATTTTTTAAAGAAAATAAAATGTAAACCAATTGATCAAAACTAGATTTTTGTGAAAATCAGCGAATCAAATGTCTGTCTGGCAATTGCAGACGTACTGTGTCGGGTTTAAATCAATATCGAGACCACTCTGATCAGAAATCAGTTGCCTCAAACCCTTACTAAATTTCTCTCAAAGGGTCCTTTCCTAACTCGATTTTCCCCCAGATCCTAGCCTAGTTAAGAGTTTTCCACCCCTCAATCTTCTCCATCAAACCCTAATCTAAAACACTAAACTAGCTTGCTGAGATATACATCAGGGATATTATTTATTTTAAGAGTTGGAAAAGTTCATAAATATCATGTCAAATCTCAAACAGCCACAAAGAGCTGTATTGGACAAGTCCAAACCATCTAAAATATCAGCATTAACAATTTTAAATTATGTCCTGACTACATATCATTCATTTCAGTTAACAATGTATTTATTCAATTTAGATCGCTGATTTCCCAATATATGACCAATGCAATTCAAAATGATGTGAATCAACTCAAATGATTATGTTGAAATCTGGACTCGAACAATGTGATCAATGGCGATGTAAACTCAGAAGTATCTAACATGCATGGCGTCCTCTATCAAATGGAATAATTAGGTGTTCCTTTGTTATAATGCAAAAATTCTCCTTTCCTAACGGTGATAGTGAGGAACATGCAAGCAAATGTATGAAGGAGTGTTTTATCGCTTAATATCTTGAAAAAGGAAGCGAAAACACTTTCGTGCTCCAAATTGTATCGAATCACTATATATTCCCAAAATGGATCGGTGTATGTGTAAGTGACTATCGAGATAATGCATTGGGGTTTGACATCTAATATGGTAGTTATTTAGCTATGCTCGGTGTGGGGTACAACTTCCATCTGAGATATCAGTGAATAAACCGGGAACCGAATCAGGAATGTGTTGGGTGTCATGTTGGTTCGGGAGGACTTTGTAGGGAACATCAACAACGTTTTCAATCATTGGAGTTAGTTCAGGAGGAGTTGGAGTTTCAATTTCAAGAGTTTCGGAGACAACATCAATGAACTCCATGATCAAAGGGGTAGCTTGGGGAATAACCAGAATGTTATTATTGCATGAGACTTCAGTCAACTCCTCAATTGTAGGGGTAGTTTCAAAAGAAACGAAAGTGCATGGTTCGTCAAATTTAATATCTCGGATTTTCTTGTCAGAGTTAGACTCTGTCAAATCTATGGCCTGGTTAACAGTTTTCTCAAGAATAGATTTTGAGTCCGTTATAGGCGGCATATTAATTTTAGCGGCGGAGGTATTTTCTTTTTAGCTCGTCGGCCATTTCTCGCCAAGTTAAAATTGGTAACTCACCTCTAATATATTTTAACATTTCGAGGTTGGCCCAATATTGACAAGCGTGTCCGGTAAGCTTCATTACTGCCAACTTGACTTTTTGCGGTTCCGTCGAGTACCAATCGAAGTAGCGATCCATACTCTTGACCAATCTAAGAAAGCTTGTGGGTCGAACTTACCATCAAAGGTTGGTGGATCGAGCCGCGAGGTTGAGGTGGGGAGCGATGTGCCCATGACCTTGACCTTGCGGGCGGAGTTGCGACCTGCGCTTTTCTAGCTTAGCGTGTCGTTGGTTGCATTTTGGAAGGCCTCGCGGGTAGCTCCGCTTTCTGGGCTAAGTTACCTATTTGTCTTGTTAACTCATCGAGTTTCTTAAGAAGTTGAATCTATCTTTGCGACATCTTTGGACTCACTAGGCGATTCACTTGACTCTCTTAATCGATAGGGTAGACTTGTGCAAGTGGGCATACACTAACAACTAGATGAGATGAATGGTAATAAATTTTATTTTTTTTCAAATAAAGACTCAAGCGAGCTAAAAAATAAAATAAAATTTCCTAACCTAGAACCATGCTCACGATACCAAAATGATGTGAAGCGGGGCGGGGTCTATTAGAATCGGCAATCTAAAATCGAATAGCATACCGTTTAGCCAAAATTCATGATCTTGGCGGAAATTAAATTCAAAGCGATTAATGTGACAGACGGATTTAAGAAGATTTGCATCAACAATTATAAATAATTCCCTTCTCAATCAATTTAATCATAATATTCATTATCATGCACAAGTTCTACAATCAATATCAAATGTTAGCAGTCACATGCTCAATTACTCTCAACTCACAAATGTAATCAAAGCAGTGAATATATGATAAGAGTTTAGAGATGGAATACTCATGCAATTAACTAATAAAATGAGATTAAGTAAAAATTGAGCGAGCAAGTCGGTCTGAGGCGGGCTCGAAGGGAGGGACCTCGAGGTGGTCACGGCGATGGCGGAAACTGGCGATATGGCCCGGAATGGCAACCTTGGCGGTGTCGGGAAAAGGCGGTGAAATTTTCGGGTGGAGGAGATCCGTGGTGGTTTGTGGAGGTGCCGGGTGGTGCTTGGCGGGGAGGAGGGCGGGGATGAGGCGCTTGGAGGAGGAGAAGAGATAGAGGCGGGCCTAGGGTTTCACACCCTCGGCCTAGGGTTTCACACCGAGGCTTCACACCAAAATTTAGTTAACAAAATTATTTCATTCAAATCTTTATTATCCTCTTTCAATGGCCTCATACAACCTTATTTATAAAGGAAAACTACGCGCACACAACGTGCAATAAAAATGGAAACAAACCAAAAAAAAAGATATAGTCAAATCCCTCAATAAAACCTTACCAAAATAGAAAATCCCTCAAATCTCTCACTACCAAATCTAAACCTAATTCGAAATTCAAATCTAAATTGCCAAAATTAAATTACAATTCGAAATTCAAATTTCAAAAATTAAAATAAAAATCAACTAATCAAAATTTGTCATTTCTTGTCCTCATCACTACCCCACCCATGGCCTTGAAGTCAGGTTCGCTATCTATTAAAGAAACAGATGAAACATCGGTTACCAAAATGAAGAAGTCACACAAGATTGATCAAAGAAAAATACCTGGCATGTAAGAAGAGTCCCTGATATCACCGTCAAAGCCTGCATCATCAGGCTCAATCAAATAGACGTCGGTATCGTCAGGCTCATAATCCACCTGCTCCTGAATGAGCTCCTTACCTATACACAAGAAGCGTGCATCAGCCAAAGGCACTTCAAATAAACTGATACAAATATATAAATAGAAATCACCTAAAGAGCCAACTCTAGGTTCCTGTACTGGGACAACAGGAGGGTTCTCTCTGATCCTCGAAGAGCCTCCAAGCATTGGTTCAGACTCTGGAGGTGCTAAACACTGCTTCTTTAAAGGTGGCAGCAGAGGAGAAACTTGTAGTGGTCTCTTCCCTCTGTTACCTCATCCTCTGTCAGGTGGTCCTTGACGAACCGTAGGTTCAGATGGTTCTCAGATACTAATGCCAACTTTCCTTTTAGGCGTAGGGTGTTCACCTGGCGCTTTCCAATCTTCATCTGGAACACCTTATGCCAAAAATTCTTGGAGTCTAGGAGCTCTGCTCTTCAAACCCTTTGTAGAGAGCTCCTTATACTTCCGAGTGATCCAATACAAGCAATTCTTGTTTACCTGGAAGTCGAAATGGGCACCACTCACTTTGCTATACCATTTGTAGAACCCCAACGTCATGTAACAATTGGGCATGTGGTGGGGAAGCGAGAATCTGGCTCCTGTAACCCCAGCAAAAAAATGGTACCAAGCGCGAGCTCCGTCATAACCGAATTGATGAGTAAATCGGCAGGGCAAGTAGGGCTCGATATAACACTCCGTCCCATTTAGCCTAGCGACAAGGTGACCTGGTCGAATATTCTGTAGGCAATAAAAATTGCCTTGATCCCTGCACAAGCAACTCGGAATAAGCAAAAGCGCTTAGGTGTTCATCTGAGTGAAGTCAAGCCCATCTGAGGAAAGTCGGGCCCACCTGAGGGTTAAGTTCACCTGAATGCTTGACTTTATAAAATAGACAAAAGTGCTGATATCTCTCAAACCGGAAGGAATTGAGACAAAAGTGCTGATATCTGGCAAACTTTGTAAATCTAGCGAACACTGTAGTTTAGGCGGGTTTCATAAAACAGGCGGACTTCACCAAGCTTCGCCTACTTGACCCAACCGTCATAAGGCGACCTTCGCCAAAAGGCAAAGCATCATTTCGCCCGGGCCGATACGACACCAAGCTTCGCGGGGAGCCTCACGAACTTCACCTCGCCAACACACTCGCACTCAGACGGGGGTGGCTTTTCCGTCTGGTTACACGCGCTCAGTGCCCTTCTCTGACGACGATGACGGCTATTGCTCGGCGGTGGCAACATCTCGAGCTTCAAGCTCTATTGAGGCGAGCGTGGAAGTGCACATGACCGACATCTCGGATGAAATATCCGGGGAGACTTCGGCGAGCAACAAGCAACCATCAACTCTATGAAAGAGGCGTTGGGTAACCGGCGAGAAGAAGAAGAAAAGGAGGACTTAGCGGACTTTGTGGAAATCCTCAAAGCGCAAAGGCGGATGCCTACTCCTCCTCACACATCTTCGATTCCTCATCCAGGAGTCATCACGGAGGGCGTCATCTTGGGCCATAATCCAAGAGGCGAAAGACTTGGCGAGCTCCAAAGTCAACTCAACGCCTTGAAGCTCCAGAAGGGCATGAACAAGCTGGGGGTGGCCAGACCATATCCAACTTAATAAAGATACGGTCTCCTACCCGGCAAAGTTCGAGCCACTAGACCTCCTGCAGTTCAATGGCAAGGGTTCTCCTACCCAACACATTTACTACTTCCAGGCGCAAACTGGACACATAATGGGAAACGATCCCATTATGACTCGGTTATTCATTGGCACCCTCAAGGGGGATGCTTTTGAATGGTTTCGCAGATTGGAACCTGGGTCCATCACTTGTTGGAAGGACATGGAAAGGCTCTTCATGGCCAGATTCTTCAACGATGACACAGGAGTATCTATGGCAACCCTGCTAGCTGTAAAGCAGAGGAAGAAAGAATCTGTAAGCAACTTTGTCAAGAGATTAAGGAACCGATCGCTGCGTGCCCGTGATCAGATTTCCGAGGCCACTCTCATCGAGATGTGCCGGAATAATATCTCCATCAATATTTTGTCTAATATGGGCGCTGTCGTAGCTCGCTCGTGGAAAGACTTAACCTGCCAAGGAGAACAAGTCGAGAGCGTGCTCAAGCGTATGGAGGTTGAAGAGCTATTTGAATTTCGAGGAGGTGACGACCAAGATACCTTGGTGGTGGCGACCGCTTCCTCATCAAAACTCTTTTCAAGTAAGCCCACGATGGCATCTGCCGAGCTTCATAGCGGAACCAAGCTATGGGACCATTGCGAAGACTTAGCTACCATCGGCCAAAGATGATCGTTGATGCTTATATCGTCAATGTGGGAGGACCGACATCCGGCGGCAAATTCTTGAAGAAGTACTACCGTAGTCTTCTTTCAAACTCCACTAAGTTATCATGTTAGCGGTCACATCGATAACTAATTCCCTTCAAATTCCCTCGCCAATCCTCCTCAGCGGGATGGCGGGTCCCTAAACTATCATGTTAACAATCACCTCGATAGTTCCCTCAGTTTCCTCCGTCGATCCTCTCCATAGGATGGCGGGACCCTCCTTGTCCGTTAACATTACACCTCGACAAAATCAACTTACTAATCCTCTTCAATGGGATGGTAGGTCCTCAAAGTCGCTCCGATCGCGACAACCTTGTCGGGATAACAATCACCTCTGACAAATTCCCCCTCCAATCCTCGTCAATAGGATGGTGGGTCCTCAAAGTTGCTCCGATCGTGACAACCTTGTCGGGTTAACAATCACCTCTGATAAATTTCCCCTCCAATCCTCATCAATAGGATGGTGGGTCCTCAAAGTCGCTCCGATCGCGACAATCTTGTCGGGTTAACAATCACCTCTGGAAAAATGAACTTACTAATCCTCTTCAATGGGATGGTAGGTCCTCAAAGTCGCTCGTCGCGACAATCTTGTCGGGTTAACAATCACCTCGACAAATTCCCCTCAATCCTCATCAATAGGATGGTGGGTCCTCAAAGTCGCTCGATCGCGACAATCTTGTCGGGTTAACAATCACCTCGATAGTCCGCACCGTCATTCCCGCAAATAACATTGTCCGATCAAGTCGTCATACTCAAATGTCCCTGAACGGCCTGATCCTTTTCGAGCATTCTAATATATTTAGAACAATCGGTGAGTAGTGGCCTACCATGCGACGTGCCACTATTCTTGGTTCGTCTTTGCCCCAAGAGAAGACAAAGCAGGGTTCGTCTTTGCCCTAAGAGAAGACAAAGCAGGGTTCGTCTTTGCCCCAAGAGAAGACAAAGTCTACCGCAGCGGCCAATCCGTGTAGCGGTTGTTATTAAACAACAAGCTGAATCTATGCCTCTCGGCATAGGGATTTTATCTCGGTCCCCATTCGAGATTAGTCTCGTCTAACACTGCGTGGCGGGTAGTCTATTCAGTAAAAAGACGAAGCCTACGTATTCAACATCATAGCACTAAGAGAGTTAACTCTCTTAGCACAACGTTACATATGGGACGGACTTAGACAATCCGCATGCTAGCCCGATTCAAACGGTAATCGGTAAAGGCACATCAAATCCGTTGATAGCTGAGGGTTTGCTAAAAATCCTAGAGGGCGATCATTAGCCGCGAGTGAAGAATTCAACTTTACCGAGTTCGTTAGAAGGTTCCTCGCTCCATCTGCACGGCGACCATTTTGCAGGGTTTCATATCCAAAGTGTTCCAGACCACATTGGACCACATTCAGGTCTGAAAACTTTGGAGGGGGTTCTGTAGGCAATAAAAATTGCCTTGATCCCTACACAAGCAACTCAGAACAAGCAAAAGAGCTTAGGGGTTCATCTGAGTGAAGTCAGGCCCACCTGAGGAAAGTCGGGCCCACCTGAGGGTTAAGTTCACCTGAATGCTTGACTTTAAAAATTGACAAAAGTGCTGATATCTCTCAAACCGGAAGGAATTGGGCAAAATGACCAGAGCAAACTAAACCCTTTGTGTTCAATTTGTTGGCTCCGTCTCGTCGAGATAGTCGATTTTCATATATAATTCGTCCAATTCCGACGTACGGTTTGAAAGTTATGACCTGTTCTTCGTAGCATGTTCTGGAGCTCGCCTGCAAAGGAGCTTAGCTCGCCTCAAGACCAAGCTTGCATGAAGACCTGGAGCTCGCCTACGTGCTTGAAGCTCGTCTGCACAGGGCAAGCTCACCCGCAAGCTCGCCTGAA
Organism: Asparagus setaceus; assembly: GCA_012295165.1. Taxonomy (NCBI): domain Eukaryota; kingdom Viridiplantae; phylum Streptophyta; class Magnoliopsida; order Asparagales; family Asparagaceae; genus Asparagus; species Asparagus setaceus. The sequence continues at coordinate 13,019,960 of CM022708.1, read as the reverse complement.
GGGTTGAAGCTCAAGCTCGCCTGAAGGCATGAGTTCGCCTGAAGGCCAAGCTCGCCTGAACCAAGCTCGCCTGACAGCCACAAGCTCGCCTATATGATCTAGTCTTGCCCTAAGACCAGAGCTGTGGTAGGCTGGAGCTTCGCCGAACTGTGCTTGAGCTTGCCTACTGTAGCTTCGAGATCGCCACCAATGCTCAAGCTCACCATCCATACGGCTCGCTGCTTGGAAGCCGCTGAAGGCACGAAGCTCACTGCGGACCCTCGGTTAGCTGCATGCGAGCCGCCAAAGACCAAGCTTCGCTGAACCAAGCTTCGCTGAAGGGTTGAAGCTCAAGCTTCGCTGAAGGGTTGAAGCTCAAGCTTCGCTGAACCAAGCTTCGCTGCCAGACTTCCCAAGACCGCCCACTTGAAGCATGGGAGATGTCACATCCCATAGTGGTCACATTCCACAGAGGGCATGGTGCTCCTCACCCATTAGTGGTCACATCCCACAAGTCAAAGGGATGGCACCATAGAGAGTATGGCTCTCCTCAACTGGGCATGGCCATATCTCACAAATCAAGGAAGTGGCCATGCCTCTCCTTGCCTATTTATAAGCCATCAGGGGCTTGGCAAATGAGCGGGTCTTAATCTGAATTCTCAGATCTGGAGACTCTTGGCTCTTCGCAAACTCTTGCATGCTAGCCTCACGGAGCCGCAATTCGGCCTTGGCAATTCATCAAGCTCGGGTAGAACCGAACTCAACCATGCCGGAGTTTCTACTGCGTACTGAAGCTCGACCGCAACGTCGATCGGATCGTCCAAGGGAAGCAAACTCGGCTCGAGCATCGAGAGAGGCATCCTACCGCTATCGACGAACCCATGTTAAACAAGAAGGGCCTCCCCTTAAACACATTGTGGCGATTCTTGATTTGTAAACAAGCAATTCAAACAATACAAATCCGAGAGGAGATTTTTACACCAAGCGAAGATGGCGACCTGATGGGAGAAATCGTTTCCTTAGAGATGGTGGTGGCGCAATTCGGCGACATTGCGGAAGAGGCGATAGTCGAGTCCCTCGTGTCGAGTTCGAGGAGTACTTATCTTCATCCTCCTCGGCGGTGCATCTGCAAAGTGCTACTGAGTGCCGTGTGGTCGACCCAAGTGGCGGGGCCAACCATGCACGAGAGCTGCGCAGAGCAGCGCGAGGGGTTGTTCCCCGAGGTAGTTGAGGCCGACCGGAAGACCAAGCAGTGCGAGGTTCCCAGTGCAGGCGGCTGCCAATGAGGCGAGCCCCTACTCGGTGGGCTTGGCTCCATTAGCCAAGTTTCAAATTACGGCGAACCGCAAATCTGGCGAGCTTCGGCAATGGAACAAAGTTCCCAACTCGGCAAACTTTGTAAATCTAGTGAACTCGTAGTTGGCGGGTTTCATAAAGCGGCGGACTTCACCAAGCTTCGCTGAAGGGTTGAAGCTCAAGCTTCGCTGAAGGGTTGAAGCTCAAGCTTCGCTGAAGGGTTGAAGCTCAAGCTTCGCTGAAGGGTTGAAGCTCAAGCTTCGCTGAAGGGTTGAAGCTCAAGCTTCGCTGAAGGGTTGAAGCTCAAGCTTCGCTGAAGGGTTGAAGCTCAAGCTTCGCTGAAGGGTTGAAGCTCAAGCTTCGCTGAAGGGTTGAAGCTCAAGCTTCGCTGAAGGGTTGAAGCTCAAGCTTCGCTGAAGGGTTGAAGCTCAAGCTTCGCTGAAGGGTTGAAGCTCAAGCTTCGCTGAAGGGTTGAAGCTCAAGCTTCGCTGAAGGGTTGAAGCTCAAGCTTCGCTGAAGGGTTGAAGCTCAAGCTTCGCTGAAGGGTTGAAGCTCAAGCTTCGCTGAAGGGTTGAAGCTCAAGCTTCGCTGAAGGGTTGAAGCTCAAGCTTCGCTGAAGGGTTGAAGCTCAAGCTTCGCTGAAGGGTTGAAGCTCAAGCTTCGCTGAAGGGTTGAAGCTCAAGCTTCGCTGAAGGGTTGAAGCTCAAGCTTCGCTGAAGGGTTGAAGCTCAAGCTTCGCTGAAGGGTTGAAGCTCAAGCTTCGCTGAAGGGTTGAAGCTCAAGCTTCGCTGAAGGGTTGAAGCTCAAGCTTCGCTGAAGGGTTGAAGCTCAAGCTTCGCTGAAGGGTTGAAGCTCAAGCTTCGCTGAAGGGTTGAAGCTCAAGCTTCGCTGAAGGGTTGAAGCTCAAGCTTCGCTGAAGGGTTGAAGCTCAAGCTTCGCTGAAGGGTTGAAGCTCAAGCTTCGCTGAAGGGTTGAAGCTCAAGCTTCGCTGAAGGGTTGAAGCTCAAGCTTCGCTGAAGGGTTGAAGCTCAAGCTTCGCTGAAGGGTTGAAGCTCAAGCTTCGCTGAAGGGTTGAAGCTCAAGCTTCGCTGAAGGGTTGAAGCTCAAGCTTCGCTGAAGGGTTGAAGCTCAAGCTTCGCTGAAGGGTTGAAGCTCAAGCTTCGCTGAAGGGAGAAATCGTTTCCTTAGAGATGGTGGTGGCGCAATTCGGCGACATTGCGGAAGAGGCGATAGTCGAGTCCCTCGTGATCGAGTTCGAGGAGTACTTATCTTCATCCTCCTCCAGCGGGATGGCGGGTCCCTAAACTATCATGTTAACAATCACCTCGATAAATTCCCCTCAATCCTCGTCAATAGGATGGTGGGTCCTCAAAGTCGCTCGATCGCGACAACCTTGTCGGGTTAACAATCACCTCTGGCAAAATCAACTTACTAATCCTCTTCAATGGGATGGTAGGTCTTCAAAGTCGCTCGATCGCGACAACCTTGTCGGGTTAACAATCACCTCGATAAATTCCCCTCAATCCTCGTCAATAGGATGGTGGGTCCTCAAAGTCGCTCGATCGCGACAACCTTGTCGGGTTAACAATCACCTCTGGCAAAATCAACTTACTAATCCTCTTCAATGGGATGGTAGGTCTTCAAAGTCGCTCGATCGCGACAACCTTGTCGGGTTAACAATCACCTCGATAAATTCCCCTCAATCCTCGTCAATAGGATGGTGGGTCCTCAAAGTCGCTCGATCGCGACAACCTTGTCGGGTTAACAATCACCTCTGGCAAAATCAACTTACTAATCCTCTTCAATGGGATGGTAGGTCCTCAAAGTCGCTCGATCGCGACAACCTTGTCGGGTTAACAATCACCTCGACAAATTCCCCTCAATCCTCGTCAATAGGATGGTGGGTCCTCAAAGTCGCTCGATCGCGACAACCTTGTCGGGTTAACAATCACCTCGATAAATTCCCCTCAATCCTCGTCAATAGGATGGTGGGTCCTCAAAGTCGCTCGATCGCGACAACCTTGTCGGGTTAGCAATCACCTCGACAAATTCCCCTCAATCCTCGTCAATAGGATGGTGGGTCCTCAAAGTCGCTCGATCGCGACAACCTTGTCGGGTTAACAATCACCTCTGGCAAAATCAACTTACTAATCCTCTTCAATGGGATGGTAGGTCCTCAAAGTCGCTCCGATCGCGACAACCTTGTCGGGTTAACAATCACCTCGATAAATTCCCCTCAATCCTCGTCAATAGGATGGTGGGTCCTCAAAGTCGCTCCGATCGCGACAATCTTGTCGGGTTAACAATCACCTCTGGCAAAATCAACTTACTAATCCTCTTCAATGGGATGGTAGGTCTTCAAAGTCGCTCGATCGCGACAACCTTGTCGGGTTAGCAATCACCTCGACAAATTCCCCTCAATCCTCGTCAATAGGATGGTGGGTCCTCAAAGTCGCTCGATCGCGACAACCTTGTCGGGTTAACAATCACCTCTGGCAAAATCAACTTACTAATCCTCTTCAATGGGATGGTAGGTCCTCAAAGTCGCTCCGATCGCGACAATCTTGTCGGGTTAACAATCACCTCTGGCAAAATCAACTTACTAATCCTCTTCAATGGGATGGTAGGTCCTCAAAGTCGCTCGATCGCGACAACCTTGTCGGGTTAGCAATCACCTCGACAAATTCCCCTCAATCCTCGTCAATAGGATGGTGGGTCCTCAAAGTCGCTCGATCGCGACAACCTTGTCGGGTTAACAATCACCTCGATAAATTCCCCTCAATCCTCGTCAATAGGATGGTGGGTCCTCAAAGTCGCTCCGATCGCGACAATCTTGTCGGGTTAACAATCACCTCTGGCAAAATCAACTTACTAATCCTCTTCAATGGGATGGTAGGTCTTCAAAGTCGCTCGATCGCGACAACCTTGTCGGGTTAACAATCACCTCTGGCAAAATCAACTTACTAATCCTCTTCAATGGGATGGTAGGTCTTCAAAGTCGCTCGATCGCGACAACCTTGTCGGGTTAACAATCACCTCTGGCAAAATCAACTTACTAATCCTCTTCAATGGGATGGTAGGTCTTCAAAGTCGCTCGATCGCGACAACCTTGTCGGGTTAACAATCACCTCTGATAAATTCCCCCTCCAATCCTCGTCAATAGGATGGTGGGTCCTCAAAGTCACTCCGATCGCGACAATCTTGTCGGGTTAACAATCACCTCTGGCAAAATCAACTTACTAATCCTCTTCAATGGGATGGTAGGTCCTCAAAGTCGCTCGATCGCGACAACCTTGTCGGGTTAACAATCACCTCTGGCAAATCAACTTACTAATCCTCTTCAATGGGATGGTAGGTCCTCAAAGTCGCTCGATCGCGACAACCTTGTCGGGTTAGCAATCACCTCGACAAATTCCCCTCAATCCTCGTCAATAGGATGGTGGGTCCTCAAAGTCGCTCGATCGCGACAACCTTGTCGGGTTAACAATCACCTCTGGCAAAATCAACTTACTAATCCTCTTCAATGGGATGGTAGGTCCTCAAAGTCGCTCGATCGCGACAACCTTGTCGGGTTAACAATCACCTCTGGCAAAATCAACTTACTAATCCTCTTCAATGGGATGGTAGGTCTTCAAAGTCGCTCGATCGCGACAACCTTGTCGGGTTAACAATCACCTCTGGCAAAATCAACTTACTAATCCTCTTCAATGGGATGGTAGGTCTTCAAAGTCGCTCGATCGCGACAATCTTGTCGGGTTAACAATCACCTCGATAAATTCCCCTCAATCCTCGTCAATAGGATGGTGGGTCCTCAAAGTCGCTCGATCGCGACAACCTTGTCGGGTTAACAATCACCTCGATAGTTCCCTCGGATTTCCTCGTCGATCCTCTCCAATAGGATGGTGGGTCCTCAAAGTCGCTCGATCGCGACAACCTTGTCGGGTTAACAATCACCTCTGGCAAAATCAACTTACTAATCCTCTTCAATGGGATGGTAGGTCTTCAAAGTCGCTCGATCGCGACAACCTTGTCGGGTTAACAATCACCTCGATAAATTCCCCTCAATCCTCGTCAATAGGATGGTGGGTCCTCAAAGTCGCTCGATCGCGACAACCTTGTCGGGTTAGCAATCACCTCGACAAATTCCCCTCAATCCTCGTCAATAGGATGGTGGGTCCTCAAAGTCACTCCGATCGCGACAATCTTGTCGGGTTAACAATCACCTCGATAAATTCCCCTCAATCCTCGTCAATAGGATGGTGGGTCCTCAAAGTCGCTCGATCGCGACAACCTTGTCGGGTTAGCAATCACCTCGACAAATTCCCCTCAATCCTCGTCAATAGGATGGTGGGTCCTCAAAGTCGCTCCGATCGCGACAATCTTGTCACGTTAACATTACACCTCTGATAAAATCAACTTACTAATCCTCTTCAATGGGATGGTAGGTCCTCAAAGTCGCTCGATCGCGACAATCTTGTCGGGTTAACAATCACCTCGACAAATTCCCCTCAATCCTCGTCAATAGGATGGTGGGTCCTCAAAGTCGCTCGATCGCGACAACCTTGTCGGGTTAACAATCACCTCGATAGTCCGCACCGCCATTCCCACAAATAGCGTTGTCGATCAAGTCGTCATACTCAAATGTCACTGAGCGGCTGATCCTTTCGAGCATTCTAATATATTTAGAACAATAGGTGAGTAGTGGCCTACCATGCGGCGTGCCACTATTCGGGTTAGTCTTTGCCCCAAGAGAAGACAAAGCGGGGTTAGTCTTGCCCTAAGAGAAGACAAAGCGGGGTTAGTCTTTGCCCCAAGAGAAGACAAAGTCTACACGCTGCCAATCCATCGCAGCTTGTTATTAAACAACAACTGAATCTATGCCTCTCGCATAGGGATTTTATCTCGGTCTCCCATTGAGATTAGTCTACGCCTAACACACGGCCGGGTAGTCTATTCCCGTAAAAGACAAAGCCTCGTATTCAACATCGTAGCACTAAGAGAGTTAACTCTCTTAGCACAACGCTACATATGGGACGGACTTAGACAATTAGCATGCTAGCGATTCAAGCGGTGTCGGTAAAGGCACATCAAATCCGTTGATAGGCGGGGTTTGCTAAAAATCCTAGAGGGCTTATCATTAGTCATGAAAGTGAAGAATTCAACTTTACCGAAGTTCGTTAGAAGGTTCCTCGCTCCATCACGCGGCGACCATTTCTTTGGGTTTCATATCCAAAGTGTTCGGACCACATTGGACCACATTAGTCGAAAACTTTGGAGGGTTACGTAGGCAATAAAATTGCCTTGATCCTGTACAAGCAACTTCGGAACAAGCAAAAGAGCTTAGGGTTCATCGAGTGAAGTCAGGCCCACGAGGAAAGTCGGGCCCACCCGAGGGTTAAGTTCACTGAATGCTTGACTTTACAAAATAGACAAAATCTTGATATCTCTCAAACCGAAGGAATTGGGCAAAATGACCAGAGCAAACCGAATTCTTGGGTTCGGTTTGGTTAGCTCCGTCTCGTCGAGATAGTCGATTTTCATATATAATTCGTCCAATTCCGGCGTGCGGTTTGAAAGTTATGACTGTTCTTCGTAGCATGTTAAGGCTTCGCTGCAAAGGAGCTTAGCTTCGCCTCAAGACCAAGCTTGCATGAAGACACGGAGGTCGCTGCGTGCTTGAAGCTTCGCTGCATAAGGCAAGCTCACCCTAAGCTCGGCCTCGGGTTGAAGCTCAAGCTTCGCTGAAGGCATGAGTTCGCTGAAGGCCAAGCTTCGCTGAAGGGTTGAAGCTCAAGCTTCGCTGAAGGGTTGAAGCTCAAGCTTCGCTGAAGGGTTGAAGCTCAAGCTTCGCTGAAGGCATGAGTTAGCTGAAGGCCAAGCTTCGCTGAAGGGTTGAAGCTCAAGCTTCGCTGAAGGGTTGAAGCTCAAGCTTCGCTGAAGGGTTGAAGCTCAAGCTTCGCTGAAGGGTTGAAGCTCAAGCTTCGCTGAAGGGTTGAAGCTCAAGCTTCGCTGAACCAAGCTCGCTGGCGGTGGCTTCGCTGTATGATCTAGTCTTGCCCTAAGACCAAGAGCTGTGGCGTAGCTAGAGCTTCGCCCGAACTGTGCTTGAGCTTGCCTGCTGTAGCTTCGAGATCGCCACCAATGCTCAAGCTCACCATCCATACGGCTCGCTGCTTGGAAGCCGCTGAAGGCTGGCTTCGCTGCGGACCCTCGGTTCGCTGCATGCGAGCCGCCAAAGACCAAGCTTCGCTGAAGGGTTGAAGCTCAAGCTTCGCTGAAGGGTTGAAGCTCAAGCTTCGCTGAAGGGTTGAAGCTCAAGCTTCGCTGAAGGGTTGAAGCTCAAGCTTCGCTGAAGGGTTGAAGCTCAAGCTTCGCTGAAGGGTTGAAGCTCAAGCTTCGCTGAAGGGTTGAAGCTCAAGCTTCGCTGAAGGGTTGAAGCTCAAGCTTCGCTGAAGGGTTGAAGCTCAAGCTTCGCTGAAGGGTTGAAGCTCAAGCTTCGCTGAAGGGTTGAAGCTCAAGCTTCGCTGAAGGGTTGAAGCTCAAGCTTCGCTGAAGGGTTGAAGCTCAAGCTTCGCTGAAGGGTTGAAGCTCAAGCTTCGCTGAAGGGTTGAAGCTCAAGCTTCGCTGAAGGGTTGAAGCTCAAGCTTCGCTGAAGGGTTGAAGCTCAAGCTTCGCTGAAGGGTTGAAGCTCAAGCTTCGCTGAAGGGTTGAAGCTCAAGCTTCGCTGAAGGGTTGAAGCTCAAGCTTCGCTGAAGGGTTGAAGCTCAAGCTTCGCTGAAGGGTTGAAGCTCAAGCTTCGCTGAAGGGTTGAAGCTCAAGCTTCGCTGAAGGGTTGAAGCTCAAGCTTCGCTGAAGGGTTGAAGCTCAAGCTTCGCTGAAGGGTTGAAGCTCAAGCTTCGCTGAAGGGTTGAAGCTCAAGCTTCGCTGAAGGGTTGAAGCTCAAGCTTCGCTGAAGGGTTGAAGCTCAAGCTTCGCTGAAGGGTTGAAGCTCAAGCTTCGCTGAAGGGTTGAAGCTCAAGCTTCGCTGAAGGGTTGAAGCTCAAGCTTCGCTGAAGGGTTGAAGCTCAAGCTTCGCTGAAGGGTTGAAGCTCAAGCTTCGCTGAAGGGTTGAAGCTCAAGCTTCGCTGAAGGGTTGAAGCTCAAGCTTCGCTGAAGGGTTGAAGCTCAAGCTTCGCTGAAGGGTTGAAGCTCAAGCTTCGCTGAAGGGTTGAAGCTCAAGCTTCGCTGAAGGGTTGAAGCTCAAGCTTCGCTGAAGGGTTGAAGCTCAAGCTTCGCTGAAGGGTTGAAGCTCAAGCTTCGCTGAAGGGTTGAAGCTCAAGCTTCGCTGAAGGGTTGAAGCTCAAGCTTCGCTGAAGGGTTGAAGCTCAAGCTTCGCTGAAGGGTTGAAGCTCAAGCTTCGCTGAAGGGTTGAAGCTCAAGCTTCGCTGAAGGGTTGAAGCTCAAGCTTCGCTGAAGGGTTGAAGCTCAAGCTTCGCTGAAGGGTTGAAGCTCAAGCTTCGCTGAAGGGTTGAAGCTCAAGCTTCGCTGAAGGGTTGAAGCTCAAGCTTCGCTGAAGGGTTGAAGCTCAAGCTTCGCTGAAGGGTTGAAGCTCAAGCTTCGCTGAAGGGTTGAAGCTCAAGCTTCGCTGAAGGGTTGAAGCTCAAGCTTCGCTGAAGGGTTGAAGCTCAAGCTTCGCTGAAGGGTTGAAGCTCAAGCTTCGCTGAAGGGTTGAAGCTCAAGCTTCGCTGAAGGGTTGAAGCTCAAGCTTCGCTGAAGGGTTGAAGCTCAAGCTTCGCTGAAGGGTTGAAGCTCAAGCTTCGCTGAAGGGTTGATAGTCGAGTCCCTCGTGTCGAGTTGAGGAGTACTTATCTTCATCCTCCTCCAAATAGCAGCATCTCAAGTGCTACAGAGTCGATCGCGGTGGTCCAAATTTCAAGTGACGGGGCAACCATGCACGAGCTGCGCAGAACAAGCGGGGTTGTTCCCCGAGGCGGTTGAGGCCGACGGAAGACCAAGCAGTGCGAGGTTCCCACTCGCGAAGCAGGCTAATCAGCAGCCCACTCCTCGTGGGCTTCGCCCATTAGCCAAGTTTCAAATTCTAGTGAACCGCCAAATCGGCGAGCTCAAGAATACGCATAAAGTTCCCAACTCGCAAACTTTGTAAATCTAGCGAACTTCGTAGTTGGCGGGTTTCATAAAGCAGGCGGACTTCACCAAGCTCGCCCATCAGCTTCAACTTCGTCGCAAGTCGACCTTCGCCAAAAGGCAAAGCATCATTTCGCCCGGACCGGCGCCGGCACCAAGCTTCGTCCAGCAGGCGAGCCTCACGAGCTTCACCTCGCCAACACACTCGCACTCGACGGGGTGGCTTTTCCGTCTGGTTACCGCGCTTCGGTGCCCTTCTCGGCGGCGATGATGGCTATTGCTTTCGGCGGTGGCAACATCTCGGGCTTCAAGCTCTATTGAGCGGCGTGGAAGTGCACATGACCGACATCTCGGATGAAATATCCGGGGAGACTTCGGCGAGCAACAAGCAACCATCAACTCTATGAAAGAGACGCTTGAGCGCCTTCGAAAGAAGAAGAAGAAGAAGAAAAGGAGGACTTAGCGGACTTTGTGGAAATCCTCAAAGCGCAAAGAGCGGATGCCTACTCCTCCTCACACATCTTCGATTCCTCATCCAGGAGTCATCACGGAGGCGTCATCTTCGGGCCATAATCCAAGAGACGAAAGACTTGACGAGCTCCAAAGTCAACTCAACGCCTTGAAGCTCCAGAAGGGCATGAACAAGCTGGGGGTGGCCAGACCATATCCAACTTAATAAAGATACGGTCTCCTACCCGGCAAAGTTCGAGCCACTAGACCTCCCCGCAGCTCAATGGCAAGGGTTCTCCTACCCAACACATTTACTACTTCCAAGAATCGACACATAATGGGAAACGATCCCATTATGACTCGGTTATTCATTGGCACCCTCAAGGGGGATGCTTTTGAATGGTTTCGCAGATTGGAACCTGGGTCCATCACTTGTTGGAAGGACATGGAAAGGCTCTTCATGGCCAGATTCTTCAACGATGACACAGAGTATCTATGGCAACCCCGCTAGTCAGAAGCGAGGAAGAAAGAATCGTAAGCAACTTTGTCAAGAGATTAAGGAACCGATCATTGCGTGCGGTGATCGATTTCGAGGCTACTCTCATCGAGATGTGCGGAATAATCTCTCCATCAACATTTTGTCTAATATGGTATTTGTCGTGGCTTCGCTCGTGGAAAGACTTAACCCGCCAAGGAGAACAAGTCGAGAGCGTGCTCAAGCGTATGGAGGTTGAAGAGCTATTTGAATTTCGAGGAGGTGACGACCAAGATACCTTGGTGGTGGCGACCGCTTCCTCATCAAAACTCTTTTCAAGTAAGCCCCTGATGGCATCTGCCAAGCTCGCCAACGCGGAACCAAGCTATGGGACCGACTGCGAAGACTTAGCTACCATCGGCCAAAGATGATCGTTGATGCTTATATGCGTCAATCGCCGGAGGACCAGCATCCGACGGCAAATTCTTGAAGAAGTACTACCCGTAGTCTTCTTTCAAACTCCCACTAAGTTATCATGTTAACAGTCACATCTGATAACTAATTCCCTTCAAATTCCCTCGCCAATCCTCCTCAACAGGATGGCGGGTCCCCTAAACTATCATGTTAACAATCACCTCTGATAGTTCCCTCCAGATTTCCTCCGTCGATCCTCTCCAATAGGATGGTGGGTCCTCAAAGTCGCTCGATCGCGACAATCTTGTCCGTTAACATTACACCTCTGACAAAATCAACTTACTAATCCTCTTCAATGGGATGGTAGGTCTTCAAAGTCGCTCCGATCGCGACAACCTTGTCGGGTTAACAATCACCTCTGATAAATTCCCCCTCCAATCCTCGTCAATAGGATGGTGGGTCCTCAAAGTCGCTCCGATCGCGACAACCTTGTCGGGTTAGCAATCACCTCTGACAAATTCCCCCTTCAATCCTCGTCAATAGGATGGTGGGTCCTCAAAGTCGCTCCGATCGCGACAATCTTGTCGGGTTAACAATCACCTCTGGCAAAATCAACTTACTAATCCTCTTCAATGGGATGGTAGGTCCTCAAAGTCGCTCCGATCGCGACAATCTTGTCACGTTAACATTACACCTCGACAAAATCAACTTACTAATCCTCTTCAATGGGATGGTAGGTCCTCAAAGTCGCTCCGATCGCGACAACCTTGTCGGGTTAACAATCACCTCTGACAAATTCCCCCTCCAATCCTCGTCAATAGGATGGTGGGTCCTCAAAGTCGCTCCGATCGCGACAACCTTGTCGGGTTAACAATCACCTCTGACAAATTCCCCCTCCAATCCTCGTCAATAGGATGGTGGGTCCTCAAAGTCGCTCCGATCGCGACAATCTTGTCGGGTTAACAATCACCTCTGGCAAAATCAACTTACTAATCCTCTTCAATGGGATGGTAGGTCCTCAAAGTCGCTCCGATCGCGACAATCTTGTCCGTTAACATTACACCTCTGACAAAATCAACTTACTAATCCTCTTCAATGGGATGGTAGGTCCTCAAAGTCGCTCCGATCGCGACAACCTTGTCGGGTTAACAATCACCTCTGACAAATTCCCCCTCCAATCCTCGTCAATAGGATGGTGGGTCCTCAAAGTCGCTCCGATCGCGACAACCTTGTCGGGTTAACAATCACCTCTGATAAATTCCCCTCCAATCCTCGTCAATAGGATGGTGGGTCCTCAAAGTCGCTCCGATCGCGACAATCTTGTCGGGTTAACAATCACCTCTGGCAAAATCAACTTACTAATCCTCTTCAATGGGATGGTAGGTCCTCAAAGTCGCTCCGATCGCGACAATCTTGTCACGTTAACATTACACCTCTGACGAATCCCCCCACCACTCCTCTCCAATAGGATGGTGGGTCCTCAAAGTCGCTCGATCGCGACAATCTTGTCGGGTTAACAATCACCTCGATAGTCCGCACCGTCATTCCCACAAATAGCGTTGTCCGATCAAGTCGTCATACTCAAATGTCACGAGCGGCTGATCCTTTTCGAGCATTCTAATATATTTAGAACAATAGGTGAGTAGTGGCCTACCATGCGACGTGCCACTATTCTGGGTTCGTCTTTGCCCCAAGAGAAGACAAAGCATGGTTCGCTTTGCCCTAAGAGAAGACAAAGCAGGGTTCGTCTTTGCCCCAAGAGAAGACAAAGTCTACACGCGCGGCCAATCCACGTGTAGCCAGTTGTTATTAAACAACAACTGAATCTATGCCTCTCTGGCATAGGGGATTTTATCTCGGTCCCCATTCGAGATTAGTCTACGCCTAACACACGTGGCGGGTAGTCTATTCAGTAAAAGGCGAAGCCCTCATTATTCAACATCATAGCACTAAGAGAGTTAACTCTCTTAGCACAGCGTTACATATGGGACGGACTTAGACAATCCGCGATGCTAGCCCGATTCAAGCGGTGTCGGTAAAGGCACATCAAATCCGTTGATAGGCGAGGGTTTGCTAAAATCCTAGAGAGGCGATCATTAGCAGCGGTGAAGAATTCAACTTTACCGAAGTTCGTTAGAAGGTTCCTCGCTCCATCACGGCGACCATTTTGCGGGGTTTCATATCCAAAGTGTTCGGACCACATTGGACCACATTCAGTCACGAAAACTTTGGAGGGTTCGTAGGCAATAAAATTGCCTTGATCCCTACACAAGCAACTTCGGAACAAGCAAAAGAGCTTAGGGGTTCATCGAGTGAAGTCGCCCACCGAGGAAAGTCGGGCCCACGAGGTTAAGTTCACTGAATGCTTGACTTTACAAAATAGACAAAATCTTGATATCTCTCAAACCGAAGGAATTGGGCAAAATGACCAGAGCAAACTAAACCCTTTGTGTTCAATTTGTTGGCTCCGTCTCGTCGAGATAGTCGATTTTCATATATAATTCGTCCAATTCCGGCGTCACGGTTTGAAAGTTATGACTTGTTCTTAGTAGCATGTTACGGAGCTTCGCGCAAAGGAGCTTAGCTTCGCCTCAAGACCAAGCTTGCATGAAGACACAGGCTTCGCTGCGTGCTTGAAGCTTCGCTGCATAAGGCAAGCTCACCCATAGCTTCGCTGAAGGGTTGAAGCTCAAGCTTCGCTGAAGGCATGAGTTCGCTGAAGGCATGAGTTCGCTGAAGGCCAAGCTTCGCTGAAGGGTTGAAGCTCAAGCTTCGCTGAAGGGTTGAAGCTCAAGCTTCGCTGAAGGGTTGAAGCTCAAGCTTCGCTGAAGGGTTGAAGCTCAAGCTTCGCTGAAGGGTTGAAGCTCAAGCTTCGCTGAAGGGTTGAAGCTCAAGCTTCGCTGAAGGGTTGAAGCTCAAGCTTCGCTGAAGGGTTGAAGCTCAAGCTTCGCTGAAGGGTTGAAGCTCAAGCTTCGCTGAAGGGTTGAAGCTCAAGCTTCGCTGAAGGGTTGAAGCTCAAGCTTCGCTGAAGGGTTGAAGCTCAAGCTTCGCTGAAGGGTTGAAGCTCAAGCTTCGCTGAAGGGTTGAAGCTCAAGCTTCGCTGAAGGGTTGAAGCTCAAGCTTCGCTGAAGGGTTGAAGCTCAAGCTTCGCTGAGACTTCCCAAGACCGCCCACTTGAAGCATGGGAGATGTCACATCCCATAGTGGTCACATTCCACGAGGGCATGGTGCTCCTCACCCATTAGTGGTCACATCCCACAAGTCAAAGGGATGGCACCATAGAGTATGGCTCTCCTCAACCGGGCATGGCCATATCTCACAAATCAAGGAAGTGGCCATGCCTCTCCTTGCCTATTTATAAGCCATCGTGGGCTTGGCAAATGGCGGGTCTTAATCGAATTCTGGATCGGAGACTCTTGGCTCTTCGCAAACTCTTGCATGCTAGCTCGAGCACTAATTCGCCTTGGCAATTCATCAAGCTTCGGGTAGAACCGAACTCAACCATGCCGAGTTTCATCACAGATCAAGCTCGACCGCAACGTCGATCGGATCGTCCAAGGGAAGCAAACTCGGCTCGAGCATCGAGAGAGGCATCCTACCGCTATCGACGAACCCATGTTAAACAAGAAGGGCCTCCCTTCATAGAAAAGCGATTCTTGATTTGTAAACAAGCAATTCAAACAATACAAATCCGAGAGGAGATTTTTACACCAAACAGAAGATGGCGACCACAGTGGGAGAAATCGTTTCCTTAACCGAGATGGTGGTGGCGCAATTCGACGACATTGCGGAAGAGACGATAGTCGAGTCCCTCGTGATCGAAGTTCGAGGAGTACTTATCTTCATCCTCCTCCGACAGCAGCATCTCGCAAGTGCTACAGAGTCGACGCGGTGGTCCAGCCCAAGTGACGGGCCAACCATGCCCGAGCTCACCAGCAAACGCAGGGTTCTGCCCCCGAGGTAGTTGAGGCCGCACTGTAAGACCAAGCACGGGTGCGAGGTTCCCACTCGCGAAGCTACGCCATCAGCCCACCTACTCGGTGGGCTTGGCTCCATTAGCCAAGTTTCAAATTACGGCGAACCGCCGTCTGGCGAGCTTCGGCAATCTGACAAAGTTCCCAACTCTGGCAAACTTTGTAAATCTAGTGAACTCTGTAGTTCAGGCGGGTTTCATAAAACAGGCGGACTTCACCAAGCTCGCCTAACAGCCCAACCGTCATAGTGACCTTCACCAAAAGGCAAAGCATCAGCCTGCATCAGCAAGACAACGACCAAGCTCGCCCAACAGGCAAGCCTCACCAGGCTTCACCTCGCTAACACACTCACACTCAGACGGGGGTGGCTTTTCCGTCTGGTTACACGCGCTCAGTGCCCTTCTCTGATGACGATGACGGCTATTGCTCGGCAGTGGCAACATCTCAGGCTTCAAGCTCTATTCAAGGCAGAAGCGTGGAAGTGCACATGACCGACATCTCGGATGAAATATCCAGGAGACTCGACGAGCAACAAGCAACCATCAACTCTATGAAAGAGACGTTGGAGCAGCTTCTGAGCGAGAAGAAGAAGAAGAAAAGGAGGAATTCGCGGACTTTGCGGAAATCCTCAAAGCGCAAAGAGCGGATGCCTACTCCTCCTCACACATCTTCTGATTCCTCATCCGAGTCATCTGGAGGAGTGTCATCTTCAGGCCATAATCTAAGAGACGAAAGACTTGACGAGCTCCAAAGTCAACTCAAGGCCTTGAAGCTCCAGAAGGGCATGAACAAGCTGGGGGTGGCCAGACCATATCCAACTTAATGGGATACGGTCTCCTACCCGGCAAAGTTCGAGCCAATAGACCTCCTGCAGTTCAATGGCAAGGGTTCTCCTACCCAACACATTTACTATTTCCAGGCGCAAACTAGACACATAATGGGAAACGATCCCATTATGACTCGGTTATTCATTGGCACCCTCAAGGGGGTTGCTTTTGAATGGTTTCGCAGATTGGAACCTGGGTCCATCACTTGTTGGATGGACATGGAAAGGCTCTTCATGGCCAGATTCTTCGACGGTGATACAGGAGTATCTATGGCAACCCTGCTAGCTGTAAAGCAGAGGAAGAAAGAATCTGTAAGCAACTTTGTCAAGAGATTCAGAACCGATCAGCCGCGTCTCGATCGATTTCCGAGGCCACTCTCATCGAGATGTGCCTAATAATCTCTCCATCAATATTTTGTCTAATATGGGGCTGTCAGAAGCTCGCCGTGGAAAGACTTAACCGCCAAGGAGAACAAGTCGAGCGTGCTCAAGCGTATGGAGGTTGAAGAGCTATTTGAATTTCGAGGAGGTGGCGACCAAGATACCTTGGTGGTGGCCGCTTCCTCATCAAAACTCTTTTCAAGTAAGCCCCCGATGGCATTCACGAAGCTCGCCAACGCGAACCAAGCTATGGGACCCATTGCGAAGACTTAGCTACCATCGGCCAAAGATGATCGTTGATGCTTATATCGTCAATGTGGGAGGACCGACATCCGGCGGCAAATTCTTGAAGAAGTACTACCCGTAGTCTTCTTTCAAACTCCACTAAGTTATCATGTTAACAAATACATCCGATAACTAATTCCCTTCAAATTCCCTCGCCAATCCTCCTCAACAGATGGCGGGTCCCTAAACTATCATGTTAACAATCACCTCGATAGTTCCTCCAGATTTCCTCGTCGATCCTCTCCAATAGGATGGCGGGACCACTCCCACCGCCACGCTAACATTACACCTCGACAAAATCAACTTACTAATCCTCTTCAATGGGATGGTAGGTCTTCAAAGTCGCCCGATCGCACAACCTTGTCGGGTTAACAATCACCTCGATAAATTCCCCTCAATCCTCGTCAATAGGATGGTGGGTCCTCAAAGTCGCCCGATCGCACAACCTTGTCGGGTTAGCAATCACCTCGACAAATTCCCCTCAATCCTCGTCAATAGGATGGTGGGTCCTCAAAGTCACCCGATCGCACAACCTTGTCGGGTTAACAATCACCTCGGCAAAATCAACTTACTAATCCTCTTCAATGGGATGGTAGGTCCTCAAAGTCGCCCGATCGCGACAATCTTGTCACGCTAACATTACACCTCGGCGAATCCCCACCACTCCTCTCCAAGAGGATGGTGGGTCCTCAAAGTCGCCCGATCGCACAACCTTGTCGGGTTAACAATCACCTCGATAGTCCGCGACCGCCATTCCCACAAATAACGTTGTCCGATCAAGTCGTCATACTCAAATGTCCCTGAACGGCCTGATCCTTTCCGAGCATTCTAATATATTTAGAACAATAGGTGAGTAGTGGCCTACCATGCGACGTGCCACTATTCTGGGTTCGTCTTTGCCCCAAGAGAAGACAAAGCAGGGTTCGTCTTTGCCCTAAGAGAAGACAAAGCAGGGTTCGTCTTTGCCCCAAGAGAAGACAAAGTCTACACGCACGCCAATCCATCGTAGCCTGTTATTAAACAACAACTGAATCTATGCCTCTCTGGCATAGGGGATTTTATCTCGGTCTCCCATTCGAGATTAGTCTACGTCTAACACACGTGGCCGGGTAGTCTATTCCCGTAAAAAAGACAAAGCCTACGTATTCAACATCGTAGCACTAAGAGAGTTAACTCTCTTAGCACAACGTTACATATGGGACGGACTTAGACAATTCGCATGCTAGCCCGATTCAAGCGGTGTCGGTAAAGGCACATCAAATCCGTTGATAGGCGGGGTTTGCTAAAATCCTAGAGGGCTTATCATTAGTCATGAGTGAAGAATTCAACTTTACCGAAGTTCGTTAGAAGGTTCCTCGCTCCATCACGGCGACCATTTCTTTGGGTTTCATATCCAAAGTGTTCGGACCACATTGGATCACATTCAGTCCAAAACTTTGAGGGGGTTCTCAGAGGCAATAAAATTGCCTTGATCCTGTACAAGCAACTTCGGAACAAGCAAAAGAGCTTAGGGTTCATCACGAGTGAAGTCGGGCCCACGAGGAAAGTCGGGCCCACCTGAGGGTTAAGTTCACCTGAATGCTTGACTTTACAAAATAGACAAAAGTACTGATATCTCTCAAACCGGAAGGAATTGGGCAAAATGACCAGAGCAAACCGAATTCTTCGGGTTCGGTTTGGTTGGCTCCGTCTCGTCGAGATAGTCGATTTTCATATATAATTCGTCCAATTCCGACGTACGGTTTGAAAGTTATGACCTGTTCTTCGTAGCATGTTCTGGAGCTCGCCTGCAAAGGAGCTTAGCTCGCCTCAAGACCAAGCTTGCATGAAGACCGACGCTTGAAGCTCGCTCCTGAAGCTGTGGCAAGCTCACCCGGAAGCTCGCCTGAAGGGTTGAAGCTCAAGCTCGCCTGAAGGCATGAGTTCGCCTGAAGGCCAAGCTTCGCTGAAGGGTTGAAGCTCAAGCTTCGCTGAACCAAGCTTCGCTGTATGATCTAGTCTTGCCCTAAGACCAAGAGCTCGCGCTGTAGCTAGAGCTCGCCCGAACTTGTGCTTGAGCTTGCCTACACTGTAGCTCGAGATCGCCACCAATGCTCAAGCTCACCATCCATACCGCTCGCCGCTGGAAGCTCCGGCCAGTTCCGCCTTGCACTGCTCCGCCCGCATGCCGAGCCCGCCAAAGACCAAGCTTCGCTGAAGGGTTGAAGCTCAAGCTTCGCTGAAGGGTTGAAGCTCAAGCTTCGCTGAAGGGTTGAAGCTCAAGCTTCGCTGAACCAAGCTCGCCTGCAGACTTCCCAAGACCGCCCACTTGAAGCATGGGAGATGTCACATCCCATAGTGGTCACATTCCACATAGGGCATGGTGCTCCTCACCCATTAGTGGTCACATCCCACAAGTCAAAGTGATGGCACCATAGAGAGTATGGCTCTCCTCAACTGGGCATGGCCATATCTCACAAATCAAGGAAGTGGCCATGCCTCTCCTTGCCTATTTATAAGCCATCAGGGGCTTGGCAAATGAGCGGGTCTTAATCTGAATTCTCAGATCTGGAGACTCTTGGCTCTTCGCAAACTCTTGCATGCTAGCCTCTGGAGCACGAATTCGGCCTTGGCAATTCATCAAGCTCGGGTAGAACCGAACTCAACCACGCCGGAGTTTCTACTGCGTACTGAAGCTCGACCGCAACGTCGATCGGATCGTCCAAGGGAAGCAAACTCGGCTCGAGCATCGAGGGAGGCATCCTACCGTTACCGACGAACCCACGTTAAACAAGAAGGGCCTTCCCTTCGCTTCTGTTGTGAAAAACAATTCTTGATTTGTAAACAAGCAATTCAAACAATACAAATCCGAGAGGAGATTTTTTCACCAAACAGAAGATGGCGACCACAGTGGGAGAAATCGTTTCCTTAACCGAGATGGTGGTGGCGCAATTCGACGACATTGCGGAAGGGACGATAGTCGAGTCCCTCGTGATCGAGTTCGAGGAGTACTTATCTTCATCCTCCTCCAGCGACAGTGCATCTCGCAAGTGCTACAGAGTCGCACGTGTGGTCCAGCCCCAAGTGACGGGGGCAACCATGCCTGAGAGCTCTGCCCGAGCAAACGCAGGGGGTTCTGTTCCCCCCGAGGCAGTTGAGGCCGACCAGAAGACCAAGCACGGGTGCGAGGTTCCCAATTCTGGCGAGCTACGCCAATCAGGCGAGCCCACCTACTCAGGTGGGCTTCGCTCCATTAGCCAAGTTTCAAATTCTAGTGAACTTCGCAAATCTGGCGAGCTCAGCAATACAGACAAAGTTCCCAACTCTGGCAAACTTTGTAAATCTAGCGAACTCTGTAGTTCAGGCGGGTTTCATAAAACAGGCGGACTTCACCAAGCTCACCTAACAGCCCAACTTCGTCCGCAAGCTGACCTTCGCCAAAAAGGCAAAGCATCAGCTCGCCAGACCGGCGCACAGCACCAAGCTCGTCCAACAGGCGAGCCTCACCAGGCTTCACCTCGCCAACACACTCGCACTCAGACGGGGGTGGCTTTTCCGTCTGGTTACACGCGCTCAGTGCCCTTCTCTGACGACGATGATGGCTATTGCTCGGCAGTGGCAACATCTCAGGCTTCAAGCTCTATTCAGGGCAGAAGCGTGGAAGTGCACATGACCGACATCTCGGATGAAATATCCAGGAGACTCGACGAGCAACAAGCAACCATCAACTCTATGAAAGAGACGTTAGAGCAGCTTCTGAGCGAGAAGAAGAAGAAGAAAAGGAGGACTTCGCGGACTTTGCGGAAATCCTCAAAGCGCAAAGAGTGGATGCCTACTCCTCCTCACACATCTTCTGATTCCTCATCCGAGTCATCTGGAGGAGCGTCATCTTCGGGCCATAATCCAAGAGACGAAAGACTTGACGAGCTCCAAAGTCAACTCAACGCCTTGAAGCTCCAGAAGGGCATGAACAAGCTGGGGGTGGCCAGACCATATCCAACTTAATAAAGATACGGTCTCCTACCCGGCAAAGTTCGAGCCACTAGACCTCCTGCAGTTCAATGGCAAGGGTTCTCCTACCCAACACATTTACTACTTCCAGGCGCAAACTGGACACATAATGGGAAACGATCCCATTATGACTTGTTATTCATTGGCACCCTCAAGGGGGATGCTTTTGAATGGTTTCGCAGATTGGAACCTGGGTCCATCACTTGTTGGAAGGACATGGAAAGGCTCTTCATGGCCAGATTCTTCGACGATGACACAGGAGTATCTATGGCAACCCTGCTAGCTGTAAAGCAGAGGAAGAAAGAATCTGTAAGCAACTTTGTCAAGAGATTCAGAACCGATCACAGGTTCGCGGATCGATTTCCGAGGCTACTCTCATCGAGATGTGCCTAATAATCTCTCCATCAACATTTTGTCTAATATGGCGTTTCGTCAGCTCGCCGTGGAAAGACTTAACCCGCCAAGGAGAACAAGTCGAGAGCGTGCTCAAGCGTATGGAGGTTGAAGAGCTATTTGAATTTCGAGGAGGTGACGACCAAGATACCTTGGTGGTGGCGACCGCTTCCTTATCAAAACTCTTTTCAAGTAAGCCCCTGATGGCATCTGCCGAGCTCGCCAACGCGGAACCAAGCTATGGGACCGACTGCGAAGACTTAGCTACCATCGGCCAAAGATGATCGTTGATGCTTATATGCGTCAATCGCCGGAGGACCAGCATCCGACGGCAAATTCTTGAAGAAGTACTACCCGTAGTCTTCTTTCAAACTCCCACTAAGTTATCATGTTAACAGTCACATCTGATAACTAATTCCCTTCAAATTCCCTCGCCAATCCTCCTCAACAGGATGGCGGGTCCCCTAAACTATCATGTTAACAATCACCTCTGATAGTTCCCTCCAGATTTCCTCCGTCGATCCTCTCCAATAGGATGACGGGACCACTCCCACTGTCACGTTAACATTACACCTCTGACAAAATCAACTTACTAATCCTCTTCAATGGGATGGTAGGTCTTCAAAGTCGCTCCGATCGCGACAACCTTGTCGGGTTAACAATCACCTCTGATAAATTCCCCCTCCAATCCTCGTCAATAGGATGGTGGGTCCTCAAAGTCGCTCCGATCGCGACAACCTTGTCGGGTTAGCAATCACCTCTGACAAATTCCCCCTCCAATCCTCGTCAATAGGATGGTGGGTCCTCAAAGTCACTCCGATCGCGACAATCTTGTCGGGTTAACAATCACCTCTGGCAAAATCAACTTACTAATCCTCTTCAATGGGATGGTAGGTCCTCAAAGTCGCTCCGATCGCGACAATCTTGTCACGTTAACATTACACCTCTGACGAATCCCCCCACCACTCCTCTCCAAGAGGATGGTGGGTCCTCAAAGTCGCTCGATCGCGACAATCTTGTCGGTTAACAATCACCTCGATAGTCCGCACCGTCATTCCCACAAATAACGTTGTCCGATCAAGTCGTCATACTCAAATGTCCCTGAACGGCCTGATCCTTTCCGAGCATTCTAATATATTTAGAACAATAGGTGAGTAGTGGCCTACCATGCGACGTGCCACTATTCTGGGTTCGTCTTTGCCCCAAGAGAAGACAAAGGTGGTTCGCTTTGCCCTAAGAGAAGACAAAGGTGGTTCGCTTTGCCCCAAGAGAAGACAAAGTCTACACGCCGCCAATCCATCGTAGCCATTGTTATTAAACAACAATCAATCTATGCCTCTCGCATAGGGATTTTATCTCGTCTCCCATTCGAGATTAGTCTACGCCTAACACACGGGCCGGGTAGTCTATTCCCGTAAAAAAGACAAAGCCTACGTATTCAACATCGTAGCACTAAGAGAGTTAACTCTCTTAGCACAACGTTACATATGGGACGGACTTAGACAATTCGCATGCTAGCCCGATTCAAACGGTAATCGGTAAAGGCACATCAAATCCGTTGATAGCTCGGGGTTTGCTAAAATCCTAGAGGCGATCATTAGTCATGAGTGAAGAATTCAACTTTACCGAGTTCGTTAGAAGGTTCCTTGCTCCATCTGCACGGCGACCATTTTGCAGGGTTTCATATCCAAAGTGTTCCAGACCACATTGGACCACATTCAGGTCTGAAAACTTTGGAGGGGGTTCTGTAGGCAATAAAAATTGCCTTGATCCCTGCACAAGCAACTCGGAACAAGCAAAAGAGCTTAGGGGTTCATCTGAGTGAAGTCAGGTCCACCTGAGGAAAGTCGGGCCCACCTGAGGGTTAAGTTCACCTGAATGCTTGACTTTACAAAATAGACAAAAGTACTGATATCTCTCAAACCGGAAGGAATTGGGCAAAATGACCAGAGCAAACCGAATTTTTCGGGTTCGGTTTGGTTGGCTCTGTCTCGTCGAGATAGTCGATTTTCATATATAATTCGTCCAATTCCGACGTACGGTTTGAAAGTTATGACCTGTTCTTCGTAGCATGTTCTGGAGCTCGCCTGCAAAGGAGCTTAGCTCGCCTCAAGAGCAAGCTTGCATGAAGACCTGGAGGTCGCCTGCGTGCTTGAAGCTCGTCTGCACAGGGCAAGCTCACCCGGAAGCTCGCCTGAAGGGTTGAAGCTCAAGCTCGCCTGAAGGCATGAGTTCGCCTGAAGGCCAAGCTCGCCTGAACCAAGCTCGCTGGCGAGCCTAAGCTTCGCTGTATGATCTAGTCTTGCCCTAAGACCAAGAGCTCGCGCTGTAGCTGGAGCTCGCCCGAACTTGTGCTTGAGCTTGCCTACACTGTAGCTCGAGATCGCCACCAATGCTCGAGCTCACAATCCATACCTGGCTCGCCTGCTTGGAAGCCCGCCTGAAGGCCTGAAGCTTGCCTGCAGACCCTCGGTTCGCCTGCATGCCAGAGCCTGCCAAAGACCAAGCTCGCCTGCAGGGTCGCCAGCTCGCCCGCATGCTTGAAGCTCGCCTGCATAAGGCAAGCTCACCTGCAGACTTCCCAAGACCGCCCACTTGAAGCATGGGAGATGTCACATCCCATAGTGGTCACATTCCACAGAGGGCATGGTGCTCCTCACCCATTAGTGGTCACATCCCACAAGTCAAAGGGATGGCACCATAGAGAGTATGGCTCTTCTCAACTGGGCATGGCCATATCTCATAAATCAAGGAAGTGGCCATGCCTCTCCTTGCCTATTTATAGGCCAATAGGGGCTTGGCAAATGAGCGGGTCTTAATCTGAATTCTCAGATCTGGAGACTCTTGGCTCTTCGCAAACTCTTGCATGCTAGCCTCTGGAGCACGAATTCGGCCTTGGCAATTCATCAAGCTCGGGTAGAACTGAACTCAACCACGCCGGAGTTTCTACTGCATACTGAAGCTCGACCGCAACGTCGATCGGATCGTCCAAGGGAAGCAAACTCAGCTAGAGCATCGAGGGAGGCATCCTACCGCTACCGACGAACCCACGTTAAACAAGAAGGGCCTTCCCTTCGCTTCTGTTGTCAAAAGCGATTCTTGATTTGTAAACAAGCAATTTAAATAATACAAATCCGAGAGGAGATTTTTACACCTAACATATTCACCAACCAGTTGAAACACCCACTAGGTAAGCAGGTGAAGCGCTCGCTACTCATATTGTCCTCAAACTCATCCCTGGGGTTTATACAATCAATCGAGGGGAAACATCAGTAAAGGTGGTAATTATCCTTATGCTGAAGAAGTCTCTGGACCCCGGTGAGGTATTTGACTGTCCACTTTGAACGTTCATACCTCTGAATTAATGAGATGTTCACTCCACTAGTGTAGTACCCGGCATTAGTGGAGAACATTGTTGAGTAAACTATATCACCAGATACGTGTATGGTAGCTCCACTCTAGGGTTGAGAACCTGATTCTTCGGGCAACGGTCTTCCTGTTTTAGGTATTCAGTGGCCAATTACCTCAAACCTTGATGGATACAACTAACCGTAGCCGGTAGAAGGGCTAGGTTATACCTAGAGGCGAGCAACACAACAGGGAATAACACTTTGATGGAGATACAATCCTTCGATCGAGAAGGCACAATGCAACTCTTTAGCCAAATCGAGAAAAATCCTGCAAGCAACACCAACTCAGATATTGGTTCTTTTGTTTGGTGATGGAAGCTCTCAAACTGGTCACCTGCATGGAACCCGTACACATCTAATTCGGCAGTGTGTAGTACTGAGCCGTCATTGAAGATGCGAATCCCAATCTCAGTGTCTACGGCTGGAAGGATTGAACCTACATTTCCCTTCTTACTCACATTGGGAAATAGGTATTCAGCCCTAGGAACATGAGCAATGGTAGAATCATGCCCAGCATTCGTGATGGTCCTCTAACAAATGTGGAAATGGCAAACCAATTCCCAAAACGCTTCCACAGCATGGGCAACAGGTGAAAGATTTTTCAACTCCTCGTTGGTAGGAAAAAACTCCTCGTATGGACAATCTCCCATGGGCAAACGAGACACTTCGAACATCTCGTGCAAAGCAATCCCGATCTCACCCGCTGGAGCGAAGAAGGTATTGCTATCAGCATTGTACAGCTCCAGAATGCCGTACAATATGGGTGCACAAATCTCGGCACCATACTTTGAAGCTCTCATTGCAGCATAGAGCCCTATCCTTTATAATCTCTCCTCGAAGGTGACAAGAGCAAAGTCCACCAAATGGGTCCATCATTGGGTATCCGTCGACGTAACCCGACCATGGAACCTAGTATCCCCATCAGGATATTGTGCTTCAGTCTTGGCAAGCTCATTCCCGAAGGTATTCGGGACAATAGGAACTTCGTTAACAAGAGCATCCTCATTTACAAAACCTAGACGCAAGCCTATGATGTTGATTCTGAAGAGCCCATATTGACGAAAACCACCGTCATGCTTCAAAGAGCCCACCTTAACACTATCTTCCCTATTTATGAGTGTGTAACGCATGAAGTGGGGTACAGCAAGGCACTACAAGAACATGTAGGAGACCTGACGTTCTATCATCGGTAAACAAAAATGATAATCTCCCTGGGTGTAGTACTAGTGCTCCCCTTCCCAATTGAAAAGGGAGTTGCCACCAGGAGTACTGTCTCCGAAGAGAAAATGCGGCTTCACCGATGCATCCTCGTTGGGAACGGAGAAATTCACATCAGTGATCATCTCTTGTAAAGATCGAGAATCACCCGATCAAATAGTCTAAATCCTCTCTTGACTACTCCCTTCAAGGAATAGAGGGACATTCTCGTTAAAAGCATACGCCACCTCAGGGTTGTGAGTCCCATCATGGCCGTAGTGGTTATGACAATCTACAGGAGCCCTCGAATAAGCAACTGCACGAAAATAGCAAACAACAAGTGAGTTAGAAGATGAATATCAAGTTAAGTATTCATGCTCAGAGGTGAAGTTCACCATAGGCGAACCTCATTCATAAGTGAAGATCATCTTTATCGACTAAGTGTTGACAAGATGAAGCGAAGTTCAGTGAAAATAGCAAACTTCACTCACATAAACGAATTGGTAAACTTCACCCAATTCGAATAGGCAAACCTCACTCAAGCGAAGGTCACCCAAATTAGCGAGCTTCACCCAAACGAGGATTGCTCAAAATAGAACAAACTCTGGCATAAGCGAAGTCATTGCAAAAGCGAAAGGCTAACGATAATGAGCTCCTTTGGCGAAGCCCATACATCGAGCACCATTAATGGCTGCTAATGAAGCTTTATCGCCAGCAACAGAAGTTCATCGAAAAGACCATGAGTGGTCAAAAAGATCACGCCTTCTGTAGCGGATCAAGTTTATAAGTGCTTTGAGGCACTGTTTACAGCCTAATGGGCTGAGATTAGGCTGATCCGAAGATCGCCATTGATGGGCTTGAAGCTAAGTCGTGGCCATTTCTAGCCACACCGGCACATCCTCAGCTCTTGGCTGACGAGCTCCTCTGGTTGAGTAGCATGACGAGGAGTCATTGATGATAAGACTCCGAAGATCTCGCTATAGAACTTCGCCCAAGATTTCGCCCCGAACTTCACCAGAGATTCCAGCCTTGAACTTCACCAGGAATATCGCTATGAATGAACTTTGCTGCAATTCCAGGCGTACAAATTGAATTTCAAATTCTTAGGTTGAACCTCACCAAACCGACTCGCTGAGACTCGCCCAGACGATTGTTTCTCAAGTAAGCGAACTTCGCCCCATTCAGCAGGATATTAAGGCGAGCCACATCAAAACAACATAGTGAACTTCACTTAGTCTCCAAATTGAGAAAATTCTAACTCAATTTATTTGAGACCTTATTAAAGTGAACCTCACCAAAATAACTTAGCGAATTTCAATAAGTCTCCAAATTGAGAAAATCCCCAACACAATTTGTTCGAGACCTCATTTGGCGAACTCCAATTCAACCTTCGCCAACACAAGGAAGTTTGAATTTCGCTTCCAACACAACAACTCCATGTAGATTTCAAGACATGCAGAGTTCAAGTTCACTACAAAAGTAAAGTACGTACAGATAAAGCACACAAAGATGGACAAATTCAAAAAAAAAAAGAAAGTTTAATTTTTATTGATTGAAGACTCAATTACATAAAGACGACACTCAGACTATCCAATTATAAGGATGATGGGTACTTATTGCTATTTGCTACTGTCCTATATTCCTAAGATATGGGTAGTGTGACGGCAGAGGAGCATACACGAGCTACATCAAGCTATAACCCTTGTTCCTCTTATGTTACACAACCTGGGGAGCTAAAATTTTCCCCAAGAAGACAAGAAGGAACAAATCCCTTCTTATGCAAAATTTTTGAAAGATTTGTGTACTAAGAAGAGAAGAATAAATATTCCAAAGAAAGTCTTTCTTGTTGTCATGTGTACTAAGAAGAGAAGAATAAATATTCCAAAGAAAGTCTTTCTTGTTGTCAATATCAGTGATGTGCTCTCAAAGTCTGTACCCTTAAAATAAAAGGATCCTGATTGTCCAACTATTTCATGTGTCATTGGCAATACATACATCGATAAGTCACTTTTAGACTTAGGGGTCAGTGTCAATTTACTTCCCTAGCCAGTCTACCAGCAACTAGGTGTAGGAGAACTCAAACCAACTAAATGTACCTTACAGTTAGCTGACAAATCTGTCAAAGTCCCCATGAATGAGATAGATGATGTTTTAATTAAGGTTGGCGATTTTATTTTTCTAGTGGATTTTATAGTCTTGAAAACGCAGCCCGTTTCTAATCCCAAAGATCAGATACCAGTCATTTTAGGAAGACCATTCTTAGCTACTTTTAATGCTCTCATCAACTGTAGAACTCGTCAAATGAAGCTGTCCTTTGAGAATTTGACTGCTAATCTCAATATTTTTTATCCAGGGAACGAACCAGCTAATCAACTTCTAGAAATAAACTACATCGAGGAAAGTTCAATAGGAGAAGAAGACAAGGAGTCAGATCTTAGTTTTGAGAAAATATTTGGTGAGGAGCTGAAGATATTAGAAAAATCAGATCGTCTTTCATAATGAGGAGATCAGATAAATACATGCTTCTTTAAACCAACTTTTGAAGAACTCTTTCTTTGATGAACTTAGATTCTTGAAAAATAAACAACAATCAAATTTTTAACCCTCAAAAATAAATCTTATGTTTAAGAAAATTTTTAAAGTAGAATTGGTTGTGATGGGTCAAACTTTTGTTAATAAGAAACCAAAGTTCAAAATGCATAACACCACAAATACCTACCTTCAATTCTGCAAATATCATTGAAAACCTTGGAATATTCAGAATTTAAGTACATCATTGATTATATCATTTTGGATTTCTTTAAAATCCGGATAAAATTTTCAACAATAAGGTAGGATTTGATGTAGAATATGAGCTTTTCATGTTTAATTTTTATTCTACATCTTTATTTTTGTCTCATAATAATGATAAAAAGAATTTATTCTTCTCTCACATGAGAGTTTCTTATTCTTTTAAAAAAGAGATATATGAAAAAATGAAAAAAAATGAAAAAAATAAAAAAAGAGAAGAAGAAATTTTGAATTAATCCTCCTCATACTAAAAGCAATTGCGCTTTTTTAACTAAACAAATGTAAGTGCTTCAATTCTTATCTGTTTTACTTTATGCATCATAGAGTTTGCATTGAGGATAATGCAAAATTTAGGTGTGGGGTAGGGACTAGTCAAATTTTCTCTTTATCTATCATTTTTCATTTTTATGTTACCATTGTTTTTATGTAATTTTTTTCTTTTTCATAGAAATATTGTCACTTGCCAACTTAATAGAGTTGATTAATAATTGATCTATTTGTTGAATTTTAAATTTTATAATCCTTAGTTAGTTTTATACTCAAGTTCAACTTTTATGATAACTCTAAATAAATTTCTTAAGAAATAATTTTCAAAGTAGTATACTTCAGTTAAGTCTTAACTTAGACCTTTAATTAAAGTAATGAAATCTTTGCATGCTTAGCTTAGAGTTGAAAATAGTTTTTCAAGTTGTCTTGATCTAAATATTTTCAGGATATATATACATATCAACATATATATATTATAAAAACTAACTTTACAAAGAAGAGTGCGAAAAATGGGCACCAATTAAAATTCTCTTAAAATCCATTGTGATTTTATCTTACTAAGCCTAACTTGACCGAGTAATTAAGTCCAAGGAGTATTTCCATGCTTAATGACCTAAGCACAATTGGGTTGGGATTCATTGGCCCAAAACTTCGTTAAATGGTCACTTAGAAAGCTCGGTCAAGAAGAACAAAATCATCAAGGAAAAAGAGTTAAAAAATAATAGATATATATATTTTTACTAACTATGTTTTTATATATATAGTTATATTTGTATATATATTCTTGAAAAATAAATTGATTAAGAGACATGAAAATTGTTTGAAACAAAGAGTTAGCATGTTCTTTTCAAAACCTTTAATTTAAATTTCGAGTTAGACTTGGTTTTGTATATCTATAATGAAAAGATTTTCTAAGAGATTTACCTTGGAGTTATATATAAAAATATTTTCTTGAGTATTAAATAGCTTTAATTAGAATGTTAAAATATATTATGTAAGTTAATTATTCATAAACTTCTTTAAATTAGCAAGTTGACTGAATTTTATAGGTATATTCATGCAAACCCTCACGAGACTACAACTCGTCCTCTAGGGTAAGCTAGGGATTTAAAGGCTTGTTGTATGCACTAAATACAACCGTGATTTCTGCGAAAGTGAGTTAGAATATTTCTTTCTTTCCCTTTTTATTTTTTTCTTTGCTAGAGAACTACCAAAAGTTTAGGTGTGGGGGTATTTAATCATCACATTTTATTATATTTTTATACCCTATTTTCTATTTTATTTAAATAAATATATCACTAATAACGTATTTTTCTCTTAATTTGTAGGTTAGTAAAGAATCAATGAATAAAAGCCAAAAAGAACTCAAATTTTCTTATTTTTTAACCTCTTATTGAAGCCCGAGATCAAGCGAAGAAATCTACATGTGTCAAAGAAACAAGGATCGAAAATGAAATGAAATCAAGTCAAAATCATATTCGGGATGATTAGTTGCAAACAAACGACGATATCTCCCAATCCGGAAGGCGGGATTTAACATACAATATATGAAAATCGCCTATCTCGATGAGACGAAGCCATCTGTCAAGTCAGATTTTTAATACTAGTATTGAAAATCTTGGAATGTTCAGTCTAAAATTAATTTTTTAAAGGATAAAATTAATTAACTTGAGGATCAAGTTTAATCCACGGGTTGATATTGGTTGTAATACTCTATAAATAGGGATAGAGGGTGAGGGGTTTGAGTGTGAAATATTTTGTAAAAACTTCATTTGGAGAGGAGGGCTGCTCTTAATTGAGAACACCTTCCAAATTTATAATTTTTTGTTACAATTAATAAAAAAATATTTTCACCTCTTCATATTTTATTTTCTTCTCTTTGTTTGATCATAAAGATGAAGATGAGATAAAGATGAAAATCAAGATGAAGGTTTGCTTTCGCCTTAAGGCTAGAACCCTCTTGGGATGTAAATTTTCTCTTTTGCTAATAAATTTTCTTTTGCTTTTTTTCTTGTTGTTAAATATTTATGAGGCTAGAACCGTCTTGAATTAGATTTAGTTTCATGCTTGTAGAGTAGATTTACTTTCATGTCTTTACTTTCTTGCTTTAAATTCTTGCAATTACTTTCATGTCTTTACTTTCTTGCGTTTGCATTTATTTTGTAGCTTAGATTTTCTTTTCTTGCACTATTCACCTTGAGGCTAGAACACTCTTGAGATTAGTTTTAATTTCTTTATTTTCTTTGATTCACCTTGAGGCTAGAACCCTCTAGGGAATTATTTTTATTTATTTTCCCTCTATTTGATTCACCTTGAGGCTAGAATTCTCTTGGAAATTATTTTTATTTTCATTTTCTTTGATTCACCTTGAGGCTAGAACCCTCTAGGTAATTGCTCTTCTCTAAATGTGGAGCTAATATTTGTGAGACTTCTAGAAATTATTTGAAACTAGCTTTATATACTACTTATTCACATAAGATTGAGATTAGCTAAGTGGATCTATTCTTGATTCCTCATATCTTTAATTAATCCTCCATATTTTACTTTCTTAAACTTTATCTTTGTTCTTACTTTTTATTTGTTTGATTTTCCTTTATTACCTTCTTTATTTTCCTTCATTTTATTCATCATTCTTTCTCCTCTCTCAAACTTGTTTTGTTTTATTTTCACATATTCACAACCACTCTTTACCTTTCCACTCTCATTCTCAATTGGTTTTATTTGCACTTTATCACTTCCACACTCTTAATCCTCCATAACCACTTTCATCATGTTTCACTCCTAATTGTCGCACCCATAACATAAGAATCGAATTTGATTAACTCCTACAACACATTTCTTGTGAGATCGATAACTTTTATACTATAACTTGATAGTTGTATACTTGTAACTTTACGTTTACATATTATTTACCTATCAGTTCTTGAAAAATAAATTGATCAAGAGGCTTGAAAATTATTTGAAACAAAGAGTTAGCATATTATTTTCAAAAGTTTTAATTGAATGTACCTATAATGAAAAGATTTTCTAAGAGATTTACTTTACAATTATATATAAAAATACTTTCTTAAGTAAAAACTAGATTTAATTAGATTGATTATACATAAAAATACTTTCTTAATTAAAAACTAGATTTAATTAGATTGTCTAAATATATCAAGTGAATTAACTATATATTGATGTCTTCAAATTGGTAAGATGATCAAACTTTATGGATATATTCATTGTAAACCCTCACGAGACTGCAACTCGTCCTCTAGCATAACCTAGCTGTTTAAAGGCTTGTCGTATTTATTAAATTCAACCGCGATTCTTACGAAAGTGAGTTAGCATTCTCATTCTTTCTTTTTTATTTTTATTCTTTGCTAGAGGACTAGCAAAAGTTTAGGTGTGGGGGTATTTAATTATCATATTTTATTATACTTTTATACCCTCAATATCTATTTAATTTGAATAAATATATCAACTAATAATGAGCTTTAATTTTAATTTACAGAAAGTGTTAATGAATAGGAGCCCAAAAGAGCCAAATTCTCTTATTTTTCTACCATCTATTAAAGCCTAAGAGCAAGCCAAGAGGAGGCCCCATAAAAGCCCAAGAAATCAAGAAAAAATTAGGTCAACAAGTCAACAAATGAATCAAATCTGTTAGGAACCAATCGGTTAACTAACCGATTGACTAATCGGTTTGCCAACTGATTGGCTAACCGACTGGCCAACACATTGCTTTGTAACAGAAATAGTATATGGCTGAGATTTACTTTTTGGAGCTTAAGATTAATTCAATGGCTCTTGTTGATTACAATAGATTATAAATATGGGTAGAGAGTGAGGGGTTTGGGGTGTGAAAATTTTATAAAAACTCTATTTGGATAGGAGGATTACTCTTAATTGAGAAGACCTTTTAAAATTATAAACTTTCATTTATAATAAAGAAAAAATTTATTTCCTCTTTTTTTATTTTTATTCTTCTCTTTTGATGATGATGAAGTGAATATGAGGATTTTCTTCACAAAGGGCGAACCCCTTGGGATGCAAGTTTTTATTTTTTTCCTTTTTATTTTTCTTATTTTAGAATTGTATGATTTAGGATTTTATTTTCTTGTTATTATGTTTGGTAGATTAGATTTATTTTATGTTTGTAGTGTAGATTTATTTCATACTTTGTAGAGTAGATTTACATACTCTTGCAATTTTATTGCTTTTATAGTTCTTTTTCTTGCTTATTTTCTATTTTCTTGTCTTTCTTTTATGATTTATCTTGTTCTTGTTCTTAATATGTGTAACTAAATTCTGTAGGAGATCTAGGATTATATGAAACTAGTTTAATTTCTTTGATGGTTTACAGAGTACTCTTTTATGCTTAAAATGAGTATTCTTAGGATAATCAACTAGAAAACTAATGGGTCAAGAAGATTTTAATAATCTATGCTTATCTCGAGTGGTTTGATAGGTTATGCTTATGAATTTTAGAATTAGTATGTAGTCGTTTGTTCTTTTCATGAATAGAAATTTTTCTTGGATGATAATTTGATTGATTATGTTTTTTTAAGTTATTTGATAATCTATAGTTAGTAAATCTTAAGTGAAATATGATAAAAGGGAGTAGTTCATATATCCTAATTAAAATTAACAAGTTGATTAAACTCTAGGTCCATAAGTTTCTCTACTTGTTTTCCTCTTAATTCTTTTTTATTTTGATTTTTCTCATCTCTTGACTTTTCTTTTCTTGGTTTTCTTGTTGATTATTCTCTTCTTATTTCTATTTCTCTTTTATTTTCTTGTAGTTCCTTTTGTATTTTTTTATTTGTTATCACCTTCTAGCCTCTTGTTTTTACTTTATATCATTATAACAAATCGCTCTTTTTACCTCTCTACACATTTTATTTTACTCCTTTTTGTCCACACACTTTTAGGACCAATTTTAGGAATTCTTAAACACACACCTTCCTTATGGGTTCCACATCTTTCTATACTATATTTAAAGTTGTTCTCTTGCAATTGCAAATTTAGCGCTTGTTTATTATGTGCATATCAATAACCTGAAGGGGCTTAGAAGATGTCACCTGTTTGTTTTGTTGGCATTCTTCACATGAGTTGATATTGGGGCCTTTAAGTTAGGAATGCCTCCCACTAGAGCTATCCTAGATTCTTTTCAAATAAGAACAAAGTTTACATGCCCAAGACTTCTGTGTTATAGCCATGAGTCTTTTATGGCTGCCAAGCACTTCACTTTTTGTTTTGTTAGATCTTTAAAATCATAGGTATAAACATTTGCAACTCTATAAGTTTCAAACACCAAAGTTTCACTAATATCATTAATGGAGCATTTTTTGGATACAAATGTAACTAAAATATTACTATCACAAAGTTGATTTATGCTAATAAAGTTTGCCTTAAGTCCGTCAACTAATAAAATATTTTTAATCACGGGCAAGGAAAATTTACCAATAGTTCCAATACCAGTAATGTTACCTTCACCATTATCTCCAAAGGTGACTTTGCCACCTTCTTAACTAGATAGGGTTGTAAATAATGTTAAATCTCCAGTCAGGTTTTGTGACTTCAAGGTACTCTCAAAGATCTTTGGCAACTCTATAAGTTTCAAACACCAAAGTTTCATCAATATTGTTAATGAAGCATTTTTTGGATACAAATGTAACAAAAAGATTACTATCACAAAGTTGATTTATGCTAATAAAGTTTGCCTTAAGTCCGTCAACTAATAAAATATTTTTAATCACGGGCGAGGAAAATTTACCAATAGTTACAGTACCAATAATGTTACCTTCACCATTATCTCCAAAGGTGACTTTGCCACCTTCTTAACTATATAAGGCTGCAAATAATGTTAAATCTCTAGTCATGTTTTGTGCGTAACCACTATCAAGATACCATTTTGTGCTATGTTGGGAGAGATTGAATACCTGCACGAAAGAGTAGAGATATGCACTTAGGTACCCACTTGCTATCAGATCCTTGAATGTTAGTACTCCCTTTTGGTACTTCGACAAGATGATAGTATCTTTGAGGGCTTTTTCAGATAAAATATTTTGTGTTAGTATGCCCACTTTTCATACAATAAGTACAAGTGACTCTAGGGTTAAATCTGGATCCACTTAATCGATGTGTATGGAAAGATCTCTCTTAATAATTCTATTGATTGGAACCTTGAGAATGTCTTGGGAAAGTTCCATTATACTTTCAGGGATAACCAGAGGGTCTACTGGAAGATCCGTGGAAATACCAATACAAAGTGCTATGACACTTTCCTTGGAAAGTTCCAGTAGGATTGCTAGGAATTCCAACATCAGAAATATTAGCCTTATTATTGGATTGATTTTCTCTTTCTGCAATTCATCTATAAGAGCTTATTGAGTTTCAAATTTAGTTTTTAGTTCACATTTCTCCTTATTCTCCTTAAGAACTATCTCATGGATAGACTTGCATGAGGCATGTTCCTTTTTAAGTTCTTTATATTTTTTAAGGAGCTTTTCAAATTCAATACTAAGAGCAATAAAGACATCTTCATCATCTTCTGATGAAAAATATCAATATCTTTAGAGTTGAATATTACCTCTTTGCCTTTGGGTATGAAAAATATAGTTGGATTCACCATGCTTACTTTGGCTTCATGTAGGGAAGTTCCTTCATTATCGGACTAGCTAGATTCTTATTCTTCCAATCCAGGATATAGCATTTTTCTATTCTTGAATCTGTGAGACTTCTCCTTTAACAAAGAATAGTCCTTCTTAATATGCCCTAGCTTGTTACACCGAAGCAGGAATGTCTAGCTTCATTTAGCCTTATGTTCCCCTTCTTTTTGAAGAACTTCCTCTTCAGGAATCTCTTGACAAGTAAGGCCATTTTAGCATAGTCATCACTTTGATCGTCGTTAGAGGAGATATCCTGCAAACTTCTCAGGGCAAAATTATTCCTTTTGTTGAGAGCATGTCTCCTTCCTTCATTTTTCTTTGAATATGCAATTTAATTTTGTTATTTTTTAGAATACCCATAAGCTCATATAATTTGAGCTTATTAACATCTTTTGATAGCTCGATAGGATTGATAAGGCTATTCCACTCTTTAGGAAGAGATCTAAGCACTTTTATTACCATCTCTTTATTGGTGATCACTTTTCCAAGTGCATGAAGATTGTTGATGATGGCTTTTAATCAGTTGAAAAATTCAAGGTACTCTCAAAGATCTTTGGCAATAGTTATATTCATAACTTTGAAAAACTTACTCTTAGGTGAGTCCATTGATTATGTTGCTTAAGCCTTTAGAATTAAAACTAGCAGCCTCAGTTTATTTTGCATCCCATTCAGCTTTAGGCTTATTGATTACAACGCCATTCTCATCTTTCTTTGGTTGAGACTATGTAAATATCCTCAATCATCTCCCAAATATCACATCCAATGGATTGGATGTAGATCCTCATAGTAGCCTTTCAGTAAGCATAGTTATTATCACTGAAGAGAGGAGGCCTACTAATGGATCTTCCTTTAGGAGCTTCTCTATTGTTGAAAGGGTTTATCATGATCTTTATACTCTTGAAATTAGTCCAAAAAAGTGAGTAACCAAATTCTGATACCAATTGTAAGAACCCTAAAGGGGGTGAATAGGGTTATTGAGGAAATATGGAGATTGCTCTTTATTTTAGAGAAGGAAAGTATGAAGTGATAAGTTTTGAAGGTAATTTATTTGTGGACATAATTGGATAAAAGATTAGAGAGGTTATGGGAAACATCCAGTGATTAGACTAGATCTTTCTTGAAGTGGTTGATGCGAAGTTATATGAAAGGTCTCAGTTGAGGATATAAGTGATTTACTCTAAAATAGATTTAAGAGTAGAGTAGGAAGTTCTAAGGAACATTTAGGAATATATAGAGATGAAGCAATCAGCACAAAGAGCGTAGATGAGAGATATAAGGTGGCTCACGCCTAAACTGGGCTACATCCACCTACCTAGCACCTCGACTAGGACTTTCCAAACCCACTATACCTGAACTTCCACATGAAGTTTTGAATTACAACACACCCATCACCTTGTTTGACACCCTCACGCTAGCAGCACTTTACCACTCTTCACACCCTAAAGAGTTCACTTCTTTTACAAAGGGAATTTTTGGGGTTCTCTCAATACAAGATATGAGAAGAAATATTTATTTTGTAGCAAGCTCATCCCAATTATAATTAAGACTCTAATAGCTTGCTAAGCTTAAAGTAAGAAGTGATTTTATGGCACTTAAGATTTTCGCTCAAGAAAAGATTGCTAGGGAGGATAGGAAAGAAATGGGCTTAGGCAATGGCTCTTCTACTTGGTGGTGATTGCAATGAATTGAACAATCAAGCACCATGGCTATAAACAGCCAAGAGATGCAATGGTTTATGACACAAACCCATACGGATGAATCGCACACCATGGCTACCAAAAATAACGAGTTGTCCCAGTGCCACATATACGTGGCCTAACACGATGTAAACAGTCAAAATTGAAATGTAAATAAAACTTGTTGCACAAAGATCGCCTCTAGGGATGCCTGAGCCTTTTCGACTCGGCTCGAACTTACTGATGGGTCTATAGACTAGCTCCTCAACCAACCTGATGGCATCATCAAACCTTTGTCCCAATCAGCCATGGACACAATCTCAATTAAATATCAACTATCTCACCAAGAGATTTCACAATACATTTGCCTCTGAGGTAATCCATCGCCGAGTTCAGTAGTTGATATGCACATAATAAGCATGCACAAAAGTTGTAAGAAAATAACTATCAAGTATAGTATAGAAAGATGTCAAACCCACAAGAAAGGTATGTATTTAGAAATTCCTAAAATTGGTCATAAAAGTCTGTGGACAAAAAAGACTGAGATAAAATGTGTAGAGATGTAGAGAAAGTTGATTTGTCATGGAAATCAAAAGTAAAAATAAGAGGGAGAAGAATAATAGAAAGACATAAATAAAAGAATAACAAGAAGGAAAAAATAAAAGGAATAAAAACAATAGAAGAGAAGTAAGGAGGAACAAGAGAAAATCAAGAAAATAGAAATTAAGAGAATAATCAACAAGAAAATAAAATAATCAACAAAGATAAAATGTAAAAGCAAGAGGGCAAAAGGAGATAACAAATAATAATAATAACACAAAAGGAACTAGAAGAAAATAAAAGTGAAATAGAAATAAGAAGAGAATAATCAACAATAAAATCAAGAAAAGAAAAGTCAAGAGATGGAGAAAAATCAAAACCAAGAAGGATTGAGGGGAAACGAGTAGAGAAACTTAGGGATGTAGAATTAAGTTCACTAGTTAATTTCAATTAGAATTTACGTACTACTCTCTTTTATCATATTTCAGTTTAGATTTACTAAGTATAGATTATCAAACGACTTAAAGAAAGCATAATCTATTAAATTATCATCCAAGCAAAATTTATATTAATGAAAGAACAAACAACTAGGTAGTAATTCTAGAATTTATAAGCATAACCTATTAAACCACTCAAGATAAGCATAGATTATTAAATTCTTCTTCTACCAATTAGTTCTCTAGTAGATTATCCTAAGCATGATCATTTTGAGCACAAGAGAGTAATCCATAAACTATAAAAGAAATTAAACTAGTTTCATACAATCCTAGATCTCCTAAAAAATTTAGTTACACATATTAAGAACAAAAAGAAAATAAAGCATAAAAGAAGAACAAGGAAATAAAAATTATAGTACAAAGCAAGAAAAATAACTAGAAAATAAAAAGAAATAAATAGAGCAAGAAAATATAAATCTACTCTACAAAGCATAAAATAAACCTAAAACTACAAGCATGAAATAAATCTAATCTACCAAATATCAAATAAAAGTAAGAAAATAAAATCCTAAATCATGCAATTCTAAAATAAGAAAATAAAAAGAAAAATAAAAACTTAAGGAGTTGGCCCTTTAAAGGCAAATCTTCATCTACACTTCACCAATAAAAAGAAGAAAAATAAAAATTTAAAAAGAGGAAATAAAATTTTATTATTTGTGCAAACTTAAAAATTTATAAATTGAAAGACCTAATTAAAGGTCCTCCTCTCTAAAAAGGAGTTTATAAAATTTTTACACTCAAACCCCTCATCCTCTACCACTATTTATAGCCTACTACAATTAACAAGAGTAATTGGATTAGTCTTGAGCTTCAAAAAATAAGTCTCAGTCATTCACTATTTTTGTTACTGACCAACCGATTGGCCAACCGATTGGCCAATCAGTTGGTTAACTGATTGGTTCCTAATAGATTTGACTTGTTGACCTGATTTTTTCTTGATCTCTTTGACTTTATGGGCCTCCTCTTAGTTTGATCTTGGGCTTCAATAAATAGTGAAAAAAATAAGAGAATTTGGTTCATTTGGGTTCTTCATTAATTCTCCATTAACCTGCAAATTAAGTTAAAAATACTTTATTAGCTGATAATTATTTAAATAAAATAGATAATGAGGGCATAAAAGTATAATAAAATATAATGATTAAATACCCCCACACCTAAATTTTTGCTAGTCCTCTAGTGAAGAAAGAAAGAAAATTCTAACTCACTTTCGTAGGAATCGCGGTTATATTTAGCACATACCACATGCCTTTAAACACCTAGGTTACCCTAGAGGATGACTTGTAGTCTCGTGAGAGTTTGCAGTGAATACATACACAAAATTCGGTCATGTTGCTAATTTCAATAAGTCAATATATAACTAATTCACTTGATATATTTAAACAACCTAATTAAAGCTATATATCTCTTTTACTTTTTATATATATATTTTAAGAACATATACATAAATATAACTATATATATAAAAATTATTTTTTCTTTTACTTTTTATATATATATCTCTTTAGACTTAATGATTATGCTCCATTTTATCGGGCTTTCTAAGTGACCATGTAATGAGTTTTGGGTGCATGGATCCCAACCCAATTGGGCTCAGGTCATTAAGTATAAAAATACTTAGGCTCAGTAATATAGATTCACCTTGGAGTGAGTTTTTATTGGTGCTCATTTTTTGCACACTTCTTTTGCAAATTAATTTTTTAGTGTGTATGTGTGTGTGTGTAGCTTCAAAAATATTTGGATCAAGAGAACTTAAAAGAATTGTTATATACTCAAGATAAGCATGCAAAAATTTTCTTACTTTTAATTAAAAGTCTAAGTTGGACCATAGTGAAGTATACTACTACTTTGAAAATTATTTCTTCTGAAATTTATTTAGAGTTATCATAAAAGGTTAACTTGAGTATAAGACTAACTAAGAATTAGAAACTTTAAAATTTATCAAGTAGATTAATTATTAATTAACTTTATCAAGTTGGCAAGTGATAATAATTTTAGGGAAAAAAAGAAAATATGAAATAAAAACAAGAAAAATGGTAAAATAAAGAGAAAAGATGACTAGTCTCCTTCCCCACACCTAAATGTTGAATTGTCCTCAATGCAAGTTATATGATGCACAAAGTAAAGCAGATCGAAAATGAATCAGTTACATTTATTTGGTAGACCTATAACAATAATAAAAATCTGTAATTACCTTTAGTATGATGAGGATGTAGCCAAAATTTCCTTTACGCTTCTCTTTTTCTCTCTTTTTTTATTTTTTTTTTTTTTTTTCTTTTCTTTCATTTTTCTTGTTCTTCTTCTTTTAAAAGGAACAAGAAACTCTCAAATGAGAGAAAAATAAATTCTTTTTATCATTATTTTGAGACAAAGAGTAAAGATCAAGAATATAAGATTGAAAATGACAAGCTCACCCTCTACATCCCATCCTACCTTATTGCTGAAAATTTTACCTTGGATTTTAAATAAGTCTAGAATGATAAACTCTATGATGTGCTTAAATTCTATATTCCATTAGGTTTTAATAAATTCAGTAGCAATTGATGGAAAGCATGTACTTTGAGTTTCTAGTATCAATCAATTAGAATGCTAGCCTCGAATTTGAACTGAGCTTCCCTATGACTAAAAGTTTATCCTAACACAACCAGTTCTTCTTTAAAAAAATTCTCAAACTCAAGGTTCATGCTTGTGGTATGATAAGCTGATTATTTTATATCTTCTAAGAATCTAAGCTCTATAAAAAGTTCTTCAAAGTTGAGATCAGTGAAACTTGTGTCCGACTCTATGTTTTGTTTCTTAAAGGCCAGTTCTGATTCTAACACCTCTTGTATCTTGAGTTTATTGACAAAGATCTCCTCAAAACTCGAGATTGACTCACTCTCTTCTTCTAACTCTTCACTGAAAATTTTCTGGATGTAGTTCACTTCTAGGAGTTGATTTGATGAATCAATTAGCTGGTTTTTTAGGTTAAAAATGTTGAGATCAACAATCATGTTTCCAAAGGATAGTTTCATTTGACCAGTTGTACAATTAATCAGAGTATTTGAAGTGGCTAAGAACAATCTTTCTATCTATCCCTTAGGATTGAAAACGGGCTGTGTTTCCAAGACTATGAAGTCAATAGAAAAAAAATAAACTCTCCTACCTTACTTAAAACATCCTCCATCTCTCCCAGGGATATTTTGATGGATCTATCAGCTAACTATAAGGTACATTTAGTTGGTTTAAGCTCTCCTAGGCCAAGTTGCTAGTAGACCGAATAAGGAAGCACATTGACACTCGCCCCTAAGTCTAAAAATGCCTTATCAATGAAGATATTTACTATGATAAACGAGATAGTAGGACAACCAGGATCCTTATGTCACCGATATTCGAAGTAAGAAAGGCTTTCTTTCAAACATTTATCATTCTCTTCTTAGTGCACAAATCCTTCAAAAATTTGACATAAGATGAAATTTGTTGGATGACATCTACGAGAGAGATGTTGACCTTAACCTGCTTAAAGATTTCTAAAATGTTCTCTACCTGAGGAGAGTTTTTCTAGGCCTGAGTCTATCTGAGAATGGAGCAACGAGCTTAAACATGTCAAGATGGAGCTCAGGTTCGGTTTTAGCTTCTTAGTCATCAAAAGAGGATGATTGATGAATAGAGTTATTCGAAGGACAAGGGATTTGTTTAGGTTCAATGTTTTGGATAGGAGAATAAGAAGACAAAGTTTTATCCGAAGGTATTCTAACTTGATTATCTATCTGCTTCCCTGACTATAGTGTATATATTGCATTCACCGGAGCTGGGTAGATTAAACTTGATTCAATATCCTTAGAGTTTGCAATAAGTTGACTTAGAAATTTTCCCCTCTCTCTCTCACTCATGGTAGTAGCTAGTTAACCAAGTTGGGTTTCTAACGTAGCTATAGCTTGAGTGTTGGAATTGAGCATT
This sequence comes from Asparagus setaceus, assembly GCA_012295165.1. Taxonomy (NCBI): domain Eukaryota; kingdom Viridiplantae; phylum Streptophyta; class Magnoliopsida; order Asparagales; family Asparagaceae; genus Asparagus; species Asparagus setaceus. The sequence goes on along the minus strand of CM022708.1, from coordinate 12,978,404 downwards.
TGATCGGTTGTCTGCATGAAGGAATTCAGAGTGTTGGATGACTGAGTCAACATATTGGTGGTCAGTGTAGAAGCTTTGATCATGGATTCTAAACCCTTTTCGAAGATATTCAAACATCTCTCATAATCAAAATTTAGATGAACAGAACTTACTGATTGATGAGGAGGAGGCTGGTTTGGATAAGACAAATTAGATTGTTAAAAATCATTCGGTGTGTTGAATGGAACTGAGTTTCCTCTAGAAAATTATTAGGTTGAAGTGGGAGTAAAATTTTAACTTTTAGAGATATTTCTCTAATTCCATATAAAATTTAGATGATTTCTACAACCTGGGTTGTAGGTTAGAGAAAATGGATCATTCCCAGGACGCTGGATTGTAGTGTTTACTTGACCTAGTGGTTGATTATTTCCTAATAAAGGGCATTCCTCTAAAACATGCATTGGAGATAGACAGTTATAACATTCTGGGAAAGAAACTTGGTTGAATTGAGCCAGAGCTCATTCTTTGATTTCCAAGGCTTCTAACCGATGCGGGATTATAACCATCTTTGATTCAAATGATATGTTTGACTATAGGGAAAGACCACTGAATTTAGTTTGGAGAAGTGATAAAACTCTTTCATTGCGGTATTCCCACAACATGATTTTTTTAGACAAACTCTCTAAGAATTTCCAAGCTTCATCAGTATTTTTCTTCATAAAATCACTTCACACATAGAGTCTAAGGATATTTTTGAAGAATAATCCAATCTTTCATAGATAATTTGACATAACCGACACTTTTCTAGACCATGATGAGGATATTGGATGAGAAGATCATTAAACCTATCAAAATAATTCCAGAATGGCTCCTCTAGGACTATTTTGAAAATTTAAATGATGTTTCTAAGCTTTATCATTTTATGAATTTGAAAAATTTTGTTCAAGAAAATGGTAACAAATTCATTCTAGGTTGAGATAGAATTTATGGGTAAGCTATCTGACCATTTCTTAGCTTTATCCTTAAGAGCAAATAGAATAAATCTAAGCTTAATCACATCCTCGGATAACTCTCTAATCTTAATCATAAGATAAACTTTCTCAAACTCGGATATAAAATGTATGCGTCTTTAGATTCATTTCCTAAGAATTTTGGAAGCATGTTTATGAAGTGAGGCCTAAGCTTAAAATTAGCTCCATTAATATCAGGAAATCTAATACAATACGAGATTGCAATCCTAGCTGGATAACACGTCTTGAAGAACTGGTGCATTTGAATTTGCCATTTCTTTAGTCTCAAAAATTGGTTCAATACGGATGAAACAATTGGTATTATCCCTAATCCAAACTCGCATACACTAAAGCAAATTCTTTTTAGATTTTTTTATATCTAAAAAGAAAATTAGGGAGAAAGATATAGAATTTTTTGTTTTTAATAAAAGTAAAATATCTAAAAGATTAGTGAGAGAAAAGACGGAAGATAAAAAAAACTAACTAAACAAATTAAGAGCAACCATTTTGAAATAATCACCCTTAATTTTAGAGTTATGTATAGACCCAACTAGGCCAGCTCCTAACCAAAAACTTCTTGAGTGAAAAGATTGATATTTACTTGGTCAATTAACCAGGTAAGGATAGTACTGGAGGGAGGTTAAGGACCAATTAAGTACCTATTTCCTTGTAGAGTGTTTTACACAACCTCTAAATCTTGTCTTAGACACGAAGGATTCAAGTAAACTTAAATCGATTCACTTAATGATTTATTATTCCTTAATGAGCTCGATTCCTCAGGGGCTAACGTCTAATAAATTTTAGAAAGCTTGGGTTCGTATAGTGAGAAGGTTAAGAAAAGGGTGATGAAATCACTCATCTTATCTTGATTAGCAGGTATTGCCCTTACGAGAATGAGTGCTCAAATCAAAATCCTCAAATCACTTTGGTAAATTCCTACTAAGTATATGCAATGTAACGCTAAGAATTAAAAGCAACTATAAAAGGATGCAAACAAAATAATTTTTTTTAACTAGGGTCAACAATTAAATAAATATGAGAAAGAGAGCTCTCATTTGGATTTATTATTTTGTTATTAGTTGTTCAAGTCGAGGGTTGATTTTATCATGATCGACAAGAAAAAAAATTTATTTTTATTTATTAGTTCCTAATTGTCTCTAATTGTGAGAAATTAACAAAAGGGTGAAATTAAAAAAACTAGAAAGAGGACTCACCTTTGCGAGCAAATCTTCAATCTTTAATCCTCAAATCTACTTCTTCAAATTTGTTCCTTCACAATTAAACAAACAAATCAAAGAACCAAAATAGACTCCTAATTACAAGTACCATCCCTGGTAACGGCGCCAAAACTTGATAAGCACCTAATAAATATACGGTAAAGTTGTAAGAGAATAACTATCAAGTTATATAGTATAGAAAGATATAAAACCCATGAGGAAAGTGTGTGCTTAGGAATTCCTAAAATTAGCCCTAAAAGTGTGTGGACAAAAAAGAGTGAAATAAAATGTGTAGAGAGGTAAAAAGAGTGATTTGTCACAAAGATAAAAAGGAAAAACAAGAGGGAGAAGGAGATAACAAATAAAGAAAAACACAAAAGGAACTAGAAGAAAATAAAAAGAAAAATAGAAATAAGAAGAGAATAATCAATAAGAAGGTCAAGAAAATAAAAATCAAGAGATGGAGTAAAATCAAAACCAAGAAGGATTGAGGGGAAAACAAGTAGAAGCTTAGGAACCTAGAACCGAATCCACTAGTTAATTTCAATTAGGATTTATATACTACTCTCTTTTTATTGTACTTCACTTTAGATTTACTAAGTATAGATTATCAAACCACGTAAATAAAGCATAATCTCTCAAATTTTCATCCAAGCAAAATTTTCATTCCTTAAAAGAACAAACAACTAGATAGTAATTCTAGAATTCATAAGTATAACCTATCAAACCACTCAAGGTAAGCATAGATTATCAAATTCTTCTTTTACTAATTAGTTCTTTAATTGATTATCCTAAGCATGATAATTTTAAGCACAAGAGAGCAATCTATAAACCATAAAAGAAATTAGACTAGTTTTATATAATCCTAGATCTCCTAAAGAATTTAGCTACCCATATTAAGAATAAAAGAAAATAAAGCATAAGAGAAGAACAAGAACAAAATTACACTGCAAAGCAAGAAAAATAACAAGAAAATAAAAAGAAAATAAAAAACAAGGAAATGTAAATCTACTCTACAAAACATGAAATAAATATAAAACTACAAGCATTAAAGAAATCTAATCTACCAAACATGAAATAAAATTAAGAAAATAAAATCCTAAATCATGCAATTCTAAACCAAAAAATAAAAAGAGAAAATAAAACTTACATTCAGAGGTTGGCCCCTTGAAGGTAAATCTTCATCTTCACTTCATCAACAAAGAAGTAGGAGAATGAAAATTTAAAAAAGTAGAAATAAAACTTTTTATTTATGCAAACTTAAAAAGTTTATAAATAGAAAGACTTAATTATTGGTCCTTCTCTTTAAAAAGGAGTTTATAAAAAATTTTATACTCAAACCCGTCACCCCTACTCCTATTTATAGCCTACTACAATCAACAAGAGTCATGGGAATAGCCCTGGGCTCTAAGAAATAAATCTCAGCTTTTCACTATTTTTGTTACGAACCAATCGATTGGCTAATTGGTTAGCCAGTCAATTGGGTATCGGTTGGTTAGCCGATTAGTTCCTAATAGATTTGAATTGTTGACCCGATTTTTTCTTGATCTCTTGGACTTTTGTGGGCCTCCTCTTGGCTTGATCTTGGGCTTTAACAAATGGTAGAAAAATGAGAGAATTTGGTTCTATTAGGCTCTTATTCATTAATTCTCCATTAACCTATAAATTAAGATAAAAATACCTTATTAGCTGATAATTACTCAAATAAAATAGATAATAAGGGTATAACAGTGTAATAAAATGTGATGATCACTTATTCATATGGATCTCTTTGGTTCTAGCAATGTTCCTAGGATGAATGGTAAATCATTTGCCTTTGTTTTAGTTGATGACTATTCCATATTTACTTGAGTTTTATTTATTGCTCATAAACATGAAGCTTTTCAAGTATTCTCTCACTTCTGCAAGAGAGTTGAAAAAGAATGTTGAAATCAAATCATAAGCATTACAAGTGGCTGTGGTGGGTAATTTGAAAATGAGAAGTTCAACAACTTCTGCCTTAATGAAGGCATCAAGCACACTTTTGCTGCGCATAGAACACCATGATAAAATAGTGTTGTAAAGAGAAAGAACAGGACAATTTAGGAAATGGTGAGGATAATGCTCAACTCTTCATCATTGCCTAAGTGCTTTCGGCTAAAGGTGTCAATTCTACTTGCCACATTCTGAACAGAGTACTTATTACAACTTTGCTAAAGAAGACTCCTTATAAACTCTACTATGGTAAGACCCCCAACATAAATCATTTTAGGGTGTTTGGATGCAAAAGTTTTATTTTATACACTAAAGATAATTTGGATAAGTTTGATTAAAAGTCTTCTGAATGTATATTTCTTTGCAACTCATCTTCATGCAAAACTTACGAATTTTCACTAAAATTACACTTAATGTAGAGGAATCTATTCATGTAAATTTTATTGAGACAAACAAATCTTCTTCAAGTATTATTGCTAATGATGAGATGGAAATATCATTGAAAGATCTAAGGAACTTCCCTCTCAATAGAACAATGAAACTTCCTATGTGACTTCCTAGTAAAAACACATATCATTCATAACCTCCCCAAGGACTAGAAGGAAATCAAAGATCATCCAAAAAGTGATAGGTGATATCTCTTCTTGTATTTTGACCAAACTCAAGCATACAATCATTATATATTCATATCTTTTCTTTCTCTAATTGAATCCAAAATATTTCTGAAGCTACACAATATGAATCATGGTTTCTTAGCATGCAGGATAAACTTGGTAGGTTTGAAAGAAATATTGTTTGGGAGCTTGTTAAGCACCCAAAGGTTGCTATATCATTTGTACAAAATGGACCTTTAGAAACACTACATAATTGTGGATCACCACTCATTCTAGAATTACTCTCATCAAAGTACACTTAACTATGGAGTTGTTAAACTTATACACTATCATATATGTTTAATTATCGATATACTTAAAATCTAAAATTTATTATTGAAGTCCATCAGTAGATCCTCGCACAATCCATGTAAGACTATAAGTCTTTTTGTCAATTTTATTTTATTGTATACCTAATAACACAAATATGTGTCATGATTTGCCACACTTTTTATTTGTGTCATTGTTGTATAATCCTTTGCAAAGAAAATGATACTTTTATATGTGTCATAAAATAAGTATAGACACATATAACTTTTGTTGTGGTGGCTATATACAGCTTGTGATTAGTTAGTATCAATCTTTGTCATTGATAAACATAAGATTAGCAACTATACCCTTATATTATTCCGATAATATTTCAATAATCTAAAACAATGTTTTATTATTATTGGATACGAATTACATCACAGATTTATTTTAGATAAAAAAAGGTGTTACCCACGTCTTTTCTAAGATTGGTTGAGATAGTCCGACGGAAACGAGCTCAAACACACGACCACAAGCTCCACTCCTACTCGGCAGATTATTCATTTATTAGTTCTTCGCAGTCTCTTAGAAGCTTCTAAGGGTCCGTGTCAACACTAAAACCATATATTGCACTGTATTTTCCAATTTGCAGGGTGTCAATATTATAGTAGAACTCGAAAATTGATAAACTGTAGAAAGTTTGTCTAAGATTTGCATTACTGACAGAAAACCCCCTAATATTTATAAATGTGATAGTTTTAGTTCCAATTCAATTTATGAAATTAATTCTACTCAATGAAAATGAATTTTATTCATTCACCAAATTTACAATTAGCGTACATCATTATACTTAGGAACAAGCCTGAGAATGCAAACATCTCTCATATGTAGTTGTCTCAACTACAAATTTCTAATCCTCTCCTTACAATTTTCTGGAATTACATCATTGACAGTAATCGTCAAGACTTCTGATTGTATAGATTTGGTTAGCTCCTCACAGCTTTTATTTTCTCCTCGAATATTCTGTGGTTTGTTCTTGCCAGAATGAGTAAACTATAGCAGACAAAACCAATCTCTTATATTTGTGTGTATAGCCTTTACCCTTCAACCCCTATGAGAACCAGTTGAGTAGATGATCCTAGCTACACTAGCTCTAGTCAAATTTAGCCCAAAGCATCCTATTATTCCAAATGCTCATAGTGTAGAGATGATCCTAGCTACACTAGCTCTAGTCAAATTTAGCCCAAAGCATCCTATTATTCCAAATGCTCATAGTGTAGGGACATTCAAAGAATGATTCATGACCAGCAGTACAAAGCACATAATGATTAGATTGAACTACTAACCACAAAATAAATGAGTATTTTGAATAATTCATAGTGCTGCTCCCCACAACACACACACACACAACAACAAAGCAGTTGTATGCCATGAAGTAGAAGGGGGTCAAGGGAAGAAAACTGAATATAAAGCGGAGATTTTGATTTTACCCTCTGAACAACATCACTCTTGAAAAACTGTCAAAGATTTGCTTCACCTCCACAATGCTCCAGAGCCAAGTTTTTGAATTTCAGTAGATGTGAAACCACAATGCTCCAGAGCCAAGTTCCTAAATTTCAGTAGTTGCTTTCACATCCATGAATCCCATGTCTTTGGTTGAACCCTTCAAAAATTACAATCGCAGAAAATGATAATTATATTTAGTTCTCTTGATACGTGTATGTGATATTATACTGAAAATTACTCACTATATCTAAAAAATGATAAATATTTGACCGAAGATGGAGAATAAGTTGTCATCTTTAAAGTCCAGGGAGATTTTCTCATTCCTACGAAATATTGGTTTTCTAGGTTTAATGGCACTCTTGTAACACAAAGTTTCACGTAATTTGAACTTTGACCTAACCTATACTTCGATACTAAAATTTATTTTTGCTATTCGATGGCCTAATGTTTATTATTCCCTATTTTGATACCCTAATGTTTTTGGGATGATTTATTTTTATTAAAATAATATCACGCGTTTAACACGTGCTTTGATTTGGACTTTATACCTCTATAGTCATTATTATGAACCCGCCTAACATGGGTGGAAAAGTTATAGTGAAAATCCAAAATAGACATGTGACTATTGAATTTGGTAATTCATATTCATTTCAAAGGCAATTATAATGACTACAGAGTTATAAAAGTCCAAATTAATCGCATAATGTGTTCAGCACGTGTAATTTGAATTTAACAGAAAAATAAAATAATACTCGCCAAATCAATGATGTGGCCTTCCACAACAACTTCAGGGACTGCAAAATCCTCCTCAAGGTCAGAGATCCCCAAGAGAATCAGATTTCGCTATGTCTCTCCGATCTACGGTAGTCTTATGGAAGGCTATACGGTGACACTGATCATCGGTAAGCCTATTTCTGAGTGGGCTTTTGAGAAGCCTGAGGTCCAAGAGCACCAGGCCAAATGGGAAGGGAACTCATCGTCAGAATCGGGATGGGTAGACAGGGGCTCGCCCAATGAGGTAGTAGACCAAGCTTCACCTGATAGGTGTCGCCAGAGCTTGCCGGAGAAGGTGGAGAAGGAAGTGAAAGGCAAGGGCAATTTGGTCCTTTCACCTTCTAATTCAAAAGTGGCGGGATTTTCAGAGAAGAGCCCCAGGTCCAATCGCTTTAAATTGGGAGGTCAGCACGCGCAGCCACTGTCCGCCGAACTCGAACTGATTAAGGTGACGTGTGACGACCAGCAGATGACGGTGGAGCGAGACATGTGGCTTAGATTTCTCCAGGCTCAAGGAGTGGGGGGATCCTCCTTCCCTTTACCTGCCGCTATAGCCATTGTAGCTGTCGCCGCTATCTCTTCATTCGATTCTCCTAGCGGGTCCTCCAAAGCTAAGTCGTCCTCAATCCCGCCTGGCTTCGAACATGTTGTAGAGGGTCGGAAGAGAAGAACCATCGAGAAAGCAAAGGTTATGCGCAAGTCCATGGCGCACAAAGCCTATCTGTGTCACCCGGCCGCCTCCAAATCCCTGGCCTCCTCCTCCAAGCGCAGTAAGTCTTCATCTTCAGTCTCAGTATCTCTTCCTATTAATAGCAAGATAGACTTTATGTTAGCTTCTATTTTGTCAAATTGTGGAGCTAAGGATCCAATCCCCCCAGAGGGTTTGGCTAGTCTTAGAGATTTGGAGTTGGAGCGAGCAGGGGTCCCATCCTAGACCCCCGCACCTCCCACCCCTGTGTTGGTTTCTATATTTTTGCTATGATTTTTAGGTCATGGAATGTTAGATGGCTTAATGATCCTATCGAGAGAAGATTAGTTAGAGATTGCATCCATATAGCTGCTACTGACATCATAGGTATCCAAGAATCCAAACTTAGTGCCGCTAGACCTCTAGTCCTTAAGAGTATAGGTGGCCAAAGGATTTCATCTTGGCTTCAATTAGATGCTATTGATTCTAGAGGGGGTGTGCTTCTGCGTTGGAATGACTCCATTTTCAACTGTGTAGACTCCTACATTGGTATCTTCTCTATCTCAGTCGTCCTCCACCATAGATTCCTTAACTAGAGCTTTCTAGTCACCACAATGTACGCACCCACTGACAGAACAGATAGGGAGGTCTGCTGGTGGGAACTCACTAGACTTCAGCCTATGTTCCCTCTCCCTTGGGCTTTGTTAGGGGGATTTCAATGTCACTCTTTTTTCCCACGAAAGAAGCGGTAGGTCTGCCTCTTTCAGAGACATGAACATCTTCAAGCACCTTATAGATTCCTTGTCCCTTATAGACCTACCCCTCAACGGTAGAAAATTTACTTGGTCCAACATGAGGGCTTCACCTATTCTGGCCAGGGTAGATTGGTTCCTTATCTCCTCTGACTTTGAAGCTAAGTTTCCTACTCTGGTCCAATTCTCACACCCATCTTCCTGCTCAGATCACTCTCTTATCATTCTTGATACCTCTTGCCCCACCCCCAAGCATCTCTTTAGATTGGAGAAAACTTGGATGACCTACCCATCCTTCGAACCTTTCACTTCCCATTGTTGGTAATCCTTCAGATGCTACGGATCCCCGGTTGACAATTTCCACCGTAAGCTCAAACTCCTCAAGAAAAGACTCAAATGGTGGAAGAAATTTATCTTTGGATCTCTCAAGCTCAACAAATCTACCATCCTCCACTCAATCCATTCACTTAACTACTCAGAGAAATCTAGACCTCTTCTTGAGCCTGAACTCCATTTTAGATCATCCCTTAGAGATTCCCTTTCTGCTTTAGCCAAGCAAGAGGAAATCTACTGGAAACAGAGGTCCAGATTGCTCTAGCTAAAGGAAGGAGATTCTAACATAGCTTTCTTCCACAAATTTACCTCCCACAATAGAAGAAAAAACTTCATCTCCTATTTGATTCACAACAACTCAGTCATCTTCTCAGAATTAGACAAGCAACTCGCTTTCTTTCAGCATTTCTCCAACCTCTTCAAGGCCAAACCTCCATCTTCCTTCAAGATAGACTGGTACCATCTCTACCTCTCAGCCTGTGATGGCCTTCCTGAACTTCATTCCCCTTTCTTCATGGATGAGATCAAGGCAGCAGTCTTTGATCTTCATCCAGAGAAAGCCCCATGTCCAGATGGCTTCTCCATCCTCTTCTATCAATCTTTTTGGGAGACCATTAGAGAGGACCTCTTTGCTCTCTTCTCTCACCTCTACCATGATGCATCTTCCCTCCATAAAATCAACTTTTCATTCATCTCCCTTATCCCCAAAAGAGACTCCCCATGCCACCTCTCTGATTTTAGGCCTATTAGCCTTCTTAATGGCGTGTTCAAAATCTTCACCAAGGTACTAGCAAATAGGCTAGGACCTCTCCTACACTCCTTTATCGACAACACTCAATCAGCATTCCAATCAGGCAAATCCACCCTTGACTCCATTGTGCTTGGCCACGAGATGAACCACCACTGCTTCTCCAAGAAGGTGGAATCATGTATCCTCAAATTAGCTTTCAGTAAAGCCTTCAACTGTGTCAGTTGGGACTTCCTTATTTCTCTCCTCCAAGTCAGGGGGTTTGGCAGGAGATGGTGCATGTGGATACACCACATCCTATCATCCTCCAAATCCTTTGTTTTAGTCAATGGGAATCCCACTAACACATTCCAATGCTTTAGAGGTCTCAAGCAAGGGGATCCCCTATCTCCTATACTTTTCCTCCTCGTGGTGGATGTTCTTAACAAGATGCTCTCTAATAGCACAGACCATGGCGACCTTTCTGAACTCCACCTTGAAGGCAAACTCAATGACATCAGATCCCTTCAGTTTGCTAATGACACACTTATCTTTTGCAAAGCAGATATCCCTAACACTTCATCCCTCAAATCAATCCTTTATCTCTTTGAGGATACATCTGGTCTGGGTATCAACTTCTCTAAGTCTAACCTCTTCTACAGTGGTAAATCTGTCAATCGGGGCCCTATTCTTGCCAATCTTCTCAACTGCTCTTTTGCATCCCCCCCCCCATTCAAATACCTTGGTCTCCCTCTCAAAAGAGGTTCCCTCACCAAATCTGACTGGCAGCCACTACTGGACTCCTTCCACAAATAACTATCTCTATGGAAAGCCAAACACCTCTCGTTTGGTGGCCGTCTGGTCCTTATCAATTCAGTCCTCTCCTCTCTTTTTCTCTACTACATGTCTTTCTTCAAGCTCCTCAAGTGGTTGCTTAAGGCCTTGGACAAAATCAGGCGTAACTTCTTATGGGGTGGAGGTAGTCAGAGCGCTGGTGGTAAAGCCCTAGTTAAATGGGATAAGGTCTGCTCCCCCAAATCATACGGGGGTTTAGGTATCTCTAAGCTTGAAAATTTTAACACCTCTCTCCTAGCTAAATGGCTCTGGAAATACTTCACCAATAATAACCATGTGGGTCAAGTGCTTCGCTCTATTTACCCTCCTAACCCTCATAGCACACCTCCTAGAATCAATAGCTCTAAAATTTGGAGAGTTGTCCACTTTGCTTACCAATCTTTCGCGGCTATAGTCAAATGGCAACTAGGTAATGGTCTTTGGATTCTTTTCTGGGAGGATAAATGGTCTGGAGACAATTCCCTTGCTAGCCTCTTCCCCCTGGCTTGCAGTCTTGCTCTCTCTAAGCAAACCTCTGTTGAGTCTCAAGGTAGATTCCAGGGAGGCTCATGGCTCTGGAAGCCCATTCTTAGGGTTCCGATAGTAGAGCAAGAGAGACTTCAGGTCCAAGCTCTTCTTCAGTGGTTAGACTCTGCTAACCTCTCCCCATCTCCTACCCTCGATGAAGCATCTTGGCCTCTGGACCGCACTAGAGCTTTCACTGTTAAGTCCTTCTACTTCTTCATCTCTGATGGAGGCACACGCAGCCCCTACTGCTCTATTATCTGGCATAATCCACTTCCCAGCATGGTGAAATTCTTTTTGTGGCTGCTCTCTATGACCACACTCAGCCCCAAAGACAAACTCACCGCTAAAGGGTGGTCAGGTGACCCAGCATGCTCACTCTGTTCCAACGATATAGAATCGCATAATCACCTCTTCCTCAATTGCCAACTTGCCAAACAGGTCTGAGATGTTTTCATCCCCATTATTAATATCCAATCTCTTCCCCTTTCTATATACAAATATTTTGAAACATGTTCTAACACAAATGTTGAGCCTGCAGTGAGGCTTCTATGGAGATTTGCTTTCCGTACTATATGCTGGATACTATGGACTGCTCGCAACAAGTTTATCTTCAATGGAGTTATTTCAACTCAGCCTCAGTTGGCCTCCAAAATAGCTTACTATCTCACTTTCTGGACAGGATCTGCCGCATCAAAGAGAGGCCTTAAGCTCAAGACCATCGTGAGGGAGAAGGGGATTTTAGCTCTTATTGCCTCAAGCAAGGATAGCAACGGGGGGCAGCCAGCTAGTAGCGCTGTTAGTCGTCTTTTGTGGAGGCGGTTTTTTGGAATTGTTTAAGCAAACTCTCAGTTTTTATATCAGTTTTTGTATAGCTCATACTGTTTTAGGGTTTTGGTTTTTCACTCTTCTTTTGGGTTTTACCAGGATATCTATGGATGATTTTCTTTTGTTTCCCTCATTGCGTAGAGTGACGACAAGGTCCGCTCCTCTATCAATTTGGGACACATTGTAAAATCACAACTAGATATTAATATCTTTATATTCTTACTCTGTTTTTATATATTTAACATGATAGGGCGACTTGCCCTATTTTTACTTCCAAAAAAAAAACATTACTCGCCAAATAGAGGGTATCAAAGTGCTAGTTTTTTGAACACTGAATGAGCAAAAATAAATTTTGAATATCAAAGTATAAATTTGGTGAAGGATTTCGTTACCCAAAGTGTTTGAAGCGTGTTTTTTTTCCCCAATAACTTATCAATGTAAAAAGTTTCCAAGCAGCCAACCAAATTTAACCCGGCCCTAATCCAATTGGTGCTTGCTGCAGGGTCAAAGCAATAAATAATGCAACAATCCCCAAGTCAACCAACAACAACCGCAAGCCAACATCAGCACAAAATTCCAAAGCACAAGTCTCCAAACAATCACATCCAATTGCAATACACGCAGTCAACCATCTATCTCAGCGAGCTCGAATCTTCACCCAATCCGAACCCAAACAAGGACCCAACATATTGGTTCGTTCGAATCAAACCTTGACCCCACAGTTGGATTGCTAGTTCTTGGAATAACTCTCGTCTTGCTGTTCGTATTTGGCCGTGTTTGTGCTGTAGCTTGCTTGTGTGCGTGCTTCTATCTCCTCCCTCTTCTGAGGACGACGGTGACAACAACAGAAGAAGAAAGAAGAGAGAGAAAGAAATGTGTAGAAGTGGACATCGAATCCGGCGAACATAAGAAGAGAGCGGCGCCAGAAGTTTGCTTCAAAGAGATGGTCGGTGATTGTCCGGAGTAGTTTGTCTATATATAGAGAGATTTTATCTTTGTTGTGCATATTTTATTTTACAAAATTTTTGTGTGATGTACGTGCAGAATTTTGGGATGATTTGTGCAGTGTAGATAATGCACATGAAAAGCAAATGTATGTGACATAACTTTGATGAGAGAATGTTGCTGGCTGTCCACTAAGAGGGCAAGACTGCAGTCTCTTTGGGTATGCAGAATTATAATGTATTGGTCAACTTGTAAAAGTTTGAAGTAGGTCAATACGTATAATTCTATTGAATCGTGTATGTGAAAGGGCTTACCTTGCGATACTATACGATAAGAACTGCAACAGCTAGTCTCTCCTTTTTAGGCCAAGCTCTAATGTTGAACATTTGTCAAGGTTGCGTCTTTTTCTTCAATTTTCTTTGCTGTGAATAATATTAGTAAAAAAGTAAGTGTTAAGTCTTTTAACCAACCTTTGTACCTATAGTTTGTACCATACGAGATATATTCACTAAAACAAGAACATCCTCTCAACGATGGTCTTGAGAATATTGCGAAGAAAAGTCTCTTTTAACTATACCCGAAATGTAAGTAGCTTAAAAAGTTGAAGAAATTCCTCCAGAAGATGGAGTTCAAGATGTTATAGGCGGAGAATACTTGAAAGTTCAACACCTCATTCCAAATGGCTTAGAAAGATGATCATCAGCGACGACCTCATAAATTTCCATGTTGAGATTGATCCACAAACATTCGAAGAAGCAGTGAAGTGGCAAGAGGTCAAGTCTAGAAAGAAGAAGTGGACAATGAAATAAAAATATCACTTGGAACTTGTGGATCTATTGGAAGGAGCAAAGCTAATCAAATGCAATGAATCTTTAAAATGAAACTTTTTATAGTTAGTAGACTCACGAAATACAAAGGAAGACGTGAAGCACTACAACGAAGAATGTAAATTATGATACATTTTTGTCTCTACGCGACACATTTTTGTGTCACACAAATAGAGCGCGACACATAACAAAAGTGTGGTTAAAGCAAATGTGGAAAGCGTTTTTCTACACATGTGCGAATGTGTCACAAAATCACAACATATATATATGTCGAGCATAGTGACACATACAAGTGTCACAAAACTCGTGACACATATATGTGTCAAGAGTGGTGACACATAGTTGTGTCTATACCATTAAAAATATAAAGAGTATCATCATTCAACACTATAACTTCCCAGAAGGTCACCCATCTTAGGATTACTCTCTCCAAAGCACAATTAACTATGGAGCTTTTTAGCATATACACTATCATAAATGTTTAATCATCATTATAATTAAAATCTAAGATTTATTATTTAAACATATTATTAGATCTTCTCGCAATCCATGTTGGACTATTAGTCTTTTTCAATTATATTTAATTGTATATCTAATGACACAAATATGTGTCGTGATTTGTTATACTTTTTATTTGTGTCACTATTGTTTAATCTTATGCAAATAAAATGACACTTTTATATGTGTCATAAAATAAGTGTGGATAAATACAACTTTTATTGTAGTGAAGCCAATGATTGACTCAGAAAAAGGGGATCCACTTCTTTGACATCTATGCATCAAAGTGCCACATCACTATCACCCAATGATGATTTCTCAGGCATTATTCAAGGACTTGTGATGCAGGAGCTGGATATCAAGATAACTTTCTTGAACAGTGATGAAATCTCGGTGGTGAAGGCAAGCTAGAGATGGCAATCCTTACCCAAACCTAATAGCTCACCCATACCCACCCACTATAAGACCCATCCAAATCTATCCATTTAGGAGCTGCTTGGTAGACTACAACTGGGGCCGTTGCAAGCGTCAAATCCTAGGGCTGAACCCTAGACAGGCAATAGAAATTACCAAACTAGAGTACGGTAGGGGCAGAGGGAATTTCCGGTGGAGCAGTGAAATGCGTAAAGATTAGGAAGAGCACCAACGGCGAAAGCACTCTGCTGGGTCAACACTGACACTGAGAGACGAAAGCTAGGGGAGCAAATGGGATTAGATACTCCAGTAGTCCTAGCCGTAAACGATGGATACTAGGCGCTATGCGTATCGACCTGTGCAGTGCTCACTACAAAATAATTGGTGGTTAACAACATATTGGTACCCGCATTTGAGCAAACGTTGGGGATGACCAACGTTTGCACTAAAAACGTTGGGAAATTCCCTACGTTTCCTTTGAAATTGTTGGCCTCTACCAATCTTTCTTTAAAACTAAATATCAAACCACTCTTCTCCTCTTTCTACATCCTGAGCTCTCAGTCCCAACTTCCTTCATCCATGAAAAAAGATGCTCACTTTCACAAAAAAGGCCCTAAAAATAATGTTTTCACTCTCACTCCCCACTTTCTACTTCCCGACAAACTTCTCCTCCAAACCCCGCAAACCCTCCCCTCCTCACCTCTCCGGCTCCATCCGCCGCCCAATTATCCCTTCACCCCCACAACCCCCAAAAATTACCCAAACCTCCCTCAAGAAAATTTCAAAAGACCCCCTCAAAACCCCACAACACCCCAACGCTATCATTGACAAGCTCTTCCTCTCTAGCAAACTCTCTCCTCCTCCTCCCATTCAACCCCCAGAACCCAAACCCAAACCCGAATCCAAAACCGATCCGAACCTTGCTCCGGCCGCATCAAAGTTCGTGCAAAGAGAGAAGATCTATGTAATTAAGGAACTTGCCCTACATAGAATAGATCCCCTGAACTAATATCCTTCCATCTGTAGGGATCAAAGCACGATTATATATATTTTTTACTCCCACATCGGACCTTTTTAAGTAATATGAAGCATTTAAAATATAGTTGCTGAATTCATCAGATCGGCGAAGGAAGAGAAGGAAGCTGTTCATGTCCCCTGTAGTGTTGGCTTTGGATAATAGTATGTTAGTGGCGGGTTTGCTATAACTGTATGGTGGCCAATTTCAAGAAAACTGGATGATACACGTGGGCTTCGAATAAAATGTTATATGTATATGGGCTATGAAACAGATAAATGTTGGATTGGTTTGGATATATAATTAAACGAGATAATTGAAATAATTAAATGTTGGGATTGCCAACGTTTTCAATTAAAACGTTGGCATGTGCGCCAACGTTTTCAATTAAAACGTCGGCATGTGCCAACGTTTTTATAAAATGTTGATATCCATTGCCTACACTTGCCGCTACAACATTAGTATCAAACGTTGGGCCTCAAGATTGCAACGTTTCAAAATTGTTATTAAATGTAATAATAAACGTTGTTAACCGTTGCTTTTTTATAATGGTTGTAGCTAACGTGTTAAGTATCTCGCCTGGGGAGTACGTTCACAAGAATGAAACTAAAAGTGCAGTTGTTACATGCAACTAAGCCATTTTTATCCAGTTGCATGTGTTTTTTTTTGTGTTAATTAGTCACTTCCAGTTGCAATTATAGCTGCAAAGCCCCTTTTGTTGCAACTTTTGACTTGCACCCATTTTTGGCTGCATGTCGAGTTCCAACCAAAATAAACTACAAATCTATTTAAGTTGCAACTGTAGTTGCAACAAATTATTTTGTCAAAAATTTATTTTAATAAAATTAATTTTTCCAAAAACATTATTTTCAAAATTATATTCTTTTTAAAAATATGTTATTTTTTAAAGTATTATTTTTGAAAAATACTATTTTTCTAAGAAAATATTATTTTCAAAAAATTATTTATTTTAGCAAATATTATTTTCCCAAAAATATTATTCTTTCATAAACTATTATTTGTTCATAAAATATTATATTTTCAAGAATATTATTTTTTAAATCATTTGTCCCCAAAATTATTTCTTCAAAACTTTCTGTTTTCAAAAGACATTTCTTCAATAATTTCATTTTTTCCAAAATAATATTTTTCAAAAATATTATTTCTTCTAAAAATATTGATTTTAAAAATGCTATTTTATTTATAAAATTAACTAATTTTTAAAAATTATATTTTTGCTAAATATAGAAATATATTCATATTTTTTAAAAATTATATTATTTTATAAAACATATCATTTTACTAGAAAAATTATCTTTGGATAAATATTTTTTGATAAAGTATTGTCAATTTTTCCAAAATATTATTATTTTTGAAATATTTTAAAAAATATCTCAATAACATTATTTTTAGTTCTCAAATTTAAACATTTTTGTAAATAATTAAAAACAAGTTGCATATAAGAAGTTACAAATAGAATAAAATAGCTACAACCACAAGTCGTATGATTTAAAAATTGAACCAAATAGCTTGCATGTAAGAACAGTTTCAACGACTCAGTTGTATCACAGTGTCGGTTAATTCTTATTCTGATTTTAAGTTCTGCAGCTTGGCATATAAGATGGGTCATAAATGAGTGGGCATTACTCCTATAAAAAATAAATAGGTATTTGGTGGGCCGGGCCTGTGCTCGCCAATGATGTACCCATACATCGAACCCAACCCAATACCCAAAGTTCACAGTTTCTGTACTCTCTCTCTCTCTCTCTCTCTCTCTCTCTCTCCTTTTTCTAATTAATTCAAAGACCATCAAGCCCTAACCTCTCTCTCTCTCTCTCTCTCTCTCTACGAAACCCTTCGAGCCCTAATCTCTCTCTCGATCCAAGTATAACACTGAGCTTTAGGTGCCTAGGGAGGAAGGGATCTATAAAATCCTTCAGCCCTAATCTCTCTCTCTCTCTCTCTCTACAAGCAAAACAGTGAGCTTTAGGTGCCGAGGGAGGAAGGCCGGTGCCGGAGATGATTAGGTCATAGTTTGTCGGGTCCTGCGAAGGATAGCCGTCGACGATGGCCATTGCTATCTCTGGTTAGGGTATTTTGAGGTATGGAGAAAAAGGAAAAAGAAAGGGAGCCGATCGTACAGTTTTGGATGAAATCTTTCAATAGTTTGTAAATTTTGTCTTATAGTTAATTTTCAGGTAGAAAGTTAAAATTGGAAGTTAATGTTTGATAAATTACAAGTTTACAAACAACGCTTAAAACTTTGCAAATATGCCCTTAAAACTTTGCAGATAGGACCCTGAAACTTTGCCCCAAAGCTTTTATATATAAAAGAGTATAGTAGCAAAATGGGCATTTAATAAATGGACGGGTGAGGGATGATGCAAAATGGGTCATAAATGTGCCAATTTATGCCAATTTGCCCATTTATGACCCACTCAAATCTATCCAAATCCCCATTAGAAGGTTTGATTGGAGGCCCCCGAACATTTGCCCCAAAAGTTTTATATATAAAAGAGTATTGTAGCAAAATGGGCATAGGGATGATGCCAAATGGGTCATAAATGGGCACATTTATGCACATTTGCCCATTTATATAACCCACTCAAACCTATCCAAATTCCCATTAGAAGGTTTGATTGGAGGCCTTCCTCGTAAACATGTTGGTCAAAGTGCTAGATGTCGAGTCCGTCAACAACAACATCCACTCGGAAGACCGCTTTGTCCCTTATGCTTGTTGGAATGGCATCTCTCCCATCAAGGGCTTATGTGTGATATGCTCCGACCAAAGCATGCAATGTAACGCTGCCATCGAAACCCCCTTTGCGAACAACTTCTTGCAGAGTGCCTGCATTATCTGATTGTTGGCAATTTCAGCTTATTTTGAGAATGAGCTTAATCTTCCAAGTGTATTAAAATATCACTTAAGAGGTCCATATGTCAGCAATGAGGCTCTTAGCAGCCCAAAGAGCTACATCATAGACCTCCACATTGGGATGTTTCGGATTTGAGGTCCTATCCGCTATTAAAAAGTAGTGAAGAGACCGCTACATTTAGTATAAACGGTTGATTATTTAATGGACAGTTATGAGAAATTAAGAATTCTTCCAAAATATAATATTTATCTATCTCCTTGAATCGTACATGTTCCTGTATTGCACTTAAGAAGACAACAATCACTCATTTTGCAATCAACAATTAGAATTAAAATAATGATCTCTCCCCTGCATTTTATTGGTGGAGAGGCCGGATCAAAATCCTTTTCCATAGTTGGTTTTTTTTCCGAGATATTTCGTGTGCCCCAACAGCGGCATAACCTTTTATGTAGTAATAATATTGGAGCGCAGACTGGTATTACCTACTGCGATATTAGACTTGTAATTTGTTTATCTGGCATTCTCCATTTTTTCTTACATGTGTTGACTTGATATGTGATTAGTGTGTTGCATGCATTGTAATTGTGTATTATTATATCATGTGTATAGGACTCTTATGGCTTTGGTGTAGTACGAGGGGGAGTATCCTCCTTGTATATACAATGTTTCTCCATTTTTCCCTACTATGTCTTGACTTTAGATGTGATTAGTGTGTTATATGCATTGTAATTGTGTATTATTATATCACGTGTGTGGGACTCTTGTGGCTATAGTGTAGTACCAGGGGAAGTATCCTCGCACATACAATGTTGACCGAGTCCCGTCCTCGTTATCTGTATTTTGCGTAGCAGGCATGAAAATACAAGTGTATTCCCTAACAGGAAATCTGAGGGATACTTTAACCTATCTCAAACGAATGGAGGAGTAAATCAACAAGTAGAATAGACGTAGGAAAAATCAACAAATACAATAGATTTTAAGGAAGGGTTCCTCAAGAAATAGAATACATTTGAAGGGTATATAGGTTAAAAAAAACACTTTTTTATATTGAGAATCTGATCAACAAGCTGAATCTAATTATTCGGTCTCATTTTATTCCTTACATTATAGGGTTATTACTATGAAACCCCCTTCAAGTTTGCTCGTTTATTATGAACCCCCCGAGAGTTATCTTTCAATTATAAAACACCCTACCATTTAAAACTCTGTTAAAACGAGCATGTGCAAGGCACGTGATAAATATTTTGCCTCAAATACCCCTGATTGATACACATCTTTTCTATCTTCTCTTCCCAAAACTGTTGCAAAATCCCCTCTCCTCTCTCTTCAACTCAAACCCTACCAATGTCCATTGTCCAATATTTTTAAAGAGAAAACCAATTGAAGGTAAATGTAACATTTGAAGGTAAATGTACTCTTAAAACTGTAACTCATCTCTAACATTGAAACTTTGTTGAAGATCCAAACATAGAGTGGGTAATCTAGGTTAAGAAGTAGAAGAAGAGGGCATTTGTGGAATATTAAAAGTATACGAGAGTCATGTGATGTTTAAAGTGGGTTTTAACAGAGTTTTAAATAGTATGGTGTTTTGTAATCAAAAGATAACGTTAGGGGGTTTCGTAATAAACGGACAAATTTGAAGGGTGTATCATAATAATTACCCTACATAATAACTCAAACATATAATAGATGAAACAACTAGTAAAAATTGGAAAATTTCTAAAACAATAATACCGAGAAATTATAAGCTTATTCGTGAATCTAGCAAGATTCTACCATCAATCTAATAAAATGTACAGAAGTTCCCTTCCCTGTATCCTCAGGTTAGACTTCTAAAGATCAATGCCGTGGGCATTGGAAAATCCATTCTTATATCGGCAAAAGGAAAGTAAGCACTCAGACTTGCACGCACATTTATTGAAGAAATCATACTAAGAATCATGGAAGATGTCTTAAGTCCATATACGCTTCAAAAAATTGTATGACACAGAAAAATGGTTTGCATTTTTTAAAGCAAGTCAGAGATTTGGCCCAATAGTCATAGCCATAGTACAGCTCCTTCCATAAACATGACTATTTTGGCTCATGGTCTTTCCCCTCTCCCAACTATTCTTTTGGAGCCAAATGTGGGGGGAAAAAAAGGAAGCCATCCGAATCCAACGTCCTAGTTCTCATTACCCACGCTTTCTTGGATGAAGCTTTCTCGGATGGAGCAGAAGCTCATCCGAGTCGAAATCCTGTCCGCTTACTTGGAGCAGTATATAAAACATAAAGAATGAGTTGGAATATAAATCGAGCCAAACCAAAAAAAAAAAGCAATTTACATGTCAATGTCCATTTTAACAGACTCGCTACAGGAGGTGAATTTTGGTACACTTTGTTTTTTTTTTTTTTTCCGGTTCTTACAAAAGTATCTTCAAAAACAATAAAAGTAAGTGAAGCCCGAAATAGGACAAGAAATCGGTGCAACAAAGAATCGATACGATGTGAGTACCTCTTCAACCAGTTGGATCTTGGCAAATATAGTTGACTATAACTTATTATTTCACGCCCATCTCCTCTTCTCAAATTATATACATTACACAAGCCTGCCTTAACTGAAGGCCTGGTATAAAAATGTGATCTCATGGTTCCCCTAGAACCTCCAAAATTATAAGACTAAAGACAAATGTGAGTAAAACTTAAAGAAAGGACCACCAAATTAAGCAGCTTTGTTCCTTTTTACAGTCATGGACTTCGGCATACCATCAAAAATTGGCCTAGCAAACTTACTTGTTGGCCACATTGAGGACCCATTCTCAGTCTCTTGCAAGTTGGAAGTACTCGATGATTTCTGAACAGAAACAAGTACATCATTGAAAAAATCTGCAATTAGGGTAGAGTTCTGCCTAGGGCTCCCTAATTTTAGCCTCAGAGCGAGACCTTTTCCCGTCCTCACTAAGAACCCTCCTCCATTATCATCCTTCATTAAAATTTCTGGTGTTTGCAAAGATGAATCATTATCACATCTTTGCCTTCTCCCGATAGATTTGTCATCATCACTGCCTTCCCCAGCTTCACCAGCTATTTTATCCAAGGACATGATTAAAGCATTTTCCAGTGATACTAAACTCCTTGACTTTCGGTGCAGGCTGAAACCTGGGTCAGTAGATGGTGATTTTCTGCTATGTGATTCATCTTCAAAGAAGAGAGTTCTGCCAGTTTTAGGAGAAGCCAAACCGTAATATCCCTGTAAACTGCTCATTGCCGGGGATACTCTACGAGAAAGTTTCAGTTTGAGAGACAGAAGTGAGTATAACACATCATCGTGAGGATGAGGTTGAAGTGTTTTGTTCCCTGCAACAGAAATGCATGATTCAGAATGTGAAACTAGTTTGCAACTATCAAGATTTTAAATGATTCAACAAACACAGAATCACTGCTAAGATGTGTGAACTACCACGTCCCAGAGTCCCATAAGATTCAATTTCTTGTAATTAAGAAGCAAACACTTACACAGTTGCCTAAAAAAGCAGTTTGTTTGTCACATGATACCGATGCTAATTAATTAATACCAGAATGTCTCCCATACAATACCAGAAAACCTTTGTAATGTACATGTTATTCTTGACATGCACTTTTGCTCTCCAGATTTGTTTAAGATAATCTAAACCCTCCAAGATATCATCAGAGAATTGCTAATTCAAATATACTAGTGTTAGCCCTATACTAACTGTATGATGATCAAAAGATCGATGTCATACTAGTGTTAGCCTTATACTGACTGCCGAGTGTTTCCAACAGTTAGGAAGTTCATATTCGAATTTAAATCAAGGGTCAACAGCTATTAAAAGCGTTACTATAGCAATTATCACCTATTAACTTGCAGATGAAGATCCAAATGGAGTCAGGTGGTGGAATTGATCAATCACAAGTCAGTTGGTAAGTTTAGATTGCAAGTGCAGGTACATGGAATAAGTTTGATCATAATCTTCACAGTGATTTCTTTTTTATTTTTCTTTAAATACAACACTATCAAAGTACTTGAAAGCTGATGAGGGGATGTGGTATCCAATTTCAGATTATACACATTGGCCTAAGACTGTATTAGATTCATGTGAGTCACTGCAATGGAAACGACCTCCCAGGAGGCCTAAAAAGTCAAGGAGAAAATGAGCTAATGAAGAGGTTGTCAAAGTTTGAGAATCTCATTCTCTAAAGTATTCTAAATGTTTACAATGGGGTCATAATATTAGAAGTTGCACAAATAGTGCTATGGGGAGAATGCCAACAAGCAACAAGTGAGGAAGACTAGCGACTTATGGTTTCGAACATCATCAGAAAGAGGTATGTCAAGAGAAGACACTAATGAAGTTAGAGGTGGAAGAAAAAGAGGAAGACAACCACTTGCGAGGAGAGGAGGGAGAGTTGATTTTGCTGCTAGCAGACAAGAACCCTCGACGAATATTGTAGAGTCTGTCACAAGAGATGAAGCTTGAACAAAAGAAAAAAAACGTTGGAAGAAGGAACAAGGGAGCAAAGAGGCAAACAGAGATCTTATTTTATTGAGTGGATGCAAGAATCAACTTCGTACTTCTCTTCTCAAAGCATACACACATCTGAGTTTAAATAGCCACAAGAGATCAACAGAAAAAACAAACTGATCCTAAATCTAAGTTCAAAGATCCTAGAATTGCTCCAGATCCGCACATATTGCGTGATCCACATTTACCGAGCCAACAACTCACTACAGAGAAAATAATGCTTTGAATTAGTCCTAGACTTTGAATAAGTCCTAGATTATTACTAACATTCTCCCCCTTAATCTAGACTTAATTCAAGGTTCTTCATACCGAGTAGCTCTCGCATCTCCGTGAACTTAACTCTAGCTAGAGCCTTGGTGAGAATATCTGCACGTTGCTCTCCGGTGCACACGTGCTCCACAACGATCTGTCCTCTTTCCACGCATTCGCGGATGAAATGGAAGCGAGTGTCGATATGCTTGCTACGCCCATGGAACACCGGATTCTTCATCAAAGCTATTGCGACTTGTTGTCGACGTAAAGAGTGACCGGCTTAGGCTCACTACCAGTCACCTCGCTGGTCAAGCTCCTCAACCACAGCCCCTGACAAGCTGCTGCAGTTGCCGCCATGAACTCGGCTTCACATGAGGATAATGCTACTGTTCTCTGCTTCTGAGATGCCCAAGAAATCAGATTCTCGCCTAGGTAGAATGCCATACCACCGTATTCTTCACATCGACATCGCCCGGCCAGTTACTATCGAAAACCCGACCAACTCCTCAACATCAGGTCCTTTTCTATACACAAGCCCGTAGCTAATGGTTCCCTTCACATATCTGAGAATTTGCTTAACCGCCTGGTGATGCATGGTAGTAGGCCTCTCCATATACCGGCTCACTATCCCGACGGCGTAAGAGAGATCTGGACGGGTCTGAGTCAAGTATCTCAAACATCCGATGACACGCCTGTACTCCGTTGGATTCACCACTGTTCCATCAACATCCTTTCCGAGCTGTAGCTTTGGCTCCATGGGGCACTTAGTCGGGTTGCATTCACCCATCCCAAATTGTATCAGCACCTTCTTCGCATAGGCCGACTGCTTCAAAGTGATGCAGTCCCTCTTCTGGTCCACCTCGATTCCAAGGTAGTAGGAGAGTAACCCGAGGTCGCTCATCTCAAACTCCTTCATCATCTGTTGCTTGAACCCTTTAATTTCATCCACACTCGTGCCGGTGACGATCAAGTCATCAACATACACTCCGACAATGAGTGCGTCAGCTCCATTGCTTCTCGTGTACACCGCCTGTTCTTGTGAGCATCTCACGAACCCAAGGCCCTTCAAACTCTGGTCCAATCGTATGTTCCACGCCCTTGGTGCTTGACGAAGGCCGTAGAGAGCTTTGGACAACTTGTACACCTTGTGCTCTTGGTTCTTCAAGATGAAGCCTTCAGGTTGGGCAACATATACTTCTTCTTGGAGATCACCATTTAGAAACGCTGATTTGACGTCCAAATGGTGCACCTCCCATCTCCGCTGAGCCGAAAGGGCAATGATCAACCTGACGGTGTCAAGTCTGGCCACCGGTGCGAAGACCTCCTCAAAATCAACTCCTTGCTGTTGAGCGTACCCCTTTGCGACGAGCCTCGCCTTGTGCTTCACCACATTTCCTTCCGAATCCTTCTTGAGCTTGTACACCCACTTGACTCCAATGGGTTTGTGACCGGGTGGCAGCTCAGTGAGCACCCATGTCTTGTTTTTCTCGATGGCCTCCAGTTCTCTCTTCATGGCTTCCTCCCACTCCTTCACAGTTGCGGCCTCTCGATAAGTTGTCGGCTCCTCGGCGGCTAGCAAGAGTAGCTCATCATCACAAGTTACTTCCTCGGTCTCTGCATAAATGTCAGCAAGTGAACGATAATTCTTAGGCCCATCATCAGTAGAAGAGGAAACAGAACTCCCTGGTGAATTCTGGACAGATGGTGGCGATGCTGGCGTCGACACGGCCAGCGGGCTTGGAGGTAATGATGTTGTTGCACCCTGTGGCAGTGGCTCTGTGGCATCATCACGAGTAACGAACGTCTGCTCTCCAGTGTCTGTGTGGTTGAGTCTTGCTCCGTCACCATTGATAGGCTCCTCGACGGTGAACGTGACCCAAGCCTGTGGGTCACCTTCTGCAGCTTCACTCCATTCCCAGCTTCTCTCTTCCTCGAAGACCACGTCACGGCTCACGTGAATCTTGCCGTGTTGGGGATCATACAACCTGTGCGCCTTGCTTCCCGCTTCTACACCAAGGTACACCATGGGAATGCTACGGTCGTCGAGCTTCTTTGTGTGCACGTTCGGTACCTTGACATGTGCAGTGCACCCGAAAACCCTCAGGTGCTCTAGATGAGGCTTCCTGCTCGTCCACGCCTCATAGGGGGTTGTGCTAGCCAAGGCTTTCGTCGGTACTCGATTGAGTATGTAGACAGCACGCCTTACTGCCTCCCCCCACAGATTTGCAGGCACACGCATGCTCTAGAGTAAGCTCCTTGCCGTCTCTAGAACAGTACGGTTCCTTCGTTCAACAACGCCGTTCTGTTGTGGCGTGTAGGGCGCTGTCAAGTGCCGCTGGATGCCTTCTTCTTCACACAGAGTCGTGAACTGCTGAGACAAGAACTCGCCACCGCGATCAGTTCTCAACACCTTTATCTTGTGCTCAACCTCCTTCTCAATCAATGCCTTGAACTTCTTGAACGCCCCAAATGCTTCACTCTTTAGCTTGATCATGTACACCCACATCATCCTACCAGAGTCGTCAACAAGGAGGAGGAAGTATCTATTGCCGGCGG
Source organism: Asparagus setaceus (assembly GCA_012295165.1). Lineage (NCBI taxonomy): Eukaryota > Viridiplantae > Streptophyta > Magnoliopsida > Asparagales > Asparagaceae > Asparagus > Asparagus setaceus. The sequence goes on along the minus strand of CM022708.1, from coordinate 12,952,449 downwards.
GTGTCTCTGGAGTTATCGGTCCACACAAATCCGCGTGTACCAACTGCAGCGGGTGTTCGGCTCTGAAGTTCGCCTTGGAGGGGAAGGCATTCCTTGCTTGCTTGGCCACAAGGCATCCCTCGCAAATCTGCGTAGGATGATCGATCTTCGGGACGCCGTGTGCCATCTCTCGATCCCCCATCATCTTGAGTGCCTGGAAGCTCACGTGCCCTAGCCTCGCATGCCACAACCAAGCCGGATCCTCCATGCTTGCTGTCAAACAAATAGGTTCACAAGTTTCCAACAAAACTTTGTAAAGCCTGTTGGGGGATCTCTTGACCTTGATCAACAATCTCCCATTCCTGTCATATATCCACAAAAATGCTCCACACATAACAGCCCTACTGCCATCTTCAGAGAGTTGGCCAAGACTAATAATATTGCTACATAAACTCGGGATGAAATATACCTCCGGCAGTAGTCGCTGTTCGCCATTCTTGCATTGAAATAGGATGGATCCCTTCCCTTTGATCTGCACCGTCGAGCCATCGCCAAACTTCACCCGCCCGTGGATGCTCTCATCTAGGTGCTTGAACACGGACCGCTGGCCTGTCATGTGGTTGCTGGCCCCATTGTCTAGGTACCACATGTTAGACCCGATCGGCACCTTCTCATCTGTCTGTAGCTTCGGAATGACCTTCTCCTCGTTCAATAGCACCATGTTGCGCGCGCTCCCCGCGCACTGGGACAAGAGTAGTGCTGGCTCGTCATCTTGAACACGGGTGAGATTGGTCTCCTCGTCCCGGTGCTTACTGCGACACTCCGAGGCATAGTGCCCGAAGTTGTTGCAGTTGAAGCACTTGATCGTGCTCTTGTCTCGGCCTCTTTCACGACCTCCGTCTATTCCCTGGCGAGTATTGGTGCCATTGCCGCGACCTTTGCGCCACGCCACGTGAGTTACCACGGCCACGCCCGCGGTTGTTTTGAAAAGAGGATTCCTCTCCCGTGATGACTTCGCGTCGGGTTTAGGATCCCTCTTATTAGTAGCGCTGCTCATGCCGCCCGTCGTAGTCACGGTAGCGGTCCTCGTGCGCCTTTAGGGCACCGATCACCTCATCCACTGCATGGTCTTTAGATCGTAAAGCGCTCCATAGTCGCGGCGATCTGCAAGAACTTTGGTGGCACGCAATAAGAAGTTTCTTCACCACATGGCTCTCCTCCATTGTCTCCCCAAGAGAACGGATCTGGTTCACAAGGGTAGTAAGTTTCGCAGCTAACTCATCCACCGACTGCGCATCGCCCATGCGCAGATTCTCAAACTCCCACCGAAGTGCCTGGAGCTTGACTTCTTTCACACGTTCCACACCAACGTGCATGGTTCTGAGTGCCTCCCAGGCCTCACGGGCAGTCTCCTTGCCTGCTAGTTGAAGCATCGTCTCCTCACGGGATCGCTGGTAGATGGCGGCGCCATCGATCCTTCTTCGTCCGCGATTCTCCATCGTCGGTGGTCTCGACCGCCCAAACCCCTTGGCGGCGCATGTTGGCCTTCATCTTCATTACCCACGCCGGGTAATTTGACTTCGACAGCATCGGGTACTTGAGGGTTACCGAGCCCTCCCTTGCCGCAGCTTGTGACGTTGCCGTGTCGGTGAGCTCCTCGCTCCCGCTCTGGGACTTGCTTGGCGACGGCATGTGCTTCGGCATACCTGCTTCTCTGATACCAAATGTAGAGTCTGTCACAAGAGATGAAGCTTGAACAAAAGAAAAAAAACGTTGAAAGAAGGAACAAGGGAGCAAAGAGGCAAACAGAGATCTTATTTTATTGAGTGGATGCAAGAATCAACTTCGTACTTCTCTTCTCAAAGCATACACACATCTGAGTTTAAATAGCCACAAGAGATCAACAGAAAAAACAAACTGATCCTAAATCTAAGTTCAAAGATCCTAGAATTGCTAACAAATATAGTGCACGGAGAGATTCAATATAACATAGCATAAGTCATGCTTTCTGAATTGTATTGCTCATCCAGTTACGTGGTTTGTGGTGGAATGCTTATTATGAGACTTTTTTGGATGTAATACTCAATATTAGATTTGTTTTGTTTCATGTTGGGATTTAACGCTCAATGTGAGCCTTATTCTATTTCATTTTGGTATGTAGTGCTCAATGTGAGCCTTGCTTTAAATTATTTGGGATGTAATGCTTGATACGAGCTTTTGTTATGAATATTATGCTCAATATCAATATCATGAATTCTCTAAATAACATTCTAATTTTGTGAATCACAATTAATGTTCAAATTTGAATATCAGTTTAATTGCTTGTCGAATCTCTTAAATCTTACTATGAATTTCACTATGAGTCTTGTTGTGTTGCTGAATTTGTTACAATTGATATTGGGTATATATGTATATGTGTATTCATTACTGATAAATTCATATCATAGGCAAGAAAAAGAAATTAAAAGGAAAATTTTCATTGATAAAAACTTTACGCATACACCATCCATTACATTACGTGACTTTAAATATGACAAATATAAGAACAACAAGAATTGCCAATTTAAACCAATAATCAACTTTTTCTACTCCAATTTCTTCAGTTCACACCTAAGTTGAGCAATTTCATCTTGAAGATTCATATTCATGTCCATCCTAGTTCTATTACTATTTCTAAGCCTCTCATTCTCATCCTCAATGCTACTAACCTTTTGATGAAGCGATTCCTTGATTGCCTCCAATCCTTCTTTTTTTATGTCCAACAACAAGTTCAACAAAAACTTCATCTTGTTTGAATAATCATTGTCACACCAACTCTAGAACTTGCAACTCTGATTTTTACATTTGTAAAATCTTCTTCCATGATTCTGCCTTGTATATTAAACGAAAATTACCGCCCTCAAATTACAATAGCAATTGGGAATATCAAGATTTGCATCTTTGACAGCTTGTGGGCTGAGAAAAAGAGATATGGATGATGACGAAGCTGGAATTTTCAAATATAGAAGAGGATATATTAGTTGAAAAACACAAAGAAAGAAGAAGTGGTCTCATGACGGAAGAGAGAGAGAGAGAGAGAGAGAGAGAGCGAGAGAGAGACTCCATACCTGTATCATCTCTGACATTAAAACTATATTGAAAACCCAAACATAGAGTGGATAAGAGTAAAGGAGAATCTAGGTTAAGTAAAAGAAGAGGGCATTTATGGAATATTAAAAAGTATATGAGAGTCGCATGATGTTTATAAAGTGGGTTTTAACATTGATTTAAATGGTAGGTTGTTTTGTAATCAAAAGATAACATTAGGGGGTTTCATAATAAATGGACAAACTTGAAGGGAGTTTCATAATAATTACCCATTTTTGTAAGACAACCACTCAGCTAATAGTTACATACTAAAATTAACATTATTTTATTCTAAGGATATATGATATCGGTGTTAAAATTTAATGTTGTTTCCTACAGTTCAATTGATGTTGTAATGACATAAGAACTAATTTGTTCATCATTTGCTTTAGGTTTGCAGCTAAACAACGAGCAATTAAAAGATCTTACTCTTGCAGAAATTGAGAAAATTTTGAGAAACAATGGCAAGAGTTTGAGGGACTATTATCCACTTCCTTTCTAGAATGTATTGATGTCTCTAAATTCCAGAACAATCTAATTCAAGATGAGTTGTGCTATGACAGAGAAGTTTTGGCAAGAGAGCACAGAGAACTTCTAAATACTTTGACTGATGAACAGAGACAAGCTTATGACACCTTTATGGATTCAACTTTGAAGAATGAAGGGGGAGTATTTTTCCTTTATGGACATGCCACCGGTAAAACATATGTATGGAGAACTTTGACGTCTACATTGCTTTTGAAAGGGGAGATTGTGCTTGCTGTGGCTTCAAGAGGAATAGCATCCTTACTACTACATGGTGGAAAAATTGCTCATTCAAGGTTTGGTATTCTATTATCTATATCTAAAAATTCTACTTGCAACATACAATAGGGTACTCCATTGGCTGAATTGTTGTGCAAGACAGGGTTCATTATTTGGGATGAAGCACCTTTGGTACGTAAGTACTATTTTGAAGCACTTGACAAAATATTAAGAGATGTACTCAGGTTTTCAAATTCTAATAGTTTAGAAAACCATTTGGTGGGAAAGTTGTTGTATTTGGTGGAAATTTTAGACAAATATTACCAGTCATTCCCAAAGCTACTAGAGCAGATATTTTGTTTGCTACAATCAACTCTTCGTATCTATGGGATATTTGTTGTGTTTTAACTCTCTCAAGAAATATGAGGTTACTGTCAAGTTCTCTAAATGAGCATGTTGGAAAAATTGGAGAATTTTCTGAGTGGATGTTGAATATTGGAAATGGGCAGTTGGTAGACCTAATGATGGCAAACCATTGATTGAGATTCCAGATGATTTACTCATAAAGATTTTAATCCTCTTGCAGCAATTATGGAAAGAACTTATCCCGATTTGTTAGAGAACCTATCAGATCCTAATTACCTTCAAAATAGAGCCATTCTTGCTCCAACACTTGAAATTGTTGAATTCGTGAATGATTATATCCTTTCACTAATTCCAGGGGAAGAAAGGGTATACTTGAGTTCTGACAGTGTTTGTAAAGCAGATGAAGATGCTAACCAGTGATGTTACTTAGGCATTGACCGATCTTCCGGTCTATGTAACGGGACAAGGCTAATCATCAGTCAGTTGGGAAATAATGTCATTAAAGCAGTAGTTATATCAGGCAGTAATATTGGCGAGAGAGCTTTCATTCCCCAAATAGTTTTGACTCCATCATAGTCAAGATGGCCTTTTAAACTACAACGAAGACAACTTCCTTTGGCTATCTCCTTTGCAATGACCACAAACAAAAGTCAAGGTCAATCCCTTTTGAATATTAGTCTATACATTCCAAGACCTGTTTTCAGTCATGGGCAATTTTATGTTGCTAGTTCTAGAGTAAGAAGTAAGAAGAGTTTGAGAATTTTAATTCACGATAAAAATAATAAGGCTTCAAATATGACGGACAATGTAGTATTTAAAGAAATATTTGAGAATGTATAGGACAACTTAGAATAGATATAAAATTTGGACTTAGATTAAACTTATTGCATTGCATGGTAGTTTTAATATATTGTTCAATTTTATGAATGAGCATTACATGTTTAGACCCTTTAATGTAGTTGATTATCATTTGTAAGTGGAGATAAGTTATTTTTACTGGCTATGGCAATTGTTTTTGTTGGAAGTTTTGTTGGAAATATAATTGTTTTATTTCACAATTTTATTTTTTTCCAAATTCTAATTTATTTTAAAAATTCTTGGTGTTTTAAAAGTTTAATTTTTTTACAAATTGTGAACTATTTGTTTTGAAAATATAATTATTTTGTTTTGCAAATTCTAGATTGTTTAGTACATTCTAGACTATTTTTAAATTCGGACTATTTACCAAAATTTGGACTGTTTTGTACATTCTAGCCCTTTTTGCAAATTCGAACTTATTTGCAACTTCTGGACTTATTTATAATTTCTAGACTTATTGGTAACTTCTAGATTGATTTGCAAATTCGGGTGATTAGCAAATTCGACTGATTTGTAAATTCTAGGTCGTTTATAAAGTTTGCATTATTTGTAAATAGATCTATTATTTATATTTTTATAATATCAAAATATGAATTAGCACTAACATCTTACCTTTGTTTTAATAATTTTGAAGTATTAGGCAGCTTCATATGGCACCAAGAATAAATACAATTTTTGACATCACTTCAAACAAAGAAACTTAGAGAATCATGGTAAGAGTTATCAGCTTATGGAATGTGCTGAATTAAATTCTGAGAATCCAGTTAATTCCATCGAAATGCTCCTATTGGATGAAACGATTATATTTCTTACTCTTCTATTATTTTCTTATTGTTCATGTATTATTTTCTCTTCTATTTTCAAATGTTGTTAATAAATTAATGCTCGACCTTCTTAGCAGTTTAATTTTTTAATTTATAAATGAAGGGAGGGAAAATTCAAGCAACCATCAAGAAGTCAATGGTCTATAAATTCAAGTCACTATTTCATGAAGGAAAATGCTACATGATTATAAATTTTGTAGTTAGAGAGAACACTGGAGATTATAGAGCTTCTCACCATGCATATAGAGTGAACTTTCTCTACTCTACTTTAGTTAGAGAACATGAAGCAACTATGATTCCTTCTTACTCATTTGAATTCGTTGATTTTGGGAATATAATTGCTAAACATGTTCTTGAGTCATACTTAGTGGGCAAGATACTTCTTTTCTTTTTGAGCACTTTTTATATTTATTATTATAATTTTTAGAATCTACATTTTTTGCTTCTTATTTTACTAGATGTCATGGGACAGTTAATCGCTATTGGAAGCATTCAAGAAAGTGGATCTAATGGAAATAAAAGTAGAAGGTTGACACTAGAACTACAAGATAGCAAGAGAGCATACTACATTAAATTTATGCATTACTTGTTATAGTGTATTGAATTAATATTCATGGATGATTGGAAGTTTTTTTTTTATGCAGCTACATCAAATTGAAATGCACTTTGTGGGGGCAAATATGTTGATCAACTTTCAAGTTATGTAGAGAAATGTAATTCAAGTTATTATAGTTGTGCTTCAACTTGCAAGGATAAAAGAATACAAAGGTAAGCCAATAGCTCCTTTTATAGGCTGTGTGTATGTGTGTTTGTGTATTTTCTTTTATTATTTACCAATATAACTCATACTATTAGCTGTTTATGCCTAAAATATAGTCATTTTTATGTTATCTTTTATTATTTACCAATATAACTCATACTATTGGTGTTTATGTCTAAAATATAGTCATTTTTGTCATCTTAAAAATAAAAAATATTCGATGGTTAAATTAATTATTTAAAAAATATTGAAATTTCATTAAGAAATAAATTGTCTATATTATTTTATCTTAATAATCACAACTTGTCCAATATCATTTTGTAGGGGAAGTTACTCTTACAAATTCGATGTTTGAATCCAAATTGCTAATCAATCCAAACACTCATGTAGTTGTGGATCTAAAGAAGAGGTAAACTAATGAATTAATACTTTTATGATTATTTACATTAAGTTGGACATTATTATAATTAAATTGTACCTTATCAATAAGGCTCAAGCTTAGAGAAAATTCTTCATCTCAACGATTTACAAAAATTTGAACTCCAAAACTTACTCATTGGAAGATGAATTCTTATCCTTAACGAAAGGAAGACACTTGATGAAATCGGAGACACACAAGAGGTAATTAATACAATAAAGTGTCTTGATGACCTGTATATTGCATAATGTATTATTAAGATTGAAGTACTTCATCATTGTAGTGAATATATCAAATTAAGTTATGATTTGGATTTAATTAAAATGTTAGCATTTCTTGCTTTACATATTGTTGCTTTGATAGATAAGGTAATTCTAAATGATATAATAAGTTGTTAGTATTTTTATATCGGTACCTATCAATTTTATTAACTTTATATGGTAATTGAACAAATACATTATGTTTAGTCTTGCATATTCTTACAATTCGAATTTTTATTGGTAGTTTGTGTATATGTTTTCATGGTTTTGAACTGATGTCTTTGTTTTATACTTTGCTTTTGTGGTTGCTAATATGCAGACTTGCTAATGTGTGACATTAAGTTCTATTGAAAATATTCAAACTGAATACGCTTGGTTTTATAACTCTTGAAATAAGTGTCGAAAGAAGTTAAAGCTAAAGATGGTAGATTTTGGTGTGAGGATTGCTCTAACTATCCAAATTTGTTGCTCCAAGGTACATCTAGAATTTTTGTGTACCAATTTTATTTTAATAATTTAATAAGTTGTTAGTATTTTTATATCAGTACCTATCAATTTTATTAATTTTATATGGTAATTGAACAAATACATTATGTTTAGTCTTGCATATTCTTACAATTCAATTTTTATTGGTAGTTTGTGTATATGTTTTCATGGTTTTGAACTGATGTCTTTGTTTTATACTTTGCTTTTGTGGTTGCTAATATGCACTTGCTAATGTGTGACATTAAGTTCTATTGAAAATATTCAAACTGAATCTGATTTGGTTTTATAACTCTTGAAATAAGTGTCGAAAGAAGTTAAAGCTAAAGATGGTAGATTTTGGTGTGAGGATTGCTCTAACTATCCAAATTTGTTGCTCCAAGGTACATCTAGAATTTTTGTGTACCAATTTTATTTTAATAATTTAATAAGTTGTTAGTATTTTTATATCGGTACCTATCAATTTTATTAATTTTATATGGTAATTGAACAAATACATTATGTTTAGTCTTGCATATTCTTACAATTGAATTTTTATTGGTAGTTTGTGTATATGTTTTCATGGTTTATGAACTGATGTCTTTCTTTTTATACTTTGCTTTTGTGCTTGCTAATATGCAGACTTGCTAATGTATGACATTAAGTTCTATTGAAAATATTCAAACTGAATACGCTTTGGTTTTATAACTCTTGTAATAAGTGTCGAAAGAAGTTAAAGTGAAGATGGTAAATTTTAGTGTGAGGATTGCTCTAACCATCCAATTTTTTGCTCCAAGGTACATCTAGAATTTTTGTGTACCAATTTTATTTTAATAATTTAATAATTTTGCAATTTTTTATAATCATAATTATTGTTATCTCAGGTACAAATGTTAATTGTTTTTTTCTGCATTTTATTAGGTACAAGGTTCAAGTTTTAGTTATTGATCATACCAGAACAGAAACATTTGGTTTGTTTGACCGTGAAGCCAAGCAAGTTCTTCATAAATCTGCATTTTAATTGATATAAAGATTAAAAAGTAAATAATAAATTCTTTTTGAAAAAATATGTTTTTAGACTTTACCATAAACTAATCTACTTCAATTATTTTTAATATTGACAGAAGGAGCCGATGATTTATTTCTGAAGAGTTAGATGCCTTTGTTAAAAAGATTTTTATTGAAGATTGAAATTTTAGTATACAATCCTCAATCAAAATAGGCCTACATATTCTGTTGTTTAAATGACTGATGATGAAAGTTTGATAACTTTGTTCATAGATAGCTCGGACATTAATCGTATAAAGTATACCTTTGTCTTCTTTATTATTTTAAATTTGGTTATTGGTTTATGATTATTAATATGTGTTATTATTTTTTAAAGTTATAAACCTTTAGTCATTCTAAGTAAATTTAAACTATAAAATTTTATCAACATATTTCAATAAACTAAAAATTACATGCTCTAATGTTGAGATTTGAAATATGCATGCATAACTGAGGCAGAACTTTGATTTTCTTTGAATTGGCAGGAGAATGCAAACCAAGAATACTTCAATGATGAAGATGAGTCTTCTAAGAAAAATAACGAACTTGATCACGTAAGTATATATTTTGTATATCTAGTTATGCTCATTAAAGCTATATTTAGTATTAAAGAGAGGACCATTAGAAACCATTTTCTAAAAGTTTAGAGTTTCATCTTATGAACATTCCTTCATATATATTTATCTTGGAAATTCTATTAGGTAATAAAAGTCGAATTAAGTGTGGATATTATGCCCTTGCAATATTGAATGTTTCATTCTAAAATTATATTGTTTCAAGAATTGTGATATCATTAACCATATCCCTATTTTCAAATGTAGGACTCCGTTTCTATTACTTGTGAGAATAAAGTTGATATTTATTCCTCAAGTAACATTACTCCTTCCAAGAGGTTGTTAGAACATGATATAGAGCACTCTACAGAGATGACTACCCCACAGATGCAATAGAGTGCACAAGAAAGTCAAGATTGAATAGAGTGACTAAGACATTTCTTGAGAAAATGACTAGACTTCTTTTTCCTTTTTATGGGGATATTAGACTCCTATTGATATAGTTTTATCAGACTGTGGTTAAGAATTTTAGTTTATATTAGTAATAATTACAACTCTATATGAGTTAACCATATAATTTTGGTGGTTTTGGATATTTAGAAATCACATACTTTATTTGTTTGAAACATATATTTAAGTTCAAACGATCTTTTACCATATTTTTTATTCGCCATAAGTCTCTTCTGAATTCCTATTTTGCTTTTACCTCTCTAAATTATACTAGAGTGATTATAATTCATCCACTTTATATTACATTGAGTAGTATTCATTGTTCCTTCATTTATATATTTGAAGTATATCGAACTAAACAACTTTGTGCATCGCACGGGTCTGAAACCAGTGTGAAATATTGGAGACAAATTGACAACTATCTTGACTTAGAAGGTAATTTTGCAATTACAGTAGATTTGTTGGTATGTAAGCTAAAATGCAATGACTTTTGATCGTGGAGTCTAATTTGTCGCTTGTGAAGGTTATTAAGTTAGTACCAGGAAATTTGTCTTTACTAGTTAGGCATCTGTAGACGCTGACTCGGAAGGGAAGTATAAAGAATTAGCCGGCCTGAGGAGAACCCTTCCTGTTTCCGACCCGACAACTGGACCATGCCAACCGCTGCCGACTCACCGAACCAAACAAGTGATTGATTACATTATTTCTTATGTGATTACCATGGAAATTGACTTGTACTGACAACAAACCCAAATGAAACTACTCAGAACAACGAAGAAAATAAGGTTTCTTTTCTTTTCCATACTTTCTCACAATAGAAAAAATTGAAAATAGTTGATATTGCTGAATTGACATCCTCCAAGTTGCAATCATATTTTAACTGAAAACAAGAAAAGAAAATAGAAAATTGAGTCACATTAAAATATTAATTTATTATATTTTCCATTTACTTGTCAAGCACCGAAAACCACCTTAGAAAGTAAAAGTGTATGAAAATAAAGATTTGAGGGACTTTTGGCAAATTCTGAGATTTGAGGGGCTTTTTGACAATTAAATATAATGTAAAGAACTAATAGGCAATTACCCCAAAAACAAAATGGCAAGAACAGAATAACAATTCCTACCCGCCTCAAACAAACAAACAAAGATAGTACGCCAACAAAGTTTCTATGGCAATGCTTAGTTAAATCATCGAGTCAACATCAAGTTAATGAATATCATTATAAATAATACTTGACTACTATGAACAATATCTAACATGTAGGTGCTAATTAATCTTAATTAAAGAATTCATCTTTCAAATTAAAAATTCATACTATTGGAGACAATCCATTTGACACAACTTATGTATCAATAAAAAGTACAAATGATTTCAAAATAAACACTTATGCTAAATTTCTATTTTGAAACTTTGGAACTCAAGTGAGAAAAAGTTGACATTAGTTTTGTTCAAGAATATCAATCTAAAAAGTGGATTTTATTTTTAAAGTTTGGAAAAAGAAAAGAACAAAATCAGGACTCTAATATATTAGTCAAAATACAATTTCAAAATAAAACGCTTACAAAGGTACAACTTCGAGTATTACAGTACAAAAACCCATTTTTTTTCAAATTACTTAGTTCCTATGGATCATATTTATTGCCACACCTTGCTTTTTTTAAAAAAGTTTTTATTAAAAATAATAACGATTAGGGTTTGATGGTTATTAGGTGGCGGCTTATTTAACAAAATAAATTAAAAGAGATAAAGTGGTGGGCCCATACATTTTGATGTGACATATAGAGAAGCCTCACAACATGACTATCTCTCTTTGTAGAATAAAGATCCTATTTGAACCACTCCTATAGTATTGGAGTAATTTGCACCATAGATAGAAATGTTAAAATTCTCAAACTAATGTTCTAACAGCACATAATTGATACCGATCATATCCCATTTTTGGGAAAATTTCGATAAAATAACCTGAGTTTTTTTGGCATATCATTTTGCTAACCGCTACTCTAATACACTTTTTTTTTTCCTAATGATTAATAAATGGTGTATGGGAGGTGAAGTAAACCCACTCAGCAGTGACTGCACCTCATCCAAAAATCCAACTCCCCGCCGGCACGGTCCAACATCTGTCGAAAAAGCCTCATCCAAAAATCCAACTCCCCGCCTGCTCGGTCCAATCCAACTCCCCGCCTGCACGGTTCAACAACTGTCCAAAATGGCTCATCCAAAAATCCTACTCCCCGCCTGCACGGTCCAGCAACTGTCAAAAAGCCGTCCAACCACGCGACGCCTCCAACACGTACACTCTTCGCTTTTACGACCCAACGACGTCCGAGATTTCCTCCGCCAATGGCCACGCTCCGTACACCCCCACCTCTCCCTAAATTACCAAAAAGCCCTTCTTCACTCTTCATCCTCCTCCTCTGTTTCTCTCCTTTCCTAATTATGCCTTCCACCGCACAGCCCCCTCCCTGCACCGGGGCCCCACCAGGCCCACCACTCCTCTCCTCTCCTTCCTCGTCCGCCTCCAATCAGAAGCCCTCAAATCCCTGGGCCCCACCGACTTCGACCCCAAGCTCTACGTCGACCTCCCCCTCAAGCTCCCCCTCTCCGTCACCGAAGCCGCCTTCACCGATCTCCCTCGCGTCAACGGGTCGATACCCGTCCCCGATCTCCACCGCTTCGTTAAGGACTACTTCTGGGAGGCCGGGTCGGATCTTGTGGAGGACGTGCCCGTCGATTTCGTGCCCGAGCCCGAGGGGTTCTTGCCTAAGGTGAAGAACGAGAAAGTTAGGGGTTGGGCTTTGGAGGTTCATTCTTTGTGGAAGAATTTGAGTGGGCGGGTCTCGGATGGAGTTATGGAGGATCCGGATTTGCATACCCTGCTACCGTTGCCGGAGCCCATGGTGGTGCCCGGGTCGAGGTTTTGGGAGGTTTATTATTGGGATTCTTATTGGGTTATCAGGTATTTTTGAGTTTTATTCCTCCGCTCCTTGTTTTAGGAACTAGTATCATTAAAAATCTGTTCCTGAAATTGTTGAATTTAACTAATAACTTACGGTAGTGCAGTGATTTTTTATTATTTATAAATTGGACTCTTTAAGTTTTGGGGAAGTTGAAAGATTCTTGCTTGATTGCGTGAGCTTAAAACTATGTCATGCACAATGTAGATCCCATGTTATCCATAATTGACTTCTAAATTTGTATTGCTTAGAAATTAGGAAACAGTTTGGTTGGATCCAAGCCATAAATATTTTCCCAAAATCTCTTGCTCTATCTTGATAGGTTTTCATTATGCCAATTTATTTGTGTTTAGATGTTCTTCGCTTTTTTAAAAAATCATTCTGTTGTATATGCATCTCTTATTCTGTTTTGCTTCATTAAGTGATACTATCTTTGCGCAGGGGTTTGTTAGTGAGCAAAATGTATGATTCTGCAAAGGCAATAGTGCGTAACCTTATCTCGCTTATAAAGGTTTATGGATTTGTCTTGAACGGTTCAAGGGCCTACTATAGCAATCGGAGGTAACATTGACAATCCCTTCATATATGCAGGTTGAATTGTTGATACATGTTCTTTGCCTTTGTTCCAGCAATTTAGAAGGCAACTATTTCTTTTGTTTCTTGTTCAATTTTACGTTCTTTATATTACCAAGGAAATTTGCGAAATATTAGTAGCTTGTTGTTGTTTGATCCTTTTATTTCTTCTTTTTCTTTTTTCTCATGTCAACCCTATTGATCCATAACTTCTAGCATATTGATCCATAACTTGAGATTGATCCATAACTTAAGGTTCTTTTTCTTTTTGTACAATGATCAAGCAAACCACGGAAACAGATATGATGGATTTGTCTTTCAAAGCATGAATATTCTGTTCCAGAAATTTTATTGCAGCATCTAATTTCATAACTTAGTTCCTTGCACTTTGATAAGTAACTTCATAATTTATAATATGAAGATTAACGTCAAAAGTAGTGGTAGTTAGAAACAGAATACATGTTGATTGTGCTTTTATTGTCTTCTAACAGAGAGGTGGCATTGTTTAAAATGAAAAGCTTAGGGACCTAGGTGGTTCCGTCAAAGTAGAGAATAGTCAAGATTTAGAGGATTCTTCCACTCAATGGACGTCTATTGTCTATTTAGGGTATCAACGAGATAAATATACATGATACGAGGATTCTATAACATCCTGCTCATATATTACGCAAGTCAACCCTTAGTAATTATATTCTTACATTGTCATTTTGCATGAAGTAAAAAGGCATTTATGAAGTTGTCAGATTCACAGTGCGGCTACAATCTCATTGAAGCCTAAATAATTCCATGCTAATGTGCAAACCAATGTGCGGTGTGTTGATTTGAGATTTAGAAAAAGTTATTTCACACTTTGTGGATCAATGAGATAAATATACATGATACAAGGATTCTATAACATCCTGCTCATATTTTACGCAAGTCGACCCTTAAGGTAATTATATTCTTACATTGTCATTTTTCACGAAGTAAAAAGGCATTTATGAAGTTGTCAGATTCACAGTGCTGCTACAATATCATTGAAGCCTAAATAATTCCATGCTAATGTGCAAACAAATGTGCAGTGTGTTGATTTGAGATTTAGAAAAAGTTATTTCACATTTTGTGGATCAATCTCAAGCTATGGATCAATATGTTAAAAGTTATTTTAGTCCTTATTGACTTGGACAAGCTCAACTAATATCCCTGCATGGGTGAAAGTATTCCATTCTAAACAGAATTTTATAGAAAGATGAACTGTCAATATAATACGTGTCTGCTGAAACTATCTGAAGATGTTTGGAATAAACTGAGCATCACACCCTTGGTGAGGCCTCCTATGTTGTGTGTGTGTGTGTGTGTTTGTGTGTGTGTGTATATACAAGAATTTACATAACAGTCCCTCATAATACACATATTACATATTGATCCCTCGTATCCTCTATCACCCCCCAATCTGGAGGGGCGGGTTAACCGACAGATTGGATTTTAACTGTAGAAAATGCTGAGCCGATAAGCCTTTGGTGAAGATGTCCGCAAGTTGGTGTATTGTGGGAACATAATGAACAAGTAAGATACCATGTTCTACCCTCTCTCGAACAAAATGATAATCTGCCTTAATATGCTTACTGCCTTATGAAGCACTTGATTAGCAGTAATATAAGTAGCGCTAATATGGTCACACAGGAGCTTCGTCGGTTGCATGATTACAAAACCCAAATCAGTCAAGAGAGAACGAATCCTTATTGTCTTAGTGACAGTATATGCCAATGCGCAATATTCAGCTATAGTGGAGGATTTGGAGACTGTCGGTTGATTCTTCGACTGCCAAGAAATCAAATTCATCCCGAGAAATATCGCTCCAATGGTGGATCTAGAACTGTCCGGATAACCAGCCCAATCAGCATCTGAAAATGCAATAATAATGGAGGGCTCATAAGATTTACGAAGAGAGAGACCGTGATCTTGTGTTCCTTGCAAGTGCCTATAGATTCTCTTAATAGCATGTAGATGAGTAGTACGAGGCGCATGCATAAATTAGGAAACAACATGAACAACAAATACAATATCAGGTCTTGTTGATGTAAGATATTGTAAGGCACTTACCATGCTTCTATATTTAGATGCATCTGACAATAACTCTCCATCACTAATGAATAATGAGGTCTTAGACACAATGGGAGTACGAATGAGTTTGAGTGTGTGGAAATGGAATTAATGGAGGAGATCATGAACAGACTTATGTTGAGACAAGAAGAGAGTCTCAGGTGTTCATTTATGTGAAGACAGAACTCGAATAAGATGATGTAAGAAGGGTGGGAAATTACTAGTGAGAATAATGTCATCAACATATAATAGAAGGAGGTGTCTGACTGAGATATAAACATGGAATTGTCAGTTTGACTACAGCGTAAACCAAGTGAGAGGAGAAAGCTACTAAAATGATGAAACCATGCTCTAGGATTGTTTTAGTATATAGATAGCTTTATTAAGCTTACAAACATGGTTGGCAAAATAGCGATGAATAAAGCCAGGGGTTATTTCATGTATACCTCCTCAGTAAGAACACCATGCAGAAAAGTATTTTTAACATCAAGGTGTCGTACAATCCACCCATATGAAATAGCTAAAGAGAGAACAATACGAATAGTTGTTGATTTGACGACTGGACTAAAGGTGTCATGAAAGTCAATACTGGCTTGTTGATAAAAGCCTTGGCCAACTAACCAAGCTTTATACCTCTCAACAGAGCCATCTGAATTTTATTATAGCTTATAGATCCACTTACAATGAACCAAATTTTTACGTTCATCAAATGGAACCACTCGCAAGTGTTATTGTTAATTAGTGCATTAAATTCCTCTGCCATTGCATTCTGCCATTTAGCTTGTTTTGATGCAATTATGTAGGTAGTGGGTTCGAGTTCAGTGGTGAAAGTGGATAGGGAGAGAATGTGTCGTGGTTTGACAATCCCAAACTTTGACCATGTCTGCATAGAGTGTGTTAATGGGAGGTGTAGTTGTCGTGCACGGAGAGGACGATGTGCAAGCGGAAGAAGGGTTTGATGATATCGTGGAGGGAGGCGAAGTGGTATTAGATAAGTGCCGTGTAGGTGATGATGACGGAGTAGTTCCTGGAGAAGTCAGGTTCAGTTAGGGAACACAAGGGACTTCGGTTATGGGTTCGGTAATAGCAGCGTAAGAGCTAGTTTGGATATGCTAAAGTTTACCCAATGGAAGAGCTCGGTAGGCAATAGATAAAGTTTTGCCAATGGAAGAGAGCGTTGGATGACTGTTGTGTGGCAGACTGAGGAGTACCCAATGTAGAAGGAAGATTCTCATGGTGTATTGTCGGTCAAATGGAATTCACATGATTGTCCGGAGATGAGGTCATGACAAATAGAAATGGGGATGTATCTTTAGACATGTTGGGGACTAACTTAGAATAGGAAAAGATGTTTTCATGAAATTGCACATATCGACCAGTATACATCCGACCAGTGCTAGCATCAAGACTACGATTAACTTTATAGTGTGAGGCATAACCTATGAAAATACAATGTTTGGACCTTGATTGCAATTTATGTTCCATTTGAGAAGTCAAATTTTGATAACATTCACATCCAAACACACGAAGGAAGGTATAATCGAGTAACTTGTTAAACAGTTTTTCAAACGGTGATATGCCATTTAAAACATATGTTGGTAAACGATTAATGACAAAAACGACAGTGTAAACAGCATCAACCCAATGTTACAATGGCAAACCTACGTCAATGAGAAGTACGGGTCTTCTCAATAATTTGTCGATGTTTTCACTCAGCAACACCATTCTGTTAGGGTGTATGTGGACAAGATTTGCGAAAATAGATATCACAATCCAAAAAATGTTGTTTTAGTAATACGTTGTCAACTTCTTTTCCCCTATCACTTTGAAACATTTTTATCTTGTGATTAAATAAATTTTTGATGTAAGTTTGAAAATTGCGAAAATGTTGGAAAACCTCAGATTTGTACTTAATAGGATACAACTTAGTAAATTGAGTACAGTCATCCATATAACAAACATAATACTGATAACCAAGATTTGATAACAGGTGATTGCCACACATCAGAATGAATCAAATATAAAGGAGTAGTAAAATAGTGTTCAACATCAGTGAATGGTAAACAATGAGATTTTTCAAGTTTATAAGAATTGCAATTATTTTTAAACCTAGTGGCCGAAATAATGGCCTTATTAGACTTAACCTAGTCAAGAGTCCTACTACCACAGTGACCTAAACAACGATGCTAAGTATATGCAGAGTCTCATAAAGCAACTAGGGCTGGAACAGTTGAAGACTGAATGCTGGGATAAAGAGGATAGACACCATTCCTACTGGTACCCTAAAGGACCTTCCCTGTTGTTTTGTCCTTAACATGCACAGAAGAAGAGTCAAAATTAACAGTGCAGTTACTATCTTGACATAATATTTAAATAGAAATGAGATTGTGTTTCAATTTAGGTACATGATAAACATATTTTAAGTTAAGTGGTTTGGCAGAGGAATTTACGTGCACATTACCAAAGCTAGCAATTTGCAAAAGATGACCATTTCCTACTAGTTCTCGATTTTGACTGATGTAAGGGGAAGGATAAGATAATATACCTTCAGATGGTGTCATATGATAGGATGCAGCGGAGTCAGGATACCACAAGGCTTCGTTCGCATCACCAATTGACATAGCAGCAAATAGTGGAGTGCTTGTGTTGTGTGAGGAATTGGGTGCACCACCAGGAGGAAAGAATCGAGAATAGGAAGGTGCAGAGTGACCTAGAGAAAAGCAAAGCGGACAGACAACTGGTTGTAGATAAGATCCTAAAATTCTATTAGCGGATGGATCGTTAAGCAAATTCATAGGATAATAAGTAATAGGTTCATATGTAATATCTAAACATGAAGAGCCGATATTACCATTTAGTTGATTCATGCCTCCTCTATTCGGAGCCAGATATTGCTGATTATTATGCTGAAACTGAGAGCCACATCCACCTCCCCGGGCTCCATTATTGCGGCCTCTGCCTCCATAGCCTCGTTCGCGACCTCCACACCATTGACTGTGGCCACCACTACCTCGGGAAGAAGAGCTGGACCCATGGCCAGCATTTGCTGTGGGTGCGCCTGGTGTCGACGAAGTGTCTGAGCCTCCTGTGGATGTCCTAACAGCCAAGACTTGACGCAGCGAAATATCTGAGTCTGTTCCCTTTAGATGACGAATCCTTTGTTCATGCAGGATCAATTTGGACCGAAGATTGTCGAAGTAATTGTACCGCCAAAGTAAGTAACCGTAGTGACTAAAGATTCATAGTCACTATCCAGCCCGAAAAGAGTATATTGAACAAGGTCCTGATCACTCAATGGCGGATTTATTGCTGCTAGAGAGTCCGCTATCACCTTAATTTCATGCAAGTAGTCTCCATGGATTGTTTTTCCATCTTCTTCATTGTGGTTAACATTCTTGAACTCCATGGCACGAGCAAGACTATTAGTTAAGAATATTCTAAAGGCAGTCCCAGATCTGATAAGAGTGCGCAAGTTCGTGAACTTCAACTAAAATTTCTCGTGAGAGAGTAGTAAAGAGCCAGGAGTGGAGACTTTGATCCATATGAAGCTAGGCAATGTACTGTGGATTAAGTTGCTGAGTTGTGGTGGTGCCAACGTACATAAAAGGTGGAGGAAACGACCCATCAACGAAACTCAGCAAGTTGTGAGAGATTAGCAGTGCAGTGAATTAGGTCTTCCATGTCAAGTAATCTTCAACTGCAGATAGTTTTATAGTG
This sequence comes from Asparagus setaceus, assembly GCA_012295165.1. Taxonomy (NCBI): domain Eukaryota; kingdom Viridiplantae; phylum Streptophyta; class Magnoliopsida; order Asparagales; family Asparagaceae; genus Asparagus; species Asparagus setaceus. Next base: position 12,933,271 of record CM022708.1, on the reverse strand, counting down.
ACTAAATTAGTCACGTTAGGAGCGGCTAGTGCTGAGGGAACATAAGTGGAAGAGGAAAGGGGTGCTCCTGTGTTCATTGCACCAACGTTCAAACTCCTAGAGAGGTTGAGGCCATGTAGACCTGAGGCAATCTGATTGATGCCCAAGGGATTTGGAGAAGAACTTGTACGAGTGGATGACGGCCATGAGGGTGTGGCAAAGAATTGTTGATTGAGAGGATGCATCACTGCTGGAACGGACTGAATTGATTGTGGCATGAAGGGCAACAACATGGACAACGGAGGAATCGGTAACGTCACTTGTGTGGGAAGTGATAAGGGCAGCGACGAGGACAAGTTGAGGGTGAAGGATGACGACGACGGTCGAGAAAGGGGTGGTGTCAGGGGTTCGCTCAATGGGGACGTAATGGTTGTTGTCATTTCTAAAGATGTGAGCGGTTATGAGATTTTCATTGTTCAGGATGAAGTAAACGGCGGAGAGGGCGCTGTAGTGACAAAAGATGTCAAGGTTGCTATAGTCATCGAAGTAATCATCGGCGCAGTTGTCGAAGAAGTCGACATCTTGAGGATCTCGATAGTTGGGCATTGAGGATGAGGAGGAAACTTGGATTAGGATTTTCAGGGGACGCAGTTGTCTAGGATGAGCGAGTTGTGATAGAGAAGGAACTATGATCTCGACGTGGATGCTCAGAGAAGTCGGCGTTGAGAAGTTGGCTAGGGTTTTCAGAAGTCGATGTTGAGAAGTCGGCTAGGGTTTTTAGAGGCGCTCTGATACCATGAAGATGTTTGGAATAAACTGGGCATCGCACCCTTAGCGAGTTTCCTATGTTGTATATATATAGATTCAAAAATTTACATAACAGTCCCTCATAATACACATATTACATATTGATCCCTCGTATCCTCTATTACTATCTATGACAAGAGTCAATACTTTAGAAAAGCTAGTAATTTGATTCCCTTTATGTTACCGGTTTTTCATTACAATCACCTTCATATGCATATCTACTTGGCTAAATTTCAGAAAACGCCCCTTAACTTTGGACAATTATCAATTATCAGATAACCCTCCACAAATTTTAAAATATCAAAAAAAACCCCTTAAGTTTCGGGGTTATTAGAAAACCCCCTTCAACTTTCATTAAACCCCCTAACGGCTTTCACATGGGTTGGATAAAATTGCGCAGGGAATATCTTTTTCAATGAAAATTGTGGTTCACGCTTTGTTTTTAGGGAGGGTGGGGGAGGGGGGTTCGAAAATGTTGAAAGTTGAAGGGGATTTTCTGTTAACCCCTAATTTTAAGGGGCGTTTTCTGATATTTTGAAAGTTATGGTGGATTATATGATAATCGTCCAAAGTTAAGGGGATTTTTCTGAAATATAGCCTATATATTTTAACTTTCTTGACTTTAGCAATAGTACACTCGTGATTTAAACTTGAACTTGAAGTGGAGTCACTATTGCAAAATCATTTGTATCTTTTTATTTGAAGCACTTCTGCATTTTAAAATGTTGCATGAAATTATGTGTTCATGAAATTATGTGTTCATGACTAGTAATCTTGACTCATAAGTGACGAAGGAATCAACCATCCAACGGCATAATCTTTTTACAGGATAGAACTGATGCTGAATTTTTGGTTGGAATTTTTGCAGTGAACCTCCACTATTAACTTCAATGGTACTGGAAATATATAACAGAACTGGTGATTTAACATTTGCGAATGAATCACTTCCTTTCCTATATATTTTAACTTTCTTGACTTTAGCAATAGTACACGTGATTTAAACTTGAACTTGAAGTGGAGTCACTATTGCAAAATCATTTTTATCTTTTTATTTGAAGCACTTCTGCATTTTAAAATGTTGCATGAAATTATGTGTTCATGAAATTATGTGTTCATGACTAGTAATCTTGACTCATAAGTGATGAAGGAATCAACCATCCAACGGCATAATCTTTTCTGAGGATAGAAGCGATCTTTGAATTTTTGGTTGGAATTTTGCAGTGAACCTCCACTATTAACTTCAATGGTACTGGAAATATATAACAGAACTGGTGATTTAACATTTGCGAATGAATCACTTCCTTTCCTGCTGGTAGAACATAACTTTTGGAATTCAGGTGCTTTTTAATGGATTCACTTTGGTATTTTAGTGAATTAAAGTTTTTTATTGATGATTTTATTATTATATAAGTCTTTAATGTTCATGATGATATCAACAGGGATTCATAAAGTGACCATTCAAGATGTTCAAGGCAGGATGTACTCTTTGAGTCGCTATTATGCGATGTGGAACAAACCCAGACCAGAAAGTGCAACAATTGTATAATCTTTCTCCTATCTAAAAGAAATGCATTCATCGCCAAAATTTCTAAAAAATATGCATCAGGTTTTTCAAAATGGAGCTAAATATATACCAAGAGAAAATGAAGATATGTGGTTTGCTTCTTCATGTAGGATGAGGAAACAGCTTCCAAGCTTCCAATGCCTCAGAAGGAAGTTTTTTATCGTGAAGTTGCTTCAACTGCTGAAAGTGGTTGGGATTTTAGTTCTCGCTGGATGAGGTTTGTTTCCTGTTCCTTTTTCTATATTTTGAACTAGAAGCTTCTAAAGCTCTTTGTTAGGAATTTGGTTAAGCCCTACTCTTTAGGTATGCACTAAGGTGCATTGATTAATCCCGATGAGCCAAATTAAACACCTATTGGTCTCTCGAGTTTAGTCTTATATGATTATGTATTCATTCACCTCCCTAGTTGACGTGGGACTAATCTCACATTATATTTCTTTTTCAATCATCTAATCAATTCATTATAATGAGGGTGTCGTTCATATTCATTTGGATGAGAGACAATATTTCACATATGAATTAGTTGTTCAGTAACTATCATACAGTTTTTTAATCTAGGCTGTTTGTTTAATTTCAAATGATCATCTAATGCTAAAGCTTGTTGTGTTAACTGTTGAATTCTTAATTGCAAATCTAACGAATATCACTCTATATATCGAACAACAGAATCATATTCAACCTAGTCGTTAATCAGTGATTCAGTATAGCTTCTCTACTGAAGTATTGTTATTTTCTCATGTTTGATTTGTTATTCGCTTTTGATAGCTGTGTTGTGCTACAATCCCTGTATTTCACAATAACAGAATCATATCTAACAGAAAGGTTTGATTATTTCAAGGAAGTAAGACACTAAATGATGTATGGAGCTAAATATTCATAGCCGTGTTATGCTACAATCCCTGTAGCTGTTCACATCATGCAAGAATTTAGAGTCCTAGATGAAGAATATTGTCACAATAACTTAAAAAAATGCTTTGGAAATTATTATTTAACATGCTAGCTTTTTTGGGAGCGACTATAATCAGGAGATGAATGTGGAAAAATCTAATAGAATAATTTCCAAATTTAGTAGAGTTTATTGTGTGTATCGATAAAGTGCCATAATCTAAATTTCCAATGTGGCTGCAAGTGCTTAGAAAGTCTCTAGTATCATCCTCACATCCCAGTTGACTTCAGGGGCAGATTCATATAAGTCCATAGGGGTGCAGTTACATCCTTGAAATTTTTTATTAGCATATAAACTCAGCAAGTTTTTACAACCTGCCCCCTTAGAAATTTTAGAAATTGCACCCCATATCTAAAAGCAGCAAACATAAAAGCCCAAACATTTAAACTTCCAACAATAAAGTCATATGGACCCAAATATTAAAAGTCCAAACTATACCACTAGAAACCCACATGCCCAAAATCAAAATATAACACAAAACTAATGGATGGATGAATGATTGTTTTGCGTACATTGATAGAGATGTGTTTGATAGCATTGACAATGAAAATATCATGCACTGCGTTCAAAATATGAAAATTCATCTAGAGCAATTGTAAAAGTATACATTGAATTTTTTTTTGTGTAAAACTGATTGTCTAAATGCTTTCTTATGCATTTTGATTATATTTTGAAGACAATCTTTTATTAATTACTTAATTGGTTCCAAGTTTTGTTTTATGAATTTAATTTTGATATGTATTTGTTTATGCTAATATAACAAAATGTTAGAATCTAATCGCAATGTCGAATTTTGCAAAGTATCTTAACTAGCAAGTATACATCTTCTACTTTCATTAATGGAAGTAAATTCTTATTAAACATACTCACTTTGTCTAGCGTTTTTTCCCCTAAAATCCACCTCTAAAATAGGATCATTCTATATGAACCACTTTTGATTGTCAATTTATGCGTAAATCACATTTTAAACGGTTATTTATTGCAATCAACCACCTGAACTCACAACTCCCCATCCAATTATCGATCTTCCACCGGATACCCTAAGTGTAATTGAAAAACTAGGATCTTTTGCCATCTTCTACCTTTCGGTTGGTACCCCATCTCTCTCTGAGCTCCGAGAGATGCTAGTGTACCGTTTTAACTTAGAGGACTGACCTTTCAAGATTACGAAAGCAGGAGGGACCAGTTTTATGGTTCAATTCCTGAACGATGACCTTCTTGAGCAAGCTGAAGATGTGAAGATCATTGATATGGGCTCTTTTGAGGTCGCTTCCGACGCTGGCGTGAGGACCTTAGTCTCAAGGTCCTTCCAAAATGTTTCCTGACATGGATTCGGCTATATAGGCTTCCTTACCATCTATGGGAATGTGAATTTCTCCAGAACCTTCTGAAGGGTGTAGGAGAGTGTGTCATGAGCTCTAACGACATTGCCTTCCATTCGAACTTCAGTGACTGCAAGGTCCTAATCAAGGTCAGGGACTTATCCGACATTCCGAAGGAGAACAAATTCCGATATGTTTCTCCGGTCGATGGAAGCTTAATGGAAGGATCCACCATTACCCAAGTCATCGGTAAACCTATTACGAAGAGGGCTTTCGAAAAGCCAGAGGAGCAAGAGCATCAAGCAAAGTGGGAGGGTAATACATCCACTGAGTCAGGTTGGGTGGACAGAGGGACCCGGAGGAGAAGATTCACTAGAGGCGACCGACGATGAAGGCTCCTACCTCACCGGCGGGAAAGTTGAAAGGGAAGGGTAATTTAGTCCTTTCACTTTCAAATTCAAATAAGGCGGGATTTCAGGAGGCAGTTAAGGTATTAGAGGATGCGGAGCAAGATTCCAGGAGATCCCGTATCAACTTGGGACCCCAAATTGTGGGTATAAATTTGGCAGATCCTGAACTTATTCTGGAATGACAATAATATGATGGTAGAGAGTGCACAATGGACAACTTTTTTGGCGGCTCAAGGCGTGGGTGGATCAAATGTCCTGCGCAATCCTCTAATTCCTGCTGCTGACTCCACTGCTGCTCAACTTCCAACTCTCTGACAGCTCTTAGGAAGGAGAAATCTACTTCGGTTCCCCCGGGTTTCGAGCATCTAGCTGCGGGTAGGAAGAAGAAGCTCGTTGGGAAGGCCAAGCTGGTGGGAAGAACACTGGGACACAAAGCTTATCTGCACCATCTAGCAGCCTCCAAGTCTCTCCTTTCTTCTTCAAAACGGGGTAAGTCCACATCTTCTGCTTCGATCTCCTAACATTTGAATGCTAAGCATGATAATGAATTGGCCAGCATTTTATCTAACTGTGGAGCTAAGGAGCCTATTCCCTCAGATGGTCTGGCTCGTCTTAAGGCCATGGAGACCGAGAGAACAGTGGGAAAGTCTTAGCCCATTGCTTCTTGATCTGGTCGTGTTGCTTTCTATCTCTTTAAATGAAGACAGGCTCATGAAATGTTAGAGGTCTCAATGACCCTATTAAGAGGAGGTTGATCAAAGATGAAATTATGTTCTCTAATGTTGACATTATAGGTATTCAAGAGTCTAAACTAAACGTTATTAGACCTCAGTCTCTTAAAAGTCTTGGTGGGTATAGGATTAATTCTTGGCTTAAATTAGATGCTAGTGACTCTAGGGGTGGAGTGCTATTAGGATGGAATGATTCTCTATTTGATTGCATTGATTCATATATCGGTATCTTCTCTATCTCTGCTGTTCTTTATTCTAAACACCTCAATTGGAAATTCCTTATCACTACAGTTTATGCTCCTATTAACAAAGAGGAGAAGGAAGTTTGCTAGTGGGAATTAAAGAGAGGTAGTTTAATATTTCCATTGCCTTGGTCACTTTTTAGGGACTTTAATGTTACTTTACATGCTAGTGAAAGAAGTGGTAGAACTGGATCTCGTAGAGACATGAATCTCTTCAAAACTTTCATCAATTCTCTTTTCCTCATGGACCTCCCCCTCAATGATAGAAAATTTACCTGGTCTAACGTGAGAGCTTCACCTATCATGGCCCGTCTTGATAGATTTCTCATCACCTCGGATTTTGAATCCAAGTTTCCCTCTGTTCAATTCACCTTTCCATCCTCCTGCTCTGATCATTCTTTCATCCTCCTAGACACCTCTTGTCCTTTACCAAGGCCTATCTTCAGATTAGATAAAACTTGGTTCTCTTACCCCTCTTTAAGTCTTTCATTATCCAATCTTGGTCCTCCCTTGTATGTCGAGGTAACCCTGTTGACATTCTCCACCATAAACTCAAGATCATGAAGAAAAGAATCAAATGGTGGAAGAAACATGTTTATGGCTCTATCTCTAAGTCCAAGAGGGATGCCTTGGAGAAGCTTGATCATCTTTCTGGCCTTGAGGAATCTTCCCCTCTCTCTTAGTTTGATCTTGATCTCAGGTTCTCCCTTAAGTAGTCCCTCTCCTCTTTAGCAAGAGATGAGGAAATGTATTGGAGATAAATATCCAGAGCTCTTTGGCTTAAGGAGGGAGATTCAAACTCTTCTTTCTTTCACAAAGTTGCTTCTCACCACAGAAGATCCAACTTCATTCCTTTCCTCAACCATAATGGTGATCTTATATCCTCTGAAAATTTGAAACAGAAGGTTTTTTTTTAAATTTCTTTTCCAATCTCTTTCAAGCTAAATCTCATTCTTCCTTTCAACTTGATTGGGATCACCTATATCCATCTCAGGTTCCTGCGCTTCAGTCTCTTGATTTCTCCTTTTCTAGGGATGAGATTAAAGCTGCTGTCTTTAGTCTTCACCCAGATAAATCTCCAAGTCCGGATGGTTTCTCTATCCTCATTTATCAATCTTTCTGGGATACAATTCGAGAGGATATTTTCCAATTCTTTTCTCATTTATATTTGGACGCCACCCCTCTTCACAAGATCAACTTCTCCTTCCTTGCCCTTATTCCTAAATTTGAAAATGCCAGTTGTGCTAAGGACTTCAGACCTATTAGCCTGCTGAATAGTCAGTTCAAAATTTTCACTAAGGTCCTAGCTAATAGACTAAAGCCCATACTCTCCTCTCTTGTTGATAACTCTCAATCTGCTTTCCAATCTGGCAAGTCATCTTTAGACTCCATTGTCCTGGGTCACGAAATGATTCACTGCTGTTTTTCTAAGAAAATCGAAGCCTGTATCCTTAAAATTGATTTCATGAAGGCTTTTGACTGTATTAGTTAGAACTTCATTCTTGCTCTCCTCACGGCTAGAGGTTTTGGCCCTTTTTGGCATATCCTTGCATCTTCAAAATCTTCTGTGATAGTCAATGGTTGCCCTACTAATATCTTTAACTATTTTAGAGGTCTGAAGTGAGGTGACCCTTTATCCCCTATGCTTTTCATCCTTGCTGTAGATGTCCTTAACAGAATGCTGATTAGTAGTATCAATTCTGGAGATTTAGTAGAGCTTCATCTTAGAGGTAGGTTAAATGATATCCGTTCCTTATAATTTGCTGATGATACTTTGATTTTCTGTAAAGCGAATCATCAAAATATATCCACTCTTAAATCTATTCTCTATCTCTTTGAGGATGTCTCAGGCCTTAGTATCAACTATAGCAAATCTAATCTTTTCTATTCAGGAAAATTCCTAAATTAAGGTGCATCCCTAGCTACTATTCTGAATTGCTCCTTATCCTCTCCACCCTTCAAATATCTTGGTCTACCCTTGAAAAAAGGATCCCTTTCTAAGCAAGACTGGCAGCCTCTTATTGACTCCTTCCATAGGAAATTATTTATGTGGAAAACCAAACACCTATCTTTTGGTAGGAGAATTGTCCTCCTCACTTCAGTACTATCTTCTCTCCTTCTCTACTACATGTCTTTCTTTAAAATTCCCAAATAGCTTATTAAGGCAATGGATAAGATTATACGTAACTTTCTTTGGGAAGGTAGTGAAAAATCATCTAGAATCAAAGCTCTAGTTAAATGGAATACTGTTTGTACTCCTAAAAAATCTAGGGGCCTCAGTGTCCTCAATCTTGAAGTCTTTAATTCATCTCTTTGATCGAAATGGATTTGGAAATTCTTATCTCATGACTCTTACGTGGGATCTGTTCTTCAATCAGTTTATCATTATATGTCTAATAGGACTCTCTCTAGTAGCTACCATTCTAAATTTTGGAAAGACATTTGTTCTATCGGCCAACCTTTTCTAGATATGGTCAAGTGGCATTCAAATAGTGGCTTGAGAATAAGATTTTGGGAGGACAAATGGACTGGTGATAATTCTTTGGCAAGTCTTTATCCTTTAGCTTATAAGCTAGCCTTCACTTAACAAGTATCTATAGCCTCTCAAGGGTTCTTCCACGAGGGTAATTGGCTCTGGCGACCTACTATCAGAAGACCTATTGGAGACTCTGAGCGTGTTCAGGTTGATGCTCTCAAACACTTGCTCTCCTCCTCCAATCTTAGCCCCTCCTTGGATGTTGATCAGGTATCCTAGCCTCTAGATAAGATTAATGCCTATACACTGAGCTCTATGTACAAATTCCAAGACGATGGTGGTATACGCAGTCCGTATCATACTTTTATATGGAATAATGTCTTGCCTAGCAAAGTAAAGTTCTTCTGGCTTCTATCTAAGTATAAACTTAATACCAAAGACAACCTCAGCAGAAAAGGATGGACATGGGATCTACATTGTCCTATATGTCATCACGCCCTGGAAAATTATGATCATATTTTCTTGCACTGTGATTTTGCCAAACAAGTTTGGGATTTCTTCCTTCATCGTTTGGGATATCTCAATTTACCTACAGATATTCGACAATGTTTTATCTTATGTTCTGATGCATTAATTGATTCTAGAGATTAGAATTTTTGGAGCATCTGTTTCCCAACTGTCTACTGGTGTATATGGAGGGCTCGTAACATTTTGAGTTTTGATGGTGTAGCACCCCAAGCAACAAAGATGGCATCTACTGTTGCTCATTTTATAATTTTCTGGACAGGTCTATCTACAAGCAAGAAAGGTGTCAAGCTGAAGGAGATTATTAAAGAGAAAGGAATTGTAGAATTGCTATCTTCCAGTGAGGATAGTAATTAGTAGCATGGATATTTGAACTTTTGTTTCAAAGTTTTGCTTTGTCGGATAAACAATTTGTGTTTGGTATAGATGTTGGTCTGTCAACATCTTCTTTTTTAAATTCTCGTATGTATTTTCTATTGATTTCTCAGGGTGCTTTCTACTGGACTGATCTTGGTGAAGAGTGACGACAAAGGTCTGCTCCTCTCCTCATCGTCAGCTTCCGTTGAAATCACAATGAGATATCAAAGCTTTTGTAATTATCCGTATAGTTTATATATACTTTTTAATAGGGCTAAATGCCTTATTTTACTTCAAAAAAAAACCATATGAACTCACTTTTAAGTCAAGTATTTTCGATTTTCCTGTAATAGTTCGCTGTTAGATATCATGTATATTAGGGAGATGATCCTTAATTGAGGTTAGGTGGAGTCAATTACCAAAAAACATAATTGAAAAGTGGGCCCATGTGGTTGATTGCAATAAAAAATCCTTTAAATATAGTTTATGTATAAATTGATAATGAAAGGTGGTTTCTATTCGCTGACCCTATTTTAAAGGTGGTTTGTAGGAAAAAAACCCTTTTTGTTTATGTATCTCATTACTGTCAAATATGATGCAATGAAGCTGATAAAGTGTACCGATTGCCGAGTGCACTCCCATCATTTGATATTATTTTATAATATTATTTTATAGTATTATATTCTAACTTTTAGATAAATAGATGCAATGAAGCTAATAAACTTAATCGACATGAACACCCTTTGTAGTACACCACTAGGGCATGTCCCAGGAAATATTCACCCGAATAAAAAGGGGTACCAGATGCATCTTGCGGCGTAAGGCTTTTAATATCTATATAAAAGAGGATCATTTTGAAGGATAATTTCTTTAGACAATGAGTGGACTCGCATGTCATAAGTGTATAATGCTCCATTTTTCTTCCTGCTACTATTTGCATGATGCGAGTTCAAAACCCTAGATGAATGCTTCAATAATAAATCCAATAATATTTTGAATCAATTAAGATATTAACTAATATTTTGTTTTTTTATAAAGTCAGAAAATTTACTAAAATCAATATTCTAGTGCTAAAATAAGTTTTGGCTACCTTTTTCTTTTTCTTCATTTGTTCTTTTGTGATTTTCCAAGTAAAATTTATCTGGCACTATAATTCCTTTTTTTTAAGTGAATAGAAAAGGTGGGCTTAGCAATATATCACCAATTAACAGATTGTGATGGAAAAGGATTCATTACCAATTAGGAGTTGGATCCTTCACAATCAATACAATAACTTTGGTTATGTATTAGGGTTATGAGGAGGACTATAAATAATCTCATACCCAAGAGTTGTAACAAGTACAATATTGAAAGTTAGTAGAGAACTAGAATTTGAAAGGAAGAATACTCTTGAAATCTTTATCTAGTGATTCAAGAGGAATCTGAGTGACTCAAGAAAAATTAAAGTAATACTCTCTTGGTGCTCTACTTGTGGGGTCATAGATGTTTATGAGATTTGGTGGAACTATGCACGTTACATGTATGCTTTGTTCCTTGCTTGTGATATTCTCTTTATGATTTATTTGTTCATACTCCATGTTTAATCTTTTGATTACCATCTAAGTTATAATAAGAAAGATCTCATTTCCCTTGTCAGGGTTATTCGTCCTAGGTTGCTATAATGAAAGAGTGTCATTCCAGGAAAGGGATAAACAAATTTTATTTATGGGAAGACTATAATCACATAATCTTCCAAGTGAAACTAAACAATCTTCTTTAACGTTCCTAACACACAAACTACTCTATTATTTCTTGTCATGCTGAAGGTATATTCATAGACAAGATAGATTGAAAGTTAATTGTCTTTTCATTATCCTATTTTCTTGTACCTCCTGTTCAACTTTCTAATTTGTCTAAAAGACGGCCAAGTATGTATTTCAACATTATATATTGCACTAGCAAAAACTGGTTTTTAAACTGAGAGTCATTGGAAACTCTGATTGATTGTTTCTGATAGCAATCTCTCTTTGTGCAGAAATTCATCGGACATGACTACATTGTCAACAACCTCAATAATCCCAGTAGATCTGAATGTTTATATATACAAGGTGTTTAAAGCCCTCACTCATATAATCTTATTTTCTTGCAAACCAAGTAATTGCTTTAATGAAACAGCTAGTTCCTCCTGCATCACCGCCAAGCTAGATGGATAGCTCTACAGGCCTATTGGCAGGCAATGTTTAAGTTTATGTCAGTAGAAGTTTGCATTGGATATCTTTAATTCAAATTACCCTGGTCATTTTATTTTAATTTACATACTGTTTATAGTTCGATACTTGTGTCCAGAGTCTATGTTGCAGCTACCATTGTGTACTACCACAGTAGATTAACTGAGGACTGGTTTTGCACAGTATGCTTGAACAAAAAATTGAAGGTAAATAATATAATGTGCCACAAAGAGCTCATGAGTCATCAAAACTGGTTCTGTCTTGGTCCAGCCACTAGATGAATGTAGTCTTTATTCGCAAATTTGTTTGCAATGCATTGTACTGGTTCATAAATAGAAGATACTTGCATTGCATTTTTATTTTTATTTCCCCCCCTTTTTCTCATGGTTAACTGTGAATTGCTCCGTCTTTTTAGCTTGTTCCATGCCTCAGAGGTCACTTGGTAGCAAATACTTTTCAAGTTTCCTCGTAATATATCCTCTAGACTTTTTTGTAAATATAGGAGATTGCTCGGATGCATGACCTTTAAATTGCAAAATCAAAAATCAAGACAAGGCCCTTACTTTCTCATTGTTTCTTAATTAAGAATCCTTCATCAACGTATAAGGGTTGATCAAGTCAATTGTTCCTATAAAGTGGGTCAAGTCTCCTGTTGAGCATTCTTTGCTTCTGGCCATACTTCATAGCTAGCTCAATTTTGAAAGGGAAAAGGGGATGTTGTTAAATGATGATTAAAATTTCCTCCTTTTGAGGGTACTGGTTAAGAAATCATCCACTGTGTAAATTCTAATTATGTCTGGCATTTAAATCTTAAAAGGACATTGACACTGTACTTTAAATATGTTGTAATAGATGGAGCTTGGCATTGCTTTCTTCGCAAAGCTTATTGGGGATAATTCCACATCCGAGAAATTCCTGGTGGCTTCAAAAGCACGATTAACTGCAATGACATCCATTTTCTGGAACGAGGAGATGGGGCAATGGCTTGATTACTGGCTCATTGGCGAGTGCAGCTCTGAGGTGCTTCACGGACTAGCGTACTTTCTTGCTTTACCATTTCACAATTCACTAGGTTTCTTTGTCCTGCTAATTTTAAGTTCAACTGCTCATGATTCTCTAGGATGTCCACCAATTTGACCTGCGCAATCAGAATCAAAACGTTTTTGCTTCAAATTTCATTCCTTTGTGGATTCAGGAAAACAATACAGGTTAGCATCACTTTATTATGTATTTGATTGCTTGGACTGATGTAACTGTTGCATTTAGAGGTGTTTGGTTGCCTATTTTTCTTTGAAAAACACCAGAAAAGTGTCAGAATGTGAGTTACACGTCAATTTTCCACTATTTTACATCATTTGGATGCGACTCTAACACCATGAAAATAAGTTGATGTGGCGTCCTCATTCCTGATGTGGCGCTGAAAACAGAAATCACTACCATAAGGAGTGCTTTTGGCTGAAAGCTGAAACTTTGTCAGTGGATAATAATAAAAAAGTTAAAACCCAATCACGCCCACTTATGGTTACCTCCTCAAATTTAAAAGTAGTCCCTTAAATCTTTAACATTTTAAACTTACTCCCTCAAATGTTCATATCTTAAAATTAGTCCCTCAAATCTTTAAACATTTGGCTAATTACTACCTCAAATTTAAAATTAGTCCCTAAAATCATTAAACATTTTGAAATTACTCCCACAATTGTATTTTTAAATTAGTCCCTCAAATCTTTAAACACTATGTAAATTGCTACCTCCAATAGCCGTTTGGATTTACCGTTGCAAGCAATTTTTATGTGATGGTTGGTATGTACACACCATAATTTATGTTGGCAACAATTTTTCCATATGTGAACGGTAAGCACGCCATGGTGATCACAACCTTGGTTTCGTCTTTTCTTTTTTTTTTTATTTGAAGCAAACTAAGGAAAATGAGGGAATCTATTCACGATCAACTGCTTTCTTCTTTTTTCAAGTTGAGCCAAACTAAAGAAAGTGATGGAAATTGCTTATATCCCATGTTTTTTGGTGAAACAAACACGAAAGTGAAGGAAATACAAAAAAGTGAAGGAAACATGTTTCCTTGTAATTATAGAAAACAACCAAAGAGGCCCTTAATGGAGAATGATTAATATCTGATCTCCAACTCTTGGAATAGTAGGATTTGTCGTTATTGTTGTGGTTTGTTTGTTTGTTTGTTGGTGTTTTACATGTTCTTCTCATCGGCACCAGGTATAGCTTCTTGATAGCTTCCTAAGAAGGAGGAGGAGAGAAGGTCTTAAATCTTAGGATATAGAGTTATAGTAGAATAAAAACATAGTATGGTGTAGTTTTAGTTAAACTGTTAAAAAGGAATGGCGTATGGTGCATATAGACAATTAAGAAATATCTAAAAGTAATCATTTTTTCTATTTATGATCAATCATCCATTATGATGGTGAGGTTGAGGATTATATGATTCATCAAAACAAATCTGTGTGGTTAAAATGGAGTCCTATAAGACCATGAAATACCTATTAGATTGAAGAGATCTATGCTTTACGGATCAGAATACTGGGAAAGCTAAAAACAAGATGTGTAGCAAACAAGTTAATTGAAATAAGAATGTCATGATGGTCTTGTAGATATCTAACAAAAGGTAGGATAATAAATGAATGCATTTGTAGGAGGTTAGAGGTTGGTCATACCAAGCGCAGGCCGACACTAGTTAGGGGAAGCAATAAAAATAAGATTATAGTAAATGGGAAAAGAGGACTAGTGGTAGTCCAAAAGAACTTGGTTTAATAACTCAAGAAGGATATGATAATAGTTAAATTAATGAAGGAGATTCCATAATAGAAATGATTAGAAAAATAGGATTCATATAGCCCAAAAAGTTGGAATTGAGGCTTTGCTGCTTGTAATCACATCAAAAACAATGTTTTTCACTGGTCTTCCCTGATATGATATGCTGTATTACTGTAACATTTCAACTCTACTTGTTAATTTATGGATTTGATTGAGATGGAGAAAATAGATTTCTAAAAACGAATTTTGGTAACCATTACCCTAACGGCTATAGTTAAGGGGGAGAGAGAGAAAGGTGAGAATGAAGAGAGAGAATTAGTGGCAAACATTGGGGCCCACTCATCCTCGCCTCTTTTTCTCTCTCCTCCTTACCCTATGGGTAATGGTTAGCAAAACTCTTCTAAAAATTGTAACATACAAGAAGCTGACGAACTTCCCTTCAGCTATACTTGTTTGCTATCTAAATGAGCAGTGTTCTGTTCTGTCCTGTATTCCAATATAAGGTTTTAGCAGGAAAACGTCACAGCGATATAAATATTGGTAGCATTTCAATTTAGCCGGAAAATGTTCTAGATATATAATTGTTGATAACTGTCTGTGCACTGATTAATTACTGAGAAACCGTGCTACAGAGTGATCTTGGAACTTGCAGCCATTATTAGGCCAGGAACATGGGTGAAAGACGATAAATAATTTGATAAGAGCTGATAAATTTGACTCAATTGCTAGGACATGACCTTATGTTCACTTCATGTATACGTTTGATCATGCTAGGCAACTTAGTTTGTTTTTTTACCAACATATAATGTTTTTATGTATGTAATTTCTCTAATCTGTCAAGTTGAATAACCTGTATATTTTCTGTTAAAAACTATTCTTGGTTAAAAGAAAAGAACATTCAAAATATAAGATGGAGTATATGTGTATGTTAATTGCAAGTATTAGATTTTCGTGCTAAGTTTAGAGACCTTTTTCAGTAAAGGTCTCTGATATTGTTGTACATTTCGAATTACTAATAAGTTTTATTCCTCTTTTCTGCCAAAGATGAACCTGCTGTGGACAAAGTTCTGAAGAGCTTGCAAACATCAGGATTGATTCATCCTGCAGGAATCGCAACATCATTGGTAAATACCGGTCAACAATGGTAAGTAATCTTTTGATTATGCATTTGAGATCACTAATATGTTCTTGGGATCATATAGGAGGGAAATTGACACAGGCAACATGAATTTTCTCCTTTTTTCTTTTTGTTATTTATATTATATTTATAATTATGTGTTCATTGTGCTGATCAGGGACTTTCCAAATGGTTGGCCTCCTTTGCAACATATGATTGTCGAAGGATTGGTAAGGTCTGGTTCTCCAGAAGCGGGATCTTTGGCTGAAGATATTGCAATAAGGTGGCTCAAAACAAACTATGTAGCATTCAAAAAGAGTGGTTCGATGCAGGAGAAGTATGATGTGGAGTCCTGCGGGGAAGCTGGAGGTGGCGGTGAATACAAAACTCAGGTAAAAATTACAACCTTGAACTAAATAATATAGCAATTAAAGTTTTATTCCATCAGTTGTTGTTATTCTAGTTCAGTTCTGCTTGTCATTTTCCCTTCTTTCTGATACATTTTCCAGCCGCTTCATGGCGAATTTTCCTTGATTCTTTTCATAAACCTTCAACATGATTCTCCTTTACGTTGTAAAGTTACCTTCTTAATTCCACCCAAATTCGCTAACTTATTCACCTAAACCCCATTTACAATATGCTTGTATTATGGCCATGATTATCTTTGTATGTGTGTATGTGAGCATGCACGCACACCTACCATGTGTGCTGCAGTTGTCACTATGCAAAATTGTCATGCATATACTTCCCGAATCACAAGCTCTCATTATTCATGATTAAAATTTCTAGCTCCATACTTAAGCTGATAATTAAAATATTGAAAGATAAACAAGTCATACCTAACAAGCTGATGAAGTCCTGTTCGGGCTGCCACCTGATCGTATTGAAGAGACAAAGAAGAAAAGAGAACATCAGATAAAAGATGGCCGCAGACAATGACTAGTGTTTTTATTAATCAAAAGCTACCTGCCTATATCCAGATAAGACTTTTATAGACTCAAAATAAAAGGAAAAAGATACGAATAGTATTTTTATCAAAAATAGAAAAATAACAAAAACTATAAAATATCCTTCTACTAAGTGTAAGATTCTCCAAATCAATTTTCAACTAAAATTGGATCTGTTTGCTCCTCCGTATTGGACGATCAAAATCTGCCTAAAATAGTAAAAAAGAATTTTGACCTTGATTTTGATGCCCAAAAGGAAGGAATTTCATGGTCTGATGGAGCTCAACTAGTTGCCTTTGGCATTCAAGTTGACCTTGATGGTTTTGTGAGAGCTTCAAAATGACTGGTCTTTTGTGCGATTCCTATGAGTTTAAAGTTGCACTGATTTTGACTCTTACAGGGTCATACTTAGGGGTGTTAAAAAATATCTGTATTCGCGGATATATCCATATTCGTATCCGTTGGGATACAGATATAGTTACTAAAATCTATAACCGATAGAATATGGTTACAGATATGGTTATGTAGTGAAATATCAAGATCCGTATCCAAAATATCTGAATATGTTAATCATACATTTGCAATTGTTTTAATTCTTAGATTAAAGGATTTGAAACTTATTTTGATGATTAGAAGATATAATCTTAGTTCTTCATATATAACAAACAAATTAATGAACTATCTTGTATCATACGAACTATAATTTTTTGATATAATTAGGTTTTATCATATCCATTTTGTATCAGCATGCATATCCACATATATATCCGCATGTATATCCGTATCCATATCCGGTTTTAGCGGATATTGATATGTGTTTTTCTTACCGAGACATATCTGTATTCGTATCCGTGATCGTTAAGTGGATACAAATATGATATGTATAATAATCTGATCCGTTAACACCCCTCACACTGGTCATTGTACGCTAAGTCCACCTCTAGGACTACATAACAAAGCTCATTTTTTTTATTGATAAGAACTTTGAAAGAAAAATACAGTAGAGAAGAAAACAAGAGCTCACAAGATATGAGCAAAAACAAAACAATACCGCAGAGAAATATACAAAAACGAAAAAATACAGCAAAGAAGAAAACAAGAGTTCACAGGATGTGAGCTAAAAGGGGAAAATAAAACGGAGAAATATACAAAAAGATCTGAATACTTAGTAGCTTCAGTCCAACAAAAAGATTCTTCACAACATGAGGCTAGTGGTCTTCGAAATCTAAGGAGAAAACATCCCAGCTAACTCAGATTTCTCAATGCCCTTAAATTCTTCCCTTTCCAAATAAACCAAATTCCTGATATTGAATATGTGTATGTTTGGATATTGAACTAAATCTGTGGATGATAAAAAATAGTATGCACCTAACTAAATCACGGTACATGCTGATATTGAACTATAGATGTTTGGACGATAAAAACTTTAATTCTAAGGGTTTTATACCTTTTTCCTCTTAAGTTGTGTTTCTGATCATGTTTGTTTTAATCTCTTGTGTGTGCAGACGGGCTTTGGTTGGTCGAACGGTGTAGTGCTTGCATTTCTGGAGGAGTTTGGATGGCCTGCTGACAGGGATATAGATTGCTACTCTTAATAAAGTCAAAAAAAATAAAAAATGAAAAATGTCAACCGTTCGACAATGTGGGATTATTTCTATTAGAAGTATCTTATGTAGATCCAATTATTTATGATTCCACTGATTACCACTCTGTGATATCTTTCATTATATAGTTTAAGTTTGCTCCAAAATAAACCCCTTTTTAGCGAAACCAAACCGATCAGTAGGTCTTTTATATATATATATATATATATATATATATATATATATATATATATATATATATATATATATATATATATATGAGAAAAATGTAGGAGCTTGATGCAAGCCAAATTTTATCTTGGTAGTGAGGTGTCTCATTCTCATCCACTTTTCAACTCATGTGAATGTGGTCCCCATTTGAATGAGTGGATGGAAATGAGAAACATTCTGTATGCACATTGCTGTGTAAATTCCTCCATATTGCTCATATAACAGTGCAAATGTAATATACTAATATAAAAAGGGGTCTATATGTAAAACTGTACAATCATATATATACTGAGAGATTGGCTTGTGCTAGGGTATGCCAAAACCCTATCTTTCTCTTCCTCTTCAATACTTGTTCATAGTATCAGAGCTCTGAGATCCTATCAATCTTAACTTGAAGACTCATGGCGTCATCTACTTCGAGTTCATCCGGACATCCTACCTCAACTTCGGAGTCATCCTCTTCCTCAACTTCGAGTTCATCAGGGAATCCAACCTCCTCTCTCCCTGTTTCTTCGAGTTCGAGTCCTCCTCAGAGTTTGCCCAATCCCCTAACTTCGGCTGCACATCTGACTTTGCCGCTGCCTATCTCGTCTCCGACCTCGATGCTTCTGTTCTCCTATTTTTTCTCCGAGATTTCACACCCAGTGATGACATCCATACCTATGTCGATGCCTCCCACAACTTCGTTCTGCGAATCTCATCCACTATTCTTAGGTTTGCATCAACAACAAACATTCCCAACGTCAACTGCATCACTTTGGATGCAGCCACAACTCGCAATTCCCTGTCCCGTGTTCCCGTCGATCACAAACCCCATCGGCATTGATCAGATAGCTTCTGGTCTTCATGGCTTGAACCTCTCAGGTGGTTTTCCTCCTCATATGTCCAGCAATGGTGGCCTTCCCTTCTCGCTGCCCACTTCAAGCCCTTTCTTCCCTTCAGCATTGGCGGCGCCGAATGTGACGAATCTCGTCACGGTTAAATTAACCAATGTTGAAGATTATTTAACCTGGAAAACACAATTCACAACATTGTTAATTTCTCACAACCTACTTGGTTTTGTTGATGGATCGTGCCCTCCTCTGCAGATGTATACAGATGTGGCTCAACTTAATTCTCATTATATGACGTGGATTCGGATTGATCAAAGCCTTTGCTCGTGGCTATTTGCTATTTGCTCGTGGCTATTTGCTACTCTATCTCGTGAAGTTTTAGTCGAAGTTCATGATCTCGCGCACTCTTTTCAGATTTGGGATCGCCTTCAGCGCCGCTTCTTTACGAGTAGTCTTGCTCGTGTTATGGAATTGAAATGCAGTATTACCACCATGAAGAAAAGTGACAATCAATCCATGGAGGTGTATTTACGTGAGATCAAGATTGTTGCGGATTCGCTCGCTGCGATTAATTCTCCCCTGAGTGATCATGAACTCGTGCAACACACTCTCTTTGGCTTGAACAATGATTATGAATCCCTCATTACAGCGATGACCTATTTTGGCAACAATATTACTTTTGATGACCTCCGTTCCAAGCTAATTCTTCATGAACAACGCGTTCGTCATCTAAAGGAGCATGATCCAGATGTGCATCAGCATCAAGCCCTTGTCACTGGCGTAATGACATCTGGTGGTGGCTTGAGTGCCACCACTCTTGCCGAAATGACCAGCGGCCCGGTGGTAACTTCGGTACAACAATAGCAACGATCGACCGCAGGCATTGGCGATCGCTGATTGAGCGGCGAGGTCGAGGTTTTTGTGGTGGTCGCGGTTGAACAACACATGGTGGACGTGGTTTTAATGGCTATCAAAACTTCCGTGCACAAACACGGGGACCACATCTGAATGCGAATGGTAATCTCTCCTTTAATTGTTCCGATATTGTTGTCACCAATTCTTCTGATTATACAGATTTTGCTTCTAACTCAGCCTCTAATGGGATATTGGGTTCTTGTCCATCTACAGTTGTTTGTCAACCTTGTTTTAGTCCAGGTCACACCGCTCCATCCTGTTCACGCTTTATTTCTCAAGGGGGTACTCCAGGTTCTATGTCAAATTCTAACACTACTCCATCTTTTGCTGCGATGTCTCATGGCGACGCTAATGAGGCCTGGTGGTATCCCGACTCAGCTGCGTCGTCTCATATGACACCATTTGAGGGTATATTATCTTCCTCCACTCCTTATACTGGTCAAACTAAAATACTAGTAGGAAACGGAAATCTTTTACATATTGCTAATATTGGTAATGTACGATTAAATTCTTCTGCAAAATCTCTTAAGCTTAATTCTGTTTTTCATGTTCCTAAGTTACAACACAATTTAATATCCATCAAACGCTTATGTGATGATAATAATTGTGTGGTTAATTTTGACTCCTATTCTGTGCATGTTAAGGACAAAATCATGGGGAGGGTTCTTCTTCAGGGTTCCAGTAGAAATGGTGTCTATCCTCTTTACTCTTCCATTGCGTCTGATTCTGCCTCGGCTCTCGTCTCCCTGATTGATAAAGCAGATACATGACATCGTTGCTTAGGTCATTATGGTAGTCGTGTTTTTCATCAGCTTAGATCCAATAAAGTCATTGTGACGCCAACAAACTTTGAAAATAATTGTGTTTCATGTAAACTTGGAAAATCGCATCGATTACCTTTCTGTAATGTTGAGCATTCCTATAGTACTCCTTTATATTTAATTCATTCTGATGTTTGGCAATCACCAGTTCTGTCTAATTTGGGGTTTCGATATTATGTTTGTTTTGTTGATGATTGCACTCGATTTACTTGGATATATCCTATGAAACTCAAATCAGAAGTTTTTACTCATTTTTATCACTTTCAAACATTGGTTGAAAACTTGTTTTCTTACAAAATTCGGGTGTTTCAGAGTGATGGTGGTAAAGAGTTTGATAACAAAGCCTTCAAACAACATTTTCTAGATCATGGGATTTATTTTCGCAAGTCGTGCCCCGACACACCACAATAAAATGGTGTGGCCGAGTGCAAACATCGACATATTATTGAGATGGCACGTACCTTTTTGATTGATGCTAAAATGTCATCTCACTTTTGGGTTGATGTTGTATATACAGCTGTTTTTGTGATAAATTGTTTACCTACTCCCCTTTTAGACGGCACATCTCCATATCAACATCTTTTTAAAAAGAAACCTGGTTATGATTTTCTTCGCGTTTTTGGTTGTGAATGTTTTCCAAATATTTTAGCTCACGTTACCAACAAATTTTAGCCTCGTTCCAAATGTTGCATCTTTCTAGGATATGCTCCTCATTATAAAGGTTATCGTTGCCTTGATCCTATTACGGGTCGGGTCTATATTAGTCGTCATGTTCGATTTCATGAGTGTATTTTTCCATACACCACTATTGTTTCTAACACATCGCATGATTCATCTCCTCTACTATTTGTCGCCAGCTCACCTTTGTTTCCATCTACTTCCTCTTTATCTCCGCAGTCCTCGACATCTCGAGTCTCCACTATGTTGTCTCCTACCACCTCGATTCACCCTTCCTTCATTCTTGCAGATTCTTTACCACCACCACCTTCACCTGTGTGTTCACTGTCTGAACAGTCTTTACCTTGTCCGTCTCCATCGTCACGGCCGACTCGATTGTTTCGGTGTGGGTGCGATCAGGCGGTATTTTGCGGCCAGCCCTATAGCGGCCACACAAATATAGCCGTGGCTGATTTATCTCCCCACGGTCTAGCAGCGGCGGTAGAGGCTTGGCTGCCGATCTTAGGTACCCTCGAGCTATAGCTAAGCCTGTCGTGCCTCCTCTCCCACACGAGCCTCCTTTTTCCACTTCTAACAGTTCTCTCGTTGGCTCGACCCATTCGGTTGCTGATTCAAGTGTGTCCCCTCCACATCTCACTTCTCATCCTCATCTTATGCAAACTCATTCTAAGTCAGGAATTGTCAAACCACGTCATCTATTGTCCCTGCATACAACCATTATTGCTTCTGAACCGTCAAATTTCACACAAGCTTCTAAAGACACAAAGTGGCAAAATACAATGGCAGAAGAATTTAATGCACTTATCAATAATCACACATGGCAATTGGTTCCGTTTGATGAAAGGAAAATTTTGGTTGGTTGTAAGTGGGTTTACAAGATAAAATATAATTCAGATGTTTCTATTGGTACAAAGCTCGTTTGGTTGCTCAAGGTTTTCATCAGCAAGCTGGTATTGATTTTTATGAAACTTTCAGCCCTGTTGTAAAACCTACTACTATTCGGCTTGTGCTATCATTGGCTATTTCCTTTGGTTGGGTTGTTCGACAACTTAATGTTAAGAATGCCTTTCTGCATGGTCTCCTCACTGAGGAGGTGTAGATGAAACAACCTCCAGGCTATGTTCATCCGCATTTTCCAACTCATGTTTGCAAACTTAATAAAGCAATTTATGGACTCAAACAGGCTCCTCGAGCTTGGTTTCATCGCTTTAGCAGTTTTCTTCTATCCCTTGGCTTCCACTGTAGCAAAACCGATTCATCAATGTTTGTTCATCGTCGAGGTTCTAAACTTATTATTCTTCTTTTATATGTTGATGACATTGTTATAACTGGCAATTCCTCTACTCTCATTCATCGGTTTATTTGTTTATTGTCTGCTCAATTTGCTATGAAAGATCTTGGTGATATTCATTATTTTTTGGGAATTCATGTTACTCGTACACCTAATATTCTTTTCTTATCACAACATAAATATGTTTAGGACCTCTTACGGAAATTTCATCTTCATACTCTTACTCCCCTGCGTACACCAATTGTGGCTAAGACAAATTTATCCCTTACTGATGGTGAGTTATTGGCCGATCCATCTGTATATAGGAGCATGGTTGGTGCTTTATAATATCTTACAATTACAAGGCCTAATATTACCTTTGCAGTTCATGTTGTTTCTCAGTTTATGCATGCTCCTCGCACTACTCACCTCTTGGCCGTCAAAAGAGTTTACAGGTACTTGCAGGGCACAGCCGATCTTGGTCTCTCCCTTCGCAAGGCCACTGGTCTGACCCTTGTTGTTGCCTATTCTGATGCTGACTTGGCTGGTTGTCCTGACAGCTCACGCTCCACCTCAAGTTATGCAGTGTTTTTTTAGCCCTACTCTCATTTCTTGGCGCTCCAAGAAGCAACCTACTGTGTCAAAGTCCTCGATGGAGGCTGAATATCTAGCCCTTGCATACACAGTAGTTGAAACTCTATGGATTCGACATATCTTGGTTGAGCTTGGGATTGTTCTTCGTCATCCTGTGAATCTATTTTGTGACAATATTAGTGCAACCTATATCACGGCGAATCCTGTTCTACATGATCGTAGCAAGCATATCAAGGTAGATTATCATTTTGTTCGGGAGCGAGTTGCTCATGGTGATTTGGTTGTTCGCTATGTTCCCACACAGCTTCAGCTTGCGAACATTTTTACTAAGGGTTTATCTTCTCAGAGATTTCTTTTCTTAAAGCACAATGCAATGGTATGTAGTCCACCCGTCCAGTTGAGGGGGGGGGTGGGGGATAGTAGTGCAAATGTAATATACTAACGTAAAAAGGGGGCTATATCTAAAACTGTACAATCATATATATACTGAGAGATTGGCTTGTGCTAGGGTATGCCAAAACCCTATTCTATCGGCTATCTTTCTCTTCCTCTTCAATACATTCAATATATATATATATATATATATATATATATATATATATATATATATATATATATATATATATATATATATATATATAGAAAGAGAGAGGAAGAGAGAAATGAGTATAGTTGATACCAAGCAAAAATTTCTCCCTCTCTCTTTATATATATATATATATATATATATATATATATATATATATATATATATATATATATATATATATATATATATATATATATATATAGAGAGAGAGAGAGAGAGAGAGAGAGAGAGAGAAATGAGTATAGTTGATACCATGCACAAAATTGGTGATTGGTAGTGATGTGGAAGTTTCTCATCCATGCATTTAAAGTTGTCCACTTGAAAATAGTCCTTATTTGATTACTCACAAATTGAATGGGTGGATAAGAATTGGTCACATTACTACCAATCACCAAATTTGGTGCTTGGTACCAAAAATTGATAACAATTAAATGAGTGGATAAGAATTTATGCTTGGTACCAAATATTGAATGGGTGGATAAGGATTGGTCACATCACCACCAATCACTAAAATTGGTGCTTAGTACCAAATATATGTTTGACCATCGATATTAACGGTCTACACTGTTCATTATAACATGTACACACACACACATATATATATATAGAGAGAGAGAGAAATGAGTATAGTTGATACCATGCACAAAATTGGTGATTGGTAGTGATGTGGAAGTTTCTCATCCATGCATTTAAAGTTGTCCACTTGAAAATAGTCCTTATTTGATTACTCACAAATTGAATGGGTGGATAAGAATTTATGCTTGGTACCAAATATTGAATGGGTGGATAAGAATTTATGCTTGGTACCAAATATTGAATGGGTGGATAAGAATTTATGCTTGGTACCAAATATTGAATGGGTGGATAAGAATTTATGCTTGGTACCAAATATTGAATGGGTGGATAAGAATTTATGCTTGGTACCAAATATTGAATGGGTGGATAAGAATTTATGCTTGGTACCAAATATTGAATGGGTGGATAAGAATTTATGCTTGGTACCAAATATTGAATGGGTGGATAAGAATTTATGCTTGGTACCAAATATTGAATGGGTGGATAAGAATTTATGCTTGGTACCAAATATTGAATGGGTGGATAAGAATTTATGCTTGGTACCAAATATTGAATGGGTGGATAAGAATTTATGCTTGGTACCAAATATTGAATGGGTGGATAAGAATTTATGCTTGGTACCAAATATTGAATGGGTGGATAAGAATTTATGCTTGGTACCAAATATTGAATGGGTGGATAAGAATTTATGCTTGGTACCAAATATTGAATGGGTGGATAAGAATTTATGCTTGGTACCAAATATTGAATGGGTGGATAAGAATTTATGCTTGGTACCAAATATTGAATGGGTGGATAAGAATTTATGCTTGGTACCAAATATTGAATGGGTGGATAAGGATTGGTCACATCACCACCAATCACTAAAATTGGTGCTTAGTACCAAATATATGTTTGACCATCGATATTAACGGTCTACTTTGTTCATTATAACATGTACACACACACACACATATATATATATAGAGAGAGAGAGAAATGAGTATAGTTGATACCATGCACAAAATTGGTGATTGGTAGTGATGTGGAAGTTTCTCATCCATGCATTTAAAGTTGTCCACTTGAAAATAGTCCTTATTTGATTACTCACAAATTGAATGGGTGGATAAGAATTTATGCTTGGTACCAAATATTGAATGGGTGGATAAGAATTTATGCTTGGTACCAAATATTGAATGGGTGGATAAGAATTGGTCACATTCTACATGATCGTAGCAAGCATATCAAGGTAGATTATCATTTTGTTCGGGCGAGTTGCTCATGGTGATTTGGTTGTTCGCTATGTTCCCACACAGCTTCAGCTTGCGAACATTTTTACTAAGGGTTTATCTTCTCAGAGATTTCTTTTCTTAAAGCACAATCTGTCCGTATGTAGTCCACCCCGTCCAGATTGAGGGGGGGGGGTGGGGGATAGTAGTGCAAATGTAATATACTAACGTAAAAAGGGGGCTATATCTAAAACTGTACAATCATATATATACTGAGAGATTGGCTTGTGCTAGGGTATGCCAAAACCCTATTCTATCGGCTATCTTTCTCTTCCTCTTCAATACATTCAATATATATATATATATATATATATATATATATATATATATATATATATATATATATATATATATATATAGAGAGAGAGAGAGAGAGAGAGAAATGAGTATAGTTGATACCAAGCAAAACTTTCTCCCTCTCTCTTTATATATATATATATATATATATATATATATATATATATATATATATATATATATATATATATATATATATATATATATATATATATATATATATATATATATATATAGAGAGAGAGAGAGAGAGAGAGAGAGAGAGAGAGAGAAATGAGTATAGTTGATACCATGCACAAAATTGGTGATTGGTAGTGATGTGGAAGTTTCTCATCCATGCATTTAAAGTTGTCCACTTGAAAATAGTCCTTATTTGATTACTCACAAATTGAATGGGTGGATAAGGATTGGTCACATCACCACCAATCACTAAAATTGGTGCTTAGTACCAAAATTGATAACAATTAAATGAGTGGATAAGAATTTATGCTTGGTACCAAATATTGAATGGGTGGATAAGGATTGGTCACATCACCACCAATCACTAAAATTGGTGCTTAGTACAAATATATGTTTGACCATCGATATTAACGGTCTATTAACGCTCATTATAACATGTACACACACACACACACACACACACACATATATATAACATGTATATATATATATATATATATATATATATATATATATATATATATATATATATATATATATATATATATATATATATATATATATATATATATATATATATATATATTGTTACACCACGTAAATGGCTAAGTGTTAATCCTCCTCAGGAACCAACACGTGTCACATGTTAACTAATCATCAGATCGACTTCGCCCTAGGCAGGATGACAGGAGCAGCATGGGCACTCGACCCCTTCTAAAAGGGTCCGAGTTGAAAAGCGTCCTAACTCACTATTCGAGTGAACCCTACTCCTCTTCACTCTACGAGGTCGGGTCGATAACTTTCGAATCCCATATGGCCGAATAAAAAGGCGTACTTATCGGCCCTCTCGCGAGAACAAAACGAAAGGCGTTATTTATCAATCCTCTCATGGAAAAGAGTCAAAAGGTGGTTTATCCTCGAATCTTCCACCGACAATCGATCACTATCACATTGAATGCATGATCAAAATCATCATTGATCCAGCCCCGAAAGTCTTTATGACTAATAGGACCTCGTCAAC
Source organism: Asparagus setaceus (assembly GCA_012295165.1). Classification (NCBI taxonomy): domain Eukaryota; kingdom Viridiplantae; phylum Streptophyta; class Magnoliopsida; order Asparagales; family Asparagaceae; genus Asparagus; species Asparagus setaceus. Next base: position 12,906,004 of record CM022708.1, on the reverse strand, counting down.
ACCATGCATACCTCATCACCATTGTATTAAACACCTAGGTGACTCATCCCCCTTTACAGCCGACACCTATAAAGTAGTTGCCGACTGAGCCGCCTGCTTGGACTCGGCCAAAGTTGCACAACCGTCCCTTGGGATCTGTTATAAAAGAAAAATGTTGTCTACTGCATATGGTAAGGAATCTCTTGCTAAAAAACACACTTTATCCATACTTTTTCTCCACTCATGCTTGTTACTGACTTGATCGTCGGAGGAACCACTGGAGATCCCAACTCCGTCCCTCTCACGTGTTGTTCGTGTGCAGGACCAGATTCTCTGCTCAAAGATAAGCCGTCTAAAGATGATTGAGGAACCCTAACACCCTAAATAATCCACTCTCAATCCCCCGTTCGATAACTGACATCAATAGATTGGCGCCCACCATGGGGCCTCTTTTTCTTCTTTGCGCAAGATGGCTGGTCCTGATCGACCAGGCCAATCTCCAATCTGTCTATTGGAGAACCACATGTGGGCTACTACGTCATTCAAGCCCAACTAGAAGAGTCCGCCCGGAGAATTTCTCAATCTCTCCAGTAGCACTTCGCTTACTTCACAAACAAACTCCTCAGCCGGATTCCTCCTGCGGAGCCTTCTCCATCATTCGTTCCTTCTCCTCCTCCCCCTCCTGTGGATCAGGCTGAGCGACGAATGCTGGGAGATTACACTGAGCACACCTCTCCTTCGCCTCGCCAACAGGCTCGTTTGGCCACTCCTCCCCAACAAACCCAGCAGTACGTGGAGGTGACAGGGGAAAGCCCCAGCTTCGGTCATGGTAGCCATGAGCGAGCTGCATGGACAGTTTCGCGCAGCCCCAGATATCCCTACGCTGCACCGGGTCCTTCCATCACCAATCTTGTGTCTGGTTACGATCGGACATTTAACACTATTGCTGACACTATCGAAGGGAACACTCCACTCGCCGACTGGATCATGAATGCTCCCTGCGCCAAATTCAAGATGCCTCATATTGAGAAGTATAAAGGTGAGGGAGATCCAGCGGAGCATGCACAAAAATTTTATGACCTAATGAACATGCAGCAGGTGATCGAGCCGATCATCTGCAGATCCTTCCCTGTCACCTTGACGGAAAGTGCTAAGATGTGGTGGAACTCACTAGACAAAAACAATCCATGCACAGTTTCGAGCAGCTCAGCCAAAAATTTGTACATCACTTTTTGGCCGACTCCAAGCATAAGAAGCCCTCCCACGTCTTGCTGCAAATAAGACAGAACCCTGGGGAAAGCCTCAGGGACTACTTCAAGAGATTCCAAACTAAGAGGCTGGAAGTCGATGACCCTGGCATCATGGTCACCATGGCTGCGATTTCGGCAGGATTGGAGAACAACAAGTTGGCCGACTCGCTCATCATTGATCGAGTCACCAACTGTGAATAGCTGATGGCCAGGGCACGAGGACATATGGATGCGGTGAATGCTCAAGTCCATAAGAAGGCGGCCAGAAAAGCAAAAGCAGCGGTAGTAGCAATAGCAGCAGCAATAGCATCAATAGCAGTAGCCGAGCCCTCTCCAAAGGAGAAAATAGAGAGAGATTCCCCCAGAACCGACTCCAAGTTGAACAAGTTTGACAAGAGGGACCAGAGGAGAGAGGTAGCCAAGAGCCGGCCCTCACCTCCCTCAATACTTCTCTCTCACAAGCTCTCTACTTGGTTCAGAGAGAAGGATATTTAAACTCCACTCCTCCAAGTCGGACCCCCGATTTAGAGACACCAAACAGTACTGTTGGTACCAAAGAGATCACGGTCATCACACTGATGACTGTAGAGTCTTCTAGAGAGTATTGAGGACTGGATACAAAAAGGATTCCTAAAGAGACTCATCTCTCAGGGAGAATTCGCTCCAGGGAAATCTGACAGGAGTTCTCGATCCAAATCACCCCATCTCCAACATCAGCAAGACAAACAACCTGCAGAAACCGGCAGTCAGGGAGCCATCAACACAATCAGTGGTGGTCCAGTAGTAGAGGAATCTCCAATAATGCTCGGAAGAAATATGCTAGACGAGTGTTGGATATCAATTTATGTGAGAAAAAACCATAGACAGATCAGCCTATTTCCTTCAGCAACGCTGACCTAAAAGGCATAGAGATGCCTCATGATGACCCTCTCATTATATCGACCGAGATTAATGGCTTTCGGGTCAAAATAATCTTGATCGATACCGGGAGTTCCACCGATATCCTGTTCATGGATGCCTTCAACTAGATGGGCATCGACAAGTCCAAACTGCAACCTTGCCGAGGCCCCTCATTGGGTTCACAGGACACATGCTCCTACCAGAAGGGCTGATTACTCTTTCCCTAATGATCGGTGAGTACCCTTGCCAGTCCACTGTTCAAACTCAATTTGTGGTGATGAACATAAAGTCTGCTTATAACGTTATTCTCAGAAGAACCTCCCTGAATAACCTATAGGCGGTCCCATCCACTTACCACCAGATGGTGAAGTTCCTGACCCCAGAAGGAGTTTGGTTCATAAGGAGCAATCAGCGAGAGGCCAGATCATGCTATTTGCTCTTAATAAAGGGAAAAGGAGTAATGGAGACCCTGCCAATTGAGAAAACCCATCTTCAGATGGAAAAAGAATTAGAACGGGAGCGTACGACTCCCGTGGAGGAATTGCAGGAAGTGCTGATCGACCTTGATGGGTCGAGGAAGGTCAAAATTGGGTCAGGCCTCATTGAGCCCCAGCGAGGAGCTATGATCACGTTCCTATGCGAGAATGCAGATGTGTTTGCTTGGGGACCCGAAGACATGCCGGGAATTCCCTCCGAAGTAGTGAGCCATGAGCTCTCGGTCGACCGACATAGCAAGCCGATTAGACAAAAGAAAAGGCATCTCGGTCCTGAGAGGCAGAAGGCGGCCACAGATGAAGTCTACCGATTGCTCAAAGCCAGCTTCATCAGAGAAGTTCAGTACCTAGAGTGGCTATCCAATATGGTGCTGGTCAAGAAATCCCTTGGTAAGTGGAGAATATGCGTGGGCTACACAGACCTGAACAAAGCTTACCCAAAGGACAACTATCCCCTTTCGAGGATTGACCAATTGGTAGACGAGAGTGCGGGTCATGAACTGCTCAGTTTTATGGACGCCTTCTCAAGATACAATCAGATCGTGATGGAAAAGCATGATCAAGAGATGACCTCATTCATCACAGACCAAGGGACCTATTGCTATAAGGTGATGCACTTCGGTCTTAAGAATGCAAGGGTTACTTATCAGAGATTGGTTAATAAGATATTTATGCACCAAATCGGCCACAATGTGGAGGCATACGTGGATGACATCTTGTGAAGTCGAAGCAGGCGGCGTCTCATGTGTTAGATCTTGAAGAAACTTTTTCTTTCCACCGACACTTCCGCATGAAGCTCAACCCGGATAAATGTGCCTTCGGTGTGCAATCAGGCAAATTTCTTGGGTTCTTGATTACCCATCGGGGCATTGAGATCAACCCCGAAAAAATAACCGCCATAGAGCAGATGCCTGAACCTGGCACATTGAAAGACATCTAGAAGTTGAATGGCAAAATAGCGCCGTTGGGCTGCTTCCTTTCAAAATCTGCTGAGAAAAGCCTCCCATTCTTCAAAACTTTGAGAGGAAGCAAGGAATTGAAGGAAGGCATCAGCTGGATGACAGAGTGCAGTGAGGCCTTCCATGACCTTAAGATATATTTGAGCACCAAGCCTCTATTGTGTTGCCCCAGAGAAGGAGAGACCTTATACCTCTATTTGGCGATCTCACAGGAGGCGACAAGCTCTATCCTAATTCAAGAAGAAGCACAGAGGCTAATATATTATGTCAGCCGAATTCTAAAGGCGGCCGAACTCAACTACACTCTCATTGAGAAGGCCTCCTTCACTCTCATAATTACAGCTAGGAGGATTCGCCCCTACTTTCAAGCTCACACTGTAGTGATGCTGTCAAACCTGCTCTTGAAGAAAGCACTTGGCAGCCTTATCACTTCGGGAAGAATGATCAACTGGTCGGTCGAGCTTAGTGAATATGATGTACAATTTGAGCCCAAGACGACCATAAAAGCCCAAGCCTTGGCCGACTTCTTAATAGAGTCATCCGCAGCGGACGACGATCTGTCTCTGCTCATACCGGTCTTCCCACCTGAGTCTTCAACCGACGAGACGATCAAGGTGCTCCCTTCTCAGAAGCACAGTACTCCTGAACATGCCCTGCCCGAGTTCTCCTTGTGGTGGTTATTGAAGGTGGATGGATCCTCTAGAGAAGGTGGCAGTGGAGATGGAGTAGTCCTATGTGGTCCTGATAGATCCACACACGAACACTCCATCGCCTTTGAGTTTTCAGCCTTAAATAATGAGGCCAAGTACGGTTTCTGGTGACTCGAGTCGCCTTCGCCATATCGAGATCGTTTACATCCCGGCACTTAACTTGTCGTCTATCAGGTAAGGGGAGATTATGAAGCCAAATACTCGAGGATGATCTTGTACCTAAAGGTGGTCAAAAAGCACTTGAGCAATTTTAAAGATTTCATAATCGACCAAGTCCCCCACGCCCTCAACTCTCGGGCGGACGCCTTATCCAAGCTCGGATTGTCCAGCTCAGGGAATAGTCAGGGACCAGTGTATACGGACACTCTCAAGAACCCTAGCATCATGGAAGCTCCAACTAACTCAATCATGCAGACCGAAACATCAACAGAACCCTGTTGCATGGATCCACTCATCCAGTACCTGATAAAGGGGACCTCACTAGAGAATGCTACTAAAGTAAGGAATCTACAATGAAATGCTCGAAGATATTTTATGATCGATAACCAGCTTTATCGAATCTCATACTTCTATAGTAGTGTGGGGCCCTATCTCTCGGCCGGAGAGGCTAGTTATGTTCTGAAAGAGATCCATGAGGGAACTTGGGGGAATCACCCAAGAGCCAAAACTCTCACCTAGAAGGTGATCTGACAAGGCTACTACTGGTCTACCATCCTAGCCGAGTCCAAGAGACTCGTCTCCAGATGCAAAACCTGCCAATTTTGTTCAATTGTGCCACTAGCTTCAGCAATTGAACTCACTCCCCTCATAAGCCCAATTCCCTTTGCACAATGGGGATTGGATTTATTGGGCCTCTCCCAAGAGCTTCAGGGCAACAGAAGTTTCTGATAGTGGTCATAGACTATTTTATGAAATGGATAGAAGCTGAGCCCTTGGCTAAAATCGGCGAGAGCAACAACACTAATTTTGTATGGAAATCAATCATCTGCAGATTTGGAGTCCCCACTTCATTCATCACCAACAATGGCACTCAATTTGACAGCAAAGGCTTCCATAGTTTTTGTGAAGAATGAAAGATACAACTCAAATTCACTTCAGTCACACACCCAAAAATGTAGCGGGCTTTTAGAAGCCGCTAACAAATGCATACTTCAAGCTTTGAAGAAGAATGTGGACAAGGCTATCGGGAACTGGGTTGAAGAGCTACCTTGAATTCTATTGTCAGACTGCACCACCCGCAAAAATTCCACTAGAGAAACCCCATTCAAACTAGCATATATGGCCGAAGCGGTCATCTCGGTAGAAGTCGGCATGCCAACCATCTGACTGTAGCACTTCGACGAAGATTTTTGACAGAGCAATTTTTGACAGCAAGGCTCGGCCTCAAAGATTCAGCATTGGCGATCTCGTCCTTCGAAGAGCAATTTTTGACAGAGACACTAGGCGCGATAAATTGGCTGCCAACTGGGAAGAACTATATACGATCATCAAGGAAGTACATCCCGACACTTATCGGCTGAGAAGCTCTGATGGAAGAATCTTACAGCACCCTTGGAATATAGAGCATCTCAAGAAATGCTTCCAGTAATTATCACTATAAGATTCTCATGTGTTATAAATGCTTTTTGATAACCTTATTGTGCTATGCTTTTGTAGTACTTATAAGACCTTGCAAACACCCGAGGCATAACTCGAAAGACCTTGGCATCCTTTCGGAATAAAACCAAGGCACGTCATTGACTCGGTCACTTTTGACTCAAAAAACTTTAGTATTCTTTCAGAATAAAACCAAGGCACATCCTCGACTTGGTCGACTGTGACTCAAAAGACCTTGGTATCCTTTTAGAATAAAACCAAGACACGTCATTGACTCTGTCACGCCCCGCTTCCCAAAATACACGGAAACGGTACGTGAACAAGCCCGCGACGTATTAGGTTGAGGAGAATTACGAATAGAAAAAAATATTTCTTCTCAATCTAATACGCCAAGCGTCAAGTAATCATAAAAGTACATCACAGTCACAGATTCCAATCACAACCGGCAAGAATAAAATAATAATCCAGAACAGGAAGTACATATCACCAAATAAAATAATATCCAAGACTATAAAGAGTCCACATGTCTGAAACAATACATGTAGCTAAGACTAGAGAATCATAAAATAATGTCAAGCCGAGCTAAAATGGAAATCTTGAAAGAAGTCTAAGGTTCATCAACTCTGAAAATAAAGGGAACTAAGCTTATTTCGATCTACTCCGTCGTGCGGAAGGTTCTCTGGCTGAAAACTCGGCTCAAGCATCTCCATCTTGAACTGTCAGTCATCTAAATCTAGCGTACACCAAGAGAATGGAGTACGCCGCGGTATAACACACGCAAGATCCCATAGGCAATGGCGATATAATAATAATGCAAATGAATCACGATGTCGAGAAAATGCGAGCGAATATAATAGTGTGAAGTGATGCATGCATACAACTGTTCGCGGGGAAAGTTGCTGATTTTTCCATTGCAATCGAATCTATTACACCTTTAACAAATTCAAGAAAAAGATAAGCCTTTTATTTAAGGCTTACAATGCAAGAATCAATTGGCGGTTACAACAAACCCTAAACAAACCACGAGGATCTCTATTTTCGGGATCACCAACTGCGTCAGGATCTTTGCATGTGCCGGGACTTTTATTCGTCAGGTGGACGCCGTGATTAGATCAGTGCTAGATCTACAGATCTGAGGGGCTCGTTCCGCGATGGAAACAAAGCGCCACGGGAATCGTGACTCACGAAGGAGAGGATCGCGGGCGGGTGAGATCTACTAGGAGAAATCCTGGCGCTATCCACGAGACTAAGGCGAAGCTTAGTCTAGAGGCGAATCGATAAACCTTACCTTAATCCGCTTTGGCTTTGTATAGATTTGGGCTGCGACAAACTCTTCAAGATCTGGATCTTGTCTCTTGTCTCGATCGAAGCTCGGATCTGCGCCTAAGTCTTGGTTTGCAAAACTCCAAGAATTCCGACCTACAGAGCTCTAGCCAATCTTCAGAAATCCAACCTCCAACCGAATCACCTTCCATGAAGACCCCCTCCTCTCTATTTATAGGGTTCAAGAGGAGGGTCTTGTGACAGGGACCGCCCGCGACGCAAGGCGCGGTGGTGGCCTTGGCAGCGCCACCGGCAAGGCGAGTGGTGCGACCTCGACCCGCGCCACCTCGGCCAGGCCGCGGTGGTGCGACCTTGGCGCGCCACCGACCAAGGCGAAGCCTTGGTCGAGTTGGTTCGTCGTTTAGCCCGCCAAACTCCGTTTTCGGTAATTTTCCTCGGTGGCGTCGCCGTTGTATTTGAGTCGTATCCGATCAACTTTGAGCTCGATGCGGCTCATTTGCGTTAACGAGACTAAGTCTGATTGATTCCGTCTGCGTTGGCGTTTGAGTTTAGTCAACTTCGCCTCGTCGAACCGTCATCGGGTTTATTCCACGATCGTCGTTTCGTTGACTCGTACGCCTTGCCGACTCACTTCATGCGTTTGTCAACTCGCTTTATGCGTTTTGCGGCGTAGTCACGTCGTCAGCAGTTCTAGGTCGTGTTGTCGGATGGGTCGTCGGTTGTCATTACCGTCCGCGAGTCTGCTTCGAATGCGATAAGCAATTTTCAGCGCCTACAACAACTAGAGTGACCATCTAAACAGCAGGAAAACTCGGCATTCCAAACAACGATGCGGGTAACTAACCATTACGTCATAGTCTCGATCTACATCTCATTTAAAGTCAAGGTTCATATTAATCGGATAGCGGCGGTTCATTATCCTCTGGCGCATCAATCTTGCGGAACAACGAGCGGTCAAAGGACTACGCAATCGAGGTTAGGCTTGTCGGTTAAGCGGACTTCGGTGAATACAAAAGTACAGCGGTCGCGTCTTGAAATGATTCACGGGCCCAACAAATCAGCCCCAAGTCGCGAGAAACAAGGTCACTTAGCGCAGTGCGGAAGATACATAAGCGGCCACATCCGAATACATGAGCCAAGACTTTCCCATCCACGGTCTCGGGTAAATCAAGTCAGCGATGCCGATATATCAACCACGGGTTCACCTCCTAGCGAGGTCAACACACACATGTCACTAGGTCATGTTCATGCGAACCAAGTCCCTAAGTCATGAACTACTACGGTTCGGGACACAACAAGACTATGAATAAATACAATATAAGCGAGAATATAATAGCATAGCGGGACTAATCAATAAATGATATAAATGCGAGAACATGAGCTATTTACACATGTAATTGATAGCTCTAATAACTCACTATTCGGATCTTGAACTTCTCGATGCGGAATAGCATTATGCAATTACTCTACGTGTCGATTAATGGTGTATCATGAGCGATGCGTGAATAACTATTAACAGCGGTACAATATGAAAATGTGAATAAGAGAAGTTAACCACATGAAATGGCGTAGTTTCAACATAAATTCACATGAAAATCCTTTAAACTAATTCTCAACATAATTATCAATATTTCAATTAAAATATACTTTTTCTCTTTAATATTATTTATGAGCGATAACTATTTTTTATTTTCATAAATCAACAAAATCTCTTAAAATATTCTAAAAATTCTTTTTCTCCTCAAATAATTTTATTTTAATCATAACAATTAATTAAAATACTTTTACTCAAAATAAATTATTTTCACCAAATAAGACGGCTTAGTCTAGAGGGCGATCTCGATAAACCTTACCTTAATCCGCTTTGGCTTTGTGTAGATTTGGGTCAAAACTCTTCAAGATCTCGGATCTTGTCTCTTGTCTCGATCGAAGCTCTGATCTCGCCAAGTCTTGGTTTGCAAAACTCCAAGAATTCACCTACGAGCTCTAGCCAATCTCTAAATCCAACCTCCAACCGAATCACCTTCCATAGCCCTCCTCTCTATTTATAGGGTTCAAGAGGAGGGGGGTGAAATGGCGCATAAGCCATCACGCCAGGTTGCGGTGGCGCGGCCTGTCACGCACTGCCAAGGCCGGTGCGCCTCGCCACGCCACCTGCCACGCGGTGCGGCTCACTTGGCCACCTCAAGGCCAAGCCTTGGTCAGGTTCTGCTTGTTACTCGCCAAACTCCGCTTCCTGCATTTTTCCTCCGTGACGCCGCCTGTATTTGAGTCCGTGATCCGATCAACTTTCGAGCTCGACGGCTCATTTGCGCTGGATGCATCAGATACTGATTCCGCCTTGACGCTTGAGTTTAGTCAACTCGCCGCCGAACTTCGCCATCGGGTTTATTCCACGATACGCCGCTTTCGCTGACTCGACGCCTTTGCCGACTCACTTCATGCGTTTGTCAACTTCGCTTTATGCGTTTTGCGGCGTAATCGCGTCGTCGGCGGTTCTAGGTCGTGTTGTCGGATGGGTCGCCGTTGTCGCCCCACCGCCACGAAGTCTCGCCGCACCGATAAGCAATTTTCAGCGCCTACAACAACTAGAGTGACCATCTAAACAGCGGAAAACTCGCATTCCAAACAACAAGAACGGGTAACTAACCATTACGTCATAGTCTCGGATCTACATCTCATTTAAAGTCAAGGTTCATATTAATCGGATAACCGACGGTTCATTATCCTCTGGCGCATCAATCTTGCGGAACAACGAGCGGTCAAAGGACTACACGCAATCGTTCCGCTTGTCCTGACACAAGCAGACTCGTGAATACAAAGTACACCGTCACGCGGCGAAATGATTCACGGGCCCAACAAATCAGCCCCAAGTGCAGGAAACAAGGTCACTTGGCACGGGTCTGGAAGATACATAAACGGCCACATCCGAATACATGAGCCAAGACTTTCCCATCCCACAGTCTCAGGTAAATCAAGTCAACGATGCCGATATATCAACCACGGGTTCACCTCCTAAGCAGGGTCAACACACACATGTCACTAGGTCATGTTCATGACGAACCAAGTCCCTAAGTCATGAACTACTACGGTTCGGGACACAACAAGACTATGAATAAATACAATATAAACAGAATATAATAACGCAACAGGACTAATCAATAAATGATATAAATGCGAGAACATGAGCTATTTACACATGTAATTGATAGCTCTAATAACTCACTATTCAGATCTTGAACTTCTCAAGACGAATAACGATGCAATTACTCTAACGGTCGTTGTCGTATCATGAACAAGAACGGAATAACTATTAACAACGGTACAATATGAAAATGTGAATAAGAGAAGTTAACCACATGAAATGACGAAGTTTCAACATAAATTCACATGAAAATCCTTTAAACTAATTCTCAACATAATTATCCAATATTTCAATTAAAATATACTTTTTCTCTTTAATATTATTTATGAGCGATAACTATTTTTTATTTTCATAAATCAACAAAATCTCTTAAAATATTCTAAAAATTCTTTTTCTCCTCAAATAATTTTATTTTAATCATAACAATTAATTAAAATACTTTTTACTCAAAATAAATTATTTTCACCAAATAATTTCTTTTAAAAATATTTTCATAATTATAATAAATGCTAGAAATATCCTAAAAATACATTCTTACTTTCAAATAGCACTAAATTAATCATAGATCAATTCTAACTTTGTCCAATCATTACGGATAATTTTATACTATCGAATATTCACCAAACATGTAAATGTTAGCTGGCATATGATATCAAATTGGCACGAACTAAACTATACATATCTGAATTAATTCATACGGTATAAAATAAGTGAATGAGACAATGGCAAGAGGGATCTTGCATATAATAATTCATAAATAATCTAAAATATAAAATCTGAGTCAAAAGGTAGTAGGATCTTGCCTCGAGTCGCGGGACTGGCGGCGAAGTGGCCTCCACCGTTCTTTATCCATCATTAGTCGTTGCGCCGCGGTGGATCGGCGGGCTAATTCGTGGAGCTGAATGGCGGCAGCGGATAACGGCGTGGGTTCGGGGTTGCCGTAGGGGCATGGCGGCGAGGAGATGAACGGGCTGATCTGCGGCACGACGGCCGAATGAACTACACGGTGACGCCGCGACGACAGATCAACGGCGTGCAGGGCTGACGGCAACGGCCGGTACGACTAACGATGTCTGGAGGCGCACGACACTCGAGGAGGCTACAGCAGCGAGCGGCGTCGTCGGCAACGATGATGGCTAAGCGGGCATTGGGTGGAGACGAAAGGAAGGAAGCGGCAAGCGAATGAAGCGGCGTCTGGCGAATCAAGGAAGTGGAATGTCGAGAAGGATTAATCAAAGGAAAAATGAAGTAGTCAATAATAGTGAAAATCGATAAAATCGTCATAAATCGGCCGTAAAAAATAGCCAGTTAAAAGCAATATGAACAACAATCATAAGTCGTTAAATCATGGACAAAGTAAAATCAATCAATCATAAAATTAAAAACAAAATCAAATCAAAATAAAAAAGAATCTGGGAGAGAGAAGAGATGAGAGGGAGAGAGAGGGGATGGGAATGGCTGGAGCACGGAGTTTTCAAAATAAAATAAATAATATATATATAGGGTTAGGTTAGGGTTAGGTTAGGGTTAGGTTAAGGCTATATTACCACATATAAAATAGATTATTAATTATTATAATGATAATTATCAAGAGTGGTAATCATAAAATTATCACACATATTTATATATTTTATGCGTGCGGATACCAAGCTCGGGTTTACAAAATCACTAATAATATCAATAATCAAAATTATATTTGGAAGTATTCAGAAATTATTAAATTTATAATTTAGTTAAATCATAAAAGAATGTAAAACTATATTTTGAATTAGTAGAGAATCACGAAAATTTGAGAAAATATTAATAATACTTTTAGAAAATAATATTTAATTTTTAAATACTAAAAATAATATTTAATATTTAAATACGAGAAAAATAACATTTGATATTTAGACACTAGAAAAATAATATTCACTTTCAATTGCTAGAAAATAATATTTAATATTAGAAAAGCAATATTAGAAGATCGTGTCGAAAAATATTAGAAAAATAACACTAGAAAAATACGTACCGAAAATATTAGAAAAATACGTATCGAAAATTCATGGGTGTTACAGACTCGGTCGACTTTGACTCAAAAAATCCTTTCGGAATAAAACTAAGGCACATCAACGACTCGGTTAACTTCAACTTGAAAGACCTTGGCATCCTTTCAGAATAAAACCAAGACACGTAATTGACTCGGTCGACTTCGACTCGAAAGACCATGGTATCCTTTCGGAATAAAACCAAGGCACATCATCGACTCGGTCCACTTCGACTCGAAAGACCTTAGTATCCTTTCGGAATAAAACCAAGGCACGTCATCCACTTGATCAACTTAAATTCACAAAACCTTGGCATCCCTTCGAAATAAAACCAAGGCATGAAGTCGACCCATCACAGTTACAAATCTCAAACGAGGTAAGCTATAGATAAACACATAAGCACAATTAAGAAAGGTACACAGATCGAATAAACAAAGTGCATCTTTTTATTTATATATCAAAATATTTACAATACAAGGAAAATTTACATCACAAAGATGCCAAAAAAAGAAGAAGATACATAAAGCTCTCAAGGGGCCCGACTCAGAGTAGGCGTCGGGCTTGAAGTTGGAGTGATGCTGGACCCAGGAGCAGAAGTCGAACGTGGAAGGGCAGCGGCAGTAGAAGTTGGCAGAGGAGTCAACTGGGGCTTGGACCCAACCTCTTCATCCTTTTCGTCTCCAGGGTGACTAGCCCAACTATATCGAGCTGAGCCCTCACTCGTTTCTTGGGCAAATTCCTCCCCCTCCTCTTCTCCATCATTGACGTCCAAGACCAGCCCCCTCCCCATGTCTCTATCTCTCGAAGAGCGTCAAGGCAATTAGCGACTCGGGGAGGATAATGGAACCATCCGGGATTGACCTTGAAGTCAGAATGGAGCTGCATCTTGAAGTAATCGAAGCAGGCCTTGCAAGCCAGGGCTACCTCCACCTTCCTAAGAGTGATGTTGCGGTATTTCTCCACAACCTTAACTATGTAGGCCTCAGACTCGAGATTGTTGAGGCGACCCTGTAGTGCCTGTATTTCGACGAGAGATGACTCTCGCTGTCACTCGCCTTCTAATGCCAACCGGGCCGCCTCCTTCCGCAGAGCCTCATGTGCAGCCACCTCCTCCTTCAACTGGTCCTGAAGGGCCTTAGCATTTTGGCGAGCCAGCTGAGCCCACTCAAAAGCTATGGCAATCTCCCACCTCTCAACCTCGACCTCCTCCCTCAGGTATCTCACCGTATCATCGTGTTCACAGAGCTCGTGCTCGAGATGACCGATGTCCTCCTTGAGCTTGTCGATCTCGGCTAACTTCTTGCTATTGAACGTCTTCATGCCCTTGACCATCTCATCCCGTAGCTCCACCTCTCAGCGCCATTTTCCTTCGCCCCTTCTCCAAGCCACCAGCTCGTCCTCTTTGGTGGCTAGCTTTAGATCAGTAGCCTCTCGGAACGTCTTCTCTGCTTCCAGCTTCTCCTAGAGCTTGAAGTAGACCTCCGGATGTGCTCGAAGCTCCCGAACAGCTCTTGCTCCACTAAGGCCCCTCGAAGCAGATAGCTCCTCGGGGTCTGGTGGAGGCTGCAGTCGGGCATGGCCGTGAGGATATCGTCATTCTTGGGCAGCAGGAATTAATCCATAGCCCTAGCTTGGGCTATTCTAGACTCCAAGACGAACGCCCTCTTGCCAAGACTCCACGAGGGATGAATCAGTTCTCTTCGGACGGTTCCCTCTCGTATCTGGGGCCGACTTTAGGCGTCCCCATCATCAATTTTCTCAGCTCCCCCACGCATCCATCGGGATTTCATTGATGCGGTGGGGGAAAGGCCACCCACGCGCCCTCATGAGCAGAAGTTGCCTCTTTTGCTGCCGACTCTTCAAGAGCCAGCTCCTTGCCCTTTCGGTGGGCCGACTCGGCTAGTAGAGTTTGGACCATCTCCTCCTCAATCCGAACCTGGGCATCCATAGGCTCAAATGCCACCATCTCAGCCCCCTCAGCCCAAGCGGGGGACTCCTCATTGACCACGACGATGACTTTGGTCGGCTCTATCTGAGGGGCGTCTGGAAGGGGAGTGGCGAGGTTTTTACCTTCCTCAGCTTCTTGAGCAAGAGCAGGGGTGGCCGCCTATTCTGCTCTCTCCTCCCTGGCCCACACCAGTTCGGCGCTTCCAGAGGGACCTTGGCCGTTCACTTTCCTTAGCCGCCTCCTCTTCTTCTCAGATCTCGGCACAGGCGTGAAGCACTCGGCCCGGCCCGTGCATAGCGTCGGCGTCTTATTGCTACCTCCTCAGCCTCTTTAGGGGCCAATTCAAATCTCAGACATTTTTGGGCTTGGTTGGGGCCCCCGCCTGAGATACATCTGACCCCACCAGCGTCAAAGCCAAGACCGCTGCTCGAATCGTGTCTTCTTCAATTAGCGGGATTCTGGAGATGTCGGCCACCCGCAAGACCGAAGGGTCAAAAAGGTTCTCAATCCTATGTGACCCAGAGTAGGCCCGAATTTTCTTGATCTTAGGCCAAGCCGAGCAAGATAGGATCAGGTCAGCCCTGAAAACCCAGATAAACCTCTCCTTCCAGTCCTTGTTCGACTCAGGAGCATTGAGATGACCTTGATGCCACCCAAGATCTGGAAGTAGTAGTGACCCTCGTTCTTCCCAACTTTAACGCTGAGAAGATGGTCGAGAATGCGGAGAGTCAGTTCGACTCCTACTCAGTGATACATCACCATGAACCCTACCAGCGTGGCTATGGAGTTCGGTTTGATTTGGGAAGACAAGACCCCTAGGGCCTCGAAAGTGCGGTGGAGAAAGGGATGGAACGGGAGACGGACACCACACTCTAAGTGGCGGATGTACACCGGAGCGATGACACTGCTGTGCTCGTATACCACCTCATTCTTCTCCGGCGCTAACAGCGTAAACTCACGGGGGAGATTGAACCGGTCGTAGTAAGTTTCAAGCTCCATTGCATACATAGTTTATCAAAAATCTCTCAAACGCCAAAGATTTTAGAGTTCTGAAAATAGGTAAAGCCAATTCTTCAGAAGAACAGAGATATATATAGGAATGGAGGCGGGCACATGGCGAGATCGTAGCGGACGACTCGGTTATTAATGGATGATTGAGATCGACTTTGAAATACGAGGCAACCGCTCGAGAACCGAAGCGTCACCGCTCAACTGGCACGCTATCCGCACTCGAAATCCGAGGCGACGAGATGCACGATCTCCTCTGATGTTAGAACGTCATGTCAACAGTGGCCTGTCAGACTCCTCATAAATGCGCCTCGAATCCCCCAATAGACGACTGTTCAATTTCACTAGGACTTGGCCACCCAAGTTCGAGTGAAAGGGGCCAGTGTTATACCACAGAAATGGCTAAGTGCTAATCCTCCCCCAGGAACCGACACGTGTCCCATGTTAACTAATCATCAGATCGACTTCACCCTAGGTAGGATGACTCGAGCAGCATGGGCACTCGACCCCTTCTAAAAGGGGCCGAGTCGAAAAGCGTCCTAACTCACTATTCGAGTCGACCCTACTCCTCTTCACTCTACTAGGTCGGGTTGATAACTTTCGAATCTCAGATGGCCGAATAAAAAGGCGGTACTTATTGGCCCCCTCGCGAGACCGAGATGAAAGGCATTATTTATCGACCCTCTCATGAAGACGAGTAAAAAGGTGGTTTATCCTCGAATCCCCTGCTAACAGTCAATCACCATCACATTAAATGCATGATCAAAATTATTATTGCTCTAGCCCCGAAAGTCTTTATGACACATCGGACCTCGTCACTACCATGCATACTTCGTCACCATCACATTAAACGCCCAGGTGACTCATCCCCCTCTGCAGCCGACACCTATAAAGTAGCTGCTGACTGAGCCGCCTGCTTAGACTCGGCTGAAGTTATACAATTGACCCTTGGGATCTGCTATAAAAGAAAGATGATGTCTATTGCATAGGGTAATGAATCTCTTGCTAAAAAACACACTATCTCCATACTTTTTCTCCACTCAAGCTTGTTTCTGACTTGATCGTCGGAGGAACCACTGGAGATCCCAACTTCGTCCCTCTCACGTGTTATTCATGTGTAGGACTGGATTCTCTGTTGAAAGACCAGCCGTCTAAAGAAGATTGAAGAACCCTAACACCCTAAATAATCCACTCTCAATCCCCTATTCGATAACTAACATCAACATATATATATATATATATATATATATATATATATATATATATATATATATATATATATATATATATATATATATATATATATATATATATATATATATATATATATATATATATATATATGTAGGCATAAAAATTGCTTATCGCATTCTAACAAGACTGAACGGGTCGACAACCGACGATCCATCCGACGGCGCCACCTTAACGGCCGACGGATTACGCCGCAAAACGCGATAAAGCTAGTCGACGAACTCATGAAGTGAGTCGCGAGGCGCACGAGCCAGCGAACGACGGCGCGGGAGAAAACCCGACGCACGAAGCTCACCGAGGCGAAGTGGCTAAACTCAAACGCTGACGAGATGGAATCAACCGTATTTAGTCCGTCGATGCAAACGAACCGCTTGAACTCTCAAAGTTGATCGACACGACGAACAACACAACCGGCGACATCACCGAGCAAAACTAAGCCCGAAGACCAAGAATCGACGAAGAATCGACGAAAACAACTCAACCGGCCAGAACGGACCCTCGCCAAATGATCGAGGGTTCCAACATGGTCGAGGCCTCGCCAAGGGTCGCAGGTGGCTCGCCACTATGGCCGAGCCACCTCGCCAACTTGTCGAGGTACCGCTGTCGAGGTGGCTCTACCAAACATGGCCGAAGCCTCCTGCCAGGTCGAGGTTTCGCCAACATGGTCGAGCCCTCGCCAAGTGCCGAGGTGGCTCGCCAATTGGTTGAGCCACCCCCTTGAGATGTATAAATAGGGGTCTTGGTTGAGGGTCGGATTTTGGGGATTTTGCGATCGAGGGAGGATTTTTTGGATTTTGGCGACTTCAAGAGCCCTCGAGATCTACGATGCACGGTTCGGCAACACCACAGCTCAAGTCCACCGACGCCGATCTATAAGCAAAAGGTAACCGAATTCGGTCGAACTACAGATACCCTCTAGATTAAGCTTCGCCTTAATCTCGGATAGCCGATTTCTCCTAGTAGATTCACCCGCCAGCGCATCCTCTCCTTCGTGGTGTGATCCTCAGCGCTTCGCTTCCTTCGCGGAACGAGCCCCTTTACATCTGTAGTTCCGAACCGGTTTACACCGTGAATTGGCGCCGGTGGTCCGGACACAATAAGTCCCCTACGACAGTAAAGAACCTCCACGCAAGCGAGGATCCGATATAACAGATCCTCGTGTTTGTTCACTAAGGATAAAAGTTGTAATCTTTTTGATTTTCATTGTATGCCTTTAAAATAAAGGCATTTCTTTTGAATTTCATAGCCAAAGAAGTCGAAGCAAATTCAAATCAATGACAATCATCCCGACTTTTACCCGAACAAGTCGGGCGACCATTATGGGAGCCACCGCCCCGATCGGAGGTCGTCAGTACGAACCGTGGATCCCTATCCCGTGGAAGAAGAGGTCGAAGTTCGACCACTGTGAGAAGTTCAAGAGTACCTATCCTCACCTCCTCCTCCGGATCCAGCCTTCCCCGCCCAAGAAGGTCTCCGCCGCAAGGAGAACCCGATGGGCCTCCGATGTAGAGCCCCGTGACGGCGAAGTCCAACCCAGCCGCAGGCGAAATCCCCTTCGCTCAAGTCCGCTTGGTGCCCGAGATGAACGCCGATGCGCGGGCGCCTAAGCGAGCCCGGCGGCACGACAAAGCATGGCGCGAACTTGCCAAGGCCATGCAATCCATGGATGGGGTCCGCTACGGTTGGATCTAAGATCCAAATCACGCACGCACAAGTGATCGATTGGCTTAGCCGCCAACCAACGAAAGTGGGTCCGTCAAACGGAACCGCCTCCACCTCCAGAGCGCATCCGGAGCGCCGCCAAGACTTATGCGCAAGCACGAAGCTTTGGTGCAACAGCTCGTGAGTTAAAGAAGGAAGTGGCAAAGAAGCCACCAGTACCGCCAGTTTGGAGGCCCAAGTCTAATGGTGCCCCAACCTCGCACACTCCTGCCTTTTGCCGAAAGGATAAAAGGCAAATCCAACGCCAAAGCTCAAGACCGACGACGCCAAAGACAAAGGCGTCAGATTCAATCGCAGAAGCCAACTCCCGCCACCACCACCAAACCGACTATCAAGGATCGCCTCTCTCGAGAATCACGGTCACTCCTCATGCAGGAGGTCGCACTTCCAACAAGGACAAGAAGACTCCCGCAGCTCTCCTATCGGATTGAAAATCGGTCCAGAGTCGCCGAGACTTCGCTACCACATCGGCGAAAGTCTAGGCGAAGTCACTTTCTAAGTTTCGATGGATTGACCCGCCCCTGAAGGAGACGCTTCATCCGACGATGAGGACGCTATAGAGATCACGCCGACATAAGAAGCTGCTCCGGCACACACACCGATGAGTCAGTACTACCGCGGTAAGGGGGTCTTGGTGGTTGAGGGTCGGATTTTTGGGGATTTTCTGTCGGAGGAGGATTTTCTTGGATTTTGGCGGACTTCGAAGAGCCCTCGCGAGATCTACGATGCGGTTCGAGCACCGGCGAGCTCAAGTCGATCGGCGTCGGATCTATAAGCAAAAGGTAACAGAATTGGTCGAACTTCTGAGATACCCTCTAGATTAAGCCGTCTTAATCTGGGGATAATTGTGATTTCTCCTAGTAGATCTCACCCGCCAGCGATCCTCTCCTTCGTGAGTGTGATCCCCTCGGTAACCGTTTCCTTCGTGAAGCGAGCCCCTTTACATCTGTAGTTCGAACCGGGTTTACACGGAGATTGGAATTGCGCGGTGGTCCACGGACACAATAAGTCCGACACGGGCAAAGAACCCGCATAGCGAGGATCCGATATAGAGATCCTCGTGTTTGTTCACTAAGGATAAAAGTTGTAATCTTTTTGATTTTCATTATGCGCCTTAAAATAAAGGCATTTCTTTTGAATTTCATTGTAGGCCAAAGAAGGCGTAAGCAAATTCAAATCAATGACAATCATCCCGACTTTTACCGCAACAAGCCGGGCGACCATTAGGGGAGCCACCGCCTCAGATCGGAGGTCGTGCGGCCGCAACCGTGGATCCCTATCCGGTGGAAGAAGAGGTCGAGTTCGAGTTGACCGGGAGAAGTTCAAGAGTACCTATCCTCACCCTCCTCGAGATCCAGTTCCCCGCCCGCTCCAAGAAGGTCTCGTGCAAGGAGAACCCGATGGGCCTCCGATGTAGAGCCCGTGAGGCTGAGTCCAAACTCACGCCGCTAGAAATCCTTCGGCGCTCAAGTCCGTTGGTGCCCGAGATGAACGCCGATGATGCGCCGGGCGCCTAAGCGAGCCCGCCAAGGCGGCGACAAAGCATGGCGCAAACTTGCCAGGCCATGCAATCCATGGATGGGGTCCTTCTGGCGGATCTAAGATCAAACTCGCGAGAGGCTTGACCTCAAGTGATCGACGGTTTACCCAAGCCGTCAACCAACGAGTGGGTCGTGTCCAAGCGGAACGCTCCACCTCAGGAGCGTCCGAAGCGCGACTCCTTGCGCAAGCACGAGCTTTGGTGCAACAGGCTCGTGAGTTAAAGAAGGAAGTGGCAAAGAAGCCACCAAAGTACCGCCAGGTTTGGAGGCCCAAGTCTAATGGTGCCCCAACCTCAGTTACCCACACTCCGTCGGCTTAAGCGAAGGATCTGGCGTTACAAATCCAGCGCCAAAGCCCAGGCGGCGGCGCCTCAAAGACAAAGCGTGCGCATCGAATCGATGGTGAAGCCAACTCCCGTCACCACCACCAAACCGACTATCAAGGATCGTCTCGGTCCTCGAAGAGAATCACGGGTCACTCCTCATGCAGGAGGTCGCACCCGTTCCAACAAGGACAAGAAGACTCCTGCAGCCTCTCCTATCGGATTGAAAATCGAAGTCCGAGAGTCTGCCGAGACTTCGAGCCCACATCGGCGAAAGTCTAGGCGAGTCACTTTCGGAAGTTTCGATGGATTGACCGTCCTCGGAAGGAGGCGTTTTCATCGGCGATGAGGGCGTTATACGAGAGATCACGCCGACATCTGGCGAGTTGCTCCGGTACACACCGCGATGGTACGTACTACCGTGCAAAGTGCGAGAAAATCTCGAAGGATTCCCCAAATTGGCCAGTCATGCTTGTGCTCAAGCTCATTAAGGCGATGCTCGGAGTGCAATTGCCATCAAGAAGCTCGAAGGGTGTCGGTCTTCGAGAGACTCACCGCGGAGATCCGAGACCTAGGTCAAGGCGATTCATAAAGGATGACCTCGAGAGGTGAGTTGCCGAGGTCACTAATAATATGACCAGCAAAGAATCATCATCACGGGCTATTCCCAACAAGACGAACGCTAACTCGCTTATGGTCCGACTATCCGACGGTCGAATCTGATAAGCGAAGGGGTTACCGCGGAGGATGATCGTCGAGATATTGGCTCATAATCGCATCGATCATCTTGTATCTAGCGAAGAGCCCCAAAAACACTTATGATCGATGCAGATCAAGTGGCCAAAATGCTAGGCGGCGTTGAATAAACAACGGAAAACTTCAAGTTAGAAATGGAGTTGGCCATGCAGGCGATGAGAGAAATGCGACCAACAGATCCAAGCCACGACAAAACATCAAGGTGAATCGAGTCAGCGTCAGCGTCGATGAAGATGATAGCGATTCGGATCGGAGGAAGCGCCGAAGATGATAACCCCCGAACCACGCGACGCTCCTCATGCGGGAGGTCGCACCCGTTCCAACAAGGACAAGAAGACTCCTGCGGCCTCTCCTATCGGATTGAAAATCGAAGTCAGAAGTCTGCAGAGACTTCAGCCCACATCGGCGAAAGTCTAGGCGAGTCACTTTCGGAAGTTTCGATGGATTGACCGTCCTCGGAAGGAGGCGTTTTCATCGGCGATGAGGGCGTTATACGAGAGATCACGCCGACATCTGGCGAGTTGCTCCGGTACACACCGCGATGGTACGTACTACCGTGCAAAGTGCGAGAAAATCTCGAAGGATTCCCCAAATTGACGCAGTCATGCTTGTGCTCAAGCTCATTAAGGCGATGCTCGGAGTGCAATTGCCATCAAGAAGCTCCGAAGGGTGTCGGTCTTCGAGAGACTCACCGCGGAGATCCGAGACCTAGGTCAAGGCGATTCATAAAGGATGACCTCGAGAGGTGAGTTGCCGAGGTCACTAATAATATGACCAGCAAAGAATCATCATCACGGGCTATTCCCAAATGACGCAACGCTAACTCGCTTATGGTCCGACTATCCGACGGTCGAATCTGATAAGCGAAGGGGTTACCGCGGAGGATGATCGTCGGATATTGGCTCATAATCGCATCGATCATCTTGTATCTAGCGAAGAGCCCCAAAAACACTTATGATCGATGCAGATCAAGTGGCCAAAATGCTAGGCGGCGTTGAATAAACAACGGGAAAACTTCAAGTTAGAAATGGAGTTGGCCATGCAGACGATGAGAGAAATGCACGACCAACAGATCCAAGCCCTGACAAAACATCAAGGTGAATCGAGTCAACGCGTCAACGTCGATGAAGATGATAGCGATTCGGATCAGGAGGAAGCGCCAGAAGATGATAACCCCCCTGAACCACGCGACGCTGCTGTTGCTCATGAGAGCGAGAAGATCAAAGACTTGGAGAGCAAAATCAATTCATTGATTTCCGCTCAAGAAGTAAAGAAGACAGGTATTCCTTGCCCATACAGGAATGGGAATCAATCCATACCGTCGAAGTTTAACTTAATAAACTTCACACCATTTGTGGGAAGGGTTCCCCGGCCGACACTTGATTTATTTCAAGTCACACCTCGGAGTTATTTACGGCGAACCCACGATGGTTCGGTCATTCGTTGGCACCCTTCGTGGAACGCCGAATGGTACCGCCGTCTCAAGCGGGGAGCATTCACAATTTGGGGCGACATGGAGTCTAGCTTCCTTACCAATTTCTTTGATGGCGATACCGAGGTATCGTCGGGACATTGCTCGACGAAGCGTAAAGACGGAGAAACCGTGGATATCTTTGTCAAGCGATTCGGAACAAGGCAATGAACTGTCGGGATCAATAGCGGAGGAGTTCATCCTCCAAACTGCCAACAACTTATCGATAGATGTGCTTGAAGCAATGGGTACAGCACCATCGATAGCGTGGAAGGACACGAAGGTTCGTGGAGAGCAAGCCGAGAGGTTCCTCAAAAGGAAAAAGCGAGAGGTCAGCCGACAACGGAAGCTCGAGCGTAACTTTGTCAGCGGCAAAGGGAAAGAGCAAGCCAAGGCGGTTCGCGAACAAGCGTTCAACTCAACCCGGCGGCGGCAGCGAACGAAGCGCCGCCGCGAGCACAATCAACGTGGCAACTGGGCCACAAAAGCGAAGGCCTTAGAGCCGAGATCTCCGATGGTCTCTTGCGGTAAAAGTCGCGAGTCTATGTATTCAATATCATAGCGAGTCTAGAAGAGTTTCATTCTTCTAGCACAACGTCCGCGTCGGAGCGGATCGGATAATCCATACGCTAGCCCAACTCAAGCGGTAGTTGGTAAAGGCTAATCAAACCCGTTGATGGTGAGGGTTTGCCAAAATCCTATAAGTATTATGGTTAATTATTTGAGGCGAAATAAAAGAATCATAATAAGCAATGAAAGAGCAGATCTTATTCATTTGAAGCAAATATAAAGGAGCTATAATTGTCGAGACAATTGATTCAAGCAAAGTTATGATAATACATCTAAATAAAAATCGTAGCGACACGGTGAACAAAGAAGTCTCATGACACATCGAACTTCATTGGCGCAATCGGTAATGTGAAGGAAGCAAGGTCGACCTTGGCGGCTAGTTCTTCCTCTGTTTATTTCGAACCCGAGCCTTGGCTTCCTTCTCAAGTTCCTCTTGAGTTAGCGGCAATAGCGGCAGCGTGTTCCCGGCGCGTCGCCTCGAGGACTCGTTTCTCACGTTCGATGACATCACGGACTACGGTGCACTCCGTGTGAAATTCTTCAACGTCTTCTCCCCTTGAGCAGTCACGATTCACATGCGTTCGACATGGGTGTGGTACAAGTTTATCGGCGCAAGCGACAGCATGCGGCTCATATGAGTTGAAAAATGATCTCTTGCTCGATATTTTCCTCTCGCGGCGTTCACGAGAAGCCTTGATCCGAGCCGTGATGAGTCAATATCCGCTAGCCAACTCAAGCGGTAGTTGGTAAAGGCTAATCAAACCCGTTGATGGTGAGGGTTTGCCAAAATCCTATAAGTATTATGGTTAATTATTTGAGGCGAAATAAAAGAATCATAATAAGCAATGAAAGAGCAGATCTTATTCATTTGAAGCAAATATAAAGGAGCTATAATTGTCGAGACAATTGATTCAAACAAAGTTATGATAATACATCTAAATAAAAATCGTAGCGACACGGTGAACAAAGAAGTCTCATGACACATCGAACTTCATTGGCGCAATCGGTAATGTGAAGGAAGACAGTATTCCTTGCCCATACCGAGGGAATGGGAATCAATCCCATACCCGCCGGTTTAACTTAATAAACTTCACACCATTTGATCGGAAGGGTTCCCGACGCAAAGACTTGATTTATTTCAAGTCACACCTGAGTTATTTACGGCGAACCCACGATGGTTCGGTCATTCGTTAGCACCCTTCGTGGGTCGCCTTCGAATGGTACCGCCGTCTCAAGCGGGGAGCATTCCGCATTTGGGGCGACATGGAGTCTAGCTTCCTTACCAATTTCTTTGATGGCGATACCGGTATCGATCGACATTGCTCGACGAAGCGTAAAGACGGAGAAACCGTGGATATCTTTGTCAAGCGATTCGGAACAAGGCAATGAACTGTCGGGATCCAATAGCGGAGGAGTTCATCCTCCAAACCTCACGCAACTTATCGATAGATGTGCTTGAAGCAATGGGTACAGCACCATCGATAGCGTGGAAGGACACGAAGGTTCGTGGAGAGCAAGCCGAGAGGTTCCTCAAAAGGAAAAAGCGAGAGGTCAGCCGACAACGGAAGCTCGAGCGTAACTTTGTCAGCGGCAAAGGGAAAGAGCAAGCCAAGGCGGCGGTTCGCGAACAAGCGTTCAACTCAACCCAGCAGCGAAGAAGAAGAAGAACGGGCGCCGCAACAGGCACAATCAACGTGGCAACCTGGGCCACAAAAACAGAAGGCCTTAGAGCCGAGATCTCCAGTGGTCTCTTGCCCGTAAAAGAGTACTGAGTCTATGTATTCAATATCATAGCAACGAAGTCTAGAAGAGTTTCATTCTTCTAGCACAACGTCCGCGTCGGAGCGGATCGGATAATCCGCCGCTAGCCCAACTCAAGCGGTAGTTGGTAAAGGCTAATCAAACTCGTTGATGGTGAGGGTTTGCCAAAATCCTATAAGTATTATGGTTAATTATTTCAGACGAAATAAAAGAATCATAATAAGCAATGAAAGGAACAGATCTTATTCATTTGAAGCAAATATAAAGGAGCTACAATTGTCGAGACAATTGATTCAAGCAAAGTTATGATAATACATCTAAATAAAAATCGTAGCGACTGGTGAACAAAGAAGTCTCATGACACATCGAACTTCATTGGCGCAATCGGTAATGTGAAGGAAGCAAGGTCAGCCTTGGCGGCTAGTTCTTCCTCTGTTTAGCTCGAACCCGAGCCTTGGCTTCCTTCTCAAGTTCCTCTTGAGTTAGCGGCAATAGCGGCCGCGTGTTCCCGACGCGTCGCCTCGAGGACTCGTTTCTCACGTTCGATGACATCACGGACTACGGTGCACTCCGTGTGAAATTCTTCAACGTCTTCTCCCCTTGAGCAGTCGATTCACATGCGTTCGACATGGGTGTGGTACAAGTTTATCGGCGGCGCAAGCGACATGCGGCTCATATGAGTTGAAAAATGATCTCTTGCTCTGATATTTTCCTCTCGCGAAAAGCGCGTTCACGAGAAGCCTTGATCCGAGCTTCGTCGATGAGTCGTATCACGCTAGCCCAACTCAAACGGTAGTTGGTAAAGGCTAATCAAACCCGTTGATGGCTGAGGGTTTGCCAAAAATCCTATAAGTATTATGGTTAATTATTTCAGACGAAATAAAAGAATCATAATAAGCAATGAAAGGAACAGATCTTATTCATTTGAAGCAAATATAAAAGGAGCTACAATTGTCGAGACAATTGATTCAAGCAAAGTTATGATAATACATCTAAATAAAAATCGTAACGACCTGGCTGAACAAAGAAGTCTCGCAGCACATCAGACTTCATTGGCGCAATCCAGTAATGTGAAGGAAGCAAGGTCAGCCTTGACGGCGGCTAGTTCTTCCTCCTGTTTCGCTCGAACCCGAGCCTTGGCTTCCTTCTCAAGTTCCTCTTCAGAGTTCGCAGCAATAGCAGCCGCGTGTTCCCGACGCATCGCCTCGAGGACTCGTTTCTCACGTTCAGTGACATCCTGGACTCTGGTGCACTCACGTGTGAAATTCTTCAACGTCTTCTCCCCTTGAACAGTCCTGATTCCTGTACGTTCGACATGGGTGTGGTACAAGTTTATCTGACGCTGCAAGCGACACTGTCGCTCATATGAGTTCGAAAAAATGATCTCTTGCTCTGATATTTTCCTCTCGCGAAAAGCGCGTTCACGAGAAGCCTTGATCCGAGCTTCGTCGATGAGTCGTATCACGCTAGCCCAACTCAAACGGTAGTTGGTAAAGGCTAATCAAACCCGTTGATGGCTGAGGGTTTGCCAAAAATCCTATAAGTATTATGGTTAATTATTTCAGACGAAATAAAAGAATCATAATAAGCAATGAAAGGAACAGATCTTATTCATTTGAAGCAAATATAAAAGGAGCTATAATTGTCGAGACAATTGATTCAAGCAAAGTTATGATAATACATCTAAATAAAAATCGTAGCGACACGGTGAACAAAGAAGTCTCGCAAAGACATCGACTTCATTGGCGCAATCCAAGAATGTGAAGGAAGCAAGGTCGGCCTTGGCGGCTAGTTCTTCCTCCTGTTTCGCTCGAACCCGAGCCTTGGCTTCCTTCTCAAGTTCCTCTTCAGAGTTCGCAGCAATAGCAGCCGCGTGTTCCCGACGCATCGCCTCGAGGACTCGTTTCTCACGTTCAGTGACATCCTGGACTCTGGTGCACTCACGTGTGAAATTCTTCAACGTCTTCTCCCCTTGAACAGTCCTGATTCCTGTACGTTCGACATGGGTGTGGTACAAGTTTATCGGCGGCGCAAGCGACAACATGCGGCTCATATGAGTTCGAAAAATGATCTCTTGCTCGATATTTTCCTCTCGCTGGCGTTCACGAAGCCTTGATCAGAGCCGTCGATGAGTCGATCACCTCATCGCATGATTCAAAAGGCTAAATTCTCCACACGGTACGCAAGAGTTAGCCAGCTAGTGAGCTTTTGCTCACAACGATTAGCTAGCTGAGGGCCACCAACACGCTGAATTTCCTCCAAGATACTCAATATGAATGGGCAGAAGACCATAAAGGTCGCCCATCTAACCTCGATAATAGAGATCGCCTGTTTCAAACCATTCTCCAACAGCTGAAGGAGACCCATCACAGAACCGGAGTCAGGAACGGCAGATTTTTGGCCCGGGGCAATCTCGGCGATAGGTTGAATCCGTGGAAGTGGTCCGTCAAGATTAACCTGGGGCCTCCACCCGCGCCCTATACTCGAAGGGTCGGGAAATCCTGGTTTCGGCCAAGGCTGTAAGGGAGGCGGTGGAGCGGATGATGGAAGCGATCCCTCAAACTTCGTCATCGAAATTATGATAGTAGGCTCGAGCCGGGTTTCTTCATGCGAGTGTTAGCCTACATTGCGGTTCGCTTCCTCGGTGGAAAAAGGCCTTCTCCCGGATGACCTTAAGAATCGAGACTTGACATTGGGAGCCTTCGAAGTAGACGAATAATCATCGGAGCATCCGCCTACCACAAGAGAACAAAGGGTTAACAGATCATTTAGGAGGAATATCTTGAAAAAGGAAACAGTATAAGGCGTAGAACTCTTCTCAGAAACCCATGAGATCGAGTCACGACCTTATAACGGGTACGACGATTTCACCCGTACCGAATACCCGGAGAACGATAAATATAGT
The DNA here is from genome assembly GCA_012295165.1 of Asparagus setaceus. Lineage (NCBI taxonomy): Eukaryota > Viridiplantae > Streptophyta > Magnoliopsida > Asparagales > Asparagaceae > Asparagus > Asparagus setaceus. Next base: position 12,878,404 of record CM022708.1, on the reverse strand, counting down.
CGCATGAACAAAGCAACAATATATCCCGTTCTACAGGGCAAGAGTACGGTATGAAATCGCTCCCGTTAATAACATCGAGACGGGTGATGTCCAAGCAAAACCAATCTGTGTAGCTTCCATCCCCACAAAGGAGAATTTCGGCTCTTCCCAATCGCCTCACAAAGGAGAACGAAGCGGGGTCATAACAAAAGTCACATAATCTGAGCGTCAATCCCACAAAGGAGGACTTGGCTCTTCCCAATCGCCTCACAAAGGAGAACGGCGGGGATACAAGCATATATGTGCGAGAATATGATGACGCCGGGCGCACCACCGAAAGAAGGAGGTGTGCATTCACGCCGCGGCGAAGTTGATCGACTCCTCGAAGCGTGATCTTCCGGCGACATCGGAAAGGCGCAAAAGAAGACAAATAAAGTCGAAATGCGGTTGAAAGTCAACAAAAGGCATCAAGAAAGACCGAAGCCCGCGACGGCAGCAACGTAATCAGCCGATAACCAACACGTTCGGGCACGGGTTCGGCGCTACCAAAGCATACTGGCGCTACCAGCCAGCGCTTTGCTATGCCGCTTTCACAATGCACGCCATGCGTTCTACGGCCTCGCCGCTGCCGCCGACGCCACCACGGCCCGGCTCCTTCTCCCCTTGTGATTGTCATCACCTACATACACAAGAAAGAGAGAGAAGAAAAGAAGAAAAAAATTTACAAAACCCTCGTACACATACCTCGTTGATCGGAGGAGACGAGACGGCGCGAGACGAGAAGAAAACAAGACGAAAAGCACGTAGGGCGGCCTAGGTCAGAGAAAAGGAGGGTTGGTGGGTATTTATAACAATCTCACATAGACCCAATCCTCTTTGAATAAGGACTCCTATTTGGCAAGAAGTAGGAATTCTAATTGGAGCCCAAATCAATTCTAATTAGGACTCTAATCAGCCCCTAATTAGTAGTCCTAATTGGAATCTTATCCGGATGTCAAAATAGTGCCAAATCAGTCCGTTGATTGGCTCCTACTCCCTCCGCCAAGTTTGGAAAGATTCTGAAGATTTATTCGGCAGAATAACATCTCGCGAAGGCCACCACCGACGCCGATCAACGCGTCGCCCAATCCTACTCCAACTAGGATTACGAGTATAAACTATTTCCTAATTTGTCGAGAAGTTCCCGGAAGAATATTCTCACAAGAAATATTCTTAGGGATAACTCGATCGTGCGGATTGCATCGACGCCAATCAACGCTTGCCCAATCCTACTCCAACCAGATTACGAGTATAAACGTTTCCTAATTTGTCGAGAAGTTCCGGAAGAATATTCTCACAAGAAATATTCTTAGGGATAACTCGATCGCGGATTGCATCGACGCCAATCAACGCTTGCCCAATCCTACTCCAACTAGGATTACGAGTATAAAGCTGTTTCCTAATTTATCGAGAGTTCGGAAGAATATTTTCACAAAAATATTCTTAGGGATAACTCGATCGTGCGGATTGCATCGATGCCGATCAGCGTCGCCTAATCCTACTCCAACCGGGATTACGGTATAAACTGTTTCCTAATTTGTCGAGAAGTTCGGAAGAATATTCTCACAAGAAATATTCTTAGGATAACTCGATCGTGCGGATTGCATCGACGCCAATCAACGCGTTGCCCAATCCTACTCCAACTAGGATTACGAGTATAAACTGTTTCCTAATTTATCGAGAAGTTCCCGGAAGAATATTTTCACAAAAATATTCTTAGGGATAACTCGATCGCGGATTGCATCGACGATCAACGCCGCCTAATCCTACTCCAACTAGGATTACAGTATAAACTGTTTCCTAATTTGTCGAGAAGTTCCCGGAAGAATATTCTCACAAAAAATATTCTTAGGGATAACTCGATCGTGCGGATTGCATCGACGCCGATCAACGCGTCGCCTAATCCTACTCCAACTAGGATTACGAGTATAAACTGTTTCCTAATTTGTCGAAGTTCCGGAAGAATATTCTCACAAAAATATTCTTAGGGATAACTTCGATCGTCGCGGATTGCATCGGCGCCGATCAGCGTCGCCTAATCCTACTCAACTAGGATTACGGTATAAGCTGTTTCCTAATTTATCGAAGTTCGGAAGAATATTTTCACAAAAATATTCTTAGGGATAACTTCGATCGTCGCGGATGCATCGGCGCCGATCAGCAGCGTCGCCTAATCCTACTCAACTAGGATTACGGTATAAGCTGTTTCCTAATTTGTCGAAGTTCGGAAGAATATTCTCACAAGAAATATTCTTAGGGATAACTTCGATCGTCTTGGATGCATCGGCGCCGATCAGCGTCGCCTAATCCTACTCCAACTAGGATTACGGTATAAAGCTGTTTCCTAATTTATCGAAGTTCGGAAGAATATTTTCACAAAAATATTCTTAGGGATAACTTCGATCGTGCGGATTGCATCGGCCGATCAGCAGCGTCGCCTAATCCTACTCAACTAGGATTACAGTATAAAGCTGTTTCCTAATTTGTCGAGAAGTTCGGAAGAATATTCTCACAAAAATATTCTTAGGATAACTTCGATCGTCGCGGATTGCATCGGCCGATCAGCAGCGTCGCCTAATCCTACTCCAACTAGGATTACAGTATAAAGCTGTTTCCTAATTTGTCGAAGTTCAGGAAGAATATTCTCACAAAAATATTCTTAGGATAACTTCGATCGTGCGGATTGCATCGGCCGATCAGCGTCGCCTAATCCTACTCCAACTAGGATTACAGTATAAACTGTTTCCTAATTTATCGAGAAGTTCAGGAAGAATATTTTCACAAAAATATTCTTAGGGATAACTCGATCGCGGCGGATTGCATCGACGCCATCAACGCGTCGCCTAATCCTACTCCAACTAGGATTACGAGTATAAACTGTTTCCTAATTTGTCGAGAAGTTCCGGAAGAATATTTTCACAAAAATATTCTTAGGGATAACTCGATCGCTGCGGATTGCATCGACGTCCATCAACGCGTCGCCTAATCCTACTCCAACTAGGATTACGAGTATAAACTGTTTCCTAATTTGTCGAGAAGTTCCCGGAAGAATATTTTCACAAAAAATATTCTTAGGGATAACTCGATCGGGCGGATTGCATCGACGCCGATCAACGCGTCGCCTAATCCTACTCCAACTAGGATTACGAGTATAAACTGTTTCCTAATTTGTCGAGAAGTTCCCGGAAGAATATTCTCACAAGAAATATTCTTAGGGATAACTCGATCGTGCGGATTGCATCGACGCCGATCAACGCGTCGCCTAATCCTACTCCAACTAGGATTACGAGTATAAACTATTTCCAAAATTTCAACGAGGAGTTCCTGGAGAATAAATCCATATTCTTAAGGATAACTCGGTAGCCCTTAATTTCCTCCCACCATAATCTCCAAGAGAGGGATAATCTGATGAGGAGTGAAAGTCATGTTAACATCGGATGATAATCATATCCTCCCGCTGTAGTTAAACCAACAACACACGTGATGATGAAGGAATTAGCCGAATAAGGGTTATGAAATTCCATGTACTCGACACAGCCAATGTGTCGCCAACAAAGGAGTTCGCCGACATATGGAGAAGTCCAAAAGTCTGATGGTTAGTCAAACAACGACCAACCGACACGAAGTTACAAACAAAACTCACCCACCGGCTTGAATCAAGATTTCAACAAGCGGTCGGACAATAAATGCAGACCGTGATCTTATCGAGAATCCTACAAAGAACCGGATGATCCGAAAGAATCGAAGACTTGAAGCTATCTTTTGGGACCCTCGGTAGGCGAAGGCGGGAACCATCATGTCCAAAGCATCGGACTCATCAAGAATCGAGGCGAGGCGCTTTGGAGGGGTATCTGTAGGCATAAAAATTGCTTATCGATGCGAACAAGACTCGTAAACGGTGGTCGACAACCAACGATCCATCCGGCACACCTTAACGCCGCCGACGCGATTACGCCGCGAAAACGCGATAAAGCGAAGTCGACGAACTCATGAAGTGAGTCGGCGAGGTGTATGAGCAATAAACGACGCCGCCGTGGAGAAACCCGACGACGGCTCGCCGAGGCGAGTTGGCTAAACTCAAACGTTGACGAGACGGAATCAACCGTACTTAGTCCGTCGATGCAAACGAACCGCTTGAACTCGAAAGTTGATCGGACACGGACTCGAACACAATGGCGACATCACCGAGCAAAACTAAGCCCGAAGACCAAGAATCGACGAAGAATCGACGGAAAACAACTCGAACCGGCGAACGGACCTCGCCAAATGATCGAGGTGGCTCGGCCAACATGGTCGAGCCTCCTGCCAGTAAGCCGAGGTTTCTACCAACATGGTCGAGCCTCCTGCCAAGGTCGGTGGCTAGCCAACATGGTGGCCTCGCCAGTGGCAGACTGGTCGAGTCGCCTTTGAGATGTATAAATAGGGGGTCTTGGTGGTTGAGGGTCGGATTTTTGGGGATTTTGCCGATCGAGGAGGATTTTCTTGGATTTTGGCGGACTTGAAGAGCCCTCGCGAGATCTACGACGACGGTTCCGAGCACCGGCGAGCTCAAGTCCAATGACGCCGATCTATAAGCAAAGGTAACCAATTCGGTCGAACTACAGATACCCTCTAGATTAAGCTTCGTCTTAATCTCGGGGATAGTCTTGTGATTTCTCCTAGTAGATCTCACCCGCCAGCGATCCTCTCCTTCGTGAGTGTGATCCCTCGGTAACCGTTTCCTTCGTGAAGCGAGCCTTTATCTGTAGTTCGAACCGGGTTTACACGAGTTGGAATTAGCGGTGGTCCACGGACACAATAAGTCCCGACACGGGCAAAGAACCCATAGCGAGGATCCGATATAACGAGATCCTCGTGTTTGTTCACTAAGGATAAAAGTTGTAATCTTTTTGATTTTCATTATGCGCCTTAAAATAAAAGGCATTTCTTTTGAATTTCGTTGTAGGCCAAAGAAGGCGTAAGCAAATTCAAATCAATGACAATCATCCCGACTTTTACATGAACAATATATATATATATAACACATATAAATATATAAATATAAATAAATAATAAATAAATATATGTATGCACATATACACACACAATATATATATATATATATGTGTGTGTGTGTGTGTGTATGTATATATGTGTGTGTGTGTATATATATGTATATATGTGTGTGTGTGTGTGTGTACATATATATATGTATGTATGTATATATAGACATAGACATACATACATATATATGTGGTAGTGATATTATGAGCTGGTGTGCTCCAAGTTTATCATGAGCTAGACTAATCGTCTCATCGAATTGATGATCGGTACCATACATCTTTTTCAAAACATCATCAAATGTGCGTGGTGAAATTTTCATATAGTTTAGAGTCCTGCAGAATTTTCAAACTAGTTTAATATGTTGATTTTTAGACGATTAATACCCGTCTCTTTTGCACAATGATAAATAATAATTACAATTTTCAAAATAATATAGTTCTTTTCTACATGTAGATCATGTGTGGTGCAAATTAGAATGGATGATCTTGATGATCGTATTAAGTAGCCAATGAAAGAAAGTGTTAATTTTGTACGTAATAGGAGAGCTAGTTTGTTATTCTGCAATTGGAAGTTTTTGTATTCAATCTGATGAAGATAAACTTGATCACAGAGAAACAATTGTTTTATGGAATATTCAGAATTGATTGAAATTTTATCATAATAAGTTTGAATATAGATCAACAACTAATCTCAGCTTGTTTGTTCATTATGCAAAAGTATTTAGATTAAACATGAAAGTGGCTGCATTCCTTGAGATTGGAATTGGTCCCTCTTCAAGAAGATTTAGTGGCATGAGTGTTTTTAATTCTTAGGATCTGGAATCCAGATTAATAATTGGATATTGTCATTATATATGATCAGGCTATGAGCTACTAAACTATTCGAAACTTGTTAAAAACTTAAGGTACTAGGTATTGGCACAACTAGGCGTGAGCACAAACCATAATAACTGACCGAACTGTCCAAAATTGGGCAGTTTCGTTTGGATTTAAGTCTTCTTCAGATCAGGTTGGGTTAAAAATATTTCAATCCGAACTATCCAACCCTACTGAAAATTGCAATTACATTATTGTGGGTAACTAGGTTATAGCGTTTTAACATTTATCTGAACACCAATTAAGTAATTAGCCAATCATGATCTTTGATTTAACTGCAAAAGTCAAGGAAACCATAACTAATTGAGTGATTTGCAAATAGATTGAAACATATTCTAAACGACTATATAATTACTAGATACCATAAATGCTTAATATGAAATGCGACTATTAATTATGGGTTGATTTTGATTGTATCTAGCCCAACTTTGATTATAGCCCCAACTCCCAACAATCTCTCCTTCATTTATGAGTATAGTTTAATCTTCCTATGTGTGTTGGGGGTTAACTTGACTTGGTCTAACACAAAGCTTAATCTACTAGTTATTGGCACCAAATACTACTTAAATTTATCACTATTTAATTATGGAAAAATAAAGAGAAAAGATGACTAGTCCCGACCCCCATACCTAAATTTTGCATTGTCCTCAATGCAAACTCTATAATGCACTAAGTAAAGCAGATAGGAAATGAAGCACTTATATTTGTTCGGTCGACCTAGAACAATGATGAAATGATAGAAATTTGTAATTACCTTTGGTATGAGGAGGATGTAGCCAACAATTTTTCTTTTTCTTTTTTTCATCATTTTTTTTCCGTCTTCTTTTTTCATCTCTTTTTTCTTTTTCTTTTATTATTTTTTATTTTGATTTTTTTGCAAGCCACAAATCATCAAAGAAATCAAATTGGTTTTTATACAATTCTAGAATTCCTACAAGATTTAGTTATGCATTTTGGAAAATAAAAACAAGATAACAGAATATAGGCTAGAAAGCATAAAAGAAAGAGAATAAAAATAAAACTAGCTACAAAAATAACAACATGAATAAGAAAATAAAGATCTAAACTATGAGCATAAAGGAAATCTAACTAATAAAATTGAAAGAGCATAAAAATAAATCTATACTACAAAAAAAATATAAGAAAATAAATTCTACCAAGCATAAAATTAAACAACAAAAATAAAAGAGCATGAAAGTACATCTAAGCTATAAGACATGAAATAAATCTACTCTACCAATCTGAAAATAAAGAGAAAATAAAATCCTAAAACATGAATTTCTAAAGCAAGAAAATAAAGAGAAAAATAGAAATTTACATTGCAAGAGGTTGGCCCTTTAGAAGTAAATCTTCATCTTCATCTTCATCTCCATCAACAAAGAAGAAGAAGAAAAAATTTAAAAACGTGGAAAAAAATTATTTTTATTAATTACAAATAATGTTTACAATTTTAAAAGGCCTTCTCAATTAAGAGTAACCATCCTCTCCATATGGAGATTATTATAAAATTTTCTACACTCTCAAACCCTCACTCTACTCCTCTATTTACAGATAACAAGAATCTCTCATAACCCTTAGATTTGTCTTGACCCCCAAGTAACCCTCTCAACTATAGGATTTGGCTTAGGCCCCAAGAAACCCTCATAACCATATGATCTCTCAAAATAATCTAAACTATTGATTCAATAGTTGAAAGATGAGCTTTGGGGGCTTCATTTCTCTTGCATTTATTTCATCTAAAACTCTTAGGCTTTTCTTGAATGCTATTAGGCTTCTTAGGATTTAGCTCGGGCTTTAAATAATTGAATGTATATTACTTAAATTCGGATTTCATTCATAACCTGCTAAAGCTAATGAAATTTCTAAAATCTGCTAACATGGATTGCTCCGCCTCATCAAAATAGGTGATTTTTATATATAACATATTAAATTCTGCTTTCCGGATTGAGAGATAACGCCTTTTCTTTATGGTTGACCATCTTGAGCATGAATTTGAATTTATTTTTTTAGATTTGAGTTAATGCTCAATTGCAGGCCAAGTTAGTGATAAATGCTGGCCAAGAAGGTGATGAGTGATGAGATTTTGCTTCTAGACTTAGTAGTGGGCTTTAGATTTAGAATTATGGGCTTTATTAGAGAACTTTTGTGCTCGAGATAATCTTTATTTGAGCTCTTATTCAATAACTCCTTATTTCCTGCAAATTAAGATAAAAAAATATTATTAGCAGATACATTCATAAAAATAAAATAGATAGTGAGGGTATAAAAGTGTAATAAAATATAATAATCAAGTACCCCCACACCTAAACTTTTGCTAGACCTCTAGCAAAGAAAGAATATAAAAAGGAAAGAAAGAAAAATTCTAACTCACTTCCGCAGAAATCGCGGTTATATTTATCACATATAATAAGCTTTTAAACCCCTAGATTACCTTAGTGGACAAGTTGTAGGCTCGTCAGGATTTGCAATGATATACCCACAAAATTCGGTCAACTTGCTAAGTTGAAGAAGTCAATATATAATTAATTCATTTGATATCTTTTAACAACCTAATTAGAGTTAGATTATACCTAAGAAAATATTTTTATGTCTAACTCCAAAGTAATTTACTTAGAAAATCCTTTCATTATAGTTATACAAAATCAAGTCTAACCTAAAATTTTAATAAAAAGTCTTGAAAAGAACATGCTAACTCTTTCTTTCAAATAAATTTTCAAGTCTCTTGATCAAATTATTTTTCAAGTACATATATAAATATAATAATATATAAAAAATTTATATATACATATATTTCTTTATTCCTTCATGATTTTGTTCTACTTTATCGGGCTTTTAAGTGACCATGTGGCGAGTTTTGGGCCAATAGATCCTAACCCAATTGGGCTTAGGTAATTAAGTATAGATATACTCCTAGGACTTACTCACTCAGTCAACTCAGGCCTAGTAAGATAGACCCACCTTGGAATTAAAACCTTTTATTGATGCTCATTTTGGCACTCTTCATTTGCAAAGTTAGTTTTTAATATATGTGTGTGTGTGTGTGTATATATATATATCTTGAAAAATATTTGGATCAAGAGAACTTTGAAAAAATATTTTCTACTCCAAACTAAACATGCAAAAACTTCATTACTTCAATTAAAAGTCTAAGTTAGGGCTATAGTGAAGTATACTACTTTGAAAGTTATTTAAGTAAGAAAATTGTTTAGAGTTATCATAAAAGGTTAACTTGAGTATAACTAACTAAGAATTAAAAATTTTAAAATTTATCAAGTAGATCAATTATTAATTAACTCTATCAAGTTGTTAAGTGACAAAAAATTTTTGGTAAGAGAATAAAAAGAAAAGAAAATATGAAGTTAAGGGCAAAGAAAAGTGAAAGAAATGATAAAAATAGAGAGAAAAGAAAACTAGTCCCATCCTCACACCTAAAATTTTGAATTGTCCACAATGCAAACTATATGTTGCACTAGGTAAAGCAAGAAGCTCTCAAATGAGAGAAGAATAAATTATTATTATTATTATTATTATTATTATTATTTTGAGACAAAGAGTAAAGATGTAAAATAAAAGTTTTAAGATGAAAAGCTCGAGTCATACATCAAATCCTACCTTATTACTGAAAATTCTACTCAGTTTTAAAGAAGTCTAAAATGATAAACTCTATGATGTGCTTAAATTCTATACTCTTGAGATTTTTAATAATTTCTGTAGCAATTGATGACACGTGTTTATCTTGAGTTTCTAGTATTGATAAGTCACAAAGGTAGTCTCAAATTGAACTCAGATTCCATATGAATAAAAATTTGTCCTAACACAACTAGTTCTTCTTTAAAAATTTTCTCAAACCCAAGATTTATGGTTAAGGTATGATAAGCTGGTTGTTATATATTTTGAGGAACCTAAGCTCATCGACAAAAATTCTTTAACACTAAGATCGAGAAACTCGTTAATGCGAATCTGTGAAAACTAGTTCTGATTAAAACTCCTCTAGTATTTTGATTTTATTACCAAACTTCTCCTCAAAACTCGGGTCTGACTCACTCTCTTCTTGAGATAAAACATGCCTTAAAAATGGGTGGATTAGGATTTACCATTTCTTTGTTTTTAAAAATTTCTTCAATGTGGATTAATCGATTAGTATTATCCCTAATCCAAACTTGAATACACCAAAATAAATTCTTTCTAAAAATATTTTTACTAAAAAGAAATTAGGAAAAAGATCTAAAACAAACAAAAAATTTATTTTATTTTATTTTTTATTCTTATTATTTTATTTTATTTTTGTTTTAAGGAAAATCTAAGAGACCTAAAAGATTAGAAACAAAAGAAAAAGAATAAAAGTAAAACCTAACTAAACAAATCAAGAGCAACCACTTTGAAACAATCACCCTTAATTCTAGGATTAAGCATAAACTCAACTAGACTAGCTCCTAACCAAAAACATCTTGAGTGAAAAGATTAAAGTTTACTTGGTCAGTTAGCCAGGTAAGGATGGTACTAGAGGGAGGTCAATGACCAATTAAGTACCTTTTTCCTTACGGAGCGCTTTACGCAACCCTTAAACGTTGCCTTAGATACCAACAGATTCAAGTAAACTTAAAATGATTCACTTAAGGATTTCTTATTTCTTAATGAGCTCGAGTCCTTAGGGGCCATTTTCTAATGAGTTTTAAAAGAATTGGGTTTGTGTAGTGAGGAATTAGTGATTTGTGGGCTAAGAAAAGGGTAATGAAATCCCTCATCTTATCTTGATTATGGGTTTTGTCCTTAAGAGTATTTTCAAGTGAGTGCCAAATCAAAATGCTCAAATCACTTTGGTGAATTCCTACTAACTGTATGCAATGTAACCCTAAGAATTAAAAGTAACTACAAAAGGATGTAAAAAGAAAATCTTCTTATTTTTTAATTAGGGTTAATAATCAAACAAATGAGAGAGAGAGAGAGAGCTCTTGTTTAAATTTATTATCTTGTTAGTAGTTGTTCAAGTGGAGAGCGGATTTTATTATGGTCAACAAAAGAAATTTTTTATTTTTTTATTAGATTCTAATTGTCTCTAATTGTGAGAAACTAACTAAAGCGTGGAATTGAAAATACTAGACAGATGATTCACCTTTTCAAGTAAATCTTCAATCTTAAATTTTCAATCTTCTTCTTCAAATTTATTCCTTCGCAATTAAACATACAAATCAAAGAATCAAAATCGAAAAATTCTAATTACAAACACCTTCCCCGATAACGGTGCCAAAAACTTGATGTGTTGTGGACAATAGTGTCAAGATTGCAAGTGCACAATCAAGTTATAGTATAGTTACAATGTCGATCCCACGAGAAAGGTGGGTAAAACATTTCTAAGTTGGATCCTAGAGTTGTGTGTAGACAATTAAGAGTGAAAATGTAGAGTGATAAAGAGAGTAGCGATTATTTACAAAATAAAAGAAAACTAGAAGAAGAGGAGAGAAAATGAGTGGATGAATAAAATTAAGACAGTAAAGAATAACAAGGAGAAGAAATAAAGAAAACTAGAAAAGAACAAAATCAAGACTAGAAAAGCTAACCACAAAGAGGAAAAATCAAAATAAGTAAAATATGGAGGAAATCAAGAGAAAAGATAGGAATCTAGAATTGAATCCACTAGTTGATTTCACTTATGATTTATGAACTACTCTCTTTTTATCACATTTTATTTTAGATTTACTAAGTATAGACTATCAAATCACTTAAGGAAAGCATAACGTATCAAATTATCATCCAAGCAAAATCATCATTCGTGAAACGAATAAGTAACTAGATAGTAATTCTAGAATTCATAAGCATAATCTATCAAACCACTCAAGAGAAGCATAGATTATTAAAATTTTCTCTACCAATTAGTTCTCTAGTTGATTATCCTAAACATGCTTAATTTGAGCACAAGAGAGCAATCCACAAGTCATAAAAGAAATCAAACTAGTTTCATGCAGTTTAGGGTTCCTACAAAATTTAGTTAATCATTTTACAAAATAAAAATAAGAAAATAAAACAAAATAAAAGCATAAAAGAACAAGAAAAAAATCTAAACTACAAGAAAATAAAACTAACTAGAAAAATAAGAACAAGAACTAGGAAATAAAGATCTAACTATGAGCATAAAGAAAATCTAACTAACAAAATTAAAAGAGCATGAAAGTAAATCTATACTACAAAAGAAAAATGCAAGAAAATAAATTCTACAAAGTATAAAAAAACACAAAATAATAATAAAAAAGCATGAAAATAATTCTACACTACAAGGCATGAACTACCAACATAAAAATAAAAAGAAAATAAAATTCTAAAACATGAATTTCCAAAATAAGAAAATAAAAGATAAAAATAAAACTTACATTACAAGGGGTTGGCCCATTGAAATAAAATCTTCATCTTTATCTTTATCAATAAAGAAGAAGAAAAGAAAACTTAAAAGGTGGAAAATTTATTTTTATTAATTGTAAACAAAGTTTATAATTTTTGAAGGTCTTCTCAATTAAGAGTATCCTCCTCTCTAAATGAAGCTATTTAAAAATTTTCCACACTCTCAAACCCTTACTTTTTACCCTATTTATAGAGTATTACAATAAATATTAACCCTTAGATCAAACTTAACACCCAAGTAAAATAATTTCACCTTTAATTTGTAGCTGTTTCTTGGGTATCTATACTAGTATCGATACGTATCGATACTAGTATGAATATTAGTATCGATATCTATATCGATACAAGTATCGATATTAGTATTGATACTAGTATCGATACGTATCGATACTAGTATGGATATTAGTATCGATATCTATATCGATACAAGTATCGATATTAGTATTGATACTAGTATCGATACGTATCGATACTAGTATGGATATTAGTATCGATATCTATATCGATACAAGTATCGATATTAGTATTGATACTAGTATCGATACGTATCGATACTAGTATGGATATTAGTATCGATATCTATATCGATACAAGTATCGATATTAGTATTGATACTAGTATCGATACGTATCGATACTAGTATGGATATTAGTATCGATATCTATATCGATACAAGTATCGATATTAGTATTGATACTAGTATCGATACGTATCGATACTAGTATGGATATTAGTATCGATATCTATATCGATACAAGTATCGATATTAGTATTGATACTAGTATCGATACGTATCGATACTAGTATGGATATTAGTATCGATATCTATATCGATACAAGTATCGATATTAGTATTGATACTAGTATCGATACGTATCGATACTAGTATGGATATTAGTATCGATATCTATATCGATACAAGTATCGATATTAGTATTGATACTAGTATCGATACGTATCGATACTAGTATGGATATTAGTATCGATATCTATATCGATACAAGTATCGATATTAGTATTGATACTAGTATCGATACGTATCGATACTAGTATGGATATTAGTATCGATATCTATATCGATACAAGTATCGATATTAGTATTGATACTAGTATCGATACGTATCGATACTAGTATGGATATTAGTATCGATATCTATATCGATACAAGTATCGATATTAGTATTGATACTAGTATCGATACGTATCGATACTAGTATGGATATTAGTATCGATATCTATATCGATACAAGTATCGATATTAGTATTGATACTAGTATCGATACGTATCGATACTAGTATGGATATTAGTATCGATATCTATATCGATACAAGTATCGATATTAGTATTGATACTAGTATCGATACGTATCGATACTAGTATGGATATTAGTATCGATATCTATATCGATACAAGTATCGATATTAGTATTGATACTAGTATCGATACGTATCGATACTAGTATGGATATTAGTATCGATATCTATATCGATACAAGTATCGATATTAGTATTGATACTAGTATCGATACGTATCGATACTAGTATGGATATTAGTATCGATATCTATATCGATACAAGTATCGATATTAGTATTGATACTAGTATCGATACGTATCGATACTAGTATGGATATTAGTATCGATATCTATATCGATACAAGTATCGATATTAGTATTGATACTAGTATCGATACGTATCGATACTAGTATGGATATTAGTATCGATATCTATATCGATACAAGTATCGATATTAGTATTGATACTAGTATCGATCAGGTGTCGATACTAGTATGGATATTAGTATCGATATCTATATCGATACAAGTATCGATATTAGTATTGATACTAGTATCGATACGTATCGATACTAGTATGGATATTAGTATCGATATCTATATCGATACAAGTATCGATATTAGTATTGATACTAGTATCGATACGTATCGATACTAGTATGGATATTAGTATCGATATCTATATCGATACAAGTATCGATATTAGTATTGATACTAGTATCGATACGTATCGATACTAGTATGGATATTAGTATCGATATCTATATCGATACAAGTATCGATATTAGTATTGATACTAGTATCGATACGTATCGATACTAGTATGGATATTAGTATCGATATCTATATCGATACAAGTATCGATATGGTGAGATAGTGAGCTCAATTGCTTAACATGAGCTAATCATTCTACGCCGTTGGATTTAAATGAATGGTTAGATTTGCTAATAGGTCAATTAATGAAAGAGAAGTGGTCCCCATCCTAATTAGATTTTGTCCGCTAACTCTAAGATTTCGCTGCCGCTTCCTGCGCTTACCTCTTCTTTCGTTTTTGTCTCATGTCGTCCTCTCCCAAAATCCTCGAACTCAGAATTGTTTCTCCATCTAAAACCAGATATTGTCGTCCGATGAACTTGCAGGGTTAAATCTACAGCATATCATAAATGTCACATTGCTAAAGACCTGGATAGATCCTAAAGCATATTTAATTTTAATTGCAAGAATGAGCCTTCTCCATGCCGTCTTTGAATTCAATGTGCTTCCTATCTTCTTCGACCTCGAGAATCAAAATTGGGGTCGTTGTCATGGGCATTAACATCCACAAGGTGAATTTGATAATTGAGGCCTTTTTATTCTTCTCTAACAAGCTCCCCCATTGCTCCTAATTAGTCTTGCCGATGAAGTCGATGGAGATTCAACTTCATCAACCATCATTTCTTGTTTTGAGATCTCGGAAAGAATCAGGATTGATTATGGGCTTATTAGAATAAATGAAACCTCTCGTCATTCAATTATTTGCTTGGTTAATTCCTTGATAATTCCTTGACACAGAATAAGGATAGATTCTTAACGGTACGAATAGAGTTTGAATTAATTTCAATTGATGAATTATCTCAAGCAGCACTGGAATGATAAAGATCTTTTAATCTATCAAAACTTTGCAACTTTTGTTGAGATCAACTTTGGTTTAAAAAAGAAAAGGAGTAACCAATTGAAGACTCATCAGAACTCACTTAGAGAGGTCGAAAATCAATTTTAGTTTTTCCATTAATTTTAAGATCTCAACAGAAGACAAGTTTGATGTAATATTCTCCAAAGAGTTTCAGAGTGGAATAAGCAGTAGGGACCACTTTTCATAATTAACAAAAGGTTGTACATGAAATCATAGCCATTTATTCAGATCGTGTGGTTAAATATGTTCAGCTCACGTTTAACTTTTCAGCTCTCCATCTCATATTCTCACTGCTATATATATATATATATATATATATATATAGATCAAGAGAACTTAAAATTTATTTTCTACTCTAAGATAAGCATGCAAAATTTTCATTACTTTAATTAAAAGTCTAAGTTGGACTATAGTAAAGTATCCTACTTTAAAATTATTTCTTAAGAGATCTATTTAGAGTTATCATAAAAGACCAACTTGAGTATAAAACAAACTAAGAACTAGAGCATTTAAAAGTTCATCAAGTAGATCAATTAGTAATTAGTTCAATCAAATTGTAAGCGAGATTTTTTTATGTATATATAAAAAGGAAGGAAAAGGAAAATAATAAAAAATGAAAGAAAAATGAAAAGGAAATAAAAGAAAGCTTAAGAAAAAGCTAGTCACACCCCCACACCTAGGCTTTGCATTGTCCTCAAGGCAAATACTAGAAATAACACTCAAACATAGAAACATCACAGTATATATAATGAGTACATGCCAAAATAAAAGTCAAGTTGAGGTGATATGAAAATAGAAACATCCCTCCTTGCTCATCATCACTAGGCTGAGCACGATTGTCATCCTCATCATCAGGATCATCGGTCCCTATGATATCCACATCCTCATCATTTGTCTCTATATCGATACTGTCGATCTCCTCCTCATCCTCGGGTCGTGTAGCAGGCTGACGAGGTGGTGGTGGCAATGGTGGTGGATCCTTTTGTGATGGAGAACGGGGTGGAGGCTGATAAGGTGGGGGAGCTTGAGATCCGGGTCTCATCTCCTTGAGCGCTGAGGCTATATAGTACTGATACTAGTGAAACTGGTCGAGCTGAGCTATGAGGCGAGCCTGATCTGTTGTGTACTTGCTCTGAAACTATTGGAACCCTATCTAAAACTGGTGAAACCCCATCTCAAGAGCATATAGATGATCGCCTAGCATCTGGGGTGTCCACTCTGTCAGTGCATCACTGGGTGGAGGTGGTGTAGGTAGGGTCTGCTGGGCTGGTGTTAGTGCATGTGAAGATGTAGAAGTGGAAGCAATGGGCCCCTTGCATCTAGCGAAAACACTCTTATTCACTGTCTCGGCTATAAGTGGTGCTCTCCGTATCTCTAATCTATCTGTAGAGTATGACGGTACTCCAAGACCCTCACAAATTCGGGTAATGAGAAAGGGTTATATCAGTTATTGCCTATACTGCTAGCTGAGATACTCTTTGACACTGGTTGTAGTACCCACAATCATCCTAAATATCAAATCTGCCACATTGAAAAGCTGACCAATGGTAATCCAATATAGAAGAAGAAGATCTCGAGTAGTGATAGTGGAATATGAGGAGCTCGGATGCAGGTCAAACTTAAGAAAGAGGTTAAGGAGTATGAACTCTTTCTTAAGATAGCTTGAATGTAAGACCCTACCCCTAGGTACTGCAGCAAACAGATACTCTACCATCTAATTATAATCATGAGAGGCTATCCCTAACTCAGCAGAAACTCGAAAGAGATCGGGGCAACCCCTAGGGGGCCTAGGGATTCCTAGGACCTTCTGGATAAGCCTAGGTGAGACTAAATAGATATCCCCCGAGCATTCTGGGTGAGTCCTCACCTGATCTAACCGAACACGCATATAACTCTCTAACAAGTGTAGAATTTGACTTATTGGGTTTTCGAGTCATCATTGAGTTGATCCCAGCTTTTGTAAACACCTTAACAATGGGTTGGAATTCAAATAATTTATCAAGGTTGAACCCTCTCTCAAAGTGAATCGATGGCTGTCGAAGATAGAGAGGATTCTATAGTTCTTTGGCATTTTCAGATGCCATTGACTTGAATTAAAAGTCTAAGTTGGACTATAGTAAAGTATCCTACTTTAAAAATTATTTCTTAAGAGATCTATTTAGAGTTATCATAAAAGACCAACTTGAGTATAAAACAAACTAAGAACTAGAGCATTTAAAAGTTCATCAAGTAGATCAATTAGTAATTAGTTCAATCAAATTGTAAGCGAGATTTTTTTTATGTATATATAAAAAGGAAGGAAAAGGAAAATAATAAAAAAATGAAAGAAAAATGAAAAGGAAATAAAAGAAAGCTTAAGAAAAAGCTAGTCACACCCCCACACCTAGGCTTTGCATTGTCCTCAAGGCAAATACTAGAAATAACACTCAAACATAGAAACATCACAGTATATATAATGAGTACATGCCAAAATAAAAGTCAAGTTGAGGTGATATGAAAATAAAAACATCCCTCACTGCTCATCATCACTAGACTGAGCCTGATTGTCATCCTCATCATCCGGATCATCGGTCCCTATGATATCCACATCCTCATCATTTGTCTCTATATCGATACTGTCGATCTCCTCCTCATCCTCGGGTCGTGTAGCAGGCTGACGAGGTGGTGGTGGCAATGGTGGTGGATCCTTTTGTGATGGAGAACGGGGTGGAGGCTGATAAGGTGGGGGAGCTTGAGATCCGGGTCTCATCTCCTTGAGCGCTGAGGCTATATAGTACTGATACTAGTGAAACTGGTCGAGCTGAGCTATGAGGCGAGCCTGATCTGTTGTGTACTTGCTCTGAAACTATTGGAACCCTATCTAAAACTGGTGAAACCCCATCTCAAGAGCATATAGATGATCGCCTAGCATCCGGGTGTCCACTCTGTCGGTGCATCCTTGGGTGGAGGTGGTGTAGGTAGGGTCTGGCCGGTGTTAGTGCATGTGAAGATGTAGAAGTGGAAGCAATGGGCCCCTTGCATCTAGCGAAAACACTCTTATTCACTGTCTCGGCTATAAGTGGTGCTCTCCGTATCTCTAATCTATCTGTAGAGTATGACGGTACTCCAAGACCCTCACAAATTCGGGTAATGAGAAAGGGTTATATCAGTTATTGCCTATCTTGCTAGCTGAGATACTCTTTGACACTGGTTGTAGTACCCACAATCATCCTAAATATCAAATCGCCACATTGAAAAGTGACCAATGGTAATCCAATATAGAAGAAGAAGATCTCGAGTAGTGATAGTGGAATATGAGGAGCTCGGATGCAGGTCAAACTTAAGAAAGAGGTTAAGGAGTATGAACTCTTTCTTAAGATAGCTTGAATGTAAGACCCTACCCCTAGGTACTGCAGCAAACAGATACTCTACCATCTAATTATAATCATGAGAGGCTATCCCTAACTCAGCAGAAACTCGAAAGAGATCGGGGCAACCCCTAGGGGGCCTAGGGATTCCTAGGACCTTCTGGATAAGCCTAGGTGAGACTAAATAGATATCCCCCGAACAGTTGCAGAAGCTGAGTCCTCACCTGATCTAACCGAACACGCATATAACTCTCTAACAAGTGTAGAATTTGACTTATTGGGTTTTCGAGTCATCATTGAGTTGATCCCAGCTTTTGTAAACACCTTAACAATGGGTTGGAATTCAAATAATTTATCAAGGTTGAACCCTCTCTCAAAGTGAATCAGTAAACTGTCGAAAGATAGAGAGGATTCTATAGTTCTTTGGCATTTTTCAGATGCCATTGACTTGAATTAAAACAAAAAAAACATGTTAATTGAGGTGATTATGGTTTAAATTTGCCAAAAATTCTATGTTTTGGGGTCCAAACTGCAAAAAATCAAGTTTTTTGTCTGCCAATTGATTGGTTGTTTTTTCAGCTTTGTCCAACAAAAATTCATCACAATTCACCAGAGTTCATTATACAATGATTTGCAACAATTCAAACTCAATTTTGCACTATCAATCGACGACAATTTCACGAAAATAAGCAAGGTTAGGGATTTGAGTGTTTATACCTTGAATTTGGTTGATTTGATTGCAAGATCATTGTAATTCCGTGTTGTATCTGACTCTAATTGCCTTTTCTTTGACTTAGTGAAAAGATTTTGAAGAAAAACTGAGTTTTACGGAGAATTTCGGAGGAGGAACTGGTGGAGAGACGAGTTTCGGAGAGGTCCTAAACGGTTGGCTAACCGATTAGCCAACCAGCTAGGGCATATTTTATTTTTTTTCTGGTGTGGGTTGGGCTACAGCCCACAACAATTATTTTTTTCTTTTATTGGGTCGCTGTGATGGGCCGATTGAATGTTTTTTTTCTTTTCTTTTGGGCCAAACAACATTATTATTATTATTATTAATTATTTATGGGCCTTTTCCAAATTAGGATTTGAAAATTTATTTTTGTTTTATTTTTTATGGGCTAAACAAATGAGGATATATATATATATATATATATATATATATATATATATATATATATATATATATATATATATATATATATATATATATATATATATATATATATATATATATATATATATATATATATATTCATTTTTTGTTTGTTCTCCTTTTTTCTTTTTTTCCAAAATAATGAGGTTCATGAAGAATCAACACCTCCTCTTCTCATTAGAAAATTCTAAAATTGGTTTTAGTCATTGTCCATTGACTTTGGAAATATACCCATTTTTAGGATTTCCTATCTCGATAGCCCCATGTGAGAAATTTATTTTAATAATATACGGACCAGTCCATCGTGGTCTCAATTTTTTGAGAAAAAGATATAGTTTGAGTTGTAGAGTAAAACTTTTTGTCTCGGTGTAAAATTCTTCCGTAATACTGAATTATCATGAAAAATTTTAGTTTTCTCTTTGTAAATTTTCAAGCTTATATATGCATCATTTTGAATTTCTTCTAACTCATTTAATTGGAGCATCCCTATTTTACATGTCGATTCTAAATTTAAATTTAGTTGTTTGATTGCCCACATGACTCGGTGTTCCAATTTAACTGGTAAATGACACGCATTTTTGAAAATAAGCCTTTATGGTGACATGTCCAAGTTGGTTTTGAAAGTTGTCCGATAGACCCATAAAGCATCACACAATTTAACAGACCAATCCTTTCTATTCTGATTAATATTTTTTAAAGATTTGTTTGATTTGTCTATTTGTGAGCTCTACTTGATCACTGGTTTAGGGGTGATAAGGAGTTGATAATTTATGTATGATTGAATATTTTCTCATCAAAACCTCAAAGCAATGGCTACAGAAGTGTGTACCGTTATCACTAATGATCACTCAGGGCACTCCAAACCGGGAAAATATATCTTTCTTCAGAAACTTGACAACTGCCTTGTTGTCATTAGTTTTACAAGCTACCGCTTCAGCCCATTGGGACATGTATTCTTCTGCCACTAGAATGTATAAGTTTCTAAAAGAGTTTGGAAACGGTCCCATAAAATCTATATCCCATAGATCGAAAAGCTCAACAACTAGGATTGGTTGTAGGAGCATCATATTTCTTCTAGTGATTTTTTCTAAGAGTTGATAATGGTTACAGACTTTATGGAACTCAAATGCATCCTTAAGCAGATTGTGCCAATATAGCCCACATTCTTGGGCCAAAGTGGCCCCAACAAGCTTGCTCATGGCAAAAAGAGAGAACACTCCTAATCTCTTCATTCGGTATACACCTTCTAAGATCTGGTTAGGATAATACTTAAACAGATAAGGGTCATCCCAATCAAAATATTTTACATGGGAGAGGAAACAGGATCTATCCTGTTTAAACCAATATGAATGGATCTATTTTGTGACCAAATACTTTACAATATCTACAAACCACGGTACAGATTGAACTTGTGGGAGTTGTTCATCTGAAAAATAATCGTTGATTGGGACATTTGTTGTTGGTGTATTAGGGAGCCAAGACAAGTGATCTGCTACTGGGTTATCTACTCCTCTCCTATCAAGGATTTGCAAATCAAACTCTTGGAGCAAGAGTATCAATCTAATAAGAAGTGCTTTAGCATCTTTCTTGGCTAAAAGATACTTCAGTGCAGTGTGATCAGTGAAAACCTTAGTCAAGGACCCGATGAGATAGGACCCAAATTTTTCTAAGACAAAATCAACCGCTAAAAACTCCTTCTCTGTGACAAAGTAATTTTGCTGTGCATCATTTAGTGTCCTACTTGCATAGTAGATCACATGAGGTTTTCCATCTATGCATTGTCCTAAACAGCACCAATTGCAAAATCGGATGCATCACACATTAGCTCAAAGGGTAGGGTCCAATCCAGTGCATGAATGATAAGAGCTAAGGTGCGCTCCTTTTTCAGATGATCAAAGGCTCTAAGGCATTCAAGAGAGAAATCAAATGGTGTATCCTTGGCTAAAAGATTGGTCAAAGGCCTAGCAATTTTGCTAAAGTCTTTGATGAATCGTCGGTAAAAACAATATGTCCAAGGAATGATCTAACATCCTTAACATTTTTGGGAGGAAGAAGGTTAGATATGAGATCTACCTTAGCTTTGTCAACTTCTATACCTTTTTTGGAAACTACATGCCCTAAGATAATTCCTTGTTTGACCATGAAGTGACATTTCTCCTAATTGAGAGTCAGATTTTTCTCCTTACACCAGGTTAAGACAAGTTTGAGGTGATGCAAACACTCGAGAAAATGAGTCGCCAAATATTGAGAAATTATCCATGAAAATTTTTAAGAATCGCTCGACCATATCGAACAAAATATTTATCATGCACCGTTGAAAATTGGAGGGAGCATTGCATAACCATAAGGGTATGCAACAGTGGGAAAAAGTTTCGTATGTGCATGTGAATTCCTGATCTTCATGGGCAATGGGAATCTGATTGTAACATAAATATCTATCTAAAAAATAGTAGAACTCGTGTCCTGCTAAATGTTCAAGCATTTAGTCTATGAAAGGGAAGGGGAAGTGATCTTTTCGTGTAGCTAAGTTGAGTTTCCTATAAACAATGCACACTCGCCATACAGTTTGGATTCAAGTGAAAATCAGCTCATTAAATTCATTCTGAATCACAGTGATCCCAGACATTTTTGGAACTACTTGGACTGGACTTACCCAAGAACTATCCGAAATGAGATAAATGATCCCATTATCAAGACATTTCAAAATATCATTTATAACTGCTTCTTTCATTACTAGATTTAACATATGCTGGGGATCCCTAGTAGGTTTGGCATTATCTATCAAATGGATTCGGTGTTGAACAATGGTTGGACTAATCCCTTTGATATCAGCCATGGTCCATCCAATGGCTTCCCTATTTTCTCTCAAAACATCTAAGAGGGCTCCCTTTTGACTGGGTGTAAAATCAAGAGAAATGATGACTGGTAAGGTCTCATTCTCTCCTAAGTAGTCATATTCTAGATTTTTGGGTAAAGGTTTGAGCTCTAACTTAGGGGGTTATTAGGGTTTTGGTTGCCAACTATTTGTAGCTACATGATCGACCAGCTAATCTAGCTCTTCTAAAAGCTTAATTTCCTCATCGAAAATTTCCTCAAGACTCAAGTCAGATAAATAAATATCTGACTCGCACTCTCCCTTCTGTTATTCACTAGAAATTCCCTGGATAAAGTTTACCTCTAGGAGTTGATCAGATGGATCACTGGGTTGTTTCCCTAGATTACAAATATTGAGATCAATAATCAAGTTCTCAAAAGATAATTTCATTTGATCAGTTCTACAATTGATTAAAGCATTTTAGGTTGCTAAGAACAGTCTACCTAAAATAATTGGGGTTTGACCTTTGAGATTGGAAACGGGCTGCATTTCCAAGACAATGAAATCAAAACATCCTCTACCTCTCCCTAAGGAATTTTTACATATCTATCAACTAATTGTAGGGTGCATCTGGTCGGTTTTAATTCACCTACCCCTAGCAGTTGATAGATTGAACAAGGAAGAAGATTTACGCTAGCTCCTAAGTCTAGAAGTGACTTATCAATGACGGTATTTCCTATGACACCTGAAATAGTAGAACAATCAGGGTCCTTATATTTTAGGGGCATGGGCTTTGAAAGCATGTCACTGAGGTTAGGAGCTAAAAAGACTTTCTTGAGAACATTAGTGATTCTTTTATTAGTGCACAAATCCTTCAAGAATTTTAGGATCTTCTTCACCTGGGGAGAGTTTTACCTAGGTCTGAGTCTATCAGGAAAGGGTGCAACATGCTTGTACCTATTTAAATTAGGCTCAGTCTCGGGTTCAACATCTTGGTCAGTGGAAGGAGTTGATTTATCAGAATGAGTGATTTGGATAGGAGAAGAGGAAGGAAGGGGTTGATCCGGAGGCATTCTAACTTGGTTATCTATCTGTTTCCTTGATTGCAAGGTATGAATTACATTCACTTAAGCTGGGTGGGTTGAACTTGATCCAGTGTCTTTAGGGTTAGTAACTAGTTGACTTAAAAATTTTCCATTCTCTCTTTCGCTCATGGCACTGGCTAGTTGACCAAGTTAAGTTTCTAACCTAACTATGGCTTGAGTGGTTGAGTTGAGCATTTGACCGGTTGTGTACATAAAGAAATTCAGAGTGTTAGATGACTGAGTCAACATGTCGGTGGGTTGTGTAGAAGTTTTAATCATAGCCTCTAAACCTTTTTCTAAGACACTGTGACATTTATCATGATCAGAACTCGGATGAATAGGGTTTACAAATTGATGAGGAGGAGGCTGATTTTGATAAGGTAGATTGGGTTGTTGAAATATGTTTGGTGAGTTAAATGGAACTGTGTTTCCTCTAGGAAATTGTTGGATTGAAGTGGAAGTAAAGTTTTAATTTTCAGAGAAGTTTTCTTGATTTCATGCAAAATTTGGGCGATTTCTCCAATCCGGATTGTAGGTTGGAGAAAATGGATTATTTTTAGGATGCTGGAATGCAGTATTCAACTGCTTTAGTGGTTGATTATTTCCTAAAAGAGGACATTCCTCTGAAACATGGGCTAGAAAAATACAGTTTTGATATCCTGAGGTAGAAACTAAACTGATTTGAGCTGGGGCTCGTTCTTTGGTTTCTAAGGCTTCTAACCTACGCAGGATTATAGCCATATTTGCTTCAAAGGCTATGTTTGACTCTAGGGAAGGACTATTAGTTTTGGTTGGGGGAACTGATGAAACTCTTTCATCACAGTGTTCCCACTGCATGGTTTTCTTAGATATACTCTCTAGGAATTCTCAAGCTTCATCGATATTTTTCTTCATGAAAGCCCATTGACTTATAGATTTTAAGAAACTCTTTGAAGAATAATCCAATCCTTTATAGTTGATTTGGCATAATCACCACTTTTCTAGACCACGGTGAGGATATTGGATAAGAAGATCCTTAAACATATTAAAATACTTTTAGAATGGCTCCCCTGAGACTATCTTAAAATTTTAAATGTTGTTTCTAAGCTTAACCGTCTCATGAATTAGGAAATTTTCTTCAGAAAAATGATAACAAATTCATCACACGTTGAGATAGAATTTGTGGGTAAGTTATACAATCATTTCTTGGCTTTGTCCTTAAGAGCAAATGAGATAAATCTAAGCCTAATCGCATCCTCAGATAATTCTCTAATCTTAATCATAAGACAAACTTTCTTAAACTCGGAGATAAAAAGTAAACGTTTTCATATTTATTTTCTAAGAATTTCAGAAGCATGTTTATGAAGTGCGGGCTCAACTCAAAATTAGCTCAATTAACATCGGGTAGCCTAATGCATGACGGGATTGCATTCCTAGTTGGATGACACATGTCTTGAAGAACGGGTGGATGCAGATTTGCCATTTCTTTAGTCTCAAAAATTGATTCAACACGGATTAATCGATTGGTATTATTCCTAATCCAAACTTGCATACACTAAAATAAATTCATTTGAAATTTTTTTCTTTTTTAACTAAAAAGAAATTAGGAAAAATATCTAAGATAGACAAAAGTTAGTTTTTAAGAGAAAAGTAAAAGACCTAAAAGATAATGAGAAAAAGGAAAAGGATAAACAAAAAACCTAACTAAAACAAATTAAGAGCAATCACTTTGAAACAATCACCCTTAATTCTAGGGTTAAGCCTAAACATAACTAGACCAGCTCCTAATCAAAAACTCCTTAAGTGAAAAGATTAAAGTTTACTCAGTCAGTTAGCTAGGTAAGGATTTCTTGTTCCTTAATGAGATCGAATCCTTAGGGTCCAAAATCTAATGAGTTTTAAAAGGCTTGGGTGTGTGTAGTGAGGAATTAGTGATTTGTGGGCTAAAAAAAAGATGATGAAATTCCTTACCTTATCTTGATTAGGGGGTTTTGCCCTTAAGAGTATTTTCAAGTGAGTGCTCAAATTAAAATGCTCAAATCACTCTGGTGAATTCCTACTAACTATATGCAATGTAGCCCTAAGAATTAAAAGCAACTACAACGGATGCAAAAAGGAAATCTTTTTATTTTTTAATTAGGCTAACAATCAAACAAATGTGAGAGAGAGCTCTTGTTTGAATTTATTATCTTCTTACTAGTTGTTTAAGTGGAGAGTGAATTTTATTAGGGTTGACAAGAGATAATTTTTATTTTTTAGATCCTAATTGTCTCTAATTGTGAGAAAATAAACTAGAGGGTGGAAATAAAAGTACTAGAAATATGACTCAAGCAAATCTTTACAAGAAAATGTACAAATCAAAGAACCAAAATAGAAAAGTCCTAATTATAAGCACCTTCTCCGGCAACAACACCAAAAACTTGATGCGTTGTGAATAAGCATCAAGAACGCATCAAGATTGTAAGTGCACAATCGAGTTATAATATAGTATAATGACGATCCGACGAGGAACGTGTGTAGGAAAAATTCTAACAAGATTTCTAGAGTTGTGTGTAGACAATTAGGAGTGAAAGTGTGGAGATATAAAGAGTTTGTGATTATTTACAAGTAAAACGAAACCAGAAAAGAGGGGAGAAAGAGAGTGACAATAAAGGCAAATGAGAACAAACAAAGGGGAAAAATAAAGAAAATAGAAAAGAACAAAATCAAGAAGATAAGAAAATAATCAAAAAAGAGCAAAATCAAAGCAAGTAAGATGGAGGAAAATCAAGTAGATAAGATAGGAATTTAGAATTGAATCCATTAATTGATTTCATTTAGGATTTATGAATTACTCTATTTTTTTTATCATGATAATCAAAATTTAATTATAATTTTTACCCTCATTACCTATTTTATATGAATAAATATCCTGCTAATAATTATTTTTATCTTAATTTGCAGGCTAATGGAGTATTAATGAATAAGAGCCCGTATGACTCAAATCCTCTGAAATTCTACCAATTTTTGAAGCCCTAATCTGAAGACAAACGAAGGCCCAAAACACCCAAGGGATCCAAGAAGAATTCGTGCAAAAATATCAAGAAAAGACAAAAATCGGTTGGAAACCAATCGGTCGACCAATCGGTCGGCCGACCGATTGGCCAACCGATTGGATTTCAACAGATTTAAATTAAGGGCTGATTTCTCTTCCTTGGTGGCCAAGTTTGATCCAATGGTTCACATTAACTCCGTTGGGCTATAAATAGAGGGGTAAAGGGAGAGGTTTGAGTGTGAAATATTTTATAAAAATTCTATTTGGAGAGGAGGGTTACTCTTAATTGAGAAGACCTTCCAAAAATTATAACTTTTATTACACAATAAATAAAATTTTTCACCCCTTCAGTTTCCTTTCTCTTCTTCTTATCCAAGGACCAAAAGGAGGATGAGATGAAGATCAGGAGTTGTAGGTTTCTATTTTATTTCTTTTGCATTTCTTTTTCTTTCTTACATGCTTTGTAGCTTAGATTTACGTTCATGCAATTTACTTTCATGCAATTTACTTTCATGTCTTGTCTTTAATTTGTAGTATAGATTTATTTCCTTACAATTGGTTAGATTGTCTTTATTTCTTTTCTTCTCATGAAACTAGTTTTGCATGAAACTAGTTTAATTCTCTCTTATATTTGTGAATCACTCTCTTATGCTTAAAAGATCATGTTTAGGCTAATCAACTAGAGAACTAATCGATAGAAGTAGAATTTGATAATCTATGCTTTCCTTAAGTGGTTTGATAGGTTATACTTATGAATTCTAGGATTACTATCTTATTGTTATTCTCCTCATGAATATTGATTTCATTTAGATGATAATTTGATAGGTTATGCTTTCCTTAAGTGGTTTGATAGTCTATGCTTAATAAATCTAAAATGAAATGTGATAAAAGAGAATGGTTCATATCTTATAAGTAAGATTAGCTAGTGGATTCAATTCTAGATTCTTTCATATCTCTAAAATTGAATCCTCCATCTTTACTTTATTGATTTTATTTTCTTGATCTTGATTTTCCTTTACTCTCTTCTCTCTCTCAATCTTGTTTTCTTTTATTTTGCACATACTTGGTTTTCATTTATCTATCTCTCCCTCATCTCAATCTCATTTTATTTTCTTTGCATTTATTTTCTCTCACTCTTCATCTCTCCATTCTCACTTCCATTTTGATTTATTTACACTTTGTCACCTTCACAATCTCAATCTCTCCACAACACATTTTCTTCCTCATTTCATTTATTTTGCACATAATTCACAATCCACTCTCTAATCTTTTCATGACTACTTTCACCATGTACATAAACTCCTAATTGTCGTGCATAATTTGATAACCAAAACTTGAACAAATTCTTCCTACTTCCCGTTCCTCATGGGATCGATAACTCTTTATACTATAACTTGAAGGTTGTATACTTGCAACTATAGGACATCATTTAGTCCCCATCAAGTTTTTGGCGCCGTTGCTAGGAAACGGCGCATAAGTAGGATTTTGATTAACTTTGGTTCCTTATTTTGTGTGTTTTCTTTTGTGTAGGAACTTGGAGCTTGAAGGTTAAGAGTTGAAGATTTGAGATTGAGGATTTGCCTCCAACAAGGCTTTGCATTGTTTTTGCGTGGGTAACTTCTCTATCTAGTATTTTCAATTCCACCCTTTGTTAGTTCACCACATTAGAGACAATTAGGACTTAAAAAAATAAAAAAATATTTTATTCTTGTTGACCAGAATAAAATCCATATTCCACTTGGACTTTGACTAACAAGATAATAAACTCAAACAATTTTCACCTCTCTCACATTGTTTGTTGCTAACCATAATTAAAAAACTTTTTTATTTTGGCATTCTATTTTAGTTGCTTTTAATTTCTAGGGTTGCATTTCATATAATAGTAGGAATTCATCAAAGTGATTTGAGCATCTTGAATTGGCACTCACTTGAAAATATTTTTAAGGGCAAAACCCATTAATCAAGATAAGGTGAGGAATTTCATGATCCTTTTCTTAGTCCAAAAAACACTAATTTCTCACTACACAACCCAAGCCTTCTAAAACTCATTAGACGTTGACCCCTAAGGATTCGAGCTCATTAAGGAACAATAATTACTTAAGTGAACCGGTCCAAGTTTATTTGGATTAATTGGTGTCTAAGGTAAGGTTTAGGGGTTGCGTAAAGCGCTCCGTAAAGAACGATGTACTTAATTAACCTTTGATCTCCCTCTAGTACTATCCTTACCTGGCTAATTACCCGAGTAAACTTTGAACTTTTTACTAAGGAAATGTTTGGTTAGGAGCTGGTCTAAGTCAAGTTTAGGCTTAACCCTAGAGTTAGGGTGATTGAAAAATGATTGTCTTGATTTATTTTTAGTTAGTTTTCCTTTTTCTTTTTCTCATCATCCTCTTAACTTTTTTTTTCTCTTTTCCGTTTTCATTTAAAAAAAACTAACTTTTATTTCTTTTTTCTTTAAAAAAAATTCACTTTTGGTGTATGCAAACTTGGGTTAGGGATGATACCAATCGTTTAATTCGTTGTGATCCATCTTTTGAACCAAACGAAATGACTAATCCTAATCCGCCTGTTCTTCAAGATATTTGTTACCCAACTAGGAATGGAATCCCTTCGTGCATTAAGCTCCCCGATGCAAATGGAACCAATTTTGAACTTCGACCGCATTTCATAAACATGCTTCCAAAATTCTTAGGAGTCGAAATCGAAGACGTATACATCTTTATCTCTGAATTTGAAGAAGTTTACCTCATGATTAAGATGAGGGACTTATCCGAGGATGCGATCAGGCTTCGATTTATTCTTTTTGTCCTTAAGGACAAAGCCAAAAAATAGCTGTATATCTTGCCCACAGATTCCATCTCAACTTGGGGTGAATTTATAAAAGTTTTTCTGAAAAATTCTTTCCTATCCACAAAACGGTCAAGCTTAGAAATAGCATTCAAAATTTTAAAATTCTCCCGGGGGAACCTTTTTGAAAGTATTTTAATAAATTTAAGGATCTTCTTATCCAATGTCCTCACCATGGCCTTGAAAAGTGGCGATTATGCCAAATCATTTACGAAGGATTGGATTATTCTTCAAAAACTTCCTTAGAGTCAATGTGTCAAGGGGATTTCATGAAGAAAAATGCTAATGAAGCTTGGAATTTTTTAGAGAGTTTATCCGAGAAAACCATGCAGTGGGAATATTGTGATAACCGAGTTTTATTAGTTTTTCAACCAAAAACCAGTGGTCTTTCCTTAGAAACAAATATAGCCGCTGAAGCAAAGATGGCAACGATCATGCATAGGTTAGAAGCTTTAGAAGTCAAAGAACGAGCTCCCGCTCAAATCAATCAAGTTTCAGCCTCAGGATGTCATAACTGTCTGTCTCCATCTCATGTTTCAGAGGAATGTCCTCTTTTAGGACCCGGTCAGCCACTAGGTCAGATAAACGCTGCATTCCAGCGTCCGGTGAATGATCCATTTTCTCCAACTTACAATCCAGGTTGGAGAAATCATCCGAATTTTACATGGAACCAAGGAAACTACTCCGGGAATCAAAATTTCACTCCCTCTTCAAACCAATAATTTCCTAGGGGAAACACAGTTCCTCTCAATTATCAACAACTGAATCTATCATTTCATAATCAGTCTCCTCATCACCAATCTGCAAATCACACTCCACAAATTGTTGATCATGATAAACATCTTAATGTTTTGGAAAAGGGTCTAGAAACTTTGATTAAAACCTCTACACAGACCACGAACTTGTTGACTCAAACATCAAACACGTTGAATTCCTTCATGCAATCAACCGGGCAAATCCTCACTTCTAACACTCAAGCCATAGCTAGGTTAGAAACCCAACTTGGTCAACTAGCTAATTCCATGAGTGAGAGAGAGAAAGGAACTTTTCCGAGTCAACATATGACCAACCCAAAGGACACGGGTACAAGTTCAGCCTATGAGGCTCAAATGAATGCAATCCATTCACTCCGATCAGGTAGAGTAGTCGATAATCAGGTTAGAATGCCTCCAAGCCAAACCCATGAACCCGAACAAGTTATTTCTCCTTCTAATGAATCACCCAATTCTGATAACCAAGAGCCTGAACCCGAACCTGAGCCTAATCTTGATAGGTTTAAACCAGTTGCTCCATACCCAGATAGACTCAAGCCTAGGAATCACTCCCCTCAGGAGGAGAAGATCCTAGAAACTTTCAAGCAGGTTAATGTCAACATTCCTCTCTTAGATATAATTGAACAAATCCCGACTTATGCCAAAATTTTGAAAGATTTGTGTACTAAAAATAGATGAATAAATGTTTCGAAGAAAGTCTTTCTTGCAGCCAATATCACTCATATAATCTCAAAGTCCATGCCTCTAAAACATAAGGATCCAGGTTGCCCTACCGTCCCTTATATCATTGGTAATAGTCACATTGATAAGGCAGTTTTAGACTTAGAGGCCAGTGTTAATTTGCTTCCATACTCGGTCTATCAACAACTAGGTGTAGGAGAACTCAAACCTACCAAATGCACTATACAGTTAGCTGATAGATCAGTCAAAGTCCCCATGGGTGAGATAACAGATGTTTTGATTAAGGTTGGAGAATTTATTTTTTCTGTGGATTTCATCGTCCTGGAAACGCAGCCTGTTTCCAATCCAAAAGGACAGATACCTGTCATCTTAGGAAGACCGTTCTTAGCCACGTCTAATGCTCTTATCAACTGTAGAACTGGTCAAATGAAGCTGTCATTTGGGAATATGATCACGATATCAATATTTTCAATGTAGAGAATCGACCAACTAATCAACCTTTTGAAATAAATTTTATTCGGAAATAGAAGAAGAGAATAAGATAGACCTTAGTTTTAAGGAAATTTTACTTGAGGAACTAAAAATTTTTTGAGAATGAGGAAACTATTGAAGAACTATTTTCAAATGAACTTAGATTTTTGTAAATAACCAACCAAAATGTCAAACATTAAATTTTGTATTTGAGGAAATTTTAAAGAAGACTTGGTTGCACATAATTTTGTTAATAAAGAATCTAAGTTTAAAAGCACAACACCATTGTTACCTACCTTCTATTGCTTCAAACATCATCGAAAACCTCAAATTTTTAGAATATAAACACATCTTTTATATCATTTTGGATTTCTTTAAATTTCAAGATAGAATTTTCAGCAATAAAGTAGGATTTAATGTGGAATATGAGCTTTTCATGTTTTATCTGTTATTCTACATTTGTATTTTTGTCCCACAATAATAATAAAAGAATTTATTCTTCTCTCATGTGAGAGTTTCTTGTTCATTTCAAAAAGACATATGAAAAAATGAAAAAAATAAACATATAAAAAAAGAGAATAAATTTTGATTTCATCCTCCTCGGACCAAAGGTAATTGCGATTTCTTTTTCATTGTTCTAGGTCTAATCAATAAATGTAAGTGCTTCAATTCTTTTCTGTTTTACTTTGTGCATAATAGAATTTGCATTATGGACAATGCAAAATTTAGTTGTGGGGGTCTGGATTAGTCATTTTTGCTCTTTATCTTAGTCATTTTTCCTCTTTTTCTTACCATTTTTTTATGTCATTTCTTTCCTCTTTTCATATAAAAAATATATAGTCACTTGCCAACTTAATAGAGTTGATTAATAATTGATCTACTTGATAGAATTTAAGTATTCTAATCTTTAACTAGTTTTATACTCAAGCTCACCTTTTATAATAACTCCAAATAAATTTCTTAAGAAATGATTTTCAAAGTAGTATACTTCACTTAAGTCTTAACTTAGATTTTAAAGTAATCAAATTTTTGCATGTTTAGCTTAGAGTTAAAAATAAAATTTCAAGTTGTCCTAATTTATATATCTTTCAAAATATATACATATACTCATATATAAATATATACATCATAAAAAAATAATAAAAAAAATAAAAAATTCTTGAACTCCAATGTGGTTTTATCTTATTAAGTCAAGTTGACTGTGTAATTAAGCCCAAAGAGTATTTTCATACTTAATGACCTAAGCCCATTTGGGTTGTGATCCATTGGCCCAAAACTCTTTAATGGTCACTTAGAAAGCCGACAAAATAGAACAAAATTACTATGCAATAAAGATTGTCAATATATATATATATATATATATATATATATATATATATATATATATATATATATATATATATATATATATATATATATATATATATATATATATATATATATTTATAATAATTTTATATATATATATAACAAATATATCTATATAGTTATATTTATATATATTTCTTATTATCCAAGGACCAAAAGGAGGATGAGATGAAGATCAGAGTTGTAGGTTTCTATTTTATTTTTTGCATTTCTTTTTCTTTCTTAAATGCTTTGTAGCTTAGATTTACGTTCATGCAATTTACTTTCATGCAATTTACTTTCATGTCTTGTCTTTAATTTGTAGTATAGATTTATTTCCTTGCAATTAGTTAGATTGTCTTTATTTCTGTTCTTCTCATTTTCTTTTCTTTTTCTTTATTTCTTTGCTCTTATTTTCCTTTTTGTACTTAGTTTTCTTTCCTCCTCCCTCCCTTGATTTCTTTTTATTTTTCAAAGATGTGGAACTAACCTCTTGTGGGGATCTAGTTTTGCATGGAACTAGTCTAATTCTCTCTTATTGTAGACAGTTAAAAAATTCTCTAGGCGAGGGTCACGCGCACCCTAGTTGTTAAAGCTTCAAAACGAGACTTGCTCAAGAGGCGAGGCTCGACCTCAACCTGAGGTTCACAAGAGGAGTGAAGCTCGACATTCGTCTTGAAACTTGACTTTGATCTTAAGACGAGGTTCGCCCATTTAGCGAAGCTCGACTTTCATACGAGGTTCGCCTACAGTAGCGAAGCTCTCCATCTAACCGAGGCTCGCCCACTGCAATGAATCCCAACTCTCAAGCGAGGTTCATCCACAATATTGAAGCTCGACTTCCGAGCGAAGTTCGCCTATAGCAGCGAAGCTCTCCATTTAGTCGAGGTTCGAGGTTCGCCTATAGCAGCGAAGCTCTCCCTTCAGACGAGGTTTGCCAAGTAGCGAAGCTCTCCATTCAGACGAGGTTCGCCAAGCAGCGAAGCCCTTCATTCAGACGAGGTTCGCCAAGCAGCGAAGCCCTTCCTTCAGACGAGGTTCGCCAAGAAGCGAAGCTCTTCATTCAGACGAGGTTCGCCTACAGCAGTGAACCTCGACATTCAACCGAGGTTCGCCTACAGCAGTGAGCCTCGACATTCAACTGAGGTTCGCCACGCAGCGAAGCTCGCCATCCAACCATTTCATACAAGGTTCGCCTACAGCAGCGAAGCTTACCATCCAACCATTTCATACGAGGTTCGCCTACAGCAGTGAGCCTCGACATTCAACTGAGGTTCGCCACGCAGCGAAGCTCTCCATCCAACCATTTCATACAAGGTTCGCCTACAGCAGCGAAGCTTACCATCCAACCATTTCATATGAGGTTCGCCTACAGAAGCGAAACTCGCTATCCAACCAAAATGCATAAATGCATTCGACTGAAGTTCGCCCAAACAGCAAAGCTAGTCATATAGCTGAAGCTCATTCAAGTAGCGGACCTCGTTATGCAATCGAAATTTGCCCAGACAACGAAGTTCGAAGAAGCTCGAAGCTCGTCATTCAATCAAGGTTCAGCCAGTCAATGAAGAGCGAAGCTCGTCATCTAACGAAGCTCGCCCTCGTAGCAAACCCAAAGGCCACGAAAGCCACAACAACCACGTGGGTTAAGTGGTGGGCATCAGTTATGCCCACTAACCCACGTTTCCACGATTTTAGCATGATAGTTACATGCTTAAAGCCCTATAAATAGCCGTGAATAGCTATGAACAGGGAACTTTTGGAAAATTCAGCACTTGCGTAGAAGAAAGATCGAGTTCTTCATCAATCATCAACTACGTTGTTCTGATCGTCAACGGAAAGCGGATCTCTACGTGAGCATTGAGTGAAGCCTTCTTTCGCCACCAAGAACCCATACAAAAGAGAAGTCAAATCAATCTTCTCTTCCTCTGTAATCGAGAGAGTGTGATTGTAATTTCTTTTTTTTAAAAGTCAATCAAACAAAACTTTTTCGACTCTACACTTATATTTGTGAATCACTCTCTTATGCTTAAAAAGATCATGTTTAGGCTAATCAACTAGAGAACTAATCGATAGAAGTAGAATTTGATAATCTATGCTTTCCTTAAGTGGTTTGATAGGTTATGCTTATGAATTCTAGGATTACTATCTTATTGTTATTCTCCTCATGAGTATTGATTTCATTTAGGTGATAATTTGATAGGTTATGCTTTCCTTAAGTGGTTTGATAGTCTATGCTTAATAAATCTAAAATAAAATGTGATAAAAAGAGAATGGTTCATATCTTATAAGTAAGATTAGCTAGTGGATTCAATTCTAGATTCCTTCATATCTCTAATTGAATCCTCCATCTTTGCTTTATTAATTTTGTTTTCTTGATCTTGATTTTCGTTTACTCTCTCTCTCTCTCAATCTTATTTTCTTTTATTTTGCACATACTTGGTTTTCATTTATCTATCTCTCCCTCATCTCAATCTCGTTTTATTTTCTTTGCATTTATTTTCTCTCACTCTCCATCTCCATTCTCACTTCCATTTTGATTTATTTACACTTTGTCACCTTCACAATCTCAATCTCCACAACACATTTTTTCCTTGTTTTATTTATTTTGCACATAATCCACAATCCACTCTCTAATCTTTTCATGACCACTTTCACCATATACATAAACCCCTAATTGTCACGCATAATTTGAGAACCAAAACTTGAACAAGCTCTTCCTACTTCTCGTTCCTCGTGGGATCGATAACTCTTTATACTATAACTTGAAGGTTGTATACTTGCAACTATAGGATATCATTTAGTCCCCATCATATCACATTTTACTTTAAATTTATTAAGCATAGACTATCAAACCACTTAAGAAAATCATAACCTATCAAATTATCATCCAAATAGAATTACCATTCACTAAAAGAACAACAATTAGATAGTAATTCTAGAATTCATAAGCATAATCTATCATATCACTTAAGATAAGTATAGATTATCAAATTTTTCTATCAATTAGTTCTCTAGTTGATTATCCTAAACATGATCATTTTGAGTACAAGAGAGCAATCCAAAAATCATAAAAAAATCAAACTAGTTTCATACAATTCTAAACTTCTTACAAGATTTAGTTGCACATTTTGAAAAATAAAAATAAAGAAATAAAATCTAGACTAGAGAGCAAAAAAGAAAGGGATAAAGATAAAAACTAAGTATAAAGAGAAGAACAAGAGAAAGGAAAATAAAGATCTAAACTCTGAGCATAAAATTAAATCAATACCACAAAAGAAAAATACAATAAAATAAATTCTTCAAAGCATAAAAATAAACAACTAAAATAAAAGAGCATGAAAGTAAATCTAAGCTACAAGATATGAAATAAATCCAATCTACCAACATAAAAATAAAGAGAAAATAAAATCCTAAAACATAAATTTTAAAATAAGAAAATAAAGAGAAAATAAAACTTATATTCTAAGGGTTGGCCCATTGGAAGCAAATCTTCATCTTCATCTCCATCAACAAAGAAGAAGAAAAGAAAACTGAAAAAGTGGAGAATTGTTTTATTAATTATAAATAAAGTTTATAATTTTGAAAGATCTTCTCAATTAAGAGCAACACTCCTCTCTAAATGGAGTTTTTATAAAATTTTTCACACTCAAACCCTTCACTCTCTACCTCTATTTATAGCATATAGCAATCAACAAGAGCCCTTGGATTAACCTTGGGCTCCAATGAATTAATATCAGCCGTTTACTCTTTCTATTATGAACCAATCGGTTAGCCAACCGATTGGCCAAGCGACTGGTCAACCAATTGGCGAATCGGTTGGTCAACCAATTGGCCAATCGGTCATTGAACCGATTGGTTCCTAACAGATTTGATTCCTTAGTTGACTTGTTGACTCGATTTTTTCTTGATTCATTAGGTTTTTGTGGGCCTGATAGGAATTGAATAGAACAAAGTTGCAAGTATACAACTATCAACTTATAGTATAAAAAGTTATCGATCCCACGAGGAAGGTGCTGTAGGAATTAATCAAAATAGGTTCTTAAGTTGTGAGTGTGATAATTAGGATTGTGATAAATGGAATTGTGGAGAGATTAAAGTGGTTGTGAATATATGCAAATAAAAGCAAAATGAGATTGAGAGGGGAGAAAGGAAAAAGAAAAATAAAATCAAGAAACAAATAAATGAAAATCAAGAATAAAGAGGAAAATCAAGAAAGTAAAAGATGGAGGATTCAATTAGAAATATGAGGAATCTAGAATTGAATCCACTAGCTAATCTCACTTATAAAATATGAACCATTCTCTTTTATTACATTCTACTATAGATTTATTAAGTATAGACTATCAAACCACTCAAGGAAAGCATAACCTATCAAATTATCATCTAAGTAAAATTAATACTCATGAAAAAAATAACAACTAGATAGTAATTCTAGAATTCCTTCTACAAATTAGTTCTTTAGTTGACTATCCTAAACATGATCATTTTAAGCATAAGAGAATGATTCACAAATTATGAAGAAATAAAACTTAGTTTCATATAATTTCTAGAGTTCCCACAAGAATTAGTTCCACATCTTAGAAAAGGGCAATTCCTAGAGGGTTCTAGCCTCTTGGTGAAGCAAAGAAAATGAAAATAAAAATAATTTCCAAGAGGGTTCTAGCCTCAAGGTGAATAAATGGAAAAGGAAGAAGATAAAAATTAATTCCCAAGAGGATTCTAGCCTCAAGGTGAATCGAAGAAAAGGAAAATAAACAAAAATAAAACTAATGCCAAGAGGGTTCTAGCCTCAAAGTGATAGTGCAAGAAAATAACATTTAAGCTACAAAATAAATGCAAGAAATTAAAGCAAGAAAGTAAAGACATGAAAGTAAATCTACTCTACAAAGCAATAAATCTAATTCAGGAGGGTTCTAGCCTCATGAATATTTAACAATAAGAAAAGCAAAATATTATAAGAAAATAAAAATAAAGAGAAAATTTACATTCAAAAGGGTTCTAGCCTCTTGATGAATGCAAATCTTCATCTTGATCTTGATCTTCATCTCATCTTCACCTTCATGATCAAATAAAGAGAAGAAAAGAAAAATATGAAGAGGGAAAAATATTCTTTCATTAATTGCAATAAAAAGTTACAATTTGAAAGGTTTTCTCAATTAAGAGTAACCCTCCTCTCCAAATAGAGTTTTTACAAAATATTTCACACTCAAACCCCTCACTCTCTACCCCTATTTATAGCCTACAGCAATGAATGAGAACCATTGGATGAAACTTGGAGACCAATGATTAAAATCCAGCCCTAAATCTAAAATCTGCTACAAACCAACCAAGGGCTAACTGATTGTTCAACCAAGGGGCCAACCGATTGGGCAACCAAGGGGCTAACCAAGGGGTTTGCAGTAGATTTTTATTTTTGTTGATTTCTAGGCCCGATTTCTTCATAGATCCTTGAGCTTTCTTGGGCCTTCTTTTGTCTTCATATTTGGGCTTCAATAAATGGTAGAAAATCAGTGAGTTTGAGTCTTTTGGGCTTTTGTTCATTATTTCTTCATTAACCTGTAAATTAAGACAAAAATAATTATTAGTAGTATATTTATTTATATAAGATAGATGATGAAGGTATAAAATTATAATAAAAATGTGATTATCAGGGCCTCTTCTTGGCTAGATATTGGGCTTCAATAGTTTGTAAAAAAGGAGAGAAGTTGATTCTTGTGGGCTCTTATTCAATAATTCTTTTTTTATAAATTAAGAGAAAACACATTATTAGTGATATTTGATCATCACATTTTATTGCACTTTTATACCCTCATTATCTATTTTATTCAAATAAATATATCTTCTAATAATAATTTTTATCTTAATTTGCTGGTAATATAGAAGTTGATTCTTGTGGGCTCTTATTCAATAATTCTTTTTTTATAAATTAAGAGAAAACACATTATTAGTGATATTTGATCATCACATTTTATTGCACTTTTATACCCTCATTATCTATTTTATTCAAATAAATATATCTTCTAATAATAATTTTTATCTTAATTTGCGGTAATATAGAATTATTGAATAAGAGTACAAATGAAGATTATTTCAAGCCCAAAAGATCTCTAATGAAACCCAGAATGCCTAAATCAAAAGCCCGCGACTAAGTTTAGAAGTAAAATCTCAAAACTCATTACTTTCTTGGTCAGAATTATTAATAACTTAGCTTGCAATTGAGAATCAAATCAAATATGAAAAAAATAAAGTCAAATTCATGCTCAGGATGGTCAACCGCAAAGAAAAGGCGATATCTCCCAATCCGGAAAGCAGAATTCAACATATTATATATGAAAATCGCCTATCTCGATGAGATGGAGCCATCCAAATTACTAGATTCTCAAAATTTCATCAGCAACAGTAGATTATGATAAAAATCTGAATTTAAGTGATATATATTCAATGATTTGAAGGCCAAGTTAAATTCTAAGAAGTCCAAGAGCATTCAAGAGAAGCCCAAGAGTTTTAAATAAATTAAATGTAAAAGAAATAAAGCCCACAAAGCCCATCTCTCATGTATTAAATTAATGGTCTAGATTATTTTGAGAGATCCTATGATTATGAGGGTTGCTTGGGGTCTAAGCCAAATCCAATGGTTGTGAGGATTACTTGGGGGCCAAGACAAATCCAAAGGTTGTAAAAGATTCTTGTTATCTATAAATAGAGATGTAAAGTGAGGGTTAGAGATTGTGAAATATTTTGTAAACTCCTTTTGGAGAGGAGGGTTACTCTTAATTGAGAAGACCTTCCAAATTGTAACTTTTTGTTGCAATCAATAAAAGAAATATTTTCACCCCTTCATAATTTCTTTCTTCTCTTTGTCCAAGGATGAAAAGAGGATGAAAATGAAAAAATGAATTTGTGGGTTTATCTTTTTCTTATTTTTTTCTTGCTTATTTTATTGCTTTGTAGAATAGATTTACTTTCATGCAATTTAATTTCATACAATTTACTTTCATGCAATGTCCTTAATTCTTGCTCTTTAATTCTTGTAATTAATTTTAATTTTTCTTTTTTTCACTAATTAGCCTTGAGGCTTAAGATCTCTTGGGAATCACACCTTTTCTAAATGTGGAGCTATTATTTGGATCCCTAGAGATTGTTTGAAACTAGCATTATATCCAACTCATTCTTGTGGACTGAGATTTGCTAAGTGGATCTACTCTAGATTTCACCATCTTTAATCATCCTTCACATTTTACCTTCTTTATTTGTTACTTTGTTTTCTCTTTTCTTTTGTTCATGGAGATCATAATTGGGGTCTCTAGAGATTGTTTGAAACTACCTTCATATCCTACTCACTCTTATGAGATTGAGATTAGCTAAGTGAATCTACTCTAGACTCCCCCTATCTTAAATCAACCATCCATCTTTTACTTTCTTGCTCTTCATTTAGTTGTTTCTTTTCTTTCTTTTTCTTCTAATTTTCATGCTCACTTTACTTTTCTCTTGCTTTTCTTTTATTTGCACATATTCACTCTCACTTCATTCTCAATCACATTTTCTTTACTCTTGCTTTTCTTTTATTTGCACATATTCATTTCCATATTCTAAATCTTTCCACACTCACTTCCTTTCTCATTTGTATTTTTATTCGCACTAAATCACAACCACTTTCTAATCTCTCCACATCCACTTTCACTTTACTTTAATCCTCATTATCTTGCACATATTAAGAACCAAATTTGACTAAACTTACAACGCCTTCCTCGAGGGATTCGACAATCTTATATACTATAACTTGATAAGTTGTGCACTTGCAACTTTAGGGTTCACCATTATTTTCCTATTAAGTTTTTGGTGCCGTTGCCGAGGAAGGCATTTATTTGTAGGATTTTTCTATATTTGGTTCTTTAACTTGTATATTTTCTTATGAAGGAACCTCTTTGAGCTTGATGATCAAGAGTTGAAGATTCGAGATTGAAGAATTGCCTTCAAAAAGGCTAGGATAGCTTTTGCGTGGGTAACTTTTCTATCTAGTATTTTTAATTCCACCCTTTAGATAGTTCATTCACATTAGAGACAATTAGGATTTAAAAAAATTTTAAAAATAAAAAAGAAAAAAAAAGATTTTACTTTTGTCGACCCTAATAAAATTCACCATCCACTTGAATAATTACTAAAAAGATAATAAATTCAAACAAGAGCTCTCCTTCTCACACTTTGTTTGATTATGGACCATAATAAAAAATGAAAAGCTTTTTGTTTTTGCATCCTTTTTATTTACTTTTAATTTCTAGGGTTGCATTGCATATAAATAGTAGGAATTCACCAAAGTGATTTGAGCATCTTGATTTGGCACACACTTGAAAATATTTTTAAGGACAAAACACATTAATCAAGATAAGGTGAGGGATTTCATCACCCTTTTCTTAACCCACAAATCACTAATTCCTCACTACACAAATCCAAGCCTTTAAAAATTCATTAGACGTTGGCCCCTAAGGATTCGAGCTCATTAAGTAACAATAATTCCTTAAGTGAACCGGTCCAAGTTTATTTAGATTAATTGGTGTCTAAGGCAAGGTTTAGGGGTTGCGTAAAGCGCTTCGCAAGGAACGAGGTACTTAATTGATCTTTGATCTTCCTCTAGTACTATCCTTACCTGGCTAATTACCCGAGTAAACTATGATCTTTTCACTAAGGGAATTTTTGGTTAGGAGCTGGTCTAGTGAAGTTTAGCTTAACCCTAGAAGTTAGGGTGATTGAAAAGTATTTGCATTGATTTGTTTGTGGTAGGTTTTCCTTTTTCTTTTCTCATCATCATCTTTTTAATTTTTTTTTATTTTCTTTCTTTTCTTTCCTCTTAAAAAAAACTAACTTTAGTTATTAAAAAATAATAATTTTGGTTTATGCAAACTTGGTTTAGGGATAATACAAATCGTTTGATTTGCATTGAACCACCTTTTGAAATCAACAATATGGACAACCCTAACTCACCCATTCTCCAAGATGTTTGTTACCCCACTAGAAATGCAATCCCCTCTTACATAAAACTCCCCGAGGTCAATGGAGCAAATTTCAAACTTCGACCGCATTTTATTAACATGCTTCCCAAATTCCTAGGAATAGAAACTAAAGACGCATACATTTTAGTCTCCGAATTTGAAGAAGTTTGCCTCATGATTAAGATGAGGGACTTAACCGAAGATGCGATCAAACTCCGATTTATTCCATTTGCCCTTAAGGACAAGGCTAAGAAATGGCTGTACAGCTTGCCTACAAATTCCATCTCAACTTGGAATGAATCTGTCACCGTGTTTCTTAAGAAATTCTTTCCTATTCATAAAACGGTCAAGCTTCAAAACAACATCATGAATTTTAAAATTATCCCGGGAGAACCCTTGTGGAAGTATTTTGATAGGTTTAAGGATCTTCTCATCCAATGTCCTCATCATGGTCTTGAAAAATGGCGACTTCACCAAATCATCTATGAAGGATTGGACTATTCTTCAAAAACTTTCTTAGAGTCCATGTGTCAAGGGGATTTCATGAAGAAAAATATAGATGAAGCATGAGACTTTTTAGAGGGTTTATCTGAGAAAACCATGCAGCGGGAACACTGCGATGACCGAGTTTCATCCGTTCCCCCAACCTAGAACCAGTGGTCTGTCCTTAGAAATGAACATAGCCTCTGAAGCAAAAATGGCTACAATCATGCGTAGGTTAGAAGCTTTAGAAGTCAAGGAACGAGCTCTAGCTCAAATGAATCAAGTTTCTACCTCAGAATGTCATAATTGTCTGTCTCCATCTCATGTTTCAGAGGAATGTCCTCTCTTAGGAAATAATCAACCACTAGGCCAGGTCAACGCTGCATTCCAGCGTCCAATGAATGATCCGTTCTCTCCAAGCTACAATCCCAGTTGGAGAAATCATCCAAATCTTGCATGGAACCAAGAAAACTTCTCCGGTAACCAAACTTTCACTCTCGCTTCAAATCAACAATTTCCTAGGGGAAACAAGGTTCCGTTCTGTTCTCAACCCAACTTTCAACATTCAAATCTGCCATTTCAGTCTCCTCACCATCAGTCCTTAAATTCCACTCCCCCAAATGCCGAACATGATAAACGTCTCAATATTTTGGAAAAGAGTTTAGAAACTATAATAAAGGCCTCTACACAAACCACCAACTTGTTGATTCAAACATCCAACACTTTGAATACCTTTATGTAATCAACCGGACAAATTCTTACTGCTAACACTCAAGCCATAGCTAGATTAGAAACCCAACTTGGACAACTAGCTAGTGCTGTGAGTGAGAGAGAAAAAGGAACATTTTCGAGTCAACCGGTGACCAACCCTAAGGACACGGGATCAAGTTCATCCGACCAAGCTCAAGTGAATGCAATCCATTCACTACGGTCAGGAAAACAAGTTGATAATCAAGTTGGAGCGCCTCCAAGTGAAACCCTTGAACCAGAACAAATTATCTCTCCTTCTGATGAATCTATCCAGCAATCACCCATTTCTAATGACCAAGAACCTGAACCTGAACTTGAGCCTAATCTTGATGGGTTTAAACCAGTTGCTCCATACCCAGATAGACTCAGGCCTAGGAATCACTCCCCTCAGGAGGAGAAGATCCTAGAAACCTTCAAGCAGGTAAAGGTCAATATTCCTCTCTTAGATGTCATTGAACAAATTCCTTCTTATGCCAAGTTTTTGAAGGAATTGTGTACCAAAAAGAGGAGAATAAATGTTCTAAAGAAAGTCTTTCTTGCCGCCAATATCAGTGATGTCCTCTCAAAGTCTGTACCATTAAAACATAAGGATCCAGATTGTCCTACCATCCCATGTGTCATCGGTAACACTCGTATCGATAAAGCGTTTTTAGACTTAGGGGCCAGTGTCAACTTACTTCCGTATTCGATCTAC
This sequence comes from Asparagus setaceus, assembly GCA_012295165.1. NCBI lineage: Eukaryota > Viridiplantae > Streptophyta > Magnoliopsida > Asparagales > Asparagaceae > Asparagus > Asparagus setaceus. The sequence goes on along the minus strand of CM022708.1, from coordinate 12,834,659 downwards.
TAACAACAAGGTGTTGGGGAGCTCAAGCCAACTAGATACACACTTCAGTTAGCTGATAGATCTGTTAAGGTCCCTATGGGTGAACTAACAGATGTATTGATAAAGGTTGGTGATTTTATTTTTCCTGTTGATTTCGTAGTCCTGGAAACGCAACCCATTTCTAATCCTAAAGGACAGATACCCGTGATCTTAGGAAGACCGTTCTTAGCTACTTCTAATACTCTCATCAACTGTAGAACTGGTCACATGAAGCTGTCCTTTGGGAATCTAACTGCTGAACTTAATATTTTCAATCCAGGAAACAATATTGATAATCAACCTTTAGAAATAAATTACCTTCAGGAAAGTCCAATTGAAGAGGAGAATGAATCAGATCTGGGTTTTGCGAAAATTTTCGGTAAAGAACCGTTATTTTTAGAAAAATCAGATCCGATTTTTGAGAAAACTAGAACTGTGCTTGAACAAACCTTTGAAGAACTCTTTTCAGATGAACTTCGCTTTTTAGAAAATAAACAATCAGAATTTAAACCCTCAAATATAGATCTTAGGTTTGAGAAAAATTTCAAAGAAAATTTGGTTGCACAAATTTTGTTAATAAAGAAGCTAAGTTCAAATTGCATAACACCATTGAAACCTACCTTGAATTAATGCAAAAATCATTGAACCCCTTGGAATGTTTTGAATCTGAGCACTTCATTGTTTATATCATTTTAAATCTCTTTAGAATCCGAGGTAGAATCTTCAACAATAAGGTAGGATTTAATGTAGAATTTGAACTTTTCATCTTTCATCTTTTATTCTACATTTGCTTGTCTTTGTGTCTCATCATAATAATAAAAAGAATTTATTCTTCTCTCATTTGAGAGTTTCTTGTTCTTTTTGAAAAAAAAAGAGAAGAAATTTTGACTTCATCCTCCTCATACCAAAGGTAATTACAGATTTTTTTCATTGTTCGAAGCCGGCCGAACAAATATAAGTACTTCATTTTTATCTGCTTTACTTTGTGCATTATAGAGTTTGTATTGAGGACAATGCAAAATTTAGGTGTGGGGGTGGGGATTAGTCATTTCTCCTCTTTATCTTAGTCATTTTTCCCTCCTCTTTATCTTAGTCATTTTTTCCTCTTTTTCTTAACAATTTTCTTTTTATGTCATTTTTTTTCTTTAAAAATCACTTGCCAACTTAATAAAGTTGATTAATAATTGATCTAATTGATAAATTTTAAATCCTTAGTTAGTTTTATACTCAAGTATACCTTTTATGATAACTCCAAATAAATTTCTTAAGAAATGATTTTCAAAGTAGTATACTTCACTTAAGTTTGTACTTTGACTTTTAATTAAAATAATAAAATTTTTGCAAGGTTATCTTGAAGTTGAAAACAAATTTTCAAGTTGTCTTGATCTAAAATTTTTTTTAGACATATATATACATATACACAAATATATTTTTTTTTTAAAAACTAACTTTACAAAAGAAGAGTGCGAAAAATGAGCACCAATTAAAATTCTCTTAAAATCCAAGATGGTTCTATCTTACTAAGCCTAAGTTGACCGAGTAATTAAACCCAAGGAGTATTTTCATGCTTAATGACCTAAGCCCAATTAGGCTGGGACTCATTGGCCCAAAACTTGTTAAATGGTCACTTAGAAAGCCCGATCAAGTAGAACAAAATCACCAAGGAATAAAGAGTTAAAAAAATTTTACTAACAATATTTTTATATATATAGTTATATTTGTATATATGTTCTTGAAAAATAAATTGATTAAGAGACTTGCAAATTATTTAAAACAAAGAGTTAGCATGTTCTTTTCAAAACTTTTAAATTAAATTTCTAAGCTAGACTTGGCTTTGTATAACTATAATGAAAAGATTTTCTAAGAGATTTACCTTAGAGTTATATATAAAAACATTTTCTTGAGTAAAAACTAGCTTCAATTAGATTGTTTAAATATATCAAGTAAATTAATTATTCATAAACTTCTTTAAATTGGTAAAGTTGACCGAATTTTGTTGGTATATTCACTGCAAACCCTCACAAGACTACAACTCGTCCACTAGGATAACCAAGAGGTTTTAAAGGCTTATTGTATGTGCTAAATACAACCGCGATTCCTGTGAAAGTGAGTTATGATTTTTCTTTCTTTTCAATTTCTTTCTTTGCTAGAGGACTAGCAAAAGTTTAGGTGTGGGGGTATTTGATCATCACATTTTATTGCACTTTTATACCCTCATTATCTATTTTATTCGAATAAATATATCTTCTAATAATAATTTTTATCTTAATTTACAGGTAATATAGAATTATTGAATAAAAGCCCAAATGAAGATTATTTCAAGCCCAAAAGATCTCTAATGAAGTCCAGAATGCCTAAATCTAAAGCCCACGACTAAGTTTAGAAGCAAAATCTCAACACTCATTACTTTCTTGACCAGAATTATTAATAACTTGGCTAGCAATTGAGAATCAAATCAAATATGAAAAAAATAAAGTCAAATTCGTGCTCAGGATGGTCAACCGCAAAGAAAAGGCGATATCTCCCAATCCGGAAAGTAGAACTCAACATATTATATATGAAAATCGCCTACCTCGACGAGATGGAACCATCTAAATTACCAGATTCTCAAAATTTCATCAGTAACAGCGGGTTATGATAGAAATCCAAATTTAAGTGATATATATTCAATGATTTGAAGGCCAAGTTAAATTCTAAGAAGCCCAAGAGCATTCAAGAGAAGCCCAAGAATTTTAAATGAATTAAATACAAAGGAAATAAAGCCCACAAAGCCCATCTCTCAAGTATTAAATCAATGGTCTAGATTATTTTGAGAGATCCTATGGTTATGAGGGTTGCTTGGGGCCTAAGCCAAATCCTATGGTTGTGAGGATTACTTGGGGGCCAAGACAAATCCAAAGATTGTGAGAGATTCTTGTTATCTATAAATAGAGGGGTAGAGCAAGGGCTTGAGATTGTGAAGTATTTTGTAAACTCTTTTTGGAGAGGAGGGTTACTCTTAATTGAGAAGACCTTTTAAATTGTAACTTTTTATTACAATTAATAAAAAAAATATTTTCACCCCTTCATAATTTTTTTCTTCATAATTTTACCTTCTTTATTTATCACTTTGTTTTTCTCTTTTCTTTTGTTCATGGAGATCATAATTGGGGATCTCTAGAGATTGTTTGAAACTAGCTTCATATCCTACTCACTCTTGTGAGATTGAGATTAGCTAAGTGAAACTAGCATTATATCCAACTCATTCTTGTGAGATTGAGATTTGCTAAGTGGATCTACTCTAGATTCCACCATCTTTAATCATCCTTCATATTTTACCTTCTTTATTTATCACTTTGTTTTTCTCTTTTCTTTTGTTCATGGAGGTCATAATTGGGGATCTCTAGAGATTGTTTGAAACTAGCTTCATATCCTACTCACTCTTGTGAGATTGAGATTAGCTAAGTGAATCTACTCTAGACTCTCCCTATCTTAATTTAACCTCCATCTTTTACTTTCTTGCTATTCATTTAGTTATTTCTTTTCTTTCTTTTCTTCTAATTTTCATACTCACTTTACTTCTCTCTTGCTTTTCTTTTATTTGCACATATTCACTCTCACTTCATTCTCAATCACATTTTCTTTACTCTTGCTTTTCTTTTATTTGCACATATTCACTTCCACATTCTAAATTTTCCACACTCACTTCCTTTCTCATTTGTATTTTTATTAGCACTAAATCACAATCACTTTCTAATCTCCACATCCACTTTCACTTTGCTTTAATCCTAATTGTTTTGCACATATTAAGAACCAAATTTGACTAAACTTACAACGCCTTCCTCGAGGGATTCGACAATCTTATATACTATAACTTTATAAGTTGTGCACTTGCAACTTTAGGGTTCACCATTATTTTCCTATCAATATATTTATTTAAATAAACTAGATAATGAGGGTATAAAAGTGTAATAAAATATGATGATCGAAATTCACGTGACTCTTTATCCTATCGAGAAGATTAAATATAGACACCTAATCTTACATTCACCTAAGAATTTAATAGTGGGTAAATAATGCAAAGTTGCAAGTTCACAACTATCAAGTTATGGTATAGTATAGATATCGAACTCACAAGGACGGTGTGTGTTTGGCAATTCGAAATTCGGTCCTAGAAAAATATGGACAAAAATGAGTGAAAGTGAAAGTGTAGAGATATAGAGTGGGATTTGTCTTGAAAAAGAAAGATAAAACAAGAGGGACAAAGGAGGAAACAAATAAAAAGAAAACAAAGATGCAACTAAAAAATAAAAAATAAAAACAAGAAAATAGGAAGAAGTAGGAAGAAGAGAAAAACCAACAAAATTAAATTAAAAGAGAAAAATCAAGAAAGAAAGAGAAAAATCAAATCAAGAATGATTAACGAAAATCAAATAAAAATCTACTAGTTAATTTCAATTAGATTATATGAACTACTCTTTTTATCATATTTTACTTTAGATTTGCTAAGCATAGACTATCAAACCACATAAGGAAAATATAATCTATCAAATTATCATTCAAGCAAAATCACCAGTCCTAAAAAGAATAAGCAACTAGATAGTAATTCTAGAATTCATAAGCATAATCTATCAAACCACTTAAGATAAGCATAGAATATATAATTCTTCTTTTACCAATTAGTTATCTAGTTAATTATCCTAAACATGATCATTTTAAGCATAAAGAGAGCAATCCATAAATCATAAAAGAAATTAAACTAATTTCATACAATCATAGATTTCATACAAGAATTAGTTACTCATTTTGTAACATGAAAATAAGAAAATAAAATCTATAATAGTAAGTATAAAAGAACAAGAGGTAAATCTAAACTACAAGCACTACAAAAACGAAATAGAAAATCAAAGCATAAAAAGCAAGAAAATAAAATCTACACTTTAAAAGCATGAAATAAATCTACACTACATAGCAATAAATCTGATCTACAAAATATGAAATTAAAATAAGAAAATAAAGGAGAAAAATAGAAACTTATAGTGCAAGGGGTTGGCCTTGTAAGCAAATCTTTATCTTCATCATCAAAGAGAAGAAAAGAAAAATGAAAAGGAGGAAAATAATTTTATTTACTGTAAATAAAAAGTTTACAATTTTTGTAAGGTCTTTTAATTAAGAATAACCCTCCTCTCAAAAATAAAGTTTTTTCTACAAACTTTTTCACAACCCAAGCCCCTCACTCTCTACCCCTATTTATAGCCTACTACAATCAACAAGTCCCTTTGAATTTGTCTTGAGCTCCAAAAAATAAATTTCAGCCATTCATTGTTCAATTGCGATTATGTTAGGAACTAATCGGTCAGCTGACAGATAAGCCAATTCATTAACCAATCGAGTAGTCAATCGATTGGAATCTCTCAAATTTGCCACTCCAGATAGCTCCATCTCATTGAGATAGAAAATTTCCATATATAATATGTTAGATTCCACTTTCTACAGATTGGATCATTATTTCTTCGGCTTCTTATAGGCTTCAATTAGAAATTCAAGAAGAGGTATATTGGGCTTCTTTGAGTTCTTATTTGATAAATCATTTATTACTTGTAAATTTATAAAATAAACGTTATTAGCAAGTATATTTACTCAATAAAATAAAATATACAATAAAATAGATAATAAGGGTATAAAAGTGTAATAAAATGTGATGATCAAATTTTCATCAAATTAAATCTTATCCTTAATTATAAAAATCTAATAATTAAATATTTTCTAATACTTATCAGATTATAACTATCCATAATTTAAAAAATCTCATAATTATATATTTAAAAATAGAAATTAAATAAAACACTCATGTAAAGAGCTTCTCTACATAAAATCATACATTAATTTTAGAAAAGCCCCCAATTATTTTAATATGAGAAAAGCCCCTCATGTTTTAGCATATTGTAGATAACCCTCTGAACTATGAAAAATTGAGATAACCCCTTGAACTTTCCTCACTTAACCACACTCAAATATGAGGCATGTGTTAGAAAACTCCGTCAACTATTGAGAAACTCTCTCAAGTTTGAGCTTGTTGTAGAAAACCCTCCTCAAGTTTGAATGTTTGAGAAATCCTATTATAGTTCAAGATCTTATTGGTGCCCATTTTTTTTGCACTCTGTTTTCTTATTTTTTTCATTTTGAGTTAGTGTGTGTGTGTATATATATATATATATATATATATATATATATATATATATATATATATATATATATATATATATATATATATATAGATAGATATAACTTGAGAAAAATTTTAGATCAAGGGGACTTTGAGAACTTGTTATCCACTCTAAGTTAAACATGAAAAAATTAGTTACTTCAAATAAAGTCTTAAGTTAGAGCTAGGATAAAGTATATTATTTTGAAAATCATTTCTTACAAATTTATTTAGAGTTATCATAAAACGGCTAACTTGAGTATAAGACTAACTAATAACCAAAGAGTTTAGAATTCATCAAGTAAATTAATTATTAATTAACTTTATCAATATGGCAAGTGACATTTTTAAGGCAAGAAAAGAAGAATGAAAGAAAGGATAAAATAGATAGAAAATATGACTAATCCCCACCCCACACACCAAAATTTTGCATTGTCCTCAAAGTAAACTATATGATGCACAAAATAAAACATATAGAAAATGAAGCACTTACATTTATTTGATCAACATAGAACAATGATAAAAAATCTACATTTACCATTGGTATGAGGAGGATGTAGCCAAAAAATTTATTTTCTCTTTTTCTTCATTTTTAAAATTTTTTATTTTTTTCAAAAGAACAAGAAACTCTCAAATGAGAGAAGAATAATTTTTATTATCTTATTATTATGAAACAGAGTAGAGATATAGAATAAAAGTTTTAAAATGAGAAGCTCAAGTCCTACATCAAATCCTACCTTATTTCTAAAAATTCTACTTGGAATTTAAAGAAGTGTAAAATGATGAACTCTAATATATGCTTGAATTCTGTTCTCTCTGGAGTTTCAGTAATTTTTGCAGCATGTTATGGTAGGTTGGTAAGGAGTAATCAGTCAAACCAAAATCAATGTGTATGCCGTTAACATGCATTTCCATCGATGAAATGTTGGGTTCAGGATTGGACAAAAGATCAGAATATTGTTCTAACTCCTCAAAGAACTCAATCTTAGCACTGAAAATCTCCTCTAAACTTGGGTTCATGATCAAGATTTGATGAACTGATTGTTCCATATCTTATCTAGAAATTCAATTTCTTCATCAAAAAGCCTGATTTCTTTATTAATGATTTCCTCAAAACTCAAGTCAATAAAATCTAACTCACCCTCCCCTTCTAGTTGTTCACTTGATATTTCATAGAGGCAGTCCACTTCTAGGGGTTGATTTGATGGATCAGCCGGCTGGTTCCCTAGAATAAAAATGTGAAGATTAACAATCATGTTGCCAAAGGACAGCTTTATTTGACTAGTTCTACAGTTAATTAGTGCATTAGAAGTTGCTAAGAACGGTTTTCCTAGAATAATAGGTATTTGACCTTTGGGATTGGAAACGGACTGTATTTTCAAGATTATAAAATCAACAGGAAAAGTAACCCCAACCTTGATTAGAACATCCTTGATAATCACAATTTAATTATAATTTTATACCCTCATTACCTATTTTATATGAATAAATATCCTGCTAATAACTATTTTTATCTTAATTTGCAGGCTAATAGAGTATTAATGAATAAGAGCCCATATGACTCAAATCCTCTGAATTTCTACCAATTTTTGAAGCCCAAATCTGAAGACAAACGACGGCCTAAGACACCTAAGGAATCCAAGAAGAATTCGTGCAAAAATATCAAGAAAAGATAAAATCGGTTACAAACCAACCGATTGGCCAATCGGTCGGACAATCGGTCGGCCAACCGATTGGCTAACCGATTGGCCGATCGGTTGGTTCACAATAGATTTGAATTAAGGCCTGATTTCTCTTCCTTGGTGGCCAAGTTTGATCCAATAGTTCACATCAACTCCGTTGGGCTATAAATAGAGTGGTAGAGGGAGAGGTTTGAGTGTGAAATATTTTGTAAAAACTCCATTTGGAGAGGAGGGTTACTCTTAATTGAGAAGACCTTCTAAAAATTATAACTTTTGTTACACAATAAATAAAATTTTTCACCCCTTCAATTTCCTTTGTCTTCTTCTTATCCAAGGACCAAAAGGAGGATGAGATGAAGATCAGGAGTTGTAGGTTTCTATTTTATTTCTTTTACATTTCTTTTTCATTTCTTGTTCATTTATATGCTTGGTAGTTTAGATTTACTTTCATGCAATTTACTTTCGTGTCTTGTCTTTAATTTGTAGTATAGATTTATTTCCTTGTAATTAGTTAGATTGTCTTTATTTCTTTTCTTCTCATTTTCTTTTCTTTTTCTTTTATTTCTTTGCTCTTATTTTCCTTTTTGTACTTAGTTTTTTCCTCCTCCCTCTCTTGATTTCTTTTATTTTTCAAAGATGTGGAACTAACCTCTTGTGGGGATCTAGTTTTGCATGAAACTAGTCTAATTCTCTCTTATATTTGTGAATCACTCTCTTATGGTTAAAAGATCATGTTTAGGCTAATCAACTAGAGAACTAATCGACAGAAGAAGAATTTGATAGTCTATGCTTTTCTTAAGTGGTTTGATAGGTTATGCTTATGAATTCTAAAGTTACTATCTTGTTGTTATTCTCCTCATGAGTATTGATTTCATTTAGGTGATAATTTGATAGGTTATGATTTCCTTAAGTGGTTTGATAGTCTATGCTTAATAAATCTAAAATGAAATGCGATAAAAGAGAATGGTTCATATCTTATAAGTAAGATTAGCTAGTGGATTCAATTCTAGATTTCTTCATATCTCTAATTGAATCCTCCATCTTTGCTTTATTGATTTTATTTTCTTGATCTTGATTTTCCTTTACTCTCTCCTCTCTCTCAATCTTGTTTTCTTTTATTTTGCACATAATCCACAATCCACTCTCCAAACTTTTTATAACCACTTTCACCATGTACATAAACTCCTAATTATCGCGCATAATTTGAGAACCAAAACATGAACAAACTCTTCCTACTTCCCGTTCCTTGTGGGATCGATAACTGTTTATACTCTAACTTGATAGGTTGTATACTTGCAACTCTAGGACATCATTTAGTCCCCATCAAGTTTTTGGCGCCGTTGCCGGGGAACGGCGGGCGCATTGGTAGGATTTTGATTAACTTTGGTTCCTTATTTTGTGTGTTTTTTTTTGTGTAGGAACTTGGAGCTTGAAGGTTAAGAGTTGAATATTTGAGATTGAGGATTTGCCTCCAACGAGACTTTGCATTGCTTTTGCGTGGGTAACTTCTCTATCTAGTATTTTCAATTCCACCCTTAGTTAGTTCACCACATTAGAGACAATTAGGACTTAAAAAAAAGATTTTACTTTTGTTGACCATAATAAATTTCACCCTCCACTTGGATTGTTAATAACAAGATAATAAATTCAAACAAGAGCTCTCCTTCTCACACTTTGTTTGATTGTGGACCATAATTAAAAAAAAATTTCTTTTGCATCCTTTTTAGTTACTTTTAAATTCCTAGGGTTGCATTTCCATATAATAGTAGGAATTCACCAAAGTGATTTGCGCATCTTGATTTGGCACACACTTGAAAATATTTTTAAGGGCAAAACCCGTTAATCAAGATAAGGTGAGGGATTTCATCACCCTTTCCTTAGCCCAAAAATCACTAATTCCTCATTACACAACCCAAGCCTTTTAAAACTAATTAGACGTTGGCCCCTAAGAATTCGAGCTCATTAAGGAACAATAATTCCTTAAGTGAACCGGTCCAAGTTTATTTGGATTAATTGGTATCTAAGGCATGGTTTAGGGGTTGCGTAAAGCGCTCCGCAAGGAATGAGGTACTTAATTGATCTTTGATCTCCCTCTAGTACTATCCATACCTGGCTAATTACCTGACTAAACTTTGATCTTTTCACTAAGGGAATTTTTGGTTAGGAGCTGGTCTAAGTTGAGTTTAGGCTTAACCCTAGAGTTTAGAGTGATTGAAAAGTGTTTGCAATTATTTGTTTTTAGTTAGTTATTCTTTTTTTTCCCTTGTCTCATCTTCTCTTTAATCTTTTAGCCTTCTTTCTTTTCTTTAAAAAAAATTTTAAAAAGAATTTGTTTTGGTGTATGCAAACTTGGATTAGGGATAATACAAATCGTTTAATCCGTGTTGATTCATCCTTTGAAACATTTCAAGAAATGACCAACCCTAATCCACCCGTTCTTCAAGATATATGTTACCCAACTAGGAATGCAATCCCTTCGTGCATTAAGCTCCCCGATGCAAATGGAACCAATTTTGAACTTCGACCGCATTTCATAAACATGCTCCCAAAATTCTTAGGAGTCGAAACCGAAGACGCATACATCTTTATCTCCGAATTTGAAGAAGTTTGCCTCATGATTAAGATGAGGGACTTATCCGAGGATGCGATCAAGCTTCGATTTATTCCTTTTGCCCTTAAGGACAAAGCCAAAAAATGACTGTATAGCTTACCCACAGATTCCATCTCAACTTAGAAATATCATTCAAAGTTTTAAAATTGTCTTGGGAGAGCCTTTTTAGAAGTATTTTGACAAATTTAAGGATCTTCTTATCCAATGTCCTCACCATGGCCTTGAAAAGTGGCGATTATGCCAAATCATTTGCGAAGGATTGGATTATTCTTCAAAAACTTCCTTAGAGTCAATGTGTCAAGGGGATTTCATGAAGAAAAATGCTGATGAAGCTTGGGACTTTTTAGAGAGTTTATCCGAGAAAACCATGCAGCGTGAACATTGTGATGACCGAGTTTTATCAGTTTCCCAACCAAAAACCAGTGGTCTTTCCTTAGAAATAAATATAGCCGCTGAAGCAAAGATAGCGACGATCATGCATAGGTTAGAAGCTTTAGAAGTCAAAGAACGAGCTCCCGCTCAAATCAATCAAGTTTCAGCCGCAGGATGTCATAACTGTCAGTCTCCATCTCATGTTTCAGATGAATGTCCTCTTTTAGGACCCGGTCAGCCACTAGGTCAGATAAACGCTGCATTCCAGCGTCCGGTGAATGATCCATTTTCTCCAACCTACAATTCAGGTTGGAGAAATCAACCGAAATTTGCATGGAACCAGGGAAACCACTCCGGGAATTAAAATTTCACTCCCTCTTCAAACCAATAATTTCCTAGGGGAAACACAGTTCCTCTCAATTTTCCACAACCGAATCTGTCATTTCAAAATCAGTCTCCTCATCACCAATCTGCAAATCACACTCCTCAAATTGCTGATCATGATAAACGTCTTAATGTTTTGGAAAAGGGTCTAGAAACTTTGATTAAAACCTCTACACAGACCACGAACTTGTTGACTCAAACATCAAACACGTTGAATTCCTTCATGCAATCAACCGGGCAAATCCTCACTTCCAACACTCAAGCCATAGCTAGGTTAGAAACCCAACTTGGTCAACTAACTAATGCCATGAGTGAGAGAGAGAAAGGAACTTTTCCGAGTCAACCTGTGACCAACCCAAAGGACATGTGTACAAGTTCAGCCTATGAGGCTCAAGTGAATGCAATCCATTCACTCCGATCAGGTAGAGAAGTCGATAATCAGGTTAGAATGCCTCCAAGCCAAACCCATGAACCCGAACAAGTTATTTCTCCTTCTAATAATCACCCAATTCTGATAACCAAGAGCCTGAACCCGAACCTGAGCCTAATCTTGATAGGTTTAAACCAGTTGCTCCATATCCAGATAGACTCAGGCCTAGGAATCACTCCCCTCAGGAGGAGAAGATCCTAGAAACCTTCAAGCAGGTTAAGATCAACATTCCTCTCTTAGATATAATTGAACAAATCTCGACTTATGCTAAATTTTTTGAAAGATTTGTGCACTAAAAAGAGAATAATAAATATTCCGAAGAAAGTCTTTCTTGCTGCCAATATCACTGATATAATCTCAAAGTCCATGCCTCTGAAACATAAGGATCCAGGTTGCCCTACCATCCCTTGTATCATTGGTAATAGTCACATTGATAAGGCACTTTTAGACTTAGGGGCCAGTGTTAATTTACTTCCATACTCGGTCTATCAACAACTAGGTGTAGGAGAACTCAAACCTACCAAATGCAACATACAATTAGCTGATAGATCAGTCAAAGTCCCCATGGGTGAGATAACAGATGTTTTGATTAAGGTTGGAGAATTTATTTTCCCTGTGGATTTCATCGTCCTGGAAACGCAGCCTGTTTCCAATCCAAAAGGACAGATATCTGTCATCTTTGGAAGACCGTTCTTAGCCACGTCTAATGCTCTTATCAACTGTAGAACTGGTCAAATGAAGCTGTCCTTTGGGAATATGGCTGCTGATATTAATATTTTCAATGTAGAGAATCAGCCAACTAATCAACCTTTTGAAATAAATTACATTCAGGAGATAGAAGAAGAGAATGAGATAGACCTTAGTTTTGAGGAAATTTTTGCTGAGGAATTGAAAAGTTTTGCTGAGAATGAGGAAACTGTTGAAGAACTATTTTCAAATGAACTTAGATTTTTTTGAAAATAACCAACCAAAACGTCAAACCTTAAATTTTGTATTTGAGGAAATTTTTAAAGAAGACTTGGTTGCACATAGTTTTGTTAATAAAGAATCTAAGTTCAAAAAGCACAACACCATTGTTACCTACCTTCTATTGCTTCAAACATCATCGAAAACCTCAAATTTTTCAAAATATAAACACATCTTTTATATTATTTTTGATTTCTTTAAATTTCGAGGTAGAATTTTCAGCAATAAGGTAGGACTTAATGTGGAATATGAGCTTTTATGTTTTATCTGTTATTCTACATTTGTATTTTTGTCCCACAATAATAATAAAAGAATTTATTCTTCTCTCATGTGAGAGTTTCTTGTTCATTTAAAAAAAACATATGAAAAAAAATATATAAACATATGAAAAAAAGAATAAATTTTGATTTCATCCTCCTCATACCAAAGGTAATTGCATATTTCTTTTTATTGTTCTAGGTCGACCGAACAAATGTAAGTGCTTCAATTCTTATATGTTTTACTTTGTGCATAATCAATTTACATTGAGGACAATGCAAAATTTAGGTGTGGGGGTGGGGATTAGTCATTTTGCTCTTTATCTTAGTCATTTTCCTCTTTTTATTACCATTTTTTTCTTTTTATGTCATCTCTTTCCTCTTTTCATATAAAAAATAGTCACTTGCCAACTTAATAGAGTTGATTAATAATTGATCTACTTGATAGAATTTAAGTATTCTAATCTTTAACTAGTTTTATACTCAAGCTCACCTTTTATAATAACTCTAAATAAATTTCTTAAGAAAATAATTTTCAAAGTAGTATATTTCACTTAAGTCTTAACTTAGATTTTAAAGTAATGAAATTTTTGCATGTTTAGCTTAGAGTTAAAAATAATTTTCAAGTTGTCCTAATCTATATATCTTTCAAAATATATACATATACTCATATATAAATATATACATCATAAAAAAATCTTGAACTCCAATATGGTTCTATCTTATTAAGCCTAAGTTGACTAAGTAATTAAGCCCAAGGAGTATTCTCATACTTAATGACCTAAGCCCACTTGGGTTCGATCCATTGGGCCAAAACTCTTTAATGGTCACTTAGAAGCCGACAAAGTAGAACAAAATCACTATGGAATAAAGATTGTCAATATATATATATATATATATATATATATATATATATATATATATATATATATATATATATATATATATATATATATATATATATATGAGAAAAATGGAAAAACTTGGTACCAAGTTCCTTAAAGGAACTTGGTAGTGATGTGGACAAATTTGGTCCACAAGTCTAGCTTTTAAAAAATCTTTCTCTCTCCTCTTTCTCTCTCCTCTCTATTTCTCCCTTGAGGTGTGGACCAGATTTGTCCACCTCACTACCAAGTTCCTTTGAGGAACTTGGTACCAAGTTTCTCCATATTCCTCTATATATATATATATATATATATATATATATATATATATATATATATATATATATATATATATATATATATATATATATATATGAGAAAAATGGAAAAACTTGGTACCAAGTTCCTTAAAGGAACTTGGTAGTGATGTGGCACAATTCTAGCCCACACATTCAAGGAGGAGAGAGAGAGAATTATTTTTAAAGTTGCATGTGTGGGCTAGAATTGTCCACATCACTACCAAGTTCCTTTGAGGAACTTGGTACCAAGTTTTTTATTTTTCATTATATATATATATATATATATATATATATATATATATATATATATATATATATATATATATATATATATATATATATATAGGAGAGAGAAATATGGGTATGCTTGGTACCAAGCACCATTTTGGTGCTTGGTAGTGAGAATATCAATCACATCCACTCCTCAACTCATGTGCTTGTGGTCCTCCATTTGAGGAGTAGATGTGATTGATACACCTCAACTACCAAGTACTAAGTACTAAGCATACCCATTTTTCTCATATATATATATATATATATATATATATATATATATATATATATATATATATATATATATATATATATATATATATAATAATTTTATATATATATAACAAATATATCTATATAGTTATATTTATATATTTTTGAAAAATAAATTGATTAAGAGACTTGAAAATTTATTGAAACAAAGAGCTAGCATGTTCTCTTCAAAACTTTTATTTTTCTAAGTTAAACTTGGTTTTGTATAACTATGATGAAAAGATTTTCTAAAGAAACTTACCTTGGAGTTATGATAAAAATATTTTCTTGAGTAAAACCCGACTTTAATTAGAATGTTTGAATATATCAAACGAATTAATTATTCTCTAACTCTTTTGAATTGGCAAGTTGACTGAATTTTGTGAGTGTATTCACTGCAAACCTACACGAGACTACAACTCGTCCAGTGAGGTAACCCAGGGGTTTAAAGGCTTGTTGTATGCGCTAAATACAACCGCGATTCCTGTGAAAGTGAGTTAGGAATTTTTTTTCATGTTCTTTCTTTGCTAGAGGACTAGCAAATATTTAGGTGTGGGGGTATGTGATAATCATAATTTAATTATAATTTTATACCCTCATTATCTATTTTATATAAATAAATATCCTGCTAATAACTATTTTTATCTTAATTTGCAGGCTAATGGAGTATTAATGAATAAGAGCCCATATGACTCAAATCCTCTGAATTTCTACCAATTTTTAAAGCCCAAATCTGAAGACAAACGAAGGCCCAAGACACCCAAGGAATCTAAGAAGAATTTGTGAAAAAATATCAAGAAAAGACAAAATCGGTTACAAACCAACTGATTGGCCAATTGGTCGGACAATCGGTCGGCCAACCGATCGACCAACCGATTGGCCGATCGGTTGGTTCATAAAAGATTTGAATTAAGGCCTGATTTCTCTTCCTTGGTGGCCAAGTTTGATCCAATGGTTCACATCAACTCCGTTGGGCTATAAATAGAGGGGTAGAGGGAGAGGTTTGAGTGTGAAATATTTTATAAAAACTCTATTTAGAGAGGAGGGTTACTCTTAATTGAGAAGACCTTTCAAAAAATTATAACTTTTGTTACACGATAAATAAAATTTTTCACCCCTTCAATTTCCTTTCTCTACTTCTTATCCAATGACCAAAAGGAGGATGAGATGAAGATCAAGAGTTGTAGGTTTCTATTTTATTTCTTTTGCATTTCTTTTTCATTTCTTGTTCATTTATATGCTTTGTAGTTTAGATTTACTTTCATGCAATTTACTTTCATGTCTTGTCTTTAATTTGCAGTATAGATTTATTTTCTTGCAATTAGTTAGATTGTCTTTATTTCTTTTCTTCTCATTTTTTTCTTTTTCTTTATTTCTTTGCTCTTATTTTCCTTTTTGTACTTAGTTTTCTTTCCTCCTCCCTCTCTTGATTTCTTTTTATTTTTCAAAGATGTGGAACTAACCTCTTGTGGGGATCTAGTTTTGCATGAAACTAGTCTAATTCTCTCTTATATTTGTGAATCACTCTCTTATGCTTAAAAGATCATGTTTAGGCTAATCAACTAGAGAACTAATCGATAGAAGAAGAATTTGATAGTCTATGCTTTCCTTAAGTGGTTTGATAGGTTATGTTTATGAATTCTAGGATTACTATCTTGTTGTTATTCTCCTCATGAGTATTGATTTTATTTAGGTGATAATTTGATAGGTTATTGATGGGCAAAAACGAGTGTTTACCTTTTATAGTCGCAAGTGCACAACCATTGTCAAGTTATAGTATTTAAGATTGTCGATCCCACGAGGAACGGGAAATAGGAAGTGTTTGATTCAAGTTCGGTTCTCAAATTATGCGTGACAATTAGGGTTTTATTCAAGATAATATGAAAATATGATGAAGTGATGAGAGAGTGGATTTGGATTGTGTGTGAAAGGAATCACAATTAAAAAGACGAGAATTCAATAAGAGAGATGAAGGAATCTAGAATTGAATCCACTAGCTAACTCAAATTATAATCTACAAAAATTCTCTTTTACCACATCTCATATTAGATTTATTAAGCATAAGATATCAAACCACTTAAGGAAAGCATAACTTATCAAATTATCACCTAATTGAAATTCAAACTCATGAAGAGAGTAATAACAAGATAATAATCCTAGAATTCATAAGCATAGCCTATCAAACCACTTAAGGAAAGCATAAACTATCAAATTCTTCTTCTATCGATTAGTTCTCTAGTTGATTAACCTAAACATGATCTTTTAAGCATAAGAGAGATGATTCATAAACACAAAAGAGATGAGACTAGTTTCATGCAACCTAGATCCCCACAAGAGTTTAGTTCAACATCTTGGGAAATTCAAACAAATAGAAAAAGAAAGAAAATAAAAAGAAAAGAAAAATTCTAAACTAATCTAACTACAAAGCAATTAAATCTAAACTACAAAAGCTATTAAATCTAAACTACAAAGCAAATAAATAACAAGAAAGAAAAAGAAATAATAAAGAGAAATAAAGAGAAACCTGCAACTCATCATCATCAACTCATCCTCCTTTTGGTCCTTGAACAAGAAGAAGAAGATGGGATTGAAGGGGCGAAAATATTTATTTATTGAGGAAAAATTATTACAATGAAAGGTACTCTAAAACAAGAGCAACCCTTTCTCTCCAAAAGGAGTTTTACAAAATATTTCACACCTCTAAACCCTCAGCATTCACCCCTATTTATAGCCCAACGGAGTTGATGTGAACCATTGGATCAAACTTGGCCAAAAAGGAAGAGAAATCTTTCCTTAATTCGGAATCTGCTGCGCACCAATCGGTTGGCCAATCGGTTGGCCAACCGGTTGGTCAACCGATTGGTTCCCAACGGATTTTGTCTTTTCTTGGTATTTTTGCACGAATTCTTCTTGGATTCCCTTGGTATCTTGGGCCTTCGTTTGTCTTTAGTTTTGGGCTTCAAAAATTGGTAGAAATTCAGAGAATTTGAGTCATTTGAGCTTTTATTCATTAATACTCCATTATTCTGCAAAATAAGATAAAACATATTATTAGTAACATATTTATTGATATAAAATAGATAATGAGGTTATTAAAATGTCATTAAAATGTGATTATCAAATACCCCCACACCTAAACTTTTGCTAGTCCTCTAGCAAGGAAGAAAAATGAAAAATAAATAAGAATAAGAAAATGAAAAATGAGAAAATGAAAAATAAATAAGAATAAGAAAATGAAAATGAAAAATAAATAAGAAAAAGAAATAATAAAGAGAAATAAAGAGAAACCTGCAACTCATCATCATCAACTCATCCTCCTTTTGGTCCTTGAACAAGAAGAAGAAGATGGGATTGAAGGGCGAAAATATTTATTTATTGAGGAAAAATTATTACAATGAAAGGTACTCTAAAACAAGAGCAACCCTTTCTCCAAAAGGAGTTTTACAAAATATTTCACACCTCTAAACCCTCAGCATTCACCCCTATTTATAGCCCAACGGAGTTGATGTGAACCATTGGATCAAACTTGGCCAAAAAGGAAGAGAAATCTTTCCTTAATTCGGAATCTGCTGCACCAATCGGTTGGCCAACCGGTTGGTCAACCGATTGGTTCCCAACGGATTTTGTCTTTTCTTGGTATTTTTGCACGAATTCTTCTTGGATTCCTTGGTATCTTGGGCCTTCGCTTGTCTTTAGTTTTGGGCTTCAAAAATTGGTAGAAATTCAGAGAATTTGAGTCATTTGAGCTTTTATTCATTAATACTCCATTATTCTGCAAAATAAGATAAAACATATTATTAGTAACATATTTATTGATATAAAATAGATAATGAGGTTATTAAAATGTCATTAAAATGTGATTATCAAATACCCCACACCTAAACTTTTGCTAGTCCTCTAGCAAGGAAGAAAAATGAAAAAGAAAGAAAATAAAAAGAAAAGAAAAATTCTAAACTAATCTAACTACAAAGCAATTAAATCTAAACTACAAAAGCTATTAAATCTAAACTACAAAAGCTATTAAATCTAAACTACAAAAGCTATTAAATCTAAACTACAAAGCAATTAAATCTAAACTACAAAGCAATTAAATCTAAACTACAAAGCAATTAAATCTAAACTACAAAAGCTATTAAATCTAAACTACAAAGCAATTAAATCTAAACTACAAAAGCTATTAAATCTAAACTACAAAGCAATTAAATCTAAACTACAAAGCAAATAAATAACAAGAAAGAAAAAGAAATAATAAAGAGAAATAAAGAGAAACCTGCAACTCATCATCATCAACTCATCCTCCTTTTGGTCCTTGAACAAGAAGAAGAAGATGGGATTGAAGGGCTAAAATATTTATTTATTGAGGAAAAATTATTACAATGAAAGGTACTCTAAAACAAGAGCAACCCTTTCTCTCCAAAAGGAGTTTTACAAAATATTTCACACCTCTAAACCCTCAAAGATTCACCCCTATTTATAGCCCAACGGAGTTGATGTGAACCATTGGATCAAACTTGGTCAAAAAGGAAGAGAAATCTTTCCTTAATTCGGAATCTGCTGCACCAATCGGTTGGCCAACCGGTTGGTCAACCGATTGGTTCCCAACGGATTTTGTCTTTTCTTGGTATTTTTGCACGAATTCTTCTTGGATTCCCTTGGTATCTTGGGCCTTCGTTTGTCTTTAGTTTTGGGCTTCAAAAATTGGTAGAAATTCAGAGAATTTGAGTCATTTGAGCTTTTATTCATTAATACTCCATTATTAAAATAAGATAAAACATATTATTAGTAACATATTTATTGATATAAAATAGATAATGAGGTTATTAAAATGTCATTAAAATGTGATTATCAAATACCCCACACCTAAAAGTTGCATTGTCCTCAATGTAAATGCAGAAGTAACATGGAGAAGAGTGGAAGCACTTACAGATGTTCGGATGACTGGAACACCAAAAAAAATTGAAAACCGTGATTTACCCGCGGTAATGAGGGGAGACGAAACCAATTGTTGTTGTGTTTGTTTTTTTTTTTTCAGATATGCACGTGATTTACAAGTTTTTTTTTTAAAAGAACAAGAAACTCTCACATGAGAGAAGAATAAATTCTTTTATTATTGTTGTGGGACAAAAACAAAAATGTAGAATAAAAGATGAAACATGAGAAGCTCACATTCTACATTAACTCCTACCTTATTGCTGAAAATTCTACCCGAAATTTAAAGAATTTCAAAATGATATAATTATCGATGTGCTTAAATTCCAAAAATTTCGTGGTTTTAGTGATGTGTGCAAAGAATGGAAGGTAGGTATTAATGGTTGTATGCTTTTGAACTTAGATTCATTATTAACAAAAATTTCATCAAAAATGAAATCTTGTTGTTTTCTATTTTCTACAAACCTAGGTTCATTAACAAAGGGTTCTTCAAATGTTGGCATCAAGATGCATGTATTCAACATAATTCTCTCGCTCAAGGACTTGATTATTAACCCGTTATTCGACCGTTGTGAATGGATTGCATTCACTTGATCTTGAAAAGTTGAACTTGACCCGCGTTCCTTGGATTGGTCACGGGTTGACTCGGAAATGATCCTTTCTCTCTCTCACTTATAGCGCTAGCTAGTTGACCAAGCTGGGTTTCTAATCTAGCTATGGCTTGAGTGTTGGAGTTGAGAATTTGTCATGTTGATTGCATAAAGGAGTTCATCGTGTTAGATGTTTGAGTCAACAAGTTCGTAGTCTGTGTAGAGGTTTTAATCAAGGCTTCCAAACCTCTTTCCAACACATTAAGACGTTTCTCAACATTTGAAGGAATATGATTAGTAGATTGATGATGAGGAAACTGATTTGGAAATGGCTGATTTGATTGTGGGAAATTGGTTTGAGAATTGAAAGAAACTGCGTTGCCCCTAGGGAATTGTTGGTTTGAAGAGGGAGTGAAATTTTGATTTCCTGAGAAATTACCCTGATTCCATGCAAAATTCGGATGATTTCTCCAACCCGATTATAGGTTGGAGAAAATGGATCATTAATCGGATGTGGAATGCAAGATTCATCCGTTTCTAGAGATTGAGTGTTTCCTACGAGTGGACATTGCTCAAGCATGGGTCAGAAAGACAGCTATGACAACCCGAGACGAAACTTGATTGATTTGAGCCGGAGCTCGTTCTTTGGTTTCTAAAGTTTCTAACCTGCGTAGAATTGTAGCCATCTTAGCTTCAAAGGCTATGTTTGACTCTAAGGAAGGACCTCTAGAACTGGATTGGGTAACTGATGAATCACGTTGTTCCCATCGCATAGTTTTCTGATAAATTCTCTAAAAGTCCCAAGCTTCATCGGCATTTTTCTTCATGAAATCCCTTGGCACATTGACTCTAAGGAAGTTTTTGCAGGATAGTCCAATCCTTCGTAAATGATTTGGCACAATCGCCATTTTTCCAGACCGTGGTGAGGACATTGGATGAGGAGATCCTTAAACCTATCGAAATACTTCCAGAATGGCTCACCCGGGACAATCCTAAAATTTTGAATGCTGTTTCTGAGCTTGACCGTTTTGTGAATTGGGAAGAATTTTTAGAAAAACTTTTACAAAATCACCAAAGTTGAAATCGAATCGTGGGTAAGCTGCATGTACCATTTTTGCTTTGTCCTTAAGAGTGAAGGGAATAAATCAAGCTTAATTGCATCCTCAGTTAGGTCTTTCATTTTAATCATGAGGCAGACTTCTTCAAATTCAGAGATGAAAATATATGCGTCTTCAGTTTCTGTTCCTAAGAATTTTGGAAGCATGTTGATGAAATGTGGTCGGAGTTCGAAATTAGTTCCATTTGCTTCGGGAAGCTTAATGCATGAAGGGATAGCATTCCTAGTTGGGTAGCAGATATCTTGAAGAACGGGAGGATTAGCCATTTCGTTTGGTTGAGAAGTTGAATCAGAGCGAACTAAACGATTGGTATTATTCCTAACCCAAGTTTGCATGAACCAAAATCAAGAGATATTTTTTTTTTTTTTTTAATTAAAAAAATGAAAAAGTTAGTGAGATGGTGAAAAGAGAAGAAGAGGGAAGAAGAAAAAGAAAAATTAACAAATCAAGGCAATCACTTTTCAATCACCCTAACTCTAGGGTTAAGCCTAAACTCGCCTAGACCAGCTCCTAACCAAAACTCCTAAGTGAAAAAATCCGGTTTACGTGGGTAATTAGCCGTAAGGATAGTACTAGAGGGAGATCAAAGATCAATTAAGTACCTCGTTCCTTGTGGCTTTACGCAACCCCTAAACCTTGCCTTAGACACCAATTAATCCAAATAAACTTAGACCAGTTCACTCAAGAATTTCTTGTTCCTTATTGAGCTCGAATCCTTAGGGGCCAACGCCTAATTCTTTTAGGAGGCTTGGGTTTGTGTAGTGAGGAATCGGTGATTTTTGGTGAAGGAAAGGGTGATGAAATCCCTCACCTTATCTTGATTAATGGGTTTTGCCCTTAAAAATATTTTCAAGTGAGTGTCAATTCAAAATGCTCAAATCACTTTGGTGAATTCCTACTATTATATGCAATGCGACCCTAGAAATTAAAAGCAACTAAAAGGATGAGAAAGAAAAATATTTTTTTTTTTAATTATGGTCAAGAAGAAAAGAAAGTCAGTTTTTTTTTTTTATATTAACCTAATTGTCTCTAATGTGATGAACTACCTATAGGGTGGAATTAAAAATACTAGAGAGAAGAGTTACTGCATAAAAGCAATGCAAAGCCTCGTTGAGGCAACCTTCAATCTCGAATCTTCAACTCCTTGCCTTCAAGCTCCTTTTGTCATTCACAATAGACAAACACACAATTTAAAGAACAAAGAAAAATTCCTACTTAACACCGTTCAAGAACGGCCAAAACTTGATGGGCAAAACGAGTGTTTACCTTTTATAGTCGCAAGTGCACAACCATTGTCAAGTTATAGTATTTAAGATTGTCGATCCCACGAGGAACGGAAATAGGAAGTGTTTGATTCAAGTTTGGTTCTCAAATTATGCGTGACAATTAGGGTTTTATTCAAGATAATATGAAAATATGATGAAGTGATGAGAGTGGATTTGGATTGTGTGTGAAAGGAATCACAATTAAAAAGATGAGAATTCAATAAGAGAGATGAAGGAATCTAGAATTGAATCCACTAGCTAACTCAAATTATAATCTACTTAAAAATTCTCTTTTACCACATCTCATATTAGATTTATTAAGCATAAGATATCAAACCACTTAAGGAAAGCATAACTTATCAAATTATCACCTAATTGAAATTCAAACTCATGAAGAGAGTAATAACAAGATAATAATCCTAGAATTCATAAGCATAGCCTATCAAACCACTTAAGGAAAGCATAAACTATCAAATTCTTCTTCTATCGATTAGTTCTCTAGTTGATTAACCTAAACATGATCTTTTAAGCATAAGAGAGATGATTCATAAACACAAAAGAGATGAGACTAGTTTCATGCAACCTAGATCCCCACAAGAGTTTAGTTCAACATCTTGGGAAATTCAAACAAATAGAAAAAGAAAGAAAATAAAAAGAAAAGAAAAATTCTAAACTAATCTAACTACAAAGCAATTAAATCTAACTACAAAAGCTATTAAATCTAACTACAAAGCAAATAAATAACAAGAAAGAAAAAGAAATAATAAAGAGAAATAAAGAGAAACCTGCAACTCATCATCATCAACTCATCCTCCTTTTGGTCCTTGAACAAGAAGAAGAAGATGGGATTGAAGGCTAAAATATTTATTTATTGAGGAAAAATTATTACAATGAAAGGTACTCTAAAACAAGAGCAACCCTTTCTCTCCAAAAGGAGTTTTACAAAATATTTCACACCTCTAAACCCTCAAAGATTCACCCTATTTATAGCCCAACGGAGTTGATGTGAACCATTGGATCAAACTTGGCCAAAAGGAAGAGAAATCTTTCCTTAATTGAATTGCCAACACTAATCGGTTATTATCGGTTGGCCAACCGGTTGGTCAACCGATTGGTTCCCAACGGATTTTGTCTTTTCTTGGTATTTTGCACTAATTCTTCTTGGATTCCCTTGGTATCTTGGGCCTTCGTTTGTCTTTAGTTTTGGGCTTCAAAATTGGTAGAAATTGAGAATTTGAGTCATTTGAGCTTTTATTCATTAATACTCCATTATTCGCAAAATAAGATAAAACATATTATTAGTAACATATTTATTGATATAAAATAGATAATGAGGTTATTAAAATGTCATTAAAATGTGATTAAGTGATGAGAGAGTGGATTTGGATTGTGTGTGAAAGGAATCACAATTAAAAAGATGAGAATTCAATAAGAGAGATGAAGGAATCTAGAATTGAATCCACTAGCTAACTCAAATTATAATCTACGAAAAATTCTCTTTTTACCACATCTCATATTAGATTTATTAAGCATAAGATATCAAACCACTTAAGGAAAGCATAACTTATCAAATTATCACCTAATTGAAATTCAAACTCATGAAGAGAGTAATAACAAGATAATAATCCTAGAATTCATAAGCATAGCCTATCAAACCACTTAAGGAAAGCATAAACTATCAAATTCTTCTTCTATCGATTAGTTCTCTAGTTGATTAACCTAAACATGATCTTTTAAGCATAAGAGAGATGATTCATAAACACAAAAGAGATGAGACTAGTTTCATGCAACCTAGATCCCCACAAGAGTTTAGTTCAACATCTTGGGAAATTCAAACAAATAGAAAAAGAAAGAAAATAAAAAGAAAAGAAAAATTCTAAACTAATCTAACTACAAAGCAATTAAATCTAAACTACAAAAGCTATTAAATCTAAACTACAAAGCAAATAAATAACAAGAAAGAAAAAGAAATAATAAAGAGAAATAAAGAGAAACCTGCAACTCATCATCATCAACTCATCCTCCTTTTGGTCCTTGAACAAGAAGAAGAAGATGGGATTGAAGGGCTAAAATATTTATTTATTGAGGAAAAATTATTACAATGAAAGGTACTCTAAAACAAGAGCAACCCTTTCTCTCCAAAAGGAGTTTTACAAAATATTTCACACCTCTAAACCCTCAAAGATTCACCCCTATTTATAGCCCAACGGAGTTGATGTGAACCATTGATCAAACTTGGCCAAAAGGAAGAGAAATCTTTCCTTAATTGAATCTGCTGTCGGTTGGCCAACCGGTTATTAACCGGTTGGCCAACCGGTTGGTCAACCATTGGTTCCCAACGGATTTTGTCTTTTCTTGGTATTTTGCACTAATTCTTCTTGGATTCCCTTGGTATCTTGGGCCTTCGTTTGTCTTTAGTTTTGGGCTTCAAAATTGGTAGAAATTCAGAGAATTTGAGTCATTTGAGCTTTTATTCATTAATACTCCATTATTCGCAAAATAAGATAAAACATATTATTAGTAACATATTTATTGATATAAAATAGATAATGAGGTTATTAAAATGTCATTAAAATGTGATTATCAGTTATGCTTTCCTTAAGTGGTTTGATAGTCTATGCTTAATAAATCTAAAATGAAATGTGATAAAAGAGAATGCTTCATATCTTATAAGTAAGATTAGCTAGTAGATTCAATTCTTGATTTCTTCATATCTCTAATTGAATCCTCCATCTTTTGCTTTATTAATTTTGTTTTCTTGATCTTGATTTTCCTTTACTCTCTCCTCTCTCTCAATCTTGTTTTCTTTTATTTTGCACATAATCCACAATCCACTCTCTAATCTTTTCATGACCACTTTCACCATATACATAAACTCCTAATTGTTTGAGAACCAAAACATGAACAAACTCTTCCTACTTCCCGTTCCTCGTGGGATCGATAACTCTTTATACTATAACTTGATAGGTTGTATACTTGCAACTATAGGACATCATTTAGTCCCCATCAATCCTCTATTTCTCCCTTAGGTATTTCATGGAACTATCAGCTAATTGAACGATACATCTAGTTGGTTTTAATTCACCTACCCCTATCTATTGATAGACTAAATAGGAAAGAAGATTCACACTAGCTCTTAAGTCTAGAAGTGCCTTATCAATGAATTAAACCTATCAAAATTAAAACTCTCATAATTATACATTTAAATATAGAAATTAAAAAAACTCATGTAAAAAGCTTCTATACATAAAATCGTAGATTAATTTTAGAAAACCCTCTCAATTATTTTAATTTGAGAAAACCGCCCTCATGTTTGAGCATATTGTAGATAACCCCCCTCAACTATAAAAATTCAAGATAACCCCTAAACTTTCCTCACTTAACCTCCCTGAAATATGGGGCGTGTGTCAGAGAACTCCCCTCAACTATTTTAGTTTGAGAAACCCCTCAAGTTTGAGCATATTGTAGATAACCCTCCTCATGTTTAAAATTTCAAGAAATACCCTGAACTATCCTCAATTTATACCCTTAAAACTTACATTATTAGGTCTAGCATTTTATATGACAAATAGGTGACTGAGAAAAGACCAAAATACCACTCAATCATAAAAAAAAACTTTGATTTTTTAGGATAAGCGAAAGAAAGGAGAAAGAGGTTCAAATATTGTAAATTGAAAATTGTTCTTCTTTTTATCTGTTGGGGTTTCTTTGTAATTGAATGGGTTGATTTTCAAAAGGTTAATTTAGTTATTTTATATTTTGAAATGATATCAGGGGGGTTTGGTGAGATAAGTGTGGAAAATTAGGGGGGTTTGTGAGACACCCAATACTTGAGGGCGGTTTCTTTGATTTTCAAAGTTGAGTGGGATTATCTATAATATGCCCAAATTTTAGGGTGATTTTCTCAAATTAAAATAGTTAAAAGGGCATTCTAAGACATACACCATAGTTGAAGGGTTTCTGCTAAAATTAACTCTAAAATCATAAATGTAAAATTATACCCATGTTGTTAGTTTTTACTATATAATTCCAGTAGAAACTTATATATTTTTAGGGTTTTCAAAGACATACACCAATGAATTTTGTGTCACTTTTTGCTATATAATTCCAGTCAAAACTTATATAATTGCTCAGCACACTTTATTCCTCTAAGCATTCATGATAAACTCCATGTCATTCGGTAAGCTTTTTCTTCTAGTATTTTATAGCATTTCTTATCGCGCCTCACACCTCTTCTTAGTCATTGTTGTTTTGGGTATGCCAAAGAAGTCATTCTGCTATCAGTGGATTTATCATTAATTAAACAAGGCTTCTGTTGTGGCATTTGTTTGGGTCGAAGTAACAATAGCGGAGCTACCTCTTGTGATTGCACTTCGACTCTAAAGGTCTTGTTATTTTAGTGGAGTTTTTTTTGCTATTGGTTTGGGTCGAAGTAACAATAGCGGAGCTACCTCTTGTGATTGCACTTCGACTCTGAAGGTCTTATTATTTTAGTGGAATTTTTTTTTCTATCCGATATCAATGTGCTCGGATGGAGGGTATAAGTAGCTTCCTTTCATTTCTTCTTTTTCTTCTTTTTTGTTATAGCTTTCAATTGTCGCTCTGTCGAAATATCATTTGCATGATACCAGGAGCAAACTTTTTATAGGACAAAGAAAAGGAATAGAAAAAAAAGAAAAATAAAAAATAAAAAAATAAAAACAAAGAAAAAGAAAAAAGATTAAAAAAAGAAAATTTAGGGTTGATTCCTCAGCTTGTCACCAATCCGAGATATCAAAAGCTACATTATCGGTAGTGACTCATCATTGGACTCGGGGGTTGGTTTGGTGTTGTTTCTAACCGGGTGCCTCAAAAAAAAATTTTTGAGGTTTTCACCATGGTTAGTTCCCCTATGTGGTTTTCCTATAGGTCCTTTCAGATTTTCCTTTAGCGAGGGGTTCCCATTTTTGCCTGTGGGGGTATACCACAGCCGGTTTTTTTTATAATTGTACCCCTGGGCCCTTTCGGGTTTTCACCAGGTCCGTCGATGGCTCATCTTTTGCCTGTGATTTTTTTTGTTAAAACCACATCCTCCATCCTTTTTTTTTGTGCAATGAGTGAACTAGTGCAGGTTACAGTTTATACCTGTGCATCAAATGAGTAAGGTGTAGATGAAGTTTAGACCAGTGCTTCCAAGCAGTAAAATATGGATACAGTTTAAACTCGTGTCCCAAAGGAGTAAATGTGGATGTAGTATAGATTCGTGCTTCCAAAGAATAAAATATGGATGCAGTTTAGACTCGTGCTCCCAAGGAGTAAAATATGGATGCAGTTTAGACTCGTGCCCCCAAGGAGTAAATGTGGATGCAGTTTATGCATAATATTTCTTTAGGAAGCATCCGTTGATCGGAGGCATTGGACGCTCTCCATGATGATCAATCAGTTGATAAGCTCCTCCATCAAAGACCTTTTCAATGATATAAGGGCCTTCCCAATTTTGCTCAAATTTCTTTCCAGCATGGCGAGTGACGATTATTAGTCTTCGTAGAACCATAAACATTTCACCCTCTTTGAAAGCACAAATTCACGCTAGTTTGTTGTAGGCTCTCTCCATTCTTGCCCTGTATAACTCTAGACTTTGTTGGGCTCTGAGTCGAACTTCATCTAAAGCATCAAGCTCATCTAAGCGAAGTTTAGCATTTTCCTCATGAGTTAGGCCATATTGAACTGCTATCCTTAAAGAGGGAATTTCAACTTCCAAAGGAAGTACTGCTTCCACCCCGTATACCAGTGAATATGGTGTAGCCTGTGTTAGGGTGCGATATGTAGTCCTGTAAGCCCAAAGCGCCTCCAAGAGTTTTTCATGCCAATCACGCACGTTCCTGAAAACAATTTTCTTTAGAATTTTGCATTGGGTTTTGTTGAATGCTTCGGCTAGGCCATTAGCTCTTGGATTATAAATTGATTAATATTGCCAATCAATTTTCTTTTGATCAGCAAATCTTCCAACTTTAAAACTTTTAGAAGAATGACCATTATTAGAAATAATTCGGCACGACACTCCAAATCGATAAATTATATTATCTCTGAAGAATCTAATAACATTGTCTGCTTTCACTTTTCTCAAGGCTACCGCTTCTATCCATCTAGAAAAATAATCAATGGCTGCTAGGATGATTCTGTGGCCGCTAGAAGAGGTTGGGTCAATGGGTCCAATGATATCTTTCCCCACATGTCGAAAGGCCATGATGCCACTGTAGGGTGTAGGTAATTCAGATGTTGATAAATGAAATCTCCATGAATTTGGCAGAGATGACAATTTTTTACATATTCAACACAATCTCTTATCATTGTTGGCCAGTAATATCTCATGTTCTTTATTTTAATCCTCATCTTAGGTCCAGAGTGGTGAGCACCGAAACTCTTGCATGTACTTCTTGCACCACATGTTTTATTTCCCCGGATGATAAGCACCACAGTGACACACCATCATATGATTTTCAATATAGAGTATTGTTTTCGTAGGTGTATTGCATCAGTCTCCTTCAAGTTGAGCTCTCTCGGCCCTATTTTTTAGAAGCTTGTCATATTGGTAGTAGTCAATGAAAGGTTGTCTCCAGTCATCTTCTTCTTCAACGGTCAAAGTGTTTACAAGAGTTGAAGTTTCATTCTGATCATGCTCTTGGTCAAAGTTGGCAGGAAATAATACCTTTCACTTTCTAACGACTATTTGGATTTCATCAACATCTGGGTTGGCCCACTCATTTGCGAGTTTAGCTAAGAAATCAGCTTCCCCATTCATGGAACGAGCGACTCTTTCCAGTTTGAAAATGGGAATTTATTGCATCAACTCTTTAGTCCTATCGTTGTATTTGATTAACTCCGGCTTGTTGACTTTGTAGTCTCCTTTAACTTGATTGATTATTAGCTAAGTATCTCCAAAAGCATGTAGTTTCTTGATTCCCATTTCAATTACTAATTCTAAACCGATGATGAGTGCTTCATATTCAGCTTCATTGTTCATTCGTGGTTCAAAAAGGGTGAAAGAATAGCGGAGGATTCTGCCTGTCGGAGTGATGAAGACGACCCCTATGCAAGATTTGATTTTTAGAAGGTGTGAGCTTATAGCTAGATGAATTGATGATGCTCCATCAAAGTATAATCTCCAAACTAGCTCGTCATCTTCTATCCGTAGCACACGCTCATCAGGAAGCTCAAAATTGAGAGGCGAATTACCTAGAATTAGGTGAGCCGCAAGAAATCCGCTAAAGCTTGTTCTTTAATAGATTTTTCGGGCATATATTTAATGTCATCATCATCAGATAGTTCAAGGGGTCTACTCTAGAGATTAATACCACTTTATGTGGCAAAAGATAATGCCTCAACTTTTTGACAGTGAACACTAATGCTAGGCAGTATTTTTCAATTGGAGAATAATTATTTTTGACACCTACTATACTAACCTTCTGCTCAGATAGTAGAGAGCATTCTCTTTTCTGCCCTTATTATTTTGAGCTAATAAAGCTCCAAGTGAATCATCAAGAGCAGCAATCTAAAGGATTAGTTGTTTATTCGGGATCGGTGCGGCTAAAACCGGAGGGTTGAGTAAATAGCTTTTGATATCTTCAAAGGCATTTTGACAAGCTTCATTCCAAATAAATGGGGCATCTTTCTTCATCAAATTGGAAAATACTTGGCATCGACCAGACAGGTTGGATATGAATCTTCTGATCTAAGCAAGTTTTCCTTGTAAGGATCTTAGTTGTTTAAGGTTCTTTGGAGGTGAAATTTCTTGAATAACTTTGATATTTGAACGATCAATTTCAATTACTCTGTGACAAACTACAAACCTAAGGAATTTTCCCGATGTGACTCCGAAAGCACATTTGAGAGGATTCATTTTTAGGTTATATTTTCTTAACCTCGTAAAAACTGTTCGTATATCTTCTACGTGGTCCTTTTCGACCTGCATAACATTCAACCACTTTATGGATTAAATCATTAAATATGTGAGTCATGGCTCTTCGGTAGGTAGCTCCGGTATTTTTTTAACCCAAATGGCATGACTTTGTAACAAAAGATACCAATCGGAGTGCGGAAGTCGGTATCTTTCTCATCTTTGGGAGCCATTTTTATCTGATTATATCCTGATGATCCATCCATAAATGAGAATATTTTGTGGCTGGAAATATTGTCAATCATCAAAACTCTGTCACAAGAAGTGGGAAATCATTTTTTGGACAAGCCTTGTTCAAATCTCTATAATCTACACAAACATGGATTTGTCCCTTTTTCTTTTTCACTAGAACAATGCTAGAAACCCAGTTGGGGTATTTTTCTTCTCTGATGAATCCAGCTTCAATGAGCTTCTTAATTTCTTCGATGACTTTTTTCTCTAATTCCAATCCCATTCTTCTAGGTGCTTGTTTAACTGGGATAGAGTCTGGCTTTATAGCCAATTTATGAACTGCGACACTCGGGTCTAATCCTGGCATTTCCTTATACGTCCATGCAAAGTAGTCTTTGAATTCCGGAAAGAGATTCTTGTATGCAATTAACCTCTCTTCTAATAAAAGGGTACTCATAAATATGGGTTTGGGCTCTTCTTCTGTTCCCAAGTTAATTTCCTTCAGCTCATCAACTGTAGCTTATCGGCCATCTTCTAACTCTTTGGGGGCATCCTTAATTTTGTTATGATAGCGTCTACCTCAAAGACTTCACCAAGGGTGACGTCAACATCTATAGTCAAACTACTCATTTCTGACTTTACTTCTTTGATTGTTATCATTCGGCATACTTCAGTTGAAGGGAGAAAATACCTTAAGCCTCTGGTATGAGATGATCGACCATCCGATTTTACTATTCTGGATTGAGGAGGATTTCGTATATTTTGAAAGAATTTCATTCGGTCCTTTGACTACTTTGTAGGAATTTTAAATTTCTCTTTTAGTTTTAGCAATTTCTTTGAGTAGTACTGTGGGATTCACACATGGCTTGTGTTTGTTTCATCAGCTTCTCTAAGATCGATAAGATCTTCGTGAGCATTTGAGGGGTTGGATTTGTAAAACAAGCTTCCCTTTTGTCCTCTTTTCAAAGGTGGAGCATAGAATGTTACCAAATGTTCTACCATAGAACAAGTAACAACATCCAAATCTTTTATATGATCTGGTGGAATCCTTGTGATAGTCAAGGTATCTTCCGAAATAATGGGATTTCTCTCAAATGATTTAGTTGCTATGACAGGTAATAATAAAAAGCCCTCATCATCCGAACTATCTTCGTAATTCACCCATGTTATTTTCCGGTTGCATCCGATTCTAAAGACCTTCTTGAAATGTCCATCTTTGCTGGCTTCGTCTTCCGAAGAGTCTGAGTCACTCCCAAAATGTGGCTTTGTTGGTCTTTGCATGATCTTCTTTCCCTTTTTATTTTTTACATGACTATCTCCTTCTGATGTACCAGATTGACTTTTCTTTTGAAGGTTTAGGAAGTATATTACATCATCGTATTTTACTTCATGGACACTGAAAGGCTGAATGTCTCCATTAATTCTTCTTTCTTCTCCGTCTTTGATATACTTCATGCATTGATACAGAGTAGAAAGCACGATGTTATAATCGTGCAGCCATGGCCTTCTGCAAAGCTCTACAGGATGTATCTACATTGATTACATAAAACTTAGCTTTGGTCCTGAGGTCGCCCATCTCGAGAGGTAGAATTATTGATCCCAGAGTTTGTTGACTGCTACTATTAAATCCTTGGATAGTGATTTTTTCACGAGATAAAAATTGCACATCCATAGAAAGATTTCTCAAGGTTCTTAGGGTCAAAAGGTTGATAGAGAAACCAGGATCAATCAATATTCGGGTAATCTTCTCACCATCACATAACCCTGTGACATATAGAGGCATATTATGTTCATTGGTACCCAACAATAAATCATTATCCGTGAATGTGACCGAAGTCATATGCATCGCATAAAGTGCCTCTTTCATGATTGCCTCAGCAAAGAAATATTGATATATCTCTAGATTCTAAAGTGCTTGAATGAGAGTTTCTCTTAATTCTTTTGACATTAGAAGAGCATCATATATGCTAACAAGGGAGGGTAACTTCTTCAAGTGGGCCAGTATATTATACTCCACAGAACCAGAAGTCCTCTTCTTTTTTGTAGCGGGAAGTAGACTTTCCTCAATTTTGATCTGCTTCTCCTTGTCTTTGTGAGTAGAACCTTGTTTCTCGGGTATTACTTTTCCATTACTTAATTTGATTTGTTGAGTTTCATTTAATTTCTCTTCATCGTATGCTCATGAGAGTTCTTTGACCATTTTAGCTAATGTGCTTGCAATATTATAAACTTGATATTGGAGTGCTTGAATTTGATTACCGTGGGCATCTAATATTCCTTGCATCTGAAGGAGTATATGCAACACTTTGCTTTGGTCTGATTGACTCTTGACTTCATCAACTTCTTAATCAAAAATTCCATTTGTGGAGGATCCTTGTAGATTCACTGCAACTGATTCTTCAGAGCTCTAGTAGGAGGATTCTGTGTCAAAGTCTTCGGAAAAAGCATTCCTTTCTCGGATGATGTGCTCAAACTCATCCTCATCAAGGCTATGAGAGATAGCTCTGCACACTTATACTTTTGTTTCCTCTTTCACGTCTTCGAGGGTCTCTTCTTCAACTTCTGGAGGAAAAAGTCTCTTAATAGAATTGACTTCCTTTCGCCCTGAACATATTCTTCAAGGCAATCTATGTACTTCTGAAGTGCTGATTTCTAATAGAAAAATCAGCTAGTTTTACTATTTTCTTCTTTTTTTGTTTTCGAGACTTCTTCTTCTTTTTTCTAACGTGTTTAACCAGCACGGATTCAAGTGTTTGTTCAATTTTGAGGACTTTGCCAGGTGATCCCTGCTTGAGCTGAAAGAATTTTTATCATTTTGAGATGACCATGTTCCATAATGGCTCTAAATCACTCGTAAAATGATTTTATTCGCCGCACAAACTTCTATCATATTTGCTTGTTCTCCAGAAGGGTCAATGTTAGGTAAATAATGGTGTACGTAAAGTTGCAAGTGCACAACTTATCAAGTTATAGTATATAAGATTGTCAAATCC
The DNA here is from genome assembly GCA_012295165.1 of Asparagus setaceus. Classification (NCBI taxonomy): domain Eukaryota; kingdom Viridiplantae; phylum Streptophyta; class Magnoliopsida; order Asparagales; family Asparagaceae; genus Asparagus; species Asparagus setaceus. The sequence continues at coordinate 12,801,045 of CM022708.1, read as the reverse complement.
CACGAGGAAGGCGTTGTAAGTTTAGTCAAATTTTATTTTTAATATGTGCAAGACAATTAGAATTAAACCAAAGTAAAAGTGGATTGTGAGAGGATAAGAGAGTGATTGTGTTTATGTGAAAATGATGAGAATGATTATACTAGAAGGAGTAAATGTGAATATGTGCAAATGAAAGAAAAGTAAGAGAGAGATACGAGAGTATGTGCAAATAAAATGAAAATAAGATAGAGAGAGGAGAGAATGATAAAAAACAAAGAAGGAAAGCAAAAGAAAATTCAAACAAAAAGAAAACTCAAGAAGTAAAATATGGAGGATTCAATTGAGATATGAGAAATCTAGAATTGAATCCACTAACTAATCTCATTCATAAATTCATGAATCATTCTCTTTTCACATTCTACTTTAGATTTATTAAGCATAGATTATCAAACCACACAAGAAAAACATAACCTATCAAATTATCATCTAAACAAAATTCAAACTCATAAGAAGAGCAATAACTAGATAGTAATCCTAGAATTCATAAGCATAACCTATCAAACCATTCAAGATAAGTATAGATTATCAAATTCTTCTTCTACCGATTAGTTTTCTAGTTGATTATCCTAAATATGATCATTTTAAGCATAAGAGAATAAGTCATAATTTACAAATAGAATTGACTAGTTTCATGCAATCCTAGAATTCCTACAAGAATTTAGTTCCACATGTTTACTAATTAAAGAAATGAAAGAGACTAGGAAGAAAGAAGAAAGAAATAATTACAAGAAAGAAATAAGAACAAGAATGAAAGATGAACAAAAGAGAAAAGAAATAAATAAAATCTACACTAATTGCAAGAAAATAAATCTACACTACAAATATAAAGACATTGCAAGAAAGTAAATTGCATGAAAGTAAATTGCATGAAAGTAAATATTATTCTATGAACAAGAAAATAAAAGATAAGAAAACCCACATATTGATCTCTCCATCTTCATTCTCTTTTCATCATTGAACAAAGAGAAGAAAAGAATATGGAGGGGTGACAAATAATTTTTATTTATTGTAATAAATGTTATAATTTTGGAAGGTCTTCTCAATTAAGAGTAACCCTCCTCTCCAAATGAAGCTTTTACAAAATTTTTCACACTCAAAACTCTCATCCTCCACCCCTATTTATAGCCCTACGTAGTGAATGAAGACCTTTGGATGAAACTTGAGCTCCAAGGATTTAATTTCAGCCATAGATCAAATTCTATTGCAGACCAATCGGTTGGCCAATCGGTTGGCCGATCGATTGGTTTGCAATCGAATTTATCTTTTTCTTGATTTTTCTCCACGAATTTCTCTTGGATCCTTGTGTAGTCTTGGGCCTTCCTTTGACTTCGTATTTGGGCTTCAATAAAAGGTAAAAAATAAGAGAGTTGAGTCATTTAGGCTTTTATTCATATTTTCTTTATTAACCTGTAATTTAAGATAAAAATAATTATTAGTGATATCTTTATTCATATAAAATAGCTAATGAGGGTATAAAATTATAATTAAAATGTGAAAATCAGTCAACTAATGCAGAATTAGAATGAGAAATCTCTCCTGCCTTGAAATGCTTTTCTCCCCAATCTTTGAAAATAAAACAATCTTCTATTGGGTGGCTTACTAATCTATGGTAAGGACAATAATTTGGATCTTTGACTTTATCGACTTCGTGAGGTCTTTTGGGTTCAGGTAATTGCAACCCATTCTTTACTGCATCTTTGAAGATTTTCCTCACTTTATCCCTTCTGAATGAATATTGTTTCTTTTTTCTTTCTTCAAAAGTGGAACTCTTATGTTCCCTCCTTTCTCCGAAAATTGGTTTATTTTGATACTGATCCTTAGACGAAAAGGTCGATGCTACCATGTTATTATTTTTCTTAGTCAATAGTGTGGTACCCTTGGGTTGTTCACTCTTCCTCCCTCCATCCTTTTTAAACTTTTTGGGTACAAGGTTGGCAACTACCAAAGGATTCATTCTTTCGAGTCTCCCTACATGCGTGATCAGATCTTGAAATGTGTTGACCCCAACTGTAGCTAAAAATAGGGCCATCCAGTTATCGATATTTCCCATAAGAAAGCCCACAGCTTGTGTTTGCTCTAAATTTTGCTCACACTTGATGCCTATATTACGCCACCTGGTGACATAGTCCAAGACACATTCATCGTTCTTGCGTTTGGTCATAACTAAGTCTCCAATAGTGATTTTATCACTGACACTCACAAATCTTTTACGGAAAAGTAATTCCATCTCTGCAAAGGTTCTTACAGAATCATTAGGCAACCCAGAATACCACTCAAAGGCCATTACGCTTAGACTGTTGACAAATTGCCGCAGGAGTAAAATGTCGTTGCCCCCTGTGTTGCCACAAGTTGCCCTGAAATGGGAATATGTTATCTTGCATTTTCGTTTCTATTAAAATTCTGAAACTTCGGCACTAGATAACCTGGGGGGTAATCCACCAAGTCATATATCGTGGGGTATGTTCTACCTCTTGATACGCCATGCTTTTTTGACTCTTCTTCAACTACAACCATTTTAACTTCATTCAACACCATGTCTTTTATCTGATCTTTTGTTAAGACGTCGGAATCTTCATGAGATTGGCTAGAACTTTGACCAATGTCTGGGCGAGTGCCTGATTATGATCGTTTATTAACAGAATTCTTTTCCCGCAGTTGCCCCTGCTCGATCCTCACAAGTTGATTGCTAATTTGATGCAAAACTGACATAAAGTCATTCATTTTAGTCTTTAGCATACCGATTTCTCTCTTATTTTTAGCAAATTGTCTTCGAAGAAATGAAGACCGGCTCTTCCTCATCACTATTTTCCTTGATAATAGTTGAATTTTTATTTTTATTCTTATTCTCTGTATTCATTTCTGTTTCCTCATCTTAATCCCCCAATGTATCTTTATGGGATGAGCTGCTTTCCTCTCTGCTTCTACTTCTTGTTCTGCATGTGGACCATCTTCATCTGTGCTCCTGATGGTATATACAGTATGTACTGTACATTGTTCTGTAGAGTTTTTCTTCACCATCCTTTTCTTTCTCGCTGGGGCTGCTAAGGAATTTTTAGTGACTGAATTTTATGATTTTTGTGGTGGGGGAGACAAAACGCCTTGAATTCCTCTAACCTCCTTTAGTGCTCGATATATCATGGAGGATAAAGTTTTAAATTCCTTCTTAGACTTTTTCCCTTTGGTTATGAATGTCTTAAAAGCATTCTTGCGGAGCTTAGCTGCAATAGCATTCTTTTGAACATATTTTAGTGGTTCAAAAGAATTCTTCATAGGAACCGCGGACTCGATAGCCTTGTTTCGGTTCTGTCTATCCTGATGACTTTCATCGGTGGTGTTTGAAGTGCTCGATCATCTATTAGAAGCTTTCTCATTTATTGGTTCTTGTAGAGTCTCAACATTGTCAATAAGAGTCAATCTATCAAAAACTGACTTTCTCTTGTTGGTTGCTTTGTTGATGGGGTTAGACAGCCTTTCAAAAACTGAATTTTGCTCGGTAGTTGGGAAAGTAAGCCTCTCAAATACAGATTTACTCTTTGGTAAAGTTGGCGGGCTTTGAACAACCACGTTAGGCCTCTTGCCTTGTGAGGGAAGCTTGGATGACTTTGGCGAGTTTGCATTCTTAGGGTCTATAGTGGGTGCAACAGATTGTTCTTGTTTTTGGGAGATAGCTGTCGCTACGCAATTGATTACTTCTGGAATGGTCCCCAAGGAGACCGATGACAAGTAAGTGCTCGTCACAGTTGGGGGGAATGTCATGGAGCCGAAAGTCATGGTGAATGGGGTTCCGGGAGCAACTTCTTGCTCGGATGCCATTGATTCTGCAAAGGAAGAAGAATATCCTTGTAAGAAACTGTTGCAAAACAAGATAGTGAGTTTCCTATTTTGATGACAAATTGACTCAAAGATAGAAGGAGAAACCATGTCCCACCGGGCGTACCAAAAATTATGGGGTCAAAATTGTCTATCTCAACTGGTTGCGGATAAACGCATCCAATTAAGATAGATATCTTTATCTTGCATATCGATCCCGTCAAATTCACCCTACGGGAGAGGATTTTATTTTTATGTGGGTTCATGGTTTCCAATAGACTCAAGAGTCTATTGTTAATTACCCTTACTAATGAAAGAAATCTTTGATTAAGAGTCAATAAAAGTCATCAAAAACAAGAGAAAACTCGCACAGCAAGAAAGTACCATAATGTTATTATTATTATTATTATTTTAAAATGATCATATACATGGCTTAACTAGGGGCATACCCCCCACAGTGTACAGATTTTCATGTAAAATCTTAGACTAGAGATGTGGCGATTGCAATTTGGGTTTGGGTTTGACATGGAGACGTGAAATGGAATTTGGATTTTGAACCCAGTTTAGCGACGTGGAGGTTAAATTTGGAGTTTATTTTCAGTTTAACGACATAGTGGTCAAATTTGGAATTTGGCCTAGTTTAATGACTTAGAGGTCGAATTTGAAAATTTATTCTAGTTTAACAATGTAGAGGTCAAATTTGAAATTTATTCCAGTTTAACAACGTAGTTGTCAAATTTTGAAATTTTGTCCAGTTTAGCAACGTAGAGGTCAAATTTGAAATTTTGTCCAGTTTATCTACGTGGAGGTCAAATTGGATATTTTATCCACTTTAAAGATGTAGAGGTCAAATTTAGAATTTTATCCAGTTTAACAATGTAGAGGTCAAATTTAGAATTTTATCCAGTTTAACGACGTAGAGGTCTAATTTGAAATTTATTCCAATTGTGTATTTTGACTAGTTTAACGACGTAGGGGTCGACGCAATTGAACCTTTTGATTTTTTATTGTGTACACGAATATATCTCGTGGTGCATTTCTTTTGGACATGATTTATTTTCTGATGTTGTCTTTCTACACCAAATTTTTCATCTAGTTTAGTGGACGTAGAGGTCCGTGCTGAGTTTAGTGACTTCTATATTCTTGAATTTGTCTTTATATTTTCAACATTTTGAAGGATCAATCCGCAATTCATGGAATTTTATGGACGGACGCGCAATTTCTGCAATTTCTGCAATTTCTAAATTTATAGGGGGACCAAGCTACAATTTCTTCATTCGATAACAAAGCTAGGCTAAAATGCAATTTCTACAGTTTTTCAGGGTGTAAACTACAAATTCTGGACTATTTTGTAGGTTCTAGATTTTTAGGGACTGAACTTTAATTTCTAAATTTATAGGGAGTAAACTATAAATTCTGGACTGTTTTGCAGTTTTTGAATTTTCAAGGACTGAACTGTAATTTCTGCAGGTTTATCAGGGAGTAAACTGCAACATCAAGATTGTTATGATTTTTTTATCTACTAAAGATTTGAGATAATGTTGGCAATAGCGGTTCCTCTACCAAGGGTAAGGTTTCAGTATTTGTTTTTACTTATTTTGCCTAAACAATTGCCACAACCTTGTAAGATCAACTCAAAAAATTAACGAGTATAGGGGAGTACTGAGACTCCAAATGAGTACAAAGACTCAGGGAGTACAGAGACTCCAAGTGAGTACAGAGACTCCAAGTGAGTACAGAGACTCCAAGTGAGTACAGAGACTCCAAGTGAGTACAGAGACTCCAAGTGAGTACAGAGACTCCAAGTGAGTCTGAGACTCCATAATGAGTGTAGAGACTCAGATTTGGGGGGAGTACAGGAACTCTAAAAGAGTGCAGAGACTCAAGAGGGGGGAGTGCTGAGACTCCGAAAGAATGCAAAGACTCTATAATGAGTGCAGAGACTAAGATTTGGGGGGAGTATAGGGACTCCAAAAGAGTGCAGAGACTCGGATAGGGGAATACAGAGACTCTGAAAGAGTGCAGAGACTCTATAATGAGTGCAAAGACTCAGATATATTTTCTAATATGATGCGATGGCCGGTGTCGTCGGATGGAATAATTGCAATTCCTATATTTCTTTCTTTCTTTTATTTGCTTCATGTTAGCAGATGATTTGCACGTTGCTGCTTTGATGAAGATGGGAGGGAGACCAGAGAACTTCTAGATCTTGTGGGAATTATCAATTGAGAACAACAAAAGATCAGAATACGCCTCACCTACCTCTTGATTGTTTTTTTATGAGTGGGGAGAGAGATGAAGATGTTGATCTCTCTTTTTTCTTAGGTTTTTGGTGGTCAGCTCTCCTTTTTTGTCTCTTCTTTTTTTTTCAATGGACTTGGTGGTGTCTTTGTATGAGCATGAATTATAGATAAGATTGAATTTAAGTTTTAGAAATAAATCTTTCTAAGTTACGAATGTTATCTTATCACACATGAGTTTTGATTTTTTTTTATTTATTTTTGAAGAGCTTATTGGATAATGTGACAAGATAGTTGAATTCTAGACCGATAAGTCTCAGATTTGAGACCTTGAATGGGGATTTAAAGTGATTAGATGAAATTTTCAAATTTTTCTAAATTTCTTATCTCAAATTTAATAAATTTTTTATTTATCTAGTTAAGAAAAGATCTCAACTAAGACAATTAGGAACTAATAAAAATTAAAAGTTTTCTCTTGTCAACCCTAATAAAATCCACCCACCACTTAAAAACTACTAACAAGATAATAATTTCAAGCAAGGTCTCTTTCTCATATTTTTTACGATTAAAAATTAAAAGATTTTCTTTTGCATCCTTTGCAGTTACTTTTGATTCTTAGGGTTGCATTGCATATAGTTAGTAGGAATTCACCAAAGTGATTTTTTTATTTGAGCACTCACTTGAAAATACTCTTAAGGGAAAAAAAACTCCTAATCAAGATGAGGTGAGGGATTTCATTATCATTTTCTTATCCCACAATCACTAATTACTCACTACACAAATCCAAGTCTTCAAAAACTCATTAGATGTTGGCCCCTAAGGACATGAGCTCATTAAGGAACAAGAAATCCTTAAGTGAACTAGTTTAACTTTACTTGAAATCGGTGGTGTATAAGGCAAAATTTAGGGGTTACGTAAAGTGCTCCATAAGGAAAGAGGTACCTAATTGATCATTGGCCTCCCTCTAGTACTATTCTTACCTAGCTAATTGACCAACTAAACTTTAATTTTTTTCACTCAATGAGTTTTTGGTTAGGAGCTGATCTAGTAGTATCTAGGCTTAACCCTAGAATTGAGGATGATTGTTTCAAAGTGGTTGCTCTTGATTTGTTTAGTTAGATTTTTATTTTATTCTTCCTCTTTTCTCCCTCAAATCTTTTAGGTCTTTTAGTTTTCCTTTTAAAAAATTTTTGTTTTTCCTAGATCTTTTTCCTAATTTTCTTTTTATATATTAAAAACCCAAAAGAATTTGTTTTGGTGTATACAAGTTTGGATTAGGGATAATACCAATTGTTGAATTCGTGTTGAACTAATTTTTGAGATTAAAAAAGGGCAAATCTAAATGCACCAGTTCTTCAAGACATGTGTTATCCAACTAGGAATGCGATCCCATCTTGTATTAGGCTTCCTGATGTTAATGGAGCTAATTTTGAGCTTAGACCTCACGTCAAAAATATGCTTCCAAGTTCTTAGGAAATAAATCCAAAGATGCGTACATTTTTATATTTAAGTTTGAGGAAGTTTATCTTATGATTAAGATTAAAGAGTTATCTGAGGACGTAATTAAGCTTAGATTAATCTCATTTGCTCTTAAGGACAAAGTCAAGAAATGGTTGTATAGCTTACCCACAAATTCTATCTCAAACTGGGATGAATTTGGTATCATTTTCCTAAAGAAATTTTTCCCAATTCATAAAACGGTAAAGCTCAGAAACAACATTTAGACTTTCAAGATAGTCCCAGGAGAGCTATTTTAGGACTATTTTGATAGGTTTAAGGATCTTCTTATCCAACATCCTCATCATGGTCTACCAAAGTGGCGATTATGCCAAACTATCAGAATTTTACATGGAATTAGGAAATTTTCTCTCCCACTTCAACTCAACAATTTCCTAGAGGAAACACGGCTCTATTCAACACACCGAACAATTTTGAACAATCTAATTTACCTTATCCAAACCAGCCTCCTCATCATCAAGCAGTAAATCCTATTCCTCAAAATTTTGATCATGAAAAATATTCCAATGTCATAAAAAAGGGTTTAGAGGTCATGATTAAAACTTCTGCACAAACCACCAATATGTTGACTCAGTCATCCCACGCTCTGAATTCCATCATGCTGACAACCGGTTAAATGCTCAATTCAAACACTCAAGCCATAGCTATGTTAGAAACTCAACTTGGTCAACTAGCTAGTGCCATGAGTGAAAGAGAGAAAAGAAAATTTTCAAGTCAACCTGTTGCAAACCCTAAATACACGGGATCAAGTTCAACCCACCCAGCTTAGGTGAATGCGGTTCATACCTTGCAATTAGGGAAATAGATAGACAATCAAGTTAGAATGCCTCTAGATCAACCCCTCCTTCCTCTTCTCCTGTCCAAAAATACTCCTTCTAATAGATTAACTCCTTTTAGTGACCAAGAAGCTAAATCCAAAACTGAGCCTAATCTAGATAGGTATAAGCTCGTTGCTCCCTTTCTAGATAGACTTAGACCTAGAAAAAACTCTTCCCGAGTAGAGAAAATCCTAGAAACTTTCAAACAGGTAAAGGTCAATATTCCACCCTTAGTTGCAATCGAACAAATCCCCTCTTATGCAAAACTTTTGATGGATTTGTGCACTAAGAAAAGAACCATTAATATTCCCAAGAAAGTATTTTTAGCTACTAATCTCAGTGATATACTTTCAAAGCCCATGCCCCTGAAATATAAGGACCCTAGTTGTTCTACTATTTTATGTAACATAGGAAATACTTTTATTGATAAGGCACTTCTAGACTTTGGAGCGAATGTGAATCTTCTTCCCTATTCAGTTTATCAACAGCTAGGGGTAGGTGAATGATAATCACAATTTAATTATAATTTTATACCCTCATTACCAATTTTATATGAATAAATATCCTTCTAATAACTGTTTTTATCTTAATTTGCAGGCTAATGGAGCATTAATGAATAAAAGCCCATATGACTCAAATCCTCTGAATTTCTATCAATTTTTAAAGCCCAAATCTGAAGACAAACGAAGACCCAAGACATCCAAGAAATCCAAGAAGAATTCGTGCAAACATATCAAGAAAAAGACAAAATCGGTTGAAAACCAATCGGTCGACCAATCGGTCGGCCGACCGATTGGCCAATCTGTTGGCCGACCGATTGGCCAACCAATTGGTTTTCAACTGATTCCGAATTAAGGGCTGATTTCAACTCCTTGGTGGTCAAGTTTGATCCAATGGTTCATGTTCACTCCGTTGGGCTATAAATAGGGGTAGAGGGGGAGAGGTTTGAGTGTGAAATATTTTATAAAAACTCTATTTAGAGAGGAGAGTTACTCTTAATTGAGAAGACCTTCCAAAAATTATAATTTTATTACACAATAAATAAAATTTTTCACCCCTTCAATTTCCTTTCTCTTCTTCTTGTCCAAGGACCAAAAGGAGGATGAGATGAAGATCAGGAGTTGTTGGTTTTTCTTTTATTTCTTTTTTCATTTCTTGTTCATTTATATGCTTTATAGCTTAGATTTACTTTCATGCAATTTACTTTCATGCAATGTCTTTAATTCTTGTATTTACTTTCCAGTATAGATTTTTCTTTTCTTTAATTCACCTTGAGGCTAGAACCCTCAAGGGAATTACCCTTTTCTAAGTGTGGACCTAATATTTGTGGGATCCCTAGAGATTGTTTAAAACTAGCTAACAAATCCAACTTATTCCTATAAGATTGAGATAAGCTAAGTGGATCTACTCTAGATTCCTCATATCTTTAAGTAATCCTCCATACTTTACTTTCTTTATTTTCCTCTTATCCTTGCTTTTCATTTATTTGTTTTCCTTCAATTTTCTTTCTCCTCTCTTGATTTCTTTTCTTTTATTTGCACAAATCACAATCACTCTCCATATCTCAAACTCATTTTCTTTTATTTTCACTTTACCACTTCCATCTTTAAATCCTCCACACTCACTTTCTTCCTCGCTTTATCACACCCATTTTCTAATCTCTCCACTCTCATTTTTTCTCGCTTTATTACGCATAATCCACAACCACTCTCTCTAACCTCTTCAGCACCACTTTCACCATGTTTTACTTTTATTTTGAATAACTCCTAATTGTCGCGCACATAATGTAAAAAGAACCAAACTTGGATAACTCCTACTTCACGTTCCTCGTGGGATCGATAACTTTATATACTATAACTTGATCAAGGTTGTATACTTGCAACTTAAAGGTAATCCTGTTTTTTATCCCCATCAAGTTTTTGGCGCGGTTGCCGGGGAACGGTATTAAGGAGGAAATTTTTTTATTTTAGTTCTTTAACTTGTGTGTTTTTTTTGTGAAGGAACTTAGAGCTTGAAGATTAAGAGTTGAAGATTCGATATTGAAGATTTGCCTCCAACGAGGCTTTGGATTATTTTTGCGTGGGTAACACTTCTTTCTAGTATTCTCAATTCCACCCTTTAGATAGTTCATCACAACTAGAGACAATTAGGTTAATAAAAAAAAGAGAAAAAAAATTTATAGACATTCTTTCTTGTTGACCATAATAAAATCTATTCTCCACTTGGACTTTGACTAACAAGATAATAACTCAAACAATTTTCACCTCTCTCACATTGTTTGTTGCTAACCATAACTAAAAAAAAAGATTTTTACTTTGGCATCCTTTTTAGTTGCTTTTAATTTCTAGGGTTTCATTTCATATAATAGTAGGAATTCACCAAAGTGATTTGAGCATCTTGATTTGGCACTCACTTGAAAATATTTTTAAGGGAAAAACCCCCTAATCAAGATAAGGTGAGGGATTTCATCACCCTTTCCTTAGCCCACAAATCACTAATTCCTCACTACACAAACCCCAAGCCTTCTAAAACTCATTAGACGTTGGCCCCTAAGGATTCGAGCTCATTAAGGAACAAGAAATCCTTAAGTGAACCGGTCCAAGTTTATTTGGATTAATTGGTGTCTAAAACAAGGTTTAGGGGTTGCGTAAAGCGCTCCGCAAGGAACGAGGTATTTAATTGATCTTTAATCTCCCTCTAGTACTATCCTTACCTGGCTAATTACCCGAGTAAACTTTAATCTTTTCACTAAGGGAATTTTTGGTTAGGAGCTGGTCTAGTGAAGTTTAGGCTTAACCCTAGAAGTTAGGGTGATTGAAAAGTGTTTGCATTGATTTGTTTTAGTTAGGTTTTCCTTTTTCTTTTCTCATCATCATCTTTTTATTTTTATTTTTATTTTTCTTTCTTTTCTTTACTCTTAAAAAAAACTAACTTTAGTTATTAAAAAAATTATAAAAAGAATTTGCTTTGGTGTATGCAAGGTTAGATTGGGGATAATACCAATCGTTTAATCCGTTTTGAACCAATTTTCGCAGAAATGGCCGTCCCTAATTCACCCGTTCTTCAAGATGTTTGTTACCCCACTAGAAATGCAATCCCCTCTTGCATAAAACTCCCTAATGTCAATGGAACCAATTTTAAACTTAGACGGCATTTCATAAACATGCTTCCAAAATTCTTAGGAGTGATCTGAAGATGCATATATTTTTATCTCCAAATTTGAAGAAGTTTGTCTCATGATTAAGATGAGGGACTTATCTGAAGATGCGATCAAGCTTAGATTCATTCCATTTGCTCTTAAAGACAAAGCCAAGAAATGACTGTATAGCTTACCCACAAATTCTATCTCGACTTGGGGTGAATTTGTTACCGTTTTTCTGAAGAAATTCTTTCCTATCCATAAAACGGTTAAGCTTAGAAATAGTATTCAAAATTTTAAAATTATCCCGGGAGAACCATTCTGAAAGTATTTTGATAGGTTTAAGGATCTTCTCATCCAATGTCCTCATCATGGTCTTGAACAATGGCGACTTTGCCAAATCATCTATGAAGGATTGGACTATTCTTAAAAAACTTTCTTAGAATCAATGTGTCAAGGGGAATTCATGAAGAAAAATGCCGATGAAGCTTGGGAGTTTTTAGAGAGTTTATCTGAGAAAACCATGCAGTGGGAACTCTGTGATGACAGAATTTCATCAGTTCCCCAACCCAAATCCAGTGGTCTTTCCTTAGAGACAAACATGGCATCTGAAGCAAAGATAGCTACAATCATGCGTAGGTTAGAAGCTTTAGAAATCAAAGAACAAGCTCCAGCTCAAATCAATCAAGTTTGTGCCTCAGGTTGTCACAACTATCTTTTTCCATCTCATGTTTCAAAGGAATGTCCTCTCTTAGAAAATAATCAACCACTAGGACAGGTAAACGCTGCATTCCATCGTCCCAGGAATGACCCATTTTCTCCAACTTACAATCCAGGTTGGAGAAATCACCCGAACTTTACATGGAATCAGGGAAACTACTCCGAAAATTAAAATTTCACTCCCTCTTCAACCCAACAATTTCCTAGGGGAAACACAGTTCTTTTCGGTTCTCAAACAAATTTTCAATAGCCAAATCTGCCATATCCAAATCAGTCTCATCATCAATCTGTAAATCACAACCCTCCAAATTCAGATAAAGATAAACATCTTAACGTCTTGGAAAAGGGATTAGAAACACTGATTAAGACTTCCACACAGACCACGAACTTGTTGACTCAAACATCCAACACTTTAAATTCCTTCATGCGATCAACCGGACAAATTCTCACCTCCAACATTCAAGCCATAGCTCGTCTAGAAACTCAACTTGGCCAACTAGCGAATGCTGTGAGTGAGAGAGAGAAGGGAATATTTCCGAGTCAACCCGTGACTAACCCTAAGGACACGGGATCAAGTTCAACCTACCAAGCTCAAGTGAATGCAATACATTGACTCCGGTCGGGAAGAAAAGTCGATAATCAAGTTAGAATGTCTTCAAGTCAAACCCTTAAACCAGAACAAATTCTCTCTCCTTCTGATAACTCTATTCAGCAATCACCCAATGACCCAGAGCCTGAACCAGAACCAGAGCTTAATTTTGATCAGTTTAAACTAGTTGCTCCCTACCTAGTAGACTCAGGCCTAGGAAACACTCCCCTCAGGAGGAGAAGATCTTAGAAATTTTCAAGCAAGTTAAGGTCAATATTCCTCTCTTAGATATAATTGAATAAATTCCTTCTTATGCAAAATTTTTGAAGAAATTATGCACTAAGAAGAGAGGAATAAATGTTCCAAAGAAAGTCTTTCTTGCTACCAATATCACTGATATACTCTCAAAATCTGTACCTTTGAAACATAAAGATCCAGGTTGCCTTACCATCTCATGTGTCATTGGTAATACATTAATTGATAAGGCACTCTTAGACTTTGGGGCCAGTGTCAATTTGCTCCCATTTTCGGTCTAACAACAACTAGGTATAGGGGAGCTCAAACCAACTAGATGCACCCTACAGTTAGCTGATAGATCTGTCAAGATTTCCATGGGTAAAATAACGGATGTTCTGATTAAGGTTGGGGATTTCATCTTTCCTGTAGATTTTATAGTTTTGGAAACACAGCCTGTTTCCAATCCCAAAGGACAAATATATGTTATCTTAGAAAGACCATTCTTAGCCACTTCTAATGCTCTCATCAACCATAGAACTGGTCAAATGAAGCTGTCATTTGGGAATTTGACTGCTAATCTCAACATTTTTAACCCAAGAAACCAACCAGATAATCAATCAATGAAAATAAATTACATCCAGGAAAGCTCGATTGAAGAGATAGAAGAAGAAGAGAATAAATCAGACCTTAGTTTTGAGGAAATATTTCATGAGGAGCTGGAAATCTTAAAAAAATCAGATTTGATTTTTCAAAACGACGAAACAGTGTTGAATACATGCCTCTTGAATGTAACATTCGAGGAACTCTTTTCTGATGAGCTTAGATTTTTAAAACAGCAACCAAAATGTCAAATTTTCATTAATCAAAAATCTAAGTTCAAAATGCATAACACCAATAATACGTACCTTTATTTGTTACAAAAATCATTGAAAACCTTGGAATTTTTAGAATTTGAGAACATCATTGATTATATCATCTTGAAATTCTTTAAATTTCGGGTAGAATTTTCAGCAATAAGGTAGGATTTAATGTAGAATGTGAGCTTCTCCTGTTTCATCTTTTATTCTATATTTTTATTTTTTATCTCATAATAATAAAAGAATTTATTCTTCTCTCATGTGAGAGTTTCTTATTCTTCTTTGTTTCAAAAAAAGAAAAGAAATATATATGTAAAAATAATTTTTGTGAAAAACAAGAGATATATATAGAGAGAATAAATTTTGACTCCATCACCCTCATATCAAAGGTAATTGTAGAATTTTTATCATTGTTCAAGTCAATCAATAACCTGTAAGTGCTACAATTATTATATGCTTTACCTTGTGCATAATAGAATTTGCATTGAGGACAATGCAAAATTTAGGTGTGGGGGTGGGCTTAGTCATTTTTTCCTCTTTGTTTTAGCCATTTTTCCTCTTTTTCTACCAATTTTTTTCTTTTTATATTAAAAAATAATAATAATTTTTTTTCACTTGCCAACTTAATAGAGTTGATTAATAATTGATCTATTTAATAGATTTTAAATCTTCTAATCTTTAGTTAGTTTTATATCAAGTTTATAGTTTACGATAACTCCAAATAAATTTCTTAGGAATTGATGTTCAAAGTAGCATACTTCACTTAAGTTTTAACTTAGATTTTTAATTAAAGTAATAAAATTTTTGCATGCTTAGCTTAGAGTTGAAAATAATTTTTCAAGTTGTCTTGATCCAAATATTTTTCAGAATATATATACATATACACAAATATATATTATACTAACTTAACAAAAAGAAGAGTGCGAAAAATGGGCACCAAATAAATTTCTCTTAAAATCATTGGTGGTTCTATTTTACTAAACCTAAGTTGACTGAGTAATTAAGTCCAAGGAGTATTTTTATGCTTAATGACCTAAGCCCAATTGGGTTGGGATTCATTGGCCCAAAACTCGCTAAATGGTCACTTAGAAAGCCCGATTAAAAAGAATAAAACCACCAAGGAATAAAGAGTTAAAAAAATCATACTAACCATGTTTTTATATATAGTTATATTTGTATATGTTCTTGAAGAATTAAATGGATTAAAAGACTTGAAGTTTGTTTAAAACAAAGAGTAAGCATGTTCTTTTCAAGACTTTTAAATTAACTTTTGAGTTAAACTTGGTTTTGTATAACTATAATGGAAGGATTTTCTTAAGAAAATTACCTTGGAGTTATGATAAAAACGTTTTCTTGAGTATTAACCAACTTCAATTGGAATGTTTGAATATATCAAACGAATTAATTATTTCATTAACTTCTTTAAATTGGCAAGTTGACTGAATTTTGTGGGTATATTCACTGCAAACCCTCACGAGACTACAACTCGCCCACTGGGGTAACCCAGGGGTTTAAAAGCTTGTTGTATGCGCTAAATACAATCGCGATTCCTACGAAAGTGAGTTAGGAATTTTTTTTCATTTTCTTCCTTTGCTAGAGGACTAGCAAAAGTTTAGGTGTGGGGTATTTAATAATCACAATTTAATTATAATTTTATACCCTCATTACCTATTTTATATGAATAAATATCCTGCTAATAACTATTTTTATCTTAATTTGCAGGCTAATGGAGTATTAATGAATAAGAGCCCATATGACTCAAATCCTCTGAATTTCTACCAATTTTTAAAGCCCAAATCTGAAGACAAACGAAGGCCCAAGACACCCAAGGAATCCAAGAAGAATTCGTGTAAAAATATCAAGAAAAAGATAAAATCGGTTGGAAACCAATCGGTCGACCAATCGATCGGCCGACCGATTGACCAACCGATTGGTTTTCAACTGATTCCGAATTAAGGACTGATTTCAACTCCTTGGTGGCCAAGTTTGATCTAATGGTTCATGTTCACTTCGTTGGGCTATAAATAGGGGTAGAGGGGGAGAGGTTTGAGTGTAAAATATTTTATAAAAACTCTATTTGGAGAGGAGGGTTACTCTTAATTGAGAAGACCTTCTAAAAATTATAATTTTGTTACACAATAAATAAAATTTTTCACCCCTTGAATTTCCTTTCTCTTCTTCTTGTCCAAGGACCAAAAGGAGGATGAGATGAAGATCAGGAGTTGTTGGTTTTTCTTTTTATTTCTTTTTCATTTCTTTTTATTTCTTGTTCATTTATATGCTTTGTATCTTAGATTTACTTTCATGCAATTTACTTTCATGCAATGTCTTTAATTCTTGTATTTACTTTCTAGTATAGATTTTTCTTTTCTTTAATTTACCTTGAGGCTAGAACCCTCTAGGGAATTATCCTTTTCTAGTATAGATTTTGCTTTTCATTTGTTTGTTTTCCTTCAATTTTCTTTCTCCTCTTGATTTCTTTTTCTTTTTATTTGCACAAATCACAATCACTTCCATCTCTCAAACTCATTTTCTTTTTATTTTCACTTTACCACTTCCATCTTTAAATCCCTCCACACTCACTTTCTTCCTCGTTTTTATCACACATATTTTCTAATCTCTCCACTCTTATTTTCTTCCGCGTTTTATTGCGCATAATCCACAACCACTCTCTCTAACCTCTTCACCATCACTTTCACCATGTTTCACTTTTATTTTGAATAACTCCTAATTGTCGCGCACATAATCTAAAAAGAACCAAACTTGGATAACTCCTACTTCACGTTCCTCGTGGGATCGATAACTTATATATACTATAACTTGATCAAGGTTGTATACTTGCAACTTAAAGGTAATCCCATTTTTACCCCCATCAGTGAACTCAAACCAACCAGATACACCCTACAGTTAGCTGATAGATCCGTTGAAATACCCTAGGGAGAGATAGAGGATGTTTTGATCAAGGTGGGGGGGTATATTTTTCTCATTGATTTCATAGTTTTGGAAACACAACCCATTTCCAATTTTAAAGTTCAAAGCCCGGTTAACTTAGGTAGACTGTTCTTAGTTATCTCAAATGCTTTGATTAATTATAGGACTGGTCTAATGAAGTTATCTTTTGAGAACATGATTGTTGATCTTAATATTTTTAATCTAGGAAAAACATTCCAGTGATCCATCCAATCAACCCCTAAAAGAGAACTTTATACTGGGAATGTCGAGTGAATAGCAAGAAGAAGAGTGCGAGTCAGATCTTTAATTATCTAACTTGAATTTTGAGGAGATTTTCGATGAGAAAATTAAACAGTTAGAAAATCTAGATCCACCGGTAAATAATGTATCTACATTAAGATGGCAACCTGAACCTTTGGATACAAAATCTCAAATCCAACTTTATCCATCTATAGAGGAACCCCCTAAGTTAGAGCTTAAACATTTACCAAAAAATTTAGAGTATACCTATTTAGGGGAGTATGAGACTGTACTAGTCATCATTGCTTCTGATTTGACACCCGGTCAAAAGAGAGCCCTCTTAGATATTTTGCGAGAAAATAGGGAAGGCATTGAATGGATCATGGCTGATATCAAAGGGATTAGTCCAACCATTGTTCGACATCGAATCCATTTGATAGATGATGCTAAACCTACTAGGGATCCGCAGCGTATGTTGAATCCAATAACGAAAGAAGTGGTTAGGAAAGACATTCTAAAATATCTTCATAATGGGATTATTTATCCCATTTCGAATAGTTTGTGGGTGAGTATGGTCTAGTAGTTCCAAAGAAGTCTAGGATCACCGTGATCCAGAATGAGGCTAATGAGTTAATTCCACTCGAATCCAAACTGGATAGTGAGTCTGTATTAATTATCGGAAACTCAACCTAGCAATTTGGAAAGATCACTTCCCTCTTTCTTTCATAGACCAAATGCTTGAACGTTTAGCAGGACACGCGTTCTGCTATTTTTTAGATGGTTATTCAGGTTATAATTATATTCCCATTGCCTCTGAAGATCAAGAGAAAATCACTTTCACATGCCAATATAGAACTTTTGCCTACCGTCGCATGCCTTTTGGGTTATGCAATGCTCCCGCCACTTTTCAATGGTGCATGATTAGTATTTTTTTCGATATGGTTGAGCAATTCTTAGAGATCGTTATGGATGATTTTTCAACATTTAGTAATTCATTTTTGAAGTGTTTTCATGATCTTAAACTTGTCTTGACCTGGTCTAAGGGGAAAAAATCTGACTCTCAATTGGGAGAAATGCCACTTCATGGTCAAACATGGGCAATTATCTTGGGCATGTAGTTTTCAATAAGGGTATAGAAGGTGACAATGCCAATGTAGATCTCATTTCTAGCATTCCTCCTCCTAAAATGTCAAGTATATCAGATCATTCCTTGGTCATGCTAGCTTTTATCGATTGTTCATTAAAGACTTTAGCAAAATTGCTAGGCTTTTTGCCAATCTTTGAGTTTTGCCAATCTTTGAGCCAAGGATACACCCTTCGATTTCTCTCCTGAATACCTTAGAGCCTTTGATCATCTAAAAAATCAGCTAACCACAGCTTCTATCATTCATGCACCAGATTGGACTCTACCTTTTGAGTTAATGTGTGATGCATCCGATTTTATAATTGGTGCTATCTTAGAACAACGAATAGATGGAAAACCTCATGTGATCTACTATGCAAGTAGGACACTAAATGATGCACAGTAAAATTACTCAGTCAAAGAGAAGGAGTTTTTAGCTGTTATTTTTCCCTTAGAGAAATTCAGGACCTATCTCATCGGGTCTTTGACCAAGGTTTACACAGATCACGCCGCATTGAAGTATCTTTTTAGACAAAAAAGATGCTAAAGTGCGACTCATTAGACGGCTACTCTTGCTCTAAGAATTTGGTTTGTAGATCCTTGATAGGAGAGGAGCAAATAACCCAGTATCAAATCATTTATCTAGGCTTCCTAATGCACCAACACTAAATGTTCCAATCAACGATCATTTTCTGGATGAACAATTCCTACAAGTTCAATCTGTACTGTGATTTGCAGATGTTGTGAACTACTTGGTCAAAAAATAGATCACTTCACATTGGTCTAAATAGGATAGATCCTGTTTCCTCTATCAGGTAAAATATTTCTACTCAGATGATACACATCTGTTTAAGTATTTTCCTAGCTAGATCTTTAGAAGATGTATTTCAAATAAAGAGACTAGGAGTGTTCTTTCCTTTTCCCATGGACAAGCTTGTGGAGGCCACTTTGGCCCAAGAAAAACTGCTGAGAAAATCCTCCAATGTGGCTATATTGGCCAATCTGTTCAAGAATGCATATGAGTTTTGTAAAGCTTGCAACTCAGCTTTTATAAAAAAAATTACTGGAAGAAATATGATACCCTTACAACCAATTCTAGCTGTTGAGCTTTTTGATCTATGGGGTATAAATTTCATGGGACCATTTCCAAACTCTTTTGGAAATTTGTATATTCTAGTGGCTGTGGAATACATGTCTAAATGGGCTGAAGCAGTAGCTTGTAAAACCAATGACAACAAGGTGGTTATCTGGTTTTCGAAGGAAAATGTCTTTCCCGGTTTGGAGTGCCCCGATCGAGCATTAGTGATAACGGTACCCATTTCTATAATCGTTCCTTTGAGGCTTTGATGAGGAAATATTCAATCACACATAAAGTGTCAACTCCTTATCACTCCCAAACTAGTGGTCAAGTAAATGTCACAAATAGACAGATCAAACAAATCTTAGAAATAACTGT
The DNA here is from genome assembly GCA_012295165.1 of Asparagus setaceus. Taxonomy (NCBI): domain Eukaryota; kingdom Viridiplantae; phylum Streptophyta; class Magnoliopsida; order Asparagales; family Asparagaceae; genus Asparagus; species Asparagus setaceus. The sequence continues at coordinate 12,781,307 of CM022708.1, read as the reverse complement.
TAATCTGAATAGAAAAGATTGGTCTGTTAAATTACGTGATACTTTATGGGCCTATCGGACGGCTTTCAAAACCAACTTGGACATGTCACCATACAGGCTGGTTTTTAAAAAAGTGTGTCATCTATCGGTTAAACTTGAACACCAAGCTATGTGGACAATCAAACAACTCAACTTTGATTTAGACTAGGGGTGGAAACGAACCAAATCGAATCAAATACTATGGCATTCATATTCGTATTTAGTTAATTTTCACGAATTTGAAGTCGAACTCGAATTCATGTCGAATAAGAAAAGGGTGTTCAAATTTGGTTCATTAATTAGACAAATATTTGTTAAATGTTCACGAATATCTCAATAGCACCCTTGTTTAAGTCACAAGATCCTCAACCATGAGGTGTTGAATTCAAACTCTACGCTTGAAGTCTTTTCTTATTTATTTTCTATAATGTTTTGCTTAATTGTTATTATGATATTTCAATATAAGAATTATTATAGTGTATGTTTATAAATTATTAATATAATACTTGTAAATAGCAATATTTATAAAATTATGCATCGGAAAAGATAATGCAATATAATAATCTAGAAGTAGAAAAATATAAACAAATATTTAATAATCAAACGAATTGAATATACCTCTGTTCAAATTCTATTCGCTTATGCACCGAATACTAAAAATATTTATTTACTATTAAATGAATTACGAATCGAATATGACCAAATATCCGATCTAATAATAATGAACTGTTTATTAATTATTTGGTTCATTTCCACCCCTAATTTAGACTCAGAAGGAAAAACAAGAATGCTCCAATTAAACGAGTTAGAAGAAATTTGAAACGATGCACATATAAACTCGAAAATTTATAAAGATAAAACTAATTTTTTTCATAATAATTTAATAATATGGAAGAAATTTACACCGGGACAAAAAGTTCTGCTCTATAACTCAAAAACTCATCTTTTTTTAGAAAATTGAGATTACGATGGATGTGTCTGTATATTGTTAAACATATTTTCTCTTATGAGGTTCTCGAGATAGAAAATCCTAAAAATGGACATGTTTTTAAAATCAATGGTCAACGTTTCGAACCATTTTTAGAATTTTCCACACTCGGAGAGGAGGACGTGTTGGTTCTTCATTAACCATACATTGAAGAAAAAGAAGAAGAAATAAAGTATTTAAAAAAAGAAAAAAAAAGAAAAAGAAAGCGAAAAAAAGAAAAAAAAAATGTTCCTCATTTTGTTTAGCCTATGTAGATAAATAAAAAAATTTCCAAAGCCAATTTTGGCTAAGGCCTAGGAAAGAAAAAAAGAAAACAAAATCGTCATTTCCTCTTGGCCCACTCACAGAGGCCCGTTCTCATTACAAAAAAAAGGGGAGGGAATTTTTCTTTGGGCTACAACCCAGCCCACAAAAAAAATAAAGTAATAAAGAGAACCCCTAACATGTTAGATGATCGGTTAGCCAACTGATTAGGGGACCTCTTCCGCGCTCTCTAAGTTCAATCTCTTTTCTCAAATTCTCCCAATCTCTCTATTACCGCACAAATCTCTTCTCCAACTCAAAGAAGAGGTTGATTAGAAACAATCTCCGCAACCAATTGCAACGATCTTGCAATTAAATTGCTCAAAATCAAGGTATAAATACTCAAACCCTAATTTGTCAAATTTTCGTGAATTCCCTTTGATTTATGGTGCAAATAGTGGATTGAATTGTTGAGAATGATAATAGAACGAAGTCTGGTGCAATTGTGCTGTGATTTGTTGAAAATTTTTGTGAAAAGTGATCGATTAGGTTAACCAGTTACGAACTAATCAATTGACCAATCGATTGGCATGGTCAGGATAGAAACAATTTTGCAATTTAACCCTTGAAACTATAAATTTCTTACATAATTGAACCCCAATTACAATAATTAACTCATTTTCTTATAAATTAGACAATGGCTTCAGAAAAACAATAATGAACTGCACAATCCTATCTCACTTTCGATAATTTACCTATTCACTTTTAGAGAGGATTCAATACATATAAGCTGTTTGAATTACAATCAATTGTTTAAGATTTTACAAAAGCCGGGATCGGTTCAATGATGACTAAGAAACCTAAAATGGGTAACTCTATACAAGTTAGAGAACTTTAAGCTAGTTGGACTAGATCAACCGAGGACACAGCTTCTATCACTATTTGGAGGATAACTATATCAGTCACACCCAAGCTCATCCAGAAGATCTTAGGACTACTCAAACCTCCTAGACATTGCTCCGATTTCTTCCAGGTTTCAGCTCAGCTGAGTATAGCCTCTAATGACTACAATCAAATGGCTGAGTATCTATTTAGGACAGTGCCTAGGGGTGGGGCCCTGCACTCGGGCATGCTCAAGAAAGAGTTCATCCTTCTCAACCTCTTCTTAAGTTTGACTAATACTCGAGTGCCTCACACTAAGCTATCACCATCTGAGACCTTCTCCTGTTATATTGGATAACCACCAGTTAGCGTTTCGATGTTGCAGATTTGATCTTTAGGATGATTAGGGGTACAGCGACCAGCACCAAGGAGTATCTTAGCCAGCAGTATAGGCAAAAGGTCCAATTGATCTACAATTTTCTAATCACTAGGATTTGTGAGGATATGGGTGTGCTGACATATTCTACAGATAGACTAGAGGCAGGGGCAGGCATCATTGACAGCTGAGGCAGTGAAGAAGAGTGTTTCCACCCGAGACAAGGGCCCTACTGCTTCCACTTCTACTTCATTACATTGGATAGCACTAGCTCCACAGACCCTACCTTCACCACCTCCGCCACCCAGTGATGCACCTATTGAGTGGACACCCCAGATGCTTGGTGATCATCTGTATGCCCTTGAGACAAGGTTCCACCAGTTCTAGATAGAATTTTATCATTTTCACAGATAACATACTACTAATCAGGCACGCATCACAGCTCAGCTTGACCAGTTCCAATAGTATCAGCAGTATATAGACACGACACTTCATGAGATGTGACTTGGATCCTAGGCTCCATCATCATTTTAGACTCCGACTCCATAACAGCAGGCTTCACCACCACCACCACCATGATGTCTACCTGGAGCACCACCTGAGGGTGAGGATGATGTCGACAGTACCGATATAAATGCAGATGAGGAGGATGTGGATGTTATAGGGAGTGATTTGGGAGATCAGGGCACGCAGGATGATGACACTGATGATGATCAGTGAGGGATGTGATTTCTTATCTTTTATTGCTAGTACCCTTTTATCTTGGCATTTACTCTACTGGCTACATTCTGTATTTTGATGATTATTTGGTAGTTTAGTGTTTGCCTTGAGGACAATGCTGAGTTTGAGTGTGGGGGTAGGGACTAGTTAGTTATTCTTTTTCTTTTTTTTATTTAGTAAGTATCTTTTTCATTTTAATTCTTCCTTTTAGTTGGTATCTTTTTCTATTTCTTAGAAAATAAATATTTCATTTTCCAATAGTAAGTGGTCTACTTGATAAATTTTAAATTTTTAATTCTTAATTAATTTTATATTCAAATTAACCTTTTATGATAACTCTAAACAATCTTCTTATAAATGATTTTCAAAGTAGTATACTTCACTATGGTCCAACTTAGACTTTTAATAAAAAGTAATAAATTTTAAACCTAGTTTGAGTAGAAAACCATTCTTTCAAGTTCTCTTAATGTAAATATTTCTCAAGCTATATATATATATATATATATATATATATATATATATATATATATATATATATATATATATATATATATATATATATATATATATATATATATATATATATATATATATATATATATATATATATATATATATATATATATATATATATATATATATATATATATATATATATATATATATATATATATATATATATATACACACTCTTCTTTTATAAACTTTTATTTATATATATATATATATATATATATATATATATATATATATATACACACTCTTCTTTTATAAACTTTTATTTATATATATATATATATATATATATATATATATATATATATATATATAAATTTGTAAAAGAAGAGTGTGAAAATGGGCACCAATAATAACTCTCTTGAACTCCAAGGTGATTCTATCTTACTAAACCTAATTAGTTCACAGAGAGATTAATACCTAGGAGTATTTTTATACTTAATGACCTAAGCCCAATTGGGTTGAAATCCATTGGCATAAAACTCATTACATGGTCACTTAGAAAGTCCGATAAAAAATCATCAAGGAATAAAGAGATATATAAAAGGAAAAAGTAAAAAAATTCTATATAGTATGTTCTTGAAAAATAAATTGATCAAGAGGCTTGAAAATTATTTGAAACAAAGAGTTAGTATGTTCTTTTAAAAATTTTAATTGCATGTCTAAGTTAAACTTGGTTTTGTATGACTATAATGAAAAGATTTTCTAAGGAATTTACTTTAGAGTTACATATAAAAATATTTTCTTGAATAAAACCACTTTAATTAGATTGTTTAAATATATCAAGTGAATTAATTATATATTAACTTCTTCAAATTAGCAAGATGGTCGAATTTTATGGGTATATTCACTTCAAACCCTCACGAGACTACAACTCGTCCTTTGGGGGTAACCGAGGGGTTTAATACAATCGCGATTCCTGTAAAAGTGAGTTAGGATTATTTTTCTTTCTTTTTCATTTTCTTTATTTGCTAGAGGACTAGCAAAAGATTAGGTGTGGGGGTAATTGGTCAACACATTTTATTATGCTTTTATACTATTATTATCTATTTTATTTTGAATAAAATATCTGCTAATAAAGTATTTTTAACTCAATTTGCAAGTTAATGGAGAATTACTGAATAAGAGCCCAAAAGAACTCAAATTTTCTCATTTTAACCTTTTATTGAAGCCCAAAGATCAAGCCAAGAAGCCCAAGAGATCAAGGAAAAATTTGGGTCAACAAGTCCACAAAGAGTTATATTTTTTAGGAACTAATCGATTGGCTAATCGATTGGCCAACTGATTGGTTTGTAATAGAATTAGTTAACGGCTAAGATTTATTTCATAGAGCCCAAGGCTAATTCAATGACTATTACTGATTGTAATATGCTATAAATATGGGTAGATGGTGAGGGACTTGAGCGCGAAAAATTTTATAAACATTCTATTTGGAGAGAAGGGTTACTCTTAATTCAGAAGCGCTTCCAAAATTATAAACTTTTATTTGCAATAAATAAAAAATTCCTCCTTTTAAATTTTTTCTTCTTTTTTGTTAACGAAGATGAAGATTTTCTTTCAAGGGGTCATCCGCTTGCAATGTAAGTTTTCATCTTCCCCTTTTACTTTTTATTTTTTAGAATTGTATTGATTATCACATTTTAATTACAAATTTATACCCTCATTACCTATTTTATATGAATAAAGATATTACTAATAATTATTTTTATCTTATTTTACAGGTTAATAAAAAAATAATGAATAAAAGCCCAAATGACTCAAATCCTCTAATTAGACGTTGGCCCCTAAGGATTCGAGCTCATTAAGGAACAAGAAATCCTCAAGTGAACCGGTCCAAATTTATTTGGATTAATTGGTGTCTAAGACAAGGTTTAGGGGTTGCGTAAGGCGCTCCGCAAGGAAAGAGGTACTTAATTGATCTTTGATCTCCCTCTAGTACTATCCTTACCTGGCAAATTACCTGAGTAAACTTTAATCTTTTCACTAAGAGAATTTTTGGTTAGGAGCAGGTCTAAATCAAGTTTAGGCTTAACCCTAGAGTTAGGGTGATTGAAAAGTGATTGCCTTGATTTGCTTTTAGTTAGTTTTTCCTTTTTTTTCTTTTTCTCAGCATCTTCTTGACTTTTTCTCTTTTCCTTTTTCTTTAAAATTTTTTTTTTTGATTTTGGTGTATGCAAGCTTGGATTAGGGATAATACCAATCATTTAATCCGTGTTGATTCATCTTTTGAAACATTTAAAGAAATGACCAACCGTAATCCACCCGTTCTTCAAGATATATGTTACCCAACTAGGAATGCAATCCCTTCGTGCATTAAGCTCCCCGATGCAAATGGAACCAATTTTGAACTTCGACCGCATTTCATAAACATGCTTCCCAAATTCTTAGGAGTCGAAACCGAAGACGCATACATCTTTACCTCCGAATTTGAAGAAGTTTATCTCATGATTAAGATGAGGGACTTATCCGAGGATGCAATCAAGCTTCGATTTATTCCTTTTTCCCTTAAGGACAAAGCCAAAAATAGTCAGATAGTCAATCCACGATTCCATCTCAACTTGGGGCTTAATTTGTAAAAGTTTTTCGAAAAATTCTTTCCTATCCACAAAACGGTCAAGCTTAGAAACAGCATTCAAAATTTTAAAATTATCCCGGGAGAACCTTTTTGAAAGTATTTTGATAAATTTAAGGATCTTCTTATCCAATGTCCTCACCATGGTCTTGAAAAATGGCGATTATGCCAAATTATTTATGAAGTATTGGATTATTCTTCAAAAACTTCCTTAGAGTCAATGTGTCAAGGGAATTTCATGAAGAAAAATGCTGATGAAGCTTGGGACTTTTTAGAGCGTTTATCCGAGAAAACCATGTAGTGGGAACATTGTGATGACCGTGTTTCATCATTTTCCCAACCCAAAACCAGTGGTCTTTCCTTAGAAACAAACATAGCCTCTAAAGCAAAGATGGCGACGATCATGCACAGGTTAGAAGCTTTAGAAGTCAAAGAACGAGCTCCCGCTCAAATCAATCAAGTTTCAGCCTCAGGATGTCCTAACTGTCTGTCTCCATCTCATGTTTCAGAGGAATGTCCTCTTTTAGGACCCGGTCAGCCACTAGGTCAGATAAACGCTGCATTCCAGCGTCCGTTGAATGATCCATTTTCTCCAACCTACAATCCAGGTTGGAGAAATCATCCGAATTTTGTATGGAACCAGGAAAACTACTCCGGAAATTAAAATTTCATTCCCTCTTCAAACCAACAATTTCCTAGGGGAAACACAGTTCCTCTCAATTTTTAACAACCAAATCTATCATTTCAAAATCAGACTCCTCATCACCAATCTGCAAATCACAATCCTCAAATTGCTGATCATGATAAACGTCTTAATGTTTTGGAAAAGGATCTAGAAACTTTGATTAAAACCTCTACACAGACCACGAACTTGTTGACTCAAACATCAAACACGTTGAATTCCTTCATGCAATCAACTGGGCAAATCCTCACTTCCAACACTCAAGCCATGGCTAGATTAGAAACTCAACTTAGTCAACTAGCTAATGTCATGAGTGAGAGAGAGAAAGAAACTTTTCCGAGTCAACCTGTGACCAACCCAAAGGACACGGGTACAAGTTAAGCCTATGAGGCTCAAGTGAATGCAATCCATTCACTCCGATCAAGTAGAGAAGTCGATAATCAGGTTAGAATGCCTCCAAGTCCAACGCATGAAACTGAACAAGTTATTTCTCCTTCTAATGAATCACCCAATTCTGATAACCAAGAGCCTGAACCCGAACCTAAGCCTAATTTTTATCGGTTTAAACCAGTTGCTCCATACCCAGATAGACTCAGGCCTAGGAATCACTCCCCTCAGGAGGAGAAGATCCTAGAAACCTTCAAGCAGGTTAAGGTCAACATTCCTCTCTTAGATATAATTGAACAAATCCTAAAAGATTTGTGCACTAAAAAGAGAAGAATAAATGTTTCGAAGAAAGTCTTTCTTGCTGCCAATATCACTGATATAATCTCAAAGTCCATGCCTCTGAAACATAAGGATCCAGGTTGCCCTACCATCCCTTGTATCATTGGTCATAGTCACATTAATAAGGCACTTTTAGACTTAGGGGCCAGTGTTAATTTGCTTCCATACTCGATCTATCAACAACTAGGTGTAGGAGAACTCAAACCTACTAAATGCACCATACAGTTAGCTGATAGATCAGTCAAAGTCCCCAAGGATGAGATAACAGATGTTTTGATTAAGGTTGGAGAGTTTATTTTCCTGTGGATTTCATCGCCCCGAAACGCAAACTGCTAATCCAAAAGGACAGATACTGTCATCTTAGGAAGACCATTCTTAGCCACGCCTAATGCTCTTATCAACTGTAGAACCGGTCAAATGAAGTCGTTCTTTGAATATGATCACGATATCAATATTTTCAATATAGAGAATCACTAACTAATCAACCTTTTAAAATAAATTACATTCGGAGATAGAAAAAGAGAATGAGAGAGACCTCAGTTTGAGGAAATTTTGCCGAGGAACTGAAAAATTTTCTTGAGAATGAGGAAACTGTTGAAGAACTATTTTCGGATGAACTTAGATTTTTGAAAATAACCAACCAAAATGTCAAACCTTAAATTTTGTATTTGAGGAAATTTTAAAGAAGACTCGGTTGCACATAATTTTGTTAATAACGAATCTAAGTTCGAAAAGCATACAACCATTAATACCTACCTTGCATTGTCAAGAAACATCACTAAAAACCCGAAATTTTAGAATTTAAGCACATCGCTGATTATATCATTTTGAAATTTTTAAATTTTGAGGTAGAATTTTCAGCAATAAGGTAGGATTTAATGTAGAATGTGAGCTTCTCATGTTTCATCTTTTATTCTACATTTTTATTTCTTGTCTCATAATAATAAAAAATTTCTTCTCTCATGTGAGAGTTTCTTATTCTTCTTTATTAAAAAAAGAAAAAAATATAAAAAAGAAAAAAAGAGATATATGAAAAAAAAAGAAGAGAATAAATTTTTTTTTGACTTCATCCTCCTCATACCAAAGATAATTGCAGATTTTTCATTGTTCTAGGTCTAATCGAACAAATATAAGTGCTTCCATTCTTATCTGTTTTACTTTGTGCATTATAGAGTTTGCATTGAGAACAATGCAAAATTTAGGTGTGGGGTGGGGATTAGTCATTTTATCTTTATCTTAGTCATTTTTCTTAATTTCTTACCATTTTTTATATATAAAAAAGAAAAGAAAAATTAAAATATATATATAGTCACTTGCCAACTTAATAGAGTTGATTAATAATTGATCTATTTGATAGAATTTAAGTCTTCTAATCCTTAGTTAGTTCTATACTCAAGTTTACCTTTTATGATAACTCCAAATAAATTTCTTAAGAAATGATTTTCAAAATAGTATACTTCACTTAAGTCTTAACTTAGATTTTAAAGTAATGAAATTTTTGCATGTTTAGCTTAGAGTTAAAAATAAATTTTCAAGTTGTCCTAATCTATATATCTTTCAAAATATATACATATACTCATATATAAATATATACAACATATATATATAATGCAAAAAAAATCTTGAACTCCAATGTGGTTCTATCTTATTAAGCCTAAGTTGACTGAGTAATTAAGTCCAAGGAGTATTTTCATACTTAATGATCTAAGCTCACTTGGGTTGGGATCCATTGGCCCAAAACTCTTTAATGGTCACTTAGAAAGTCCACAAAGTAGAACAAAATCGCTATGGAATAAAGATTGTCAATATATATATATATATATATATATATATATATATATATATATATATATATATATATATATATATATATATATATATATATATATAATAATTTTATATATATATAACAAATATATCTATATAGTTATATTTATATATTTTTGAAAAATAAATTGATTAAGAGACTTGAAAATTTTATTGAAACAAAGAGCTAGCATGTTCTCTTCAAAACTTTTATTTTTCTAAGTTAAACTTGGTTTTGTATAACTATGATGAAAAGATTTTCTAAAGAAACTTACCTTGGAGTTATGATAAAACGTTTTCTTGAGTATTAACCAACTTCAATTGGAATGTTTGAATATATCAAATGAATTAATTATTTCATTAACTTCTTTAAATTGGCAAGTTGACTGAATTTTGTGGGTATATTCACTGCGAACCCTCACGAGACTACAACTTGTCCACTAGGCTAACCTAGGGGTTTAAAGGTTTGTTGTATGCGCTAAATACAACCGTGATTATTGCGAAAGTGAGTTAGGTTTTCTTTTTATTTTCTTTGCTAGAGGACTAGCAAAAGTTTAGGTGTGGAGGTATTTGATTATCCCATTTTAATTATAAATTTATGCCCTCATTCCCTTTTTTATATGAATAAAGATATTGCTAATAATTATTTTTATCTTATTTTTATCTTATTTTGCAGGTTAATAAAGAAATAATGAATAAAAGCCCAAATGACTCAAATCCTCTGATTTTCTACCAATTTTGAAGCCCAAATATGAAGACAAATGAAGGCCCAAGAAAACCCTAGGATCCAAGAGAAATTGTGAAGAAAAATCAAGAAAGACAAATTCGGTTGGAAACCAACCGATTACAACCTATCACAACCGATTGGTTCAGAATGATTTGATCAATGGCTGATTTCTCTTCCTTGGTGGCCAAGTTTGATCCAATGGTTCACATCAACTCTGTTGGGCTATAAATAGAGGGGTAGAGGGAGAGGTTTGAGTGTGAAATATTTTATAAAACTCTATTTGAGAGGAGGGTTCCTCTTAATTGAAAAGACCTTCCAAAAATTATAACTTTTATTACACAATAAAAAAAAATTTCACCCCTTCAATTTTCTTTCTCTTCTTCTTATCCAAGGACCAAAAGGAGGATGAGATAAAGATCAGGAGTTGTAGGTTTCTATTTTATTTTATTTGCATTTCTTTTTCTTTCTTGTTCATTTAATTGCTTTGTAGCTTAGATTTATTTTCATGCAATTTACTTTCATGTCTTGTCTTTAATTCATAGCTTAGATTTACTTTCCTTGCAATTTTCTTTTCTTTTTATTTTATTTCTTTGCTCTTATTTTCCTTTTTGTACTTAGTTTTCATTCCTCCTCCCTCTCTTGATTTCTTTTTATTTTTCAAAGATGTGGAACTAACCTCTTGTGGGGATCTAGCTTTGCATGAAACTAGTCTAATTCTCTCTTATATGTGTGAATCACTCTCTTATGCTTAAAAAGATCATGTTTAGGCTAATCAACTAGAGAACTAATCGATAAAAGAAGAATTTGATAGTCTATGCTTTCTTTAAGTGGTTTGATAGGTTATGCTTATGAATTCTAGGATTACTATCTTGTTGTTATTCTCCTCATGAGTATTAATTTTATTTAGGTGATAATTTGATAGGTTATACTTTTCTTAAGTGGTTTGATAGTCTATGCTTAATAAATCTAAAATGAAATGTGATAAAAAGAGAATGGTTCATATTTTATAAGTGAGATTAGCTAGTGGGTTCAATTCTAGATTTCTTCATATCTCTAATTGAATCGTCCATCTTTTGCCTTCTTGATTTTGATTCCTTGATTTCGTTTTCATTTATCTCTTTCTCTCTCTATCTTGTTTTCTTTTATTTACACTTATTCACCTTCACAATCTCAATCTCTCCACAACACATTTTCTTTCTCGTTTCATTTATTTTGCACATAATCCACAATCCACTCTCTAATCTTTTTATGACCACTTTCACCATGTTCATAAACTCCTAATTGTCTTATGATAATTTGAGAACCAAAACTTGAACATAATCTTACAAACACCTTCCTCGGGATCGATAATCTTTTATACTATAACTTGATAAGTTGTATACTTGCAACTTAGGAGGTAATCATTTATTTCCCACCATGTATGTTTTGAGGATTTTATTTTCTTATTTTTTTATGTTGGTATATTAGATTTTCATGCTTTGTAGTGTAAATTTACTTTCATGCTCTTTTATTTTTTTAGATTCCCTTTATGCTCATATGCTAGATTTTTATTTTCTTGTCTTTTTTCTTATTTTGTAGTTTTTATTTTATTGCTTGTAGTTTAGGTCTATTTCTTATTTTTTTATGCTTTCTAGTATAGATTTTATTTCCTTATTTTTATTTTATAAAATAAGTAACTAATTCTTGTAGGAATTCTAGGATTATATGAAACTAGTTTAACTTCTTTTATGGTTTATAAATTGCTCTCTTATGCTTAAATTGATCATGTTTATGATAATTAACTAGAGAACTAATTAGTAGAAGAAGGATTTGATAATCTGTGTTTATCTTGAGCGGTTTGATAGAGTATGCTTATGAATTCTAGAATTATTATCTAGTTGTTTACTCTTTTCATGAATGAAAATTTTGCTTCGATGATAATTTGTTAAATTATGTTTTCTTTTAGTGGTTTGATAATATATGCTTAGTAAATCTAAAGTAAAATATGATAAAAAGAGTAGTTCATAAATCTTAAATGAAGTTAACTAGAGAATTCAATTCTATATTCTTCATTTCTCTACTTGTTTTTCCTCACTCTTCCTAGATTTGATTTCCCTCTTGATTTCTCTTTTCTTAATTTTATTTTGTTCCCACTTCTATTTCCTTTCTTGATTCCATTTCTTTTTGTTTTTTAGTTTCCTCTTTGTTCTCTTTTCTTTTCTTTTTTTTTTGTTTCCTTCTTATCCCCTTCTCCTCTCTTGTTTTAGTTTTTTTTATTTTGTGACAATTCCCTCTTTACATGCTCTATTTCACTCCTCTTTATCCACACATTTCTAGGATCAAATTTAGAATTTCCAAACACACACCTTCCTTGTGGGTTCAACATCTAATGTCTATACTATACCTTGATAGTTGTTCCCTTGCAACTTTGCATGTTTTATATGCTAATCAAAAGCCAAAAAGGAGAAATCTCAATCTAGGAAAAAGAAAGAGTCAAGGTCAAGTTCTAAGGACAAAAAAATTATCATGTTGATAAAATTGTTAAAGGCTACGAATCCTTCCTCAAACCAAAGGATGGTTTAAAATTCCTACAAGACAAACGGGATCGCGGCACAAACAAGGTAAATAAATATAATTCTAATAATTTTGATACTGAACCAATTTATTTTCGATGCAGGAAACCCGGTCACCTAAGAAAAAATTGCCCACTGTACAAAAAGGACTATAAAGAAAGGGGAAAAGCCTTCAAATAGACTACATGGGATGAGTCGGAGAGTAGCTCGAGCAATAATGATAAAAGAGCACACTTTTGACTCGTGGCTAAAGATAGTAATTTGGATGAATCCGAAAATGAGAGCTCCAATAGTGAGGTATACCCTACATACGATGATTTATATTCTAAATATAATGAAATATTGGGTCAATTTAAAAAGCTTGCTAAAAAATATAAATGTGTTAAAAAAGTGAATTCAAGTTTAAAGAAAGATAATAATTTGTTGAGTGATAAAATTAAAAATCTTTCTTTAAAGTTGAATACATCTAACAATGCAAGTGAAAAACATCTCTTTGAATACATACAATGCTCCATGTACAAGGATATGAATTCTAATTTATCCTTGCAACTAACTAAGAAATCAAGTGAAATTGAAAAATTAGCTACTAGGGTAAATGAGCTTTTATGTGAGTTGTTCTCAGAACAAGGAAAGTTTGAAACTAGGGGCACTAATATAGTTTCTGAATATGAACAACTAAAGTCTAAAAATATTGATTTGGAAAACGCCGTGAAAATTTTTTATTTGGGTGCTAAAGATTTAAACATGGTCCTTTCTAATCAAAGATTTGTAAAAGCGAAAACTGAACTTGGTTATTCAAATTCAAAAAAAGGTAAAAAGTTTTAACCCTTTTTTATAAGAGGAAATAAATTAACTCTTTTTGCACCCTTCTCAAATGCATCTTCTAATAGAATGGGTTACGCTTCAATAAATTGGCAAATGTAATATAAAGTTAAAATAATCAAGCAGATTTGGATACCTAAAGGCACAATTACTAACCAATGTGGACCTATGTCAATACCTAGATCACACCTTTCTACTTTTCTACAGATGTGCAGGAAGGCTAAAGAGTAAGGCAACATCCATTAAGTTACTCAGGACATATTCAGAAGATAAGAATCTGTTCCTTAGCCTAATCAAGAAGAAGAATGGGATAAAAATTATTGATACATATAAAGAGGGTCTCATTATGCAAGGAGCAATTTATTACAAAGGCACAATTTGCATAAACAATTATTTTTAGCAAAACTTCTCAAAGGTAAGTAAAGGTATATTCTATAACCTTACCTATTGTATGCATATAATTAATTTTTCTTGATTTTTCTTTCTTTTTAAGGCTGGTTTTAAATTTTTTCCTTTTCATTTTTATCGAAGTAAAACAAAAATTTTTTCTTTCTTATTATTTTCTTTGAAAAAACTTTGGACATACCTATGTATATGCTTTTACAAGATTGATTTAAATGATATTATCTTTTGGTATATATGCTTGATCATGTCACACGATTTACATATGGTTTTCAAATATATATGTGGTTTAGATCATTACAGAGCAAGATGCACGACGACAAAGATAAAAGGTTGGTTACTTAACTCATTATTTCTAGAGATATTTCATGTTATATTTTCAAGACACCTATTTTTATGCTTAGTAAATTTTATATTGTGAAATAGTGGTAAAGAGTTTTATATTTGTTTTATGAGATATTTTGGAATATATCAATAGTTTTGAGCTTGTTATTTAACTTGAATTTAAGCACACGATATTCTTTACTTGTACAAAAGTACATTTGTGCTAAAATATCTAGCAAAAGAGTGTATTTGTGAAAATATAATCAAAGATTTACACTCTAAAATCTACAAGAAATTGAGTGTGCTTGTTAAACAATTATCAAAGACCCACACTCATGATAAAAATTATGCATATTGCAAAGGGTAGTCATCCCACTAAATATTGATATATTTAGAGATGATGTACATTGCCCGCCAAACACTATCGTTCTTCCTCTTAAAAATCATATACCGTTGAGGTGATAGGACGACACTTTGGACCTTAGCTTCTAAGATTGAGATAGTTCATTGCTCATTATTCTCTTTGATTTATCTAAATTTATCAAATGACCTAGTATAATTATTTTTACTATTTATTTCATACACTTTACGCTGATATTTCATCATTTTGTGTGTGATTTTGATGTGATTTCTCTTGTATTTAAGTATTTTGTGATTGGATGTTAATCACGTGTATTATTTTTCTATAAATTTCTATGTGAACCAGTGTGTATTTCTTCTTACACATTTGGATGATTTTTATCAAGATGTTTCAAGTATAAATATCACCATTGGTGTGTTATTCATCTTTTAATGATAACAACAGGGGAGGCAATATTTGGTATGAAATTTAAAATTTAAATTTTCTTTGCATGAGTGGAGTTTTTCTACTAAGTGTTTTTCAAGTGGTTTCATGTTTTAGTTTGCTTTCAAAATTTTAAAACACTCATTGCATTGTTTTAGGGGAGTTGTTACACCACTTGTACATGTTTACACTTTTCATGAATGCATGAATGTAGGGGAGCATTGCAAATCTATTCTTTTTGCATGAAAGTGCATTTGTTTTTAATTTTGTTGTTTATATATCTCAAATAGACATGTACTTTAGTATTTTAAATTTTAAGTTTGTTCTTATCAAAAGGGGAAGATTGTTAAGACGTAATCTGTACATAGTAATAACAAACTCTCATTTGGTACTAATTTTTATTTGAGATAATATAGTACAGGTAAAAATAGGTATACGAATGTTACGAGGCGAAAAGACGCGAAAATCAGCGTGAGCGCGAAAATCAGCATTCACGCTGATTTTATCCTTAGAACTATCGATGGTCAAGGAGGACCCATCGATGGTCAAGATTCATCGATGGTGTACAGTGAAAAATCACAAAAATAAAAAAAGTTGATTTTGAACTATCGTCCATCGATGGTATACAGTGGTCAATTGCAAATTTCCAGAAATATAAAATTAAACCATTAATAATTTACGGAGACCCATCGATGGTGCTCAAGGACCCATCGATGGTTGTGAGGAACCATCGATGGTGATGAAGGCTTTTGGTAGATTTGAAGAGTTAATCACAACCGTTGGTTGATCCATTTCATCTCCAACTTGTACTATGATTTGGACATCTCTTTCCTGATTTATTAGAGGCTATATAACATTGAAAGAGATAATATTTGAGGAGAGTTCTGGTTTGTGTTAAGAAGATTGATTTGTGATTTGAAACCCTGAGCATCAACAAACTCTTCCTCGTTGCACTCACCATCTTCGGATCGTCTTACCAAGGAGAGTTTCCCTTAGACTCAACATCCATACCGTTCTTCATCGAGCTTCGCTTTAATCTTTTGAAGCACGGTTTGTTAATCAAAGGGCTTGTAAGATCTTTCTGATTTTATACTTAAACTAATTTTGGTAGTTTATTTCAAACTTATATTTACAGCGTACTCAAGTCGGTGTTAATTGAGAGTTTATGGCATATTCAAGCAAGTGATAATTGAGGGTTGGTACTAACTAAGGCTAGGTGTTACTCATTGTGGAGAGTTAGGTTATACGACTGGTTTCAGACAGATTTTAGAGTGCAGTCTTTGTAAGCCTACTGAATCGGGTTATGATTCAGGAGAACTCTTGGCATAGTGTGAAAGTCCTTTCATGAGAAGGAAGAGTAGATGTAGGATTGTTATCTAAGCCACTATAAAATCTTGTGTGTCCTTGATTGGTTAATTTTCGCTTTTAGTTTATCTATTCCGCTGCTTATTCTGTATTTTGGTTGCATCTCAGTTCCAACAAGCTGATTTATTATTATTTTTTTCCCCGAAGATAGATCCCATGAGTGAACATTTTTCGACTCTTGTACCCTTATTACCCCCCATGCATTTACCGTCGATGAAAACTATTTAGGTTTTTTAGATATCAGCCCCTCAAATCATAGCTAATTTGATATTAGCCCTTAAATATCACTATTTTGATATTAGCCCCTCAAATAGGTATTAGTTGTTGATATGAGCCCCTCTGGTTAGTTGTTGTTTAAATATGAGAGGAATATTCCGTTATCTCTAACACTTTCATTCATTGGACAGTTATGTCCCTCCACAACCCAAACCCATTTACTTAAAACCCATTAAGAACTTCTTAAAACCCAAACCCATTTAGATTAAACCCATTAAGAAATCCTTAAAACCCAAACCCATTTCCTATTTATTACTAGAATCCTATTCCGATGAGAGAAATCCGATATAGCCCGATGCTCAGACAATCCCTGAAGCTCCCTCCGCCTCTCCCTCAAATCCTCATTATCAAATCCAACCTCGCCTGCCATCCTCTCACCCTCATCAAAGCCCTCCTCATACTCTCCTGCTGATGCTCATCATCACCTCTTCTTCCTCCCCCTCACAATCCTTGTTATCAAATCCAACCTCCCCTGCCATCTTCACCTCAACAAATCCCTCCTCAATACTCTCCGGCTGCTGCCACTACTCATCTCCAAAGAAAAGAAAGAAAATAAACAAATAAAACATTGCATTTTACCTAATTTTCTTTCTCTTTCCCTAAAACTTTCCATACCTCTGTCTCCCTAAAAAATCAAAATCTCTCAGATGGAGGAGAAATCCTGATTCTTGGCCGACAACCTCTTCAAGAACTCGTAGGTCGTGATCATCGTCGTCGCCGACAGTGACATCGAGGCCCATCTCGGCCCGAGCCCTCGGAAACAAGCTCCCCATCCTCCTTCCTTGAGCAAACCCTTCTTCCTCCATTTCCCC